>CM010618.1:33274417-33904185 GCA_003430845.1 Xanthoceras sorbifolium
AAACGGTATAATGTTCAAATAAATTATCTAATTTACACTTAGGGTCAAAACATAAAGCAATTACATAAATAATAGGAATATCCCTATAATAATCTAACCATTTTAATTTCATTACTCTAACACATTCATTTAACAAGTCATCTTGTGCACACTCAGAAAGTGCACTAACAATATTTAGGGCTTCTACAAAAAATAAATGCGTGGTAGGATAATAAATACCAGATAAATTATTAGTTGCGTCATTAAAGACTTTAATAATTCACAAATTTTTGTACAACATCACAATGCTGAGGATACAAATTAATACTACTAATATTATATTACATAAAATGAACTAATAATTCTCTATATTCATAACTTTCACAAAGGAATTTATACGTAGAGTTTCAACGAGTTGGAACATCACTGAAAAATTTAATTAGATGCTTCCCATGAGATTTACAAAACCTAATCCATTGTTTCATGGTACTAGGATATTTCCATAAATAATAGAGAGCATACGTAATTGGTGTAATATATGTTTGAAGTGTTTGCAAACCAATTATACACATAATTTAAAATATGACAAACACATCTTTGATTAAAAAATCTGCCGCTAAAATAGAAGTTACATAATTTATATAATTGTGGAATAGCGGCAGTATTATTTGCAACATTATCTAATCCAATTGCAAAAATTTATTTCAATAGAATATTCTTCAAAAATAATTTTCAATCGTTTTATATATTATCAGCAGTATGGGATTCATCAAAAACTCTAAATGCAAGAATTCTTTTTCGCAAATACCATGTTTCATCAATATATGACATATGACACCTAAATATGAATGTTTTTACCAATGATCTGTAACATCCGTAATTTTTATTAATTATGAAAAGTGCCCATAATTATTGTTAATTATGTGAAAATGATGTAATGTGCTTATTAGGATTAATTTATAGGTAAACAAGTGGACCAGATGGAGCGGTCTAGAAAGAGTGTATGAAGAAAAAGGAAAAAGTTGGCAGTGAGCACCGCGACCAGCTACCACGACCAGGGATCGCGATGAGCAGCTCGCGGTGAAAATGATGATTTTGGACAGTGAACACCGCGACCAAGGATCGCGATAAGCAGCTCGCGGTGAAAATATTGATTTTGGGCAGTGAGTATCGCGACCAGACACCGTGATGGATGATCGCGATGAAAGCGGTAAAAATACTCCAGTGAGCACCGCGATCAGGTGGCGCGACCACCGTCGCGAGGAGCGGTCGCGATGACCAAAATTTTATTAAAAAAAAGAGGCGGTGAGAAGCTTCACGAAGAAGCAAACAAAAATAGAGAGAGAGACTGGAGAAGAAAAAGAGAAAGAAAAAGAAAAAGAGGAAGAGAAAGAAGGAAAGAGAAAGAAAAGAAAAAGAAGAAGAAGAAGGAAGGAAGAAGAAGAAGAGAAGAAGAAGAAAGAGAAGGAAAAGAGGAGTGAGAAAGAGAAAAGGAGAAAGGAGAAGGAAAATGAAATCCAGAAAAAAAAAATATTCATAAAAACGGTATCCAGGTTGGTGTACACTCATTTCTGAAATCTTTACGAATTTTATTATGTGTTTTGATTTGAATCTGAGATTTTTGAATATTTTGGTGAATATATGTTCATACAATTCTTTATTTGAATATTTTGATTTAATTCGATTTTCGATTTATAACGATTATGTTAAAGGAAAGTATTTGAGAATATTGTTTGAATTACGATTATCGTTTGGAAATTTTATTATTGAATCTAATTAAGATTTGAGAGTTACAATTGTTGATTTCAAAAGAAATGGAATGTTTTGATATGAACTTTACGAATGGTGTATTGTGAACATAAATGGAAACGGTTCGAGGATACTTGAACATAGAAAAAGGATATAGGAGGTTGGTATACCAGCTGGGTTATTTCAGCAGTACTGCACCGATATTGATATTGATCTTGATATTACGTACCTCCCTAAGATTCGTCCTGGGGTAGGGAGTTATGATATTGATATTATGTACCGCCCTAAGGATACCGAGTACCCGGTCCTAGGGTAGGGAGTTATACGTACCACCCTTGGATGGAGCAGGCCCCAAGTGCCGATCCTAGGGTTGGGAGTTATGTTCGATGGGCAGCCACCGAGTGGTCGATGTCGAACGGCCCATATTCCAGTCCAAAAAATTATGTTGAGTATACCAAAGGGCCAGGATTGAAATGAATTGAATAAAATATTTATAAGCGAACTTAGAAATTGATTTCGTACGAGTTATTTCATTCATTGAGTTAAATAATGATATGATTTTTATATGATAGTATTATGACATTTTATTTTGAAATTTATTTTATGATTTCGATAAATAAGTTTAGTGTACACCCACTAAGCATTATTGTTTAGCGCGTTGATTTTATCACGCGTAGGTAATAGAGATACCAGTGGAGAAAAAGACTAGAGAGGAGGTAGCTGCAGACAGAGGTTCAGAGTCACCATACTTTTTTGGGTAGTGATATTTAAACTTTATTTATATATCATTCAGTTAAGCGTGCATATATAGAAGTTTGTAAATTTGTCATATATATATATATATATATATATATATATATATATATATATAAGTTTTATAAATATTTGTTTAATGGTTTATGTTTTTCAAAGTTTGTAAATATTGACTATGTATTGTTTCATTTGAAAATATTTGGAAAGTCGCACTATACGGCAGAGTGCGCATATGATTGAGAAATGAAGTTTGAAGCGTTGAATATTATATTATTTGAAATTTTGTTGAAAACAAGATTTTTGGGAAATAAAAAAAATAGAGGAAACTCTGTCGAAATTTTTCAAAACATTTATGATGGGCTCACTATAAAGAATTTTAACATGCAAGTTATTTGGTTTTACAAAAGATTTCAATTATAAATAGAGTTTAGAAAAGTTTGAAAATCAGTAGCGCTCCTTGGGTCGATCCATACGGGTTGGGTCAGGGGGTGTTACATAATCACTCCAGATATCAGTACAAACAGACACTCAACCTACATAATTTTTAAAATATCTAACTAAAACTTTTTTCTCTTTTTTATAAATTTCACACATTGTACGTTTAAGAGTATTCTTAGGTACCCTACATGCAGTGAGATTTAAGGCATTATGACAATATTTTAAAAAAACCGATCTTTTCACCAAAATTAAACGGTAAATGTTCTACAGCTACCATTTTTACTAATTTTTCCCTACTACATTGATCAATATGTTTAAATAATGGATGGTTAGGAGATGTATATCTACCAATTTTTTGTAGTCTGCGTGCTCGGGATGCTTCGACTGGATGACTATTTTGTTGGGATTTATGCCCTAAAACTTGTAATTGTAAATGGTTAAAGACTTAATATCCATTACAACCTGAAAAAGACCTGTTGATCTCCTTAGGAAACTTAATTGTAATATTTGACATGTATGTATACTGATTTTTCTGTTCTTAGCATTTGATATCTTTCATGAGGTCCTTTGCTTAATATGTGCGTTCTTTCTAATTATTGATGCATACGACAAACTTTGAAATTCTTTGCTCATAAATTCCAGTCGTATGCAGTTAAAAGTGTGATTGCCTAGGTTCTGAGTGTCATTGAGTGAAAACTGGTGAGACTAGAGTCGAGGCGAATTACATCAGTGGTTTATTGGTATGGAAGGATTCACTATTATAAATGCGTTGCATGTCAGTGTCCTGTATGATATAGGGTGTATTAGACTAATTGACAGCATTTTGGATTTCTGATTTTGTGCTGTTCTTATGCCTTTGTATTTGTGTATATACTTGATTTGATGTGTAGCTATGTATGTGGTTAGCTTAGGACGTTTGTGGGTATCGTAGCTGGTAAACCCTCACGAGACTATAACTCGTCCACTAGGGCCACCTAGAGGTTTAAAGGCTTGTGGCATGTGCTAAGTGCCATCGTTTCATCCTACGAAAATGGATATAGCTTAGTTTATTTATTTGTTATTGTTAATTTTAGTTGCTTTTATTTTTGTTGTGCTGTGTGCCGATTTGCTTGAGGACAAGCAAAAGATAGGTTTGGGGGTATTTGATCAGTCATTTATTGTTATATATTTACGACCCTTAGATCGTTTCTTTTGATTGTATTTTTGAGTATTCTTGGTACGTTTAATGTGTTTTGTGAGTATGTGCAGCTATTAGATGAGCCCTGTGAATTAGTACGAATACACGATGAGTTGAGACAAAATCGGGCAATTCGGGACATGTATTCTTGGTATGAGGTGCAGGAGCTTACCAAGGAAGCCTTGGTGGACTAAATTGAAGATTTGGCCCCGCCTGTGAATAGTACCGTACACGTGAATAGTGTATAATGAACAGTACCGTAGAAATAAACAGTACGTCTCGTAAACAGTGACGTCACAGTACCGTATACGTATGCAGTGACGTCAACAATACCGTACGTAAGCAGTGACGTATATGTGAACAGTGAATGTCGGCGTCAACAGGACCGTATACGTCAGCAGTGACATCAACAGTACCGTTCGTAAGCAGTGACGTATATGTGAACAGTGGAATGTCGGCGTCAACAGGACCGTATACGTCAGCAGTGACGTATACGTGAACAGTGTATAATGAATAGTACCCGAAGATTTTCTTATAAATACCTCATTTCCTTCATTTAAAAGGATATCAAAAAAAAAGAAAGAGAGAGGAGGGGATCCAAGACAGAGTGTTCAGCTGGGTTCGTTCCAGCAGCTCTTAGCTGCGGCCTAGGGCCAATTTTCACCATTCTTCACTCTCCAAAACACCAACCATCATCATCAAACACCAACACAAGATTAGTTTTACGAATTACATCGATTGTTCATCAAGAGAAGACGAAGATTTGCGGAAGAGAAGTCTCAGCCGGACCAAAGCCGATTTCGACTCCACACGTCTCCGAATGGGTTGTATCACATCCCTTTTCCTATCTTCTTGTTATTTCGATTATATGAGTTGCTAATTTTGTTGTTAGGTGGTTTTCGGAACCATGACCGAATTTGGATTTTATTGATTATGAATATATTTTGTATATTATTTCATGATATTGTCCTTGAGCTTATTTGAACATTATCTTATTGCGTTTGATTTATGGTGTTTTGCGATTGCGAGAGTAGATTGCATGCCCCGTGATGAGAACCGATTTGATATTTACTGTAAGAGATTATATTGATTTTGAGTGTATTATATTATTACTTTGTGTTCGATTATGGTGTTTTGCGATTGCGCAAGTATATTGCATACCCTGTGATTAAAACCGATTTAATATTTATTGTAATATTATATGAGAAATCATTGAAATTGCAATCGAGCTTAATTGACTCTAAAATCAATACTGGGTTAGTTTCGATAAGAAATTACTTAATTAACCTAGGCATTAGATTAACTATGGTTTTCGATTAATTGCACTCTAGGACCAATAGGTGTGGTTGACCGAATTCACATACCATACCATTGCGGGAGCAATATAATGTGGTGTGGCCTTAGTTGAATTATTCTTATCATGTTAATAACGTGTTTCATAATAGTCAATATATTTCCTTATTCGGAATTGGAACCGTGAGACTACCTAGCATCATCTTCCATTTAATCCGTCTCGCTTTATTTTATTGCATTAGTAATTAATTATATTTTAATTAAAAAACCCAAAAACCAACAACTTGATTTATTTTACCGCTGTAGTATAATCTTTAATTTATAGAATTAGTTCCACCACTTCCTTGTGGATTCGACTCCGTACTCACGGAAATTTATTACTTCGACACATCCTGCACTTGGGATTTATTCCCACGCGTTTGAGCGTGTCAAGTTTTTGGCGCCGTTGCCGGGGAAGTGTTTCGGTAGCTTATTCTTTAAATTAGAGATTTTATTTTTTTTAGGTTTTATTTTGTTTTCTAGGTTTTTATTTATTTTTATTAGTTTTTCTTGATTTTAATTTTCTTTTGATTTATTTTTGTTTGTCAGGTGCTCGAGCCATTAGCCATGCAATCTAAACAGTCGCAAATGTTGGCCGCTAAGGCTAGGCAAAACCGCACACGGCTAGCTTGCTATATATGTGGAGTTGGTGGACACGGTTCTTCTGTGTGTCCATCCAGGAAGACCTTTCCGGAGTATGAGTATGAACAAGCACAGGCGCTTAATTATTATCCTCCGTGGTTAGGGAATTATCCATACTCCAACAATTATAATCCAGGATGGAGTAATTATCCAGACTCCTCTTGGAGAGATAATCAGCAGCAGTCATGGCAGTATCAGGAGTGCCAACAACAGAGTTGGTTTGAGCCACTGCATCAGTACCAGTACCAGCCCAATGCACAAAGTTATTTTGATCAACCGGGTGATCAATCATCTCAGCAGGTTCAAATATCAGAAGAGGACATGCTTGACAAACTCATGCAAAAGTTGCAGCAAAACAAGCAGAGAACTGACAGGATAGAGGCACAACTCGGCCAACTGATCGAGGCATTGCAAAATAGAGTGCCAGAAGAGTTCCCCAACCAGCTAGAGCAAACAGAGGAGATTACCATTCCTCTGAATGGTATGACAGTTATTGATAGGGTTGAGGATGAACTTTCTGATTCTGTTAATGTTGCTGTAGGTACAGGTACTCAGCAGGTGAGAGTAGCGGTGAAAACAGGTTTGGGGGTTAAAATGGAAATCAAACCTAAAGAGGAGCCCAAACCCGTTTCGACGAAGCCACCTGATAACGGGACTAAATATGGAGATGATAAAGATTGCTTTAAATTGAAAAATCTATTCTCCTTATTATTTCAGGTCCATAGAGAGCATGTACAATCATGCAGGCATGAGCTGATTGCAGGTCATGCAGAAAGCAAAGTCTGGGATGTATTTTGAGAGAGAGCTCGAGTACGACGTCTTGCCTAGACGTTAAATAAAGCACTAGGAGGGAGGTAACCCTTTTATTTTCATTTCTCTTTGTTTTCATTGTGTTTTTATCATTTTCATTCAATTTTGCTTTTCCAATTGAAGTGCTGTGCCTTGTGTTGAGAAAATGAAGTACGGGGAGTGAGGTTGGATGAAGTGATAGTTGTGGATATTTAGGATTGTTAGTTGTGGATACTAGGACTGTTGTTTTGTGTTCATGTTTTGTGAGTTTTTGTTGTTTCTTTTGAATCCAGGATTTTAAACATTGAGGACAATGTTTAAACATTGAAAATACCCCCAAACCTAAGATAAACATTGTCCTCAATGTTTAAAATCCTGGATTCAAAAGAAACAACAAAAACTCACAAAACATGAACACAGAACAACAGTCCTAGTATCCACAACTAACAATCCTAAATATCCACAACTATCACTTCATCCAACCTCACTCCCCGTACTTCATTTTCTCAACACAAGGCACAGCACTTCAATTGGAAAAGCAAAATTGAATGAAAATGATAAAAACACAATGAAAACAAAGAGAAATGAAAATAAAAGGGTTACCTCCCTCCTAGTGCTTTATTTAACGTCTAGGCAAGACGTCGTACTCGAGCTCTCTCTCAAAATACATCCCAGACTTTGCTTTCTGCATGACCTGCAATCAGCTCATGCCTGCATGATTGTACATGCTCTCTATGGACCTGAAATAATAAGGAGAATAGATTTTTCAATTTAAAGCAATCTTTATCATCTCCATATTTAGTCCCGTTATCAGGTGGCTTCGTCGAAACGGGTTTGGGCTCCTCTTTAGGTTTGATTTCCATTTTAACCCCCAAACCTGTTTTCACCGCTACTCTCACCTGCTGAGTACCTGTACCTACAGCAACATTAACAGAATCAGAAAGTTCATCCTCAACCCTATCAATAACTGTCATACCATTCAGAGGAATGGTAATCTCCTCTGTTTGCTCTAGCTGGTTGGGGAACTCTTCTGGCACTCTATTTTGCAATGCCTCGATCAGTTGGCCGAGTTGTGCCTCTATCCTGTCAGTTCTCTGCTTGTTTTGCTGCAACTTTTGCATGAGTTTGTCAAGCATGTCCTCTTCTGATATTTGAACCTGCTGAGATGATTGATCACCCGGTTGATCAAAATAACTTTGTGCATTGGGCTGGTACTGGTACTGATGCAGTGGCTCAAACCAACTCTGTTGTTGGCACTCCTGATACTGCCATGACTGCTGCTGATTATCTCTCCAAGAGGAGTCTGGATAATTACTCCATCCTGGATTATAATTGTTGGAGTATGGATAATTCCCTAACCACGGAGGATAATAATTAAGCGCCTGTGCTTGTTCATACTCATACTCCGGAAAGGTCTTCCTGGATGGACACACAGAAGAACCGTGTCCACCAACTCCACATATATAGCAAGCTAGCCGTGTGCGGTTTTGCCTAGCCTTAGCGGCCAACATTTGCGACTGTTTAGATTGCATGGCTAATGGCTCGAGCACCTGACAAACAAAAATAAATCAAAAGAAAATTAAAATCAAGAAAAACTAATAAAAATAAATAAAAACCTAGAAAACAAAATAAAACCTAAAAAAAATAAAATCTCTAATTTAAAGAATAAGCTACCGAAACACTTCCCCGGCAACGGCGCCAAAAACTTGACACGCTCAAACGCGTGGGAATAAATCCCAAGTGCAGGATGTGTCGAAGTAATAAATTTCCGTGAGTACGGAGTCGAATCCACAAGGAAGTGGTGGAACTAATTCTATAAATTAAAGATTATACTACAGCGGTAAAATAAATCAAGTTGTTGGTTTTTGGGTTTTTTAATTAAAATATAATTAATTACTAATGCAATAAAATAAAGCGAGACGGATTAAATGGAAGATGATGCTAGGTAGTCTCACGGTTCCAATTCCGAATAAGGAAATATATTGACTATTATGAAACACGTTATTAACATGATAAGAATAATTCAACTAAGGCCACACCACATTATATTGCTCCCGCAATGGTATGGTATGTGAATTCGGTCAACCACACCTATTGGTCCTAGAGTGCAATTAATCGAAAACCATAGTTAATCTAATGCCTAGGTTAATTAAGTAATTTCTTATCGAAACTAACCCAGTATTGATTTTAGAGTCAATTAAGCTCGATTGCAATTTCAATGATTTCTCATATAATATTACAATAAATATTAAATCGGTTTTAATCACAGGGTATGCAATATACTTGCGCAATCGCAAAACACCATAATCGAACACAAAGTAATAATATAATACACTCAAAATCAATATAATCTCTTACAGTAAATATCAAATCGGTTCTCATCACGGGGCATGCAATCTACTCTCGCAATCGCAAAACACCATAAATCAAACGCAATAAGATAATGTTCAAATAAGCTCAAGGACAATATCATGAAATAATATACAAAATATATTCATAATCAATAAAATCCAAATTCGGTCATGGTTCCGAAAACCACCTAACAACAAAATTAGCAACTCATATAATCGAAATAACAAGAAGATAGGAAAAGGGATGTGATACAACCCATTCGGAGACGTGTGGAGTCGAAATCGGCTTTGGTCCGGCTGAGACTTCTCTTCCGCAAATCTTCGTCTTCTCTTGATGAACAATCGATGTAATTCGTAAAACTAATCTTGTGTTGGTGTTTGATGATGATGGTTGGTGTTTTGGAGAGTGAAGAATGGTGAAAATTGGCCCTAGGCCGCAGCTAAGAGCTGCTGGAACGAACCCAGCTGAACACTCTGTCTTGGATCCCCTCCTCTCTCTTTCTTTTTTTTTTTGATATCCTTTTAAATGAAGGAAATGAGGTATTTATAAGAAAATCTTCGGGTACTATTCATTATACACTGTTCACGTATGCGTCACTGCTGACGTATACGGTCCTGTTGACGCCGACATTCCACTGTTCACATATACGTCACTGCTTACGAACGGTACTGTTGATGTCACTGCTGACGTATACGGTGCTGTTGACGCCGACATTCACTGTTCACATATACGTCACTGCTTACGTACGGTATTGTTGACGTCACTGCATACGTATACGGTACTGTGACGTCACTGTTTACGAGACGTACTGTTTATTTCTACGGTACTGTTCATTATACACTATTCACGTGTACGGTACTATTCACAGGCGGGGCCAAATCTTCAATTTAGTCCACCAAGGCTTCCTTGGTAAGCTCCTGCACCTCATACCAAGAATACATGTCCCGAATTGCCCGATTTTGTCTCAACTCATCGTGTATTCGTACTAATTCACAGGGCTCATCTAATAGCTGCACATACTCACAAAACACATTAAACGTACCAAGAATACTCAAAAATACAATCAAAAGAAACGATCTAAGGGTCGTAAATATATAACAATAAATGACTGATCAGATTTATGCCCTAAAACTTGTAATTGTAAATGGTTAAAGACTTAATAAGAATTATTCAGATTATCATTCAAGTTTATAAATGTTTTATATTCAGTAATACATTCGTATTGTGCAAGAACATCCTAAATTGCAAGATGTAATCTCAAAATGAGTATATGATGGTCATATACAGAGAGGATTCATTTTGAGACATGCAATCTAAAGAGTCCGTAGAGAGCAAACAAAGCTAGGTACTTTGTTTGTGATTGATCTATTGCTGCGGTCCATTTTGTAAAGTACGGTGGTTTTATCCTAGACCGCTCATGTAGTTGACATGAGAATGGAGACACCTTATATGATGGGATCATATAGGACTGAGCCACGATTTATATGAATCTCTCACCTAGATCCGTTAGTAGATGAGATTCATATATAATCGATAAATGACGGCTATTAATAGGTGATCTTAATCCTGAGTGTCTTATCGACTCCTTCAGGTTGGATTGTGACTTTTGATTTACCATGAGCGAGGTTGATGTGAATCTCGACCAATACCTTCGTATCTTGGAGTTGCGGTTTGGCTTGTGGTTGGGAATGTTTGAACACAATAGTGGAATCCACTCCTTCTTGATTGAAGTAGATGAGTAGTTCCCTTAAGGGTTGATTCGGGGCTTGAACGATTATGAGCGCTCTCCTTCTTCCGTGAGGAAGACAGGATTTAATTGTTCATTAGATAATCAATGGTACTTAAAGGAAAAGTTATTTCTAGAGGGGTATAACGGACTTTATAACCCAGCTCTATTTATGAACTATTTGTGGAAGATCACACTAAATGCAATTAGCTATATCAATGAACACTGAGACTTCAAATTGTATAAATACGTTTACAGTTCTGAGAGTGCCACCTCGAGTTTGTAGTGGAATAACTCCGAGGTTAATAATTGTGAAATATTAATTAAAGAGTTTTAATTAATATTACTAAGTATTATTGGAGCTCAAAACTGTTAGGTCCGCTTGTTAGCCCTTATGGTTGTTGGTAATGAGGGTCACGGTAGATTAATTGGATAGTCCAATTAATAGTATTACGAAAGTAATGCTATTTAAATAAAAGAGAATAACTAAATAATGTGATTATTTAATTAATTAAATATTTAATAAGATAATAAAAATTAATAATTATGAATTACTAATTCTATTTATTAAATATGAGGGCATGTGATTAAATAATGACTAGGACAAAAGAATTAAAATAATTTGATTATTTTAAAAGTCCTAATAGTCAATTATTAAAGTCTTTAGGGAGACTAAAATAAAAAGGGATTAGGAATTCTATTTTAACTTGGTCAAAACTAAAACCCTAAAGACCTAGTATATAAGAGTTATTATACTAGGAAAAATCAACCTAGCACATAAGTGAAAAAGAAAGAGAGTTCGGCCACCAAAGAGAGAAGAAAAGAGAATTTTTTTTTAACTCTTCCATCTTTTGTAGGATTCGGCCGGCCCCTAGGGAGAAAGAGTTCTTTGTTCGTTTTTCACGTGACCTCCACTTCTTGCCGTGACGTGCCCACACACACGTTATCAGACCGCGGGTCATAGCTCGGAAGATTTGGTGGTATATCGAAGATTCAGAAAAAAAAAAATGTATATACTTTCTAAAGTCTTTTTCTGCGTATGTATAGGAACCCGTTCTTGATTGAAAAATAGTTTTTCAATTAAAAGGAAATTTTTGAAACCTAATTCCGCATGTTATACGATAATCAAACATTTTTTAAAACTCTCTTCATATTGTTGATGTGTTTCTAGTATGAACCGTATCCTCCGGATTTGTTCTAATTAAACTCCTTTGAACAATAGTTGCAAGTTACCACCAATTTTCCCAATTCTTTTTCCACCTTCTTCATATGAACTTTAAAAAGTTCATATTTGTACTTCCGCAAATCAGCATTACCTAAATCAGGTATGGCTGGTTACATGATAAAGAGGGTTTGGGTTTCAAGGGCCTTAAGGAGTGGAACCGGATTCAAAAACATTTAGAGGAGGAATATCATTACTGAATATTTCTTCCTCAAATGCTTGCCATAGTAGAAAATTATAATAATTTGTTTCATTGAAGAAATTATCACGCGGCTCATCTTGAACATTTATAGGAGTCTTTCCTCTGCCGAAAACTAATCTTCAGGAAGGATCAAAACTTGCCATTGTAATTTTATAATTTGAAAAATAAATATAGAATTAAAATTAAATATCGAAAGAAAATGAAGACAATTGAGAATAAATGAAGTAACTGAAAGAATTGAGAATTTAAGAGAGTAAGAATAAGAGAGAATTTGAGAGAATTGAGAGAGAGATTGAGAAAATTGTTGTGTGAAAAATGAATGGGGGAGAGGATTTATATAGTTTTAAGGGTATGGATCTTTTTATAATTTGAGGAAAAGAGGAGGGCTGGCTGTAATTTTACAGCTAGAATTCTTAGCCGTTGAGTTGGCCAACGGTTTCTTTTTTTTAAAAAATTTTAAAATGAAGGAACCGGAACCGAACCGGAACCGGTGGTTCCGCCGATTTCGGTTCCCACCGGTTCTAGAACCGGTGGTTCTAATTCCTTTTTTTTCAGAACCTGAATCGAGACCGAATGATCTCTGTTCGGTTCATGGTTCTGAATCGGAACCTCCGTTCGGTTCGAATCGGCACTATCTCTAGTTAAAAGACTTATTTAACCCCTACTTGAAATTTGTTTTATAAATTTACCTAACATATAATTTTGTCTTTTTAACAAAATACTTAAAATAATAAAAAATAAAAATCCTTAACATTATTATAAAAATATTACTTTTTAAATAATTATTTAACCAATTAAATATTAAAATATAAAAAATTTAACAAATTTAAAAATTAAATAATAATTATACAATACAAATATTTTTATTTTGAAAGAATAGCTAACTAAAAATTAAAATGATTTATTTTTAAATTTATTTAATATCTATTATTTTTAAAAATAATAAAATCTAAAATTATTATTAAAAAAAGTAAAAAATCTTGCTCCATGAATGGCCTCTATTAATGTTTTTTTAAAAAACGATTTTTCATTTTTTTAGAATAATTTTAAATTTTATTATTAAATAAAATTATAGATAATTTTTTAAATTTGTTATATTTTGATGTTTAATTGGTTAAGTAGTTATCATTGTTTTTTAATCTTTTTATAATATGTATTGTTAATGATTTTTATTTATTTATTTATTTTGTTATTTAAGTATTTTTTTTTTGATATAGTTATTTAAGTATTTTATTAAAAAGACAAAATTATACATAGGTAAACTTTTGTAATTTTTCGATGAAGTATGGGGTAAATAAATCTTTTAACATCTATGTTTTATTATTAGGTAAAACAGTAAAATATCACTCACTAATAATGTAGGGGTTATAGAGACTAAAAATATCAAAATTATTAAAACATGATAAAAAACTAATCACTTGGGGACTAAAATGAAAATTTCCTAAACTGACGAGGAACCCTTGAAGGCTTGAGGCTTTGTCTTGTTTAATCAAATTAAGCTTCTTCTAAGGCCTTAGATAAAGAGACAAAAAAACCCAGTTGGAACCTATGCAAAAATGGCCGATATATCACACAAAAACCCTTTTCACCATCTCACACATCAACAAACAGTCTTCAATCACAATCCCAAGTAAGTCTTCTCATCACTTCTTTTCTGTTCTTTCTTCATTTTCATCAAGTAAACACATGGAAACTGAACCTGAAAACAAGCATGAATACGACAAACCAATCTCGGACCAAATCTTCAAGTCTGGTCGAAAATTGGGTTCTTATAAACCTGGTGATTCAACTTTTTATTCTCTCATTGAAAACTATGCGAATTCGGGTGATTTTAAGGGTCTAGATATGGTTCTGTATCGAATGAGACGCGAAAAGAGAGTGTTTTTAGAGAAGAGTTTTATTTTGATGTTTAAGGCTTATGGTAAAGCCCATTTAGTTGAAGAAGCAATAGGCTTGTTTAGTAGAATGGTTGATGAATTTCAATGTAGAAGGAGTGTTAAGTCGTTTAATTCGGTTCTTAATGTTATAATACAAGAGGGTCTCTATTATCGTGCTTTGGAGTTTTATAAACATGTTGTTAATGCTAAACACATGAACATTTCGCCGAATACGTTGAGTTTTAATTTGGTTATTAAGACAATGTGTAAGTTGGGATTGGTGGATGATGCAATCGAAGTGTTTATTGAGATGCCGATTAGGAAATGTGTGCCGGATGTGTATACTTATTGTACATTGATGGATGGGTTGTGCAAAGAGAATAGAATTGAGGAGGCAGTTTTGCTATTAGATGAGATGCAAGTTGAGGGTTGTTTTCCTACTCCGGTTACATTTAATGTTTTGATTAATGGATTGTGCAAGAAGGGTGACATGGCACGTGTGGCCAAGCTTGTGGACAACATGTTTCTCAAAGGGTGTGAACCAAATGAAGTGACGTATAATACTCTTATTCATGGTTTTTGTCTCAAGGGAAATTTGGATAAGGCGGTTAGTCTTTTGGCTCGGATGGTGTCAAATAAAAATGTGCCTAATGTAATTACGTATGGGACGATTATTAATGGGCTAGTGAAGCAAGGAAGAGCTGCTGATGGGGTTCTTTTGCTGGTTTCTTTGGAGGAAAGACAGTATCCTGTGAATGAGTATATTTATTCGACTCTTGTTAGTGGGTTGTTTAAGGAGGGGAAGTCTGAAGATGGAAAGAAACTGTGGAAGGAAATGGTGGAAAAAGGTTGTAAACCAAACACTGTGGTTTATAGTGGTCTTATAGATGGGTTATGTCGAGTGGGAAAACCTGATGAAGCTGAGGAAATTTTCAATGAAATGGTAAACCGGGGTTGTGCGCCCAATGCTTTTACTTTTAGCTCCTTGATGAGAGGTTTCTTTGAGATGGGTAAAAGTGATAAGGCTATTCAGATTTGGAAAGAGATGGAAAACGATAATTTTATATGCAATGAGGTTTGTTACAGTGTGCTTATTCATGGCCTCTGTAAGGATGGGAAGTTCAGGGAGGCTTCGATGGTGTGGCCACAAATGCTGAGCAGAGGCTGTAAACCTGATGTTGTTGCTTATAGTTCAATGATTCATGGTCTCTGCAATGCTGGCTCGATTGAAGAAGCTTTGAAATTTTTCAATGAGATGCTTTGCCAGGAGCCAAAGTCTCAACCTGATGTTGTCACTTATAACATACTATTCAATGCTTTGTGCAAGCAGAGTACTATCTCTCGAGCCATTGATCTTTTAAATAGTATGATAGACAGGGGTTGTGATCCTGACTTAGTTACATGCAACATTTTCTTGACTGCTTTGAAAGAGAAGCTAGACACACCGCAGGATGGGAGAGAGTTTTTAGATGAGCTTTCAGTTCGGCTATTTAAACGGCAAAGAACTTTAGGTGCTATCAAGATTGTAGAAGTGATGCTACAAAAGTTTTTGTCACCCAAAACTTCAACTTGGCAAAGGGTAGTTCAAAATCTTTGCAAACCTAAGAAAATTCAAGCAGCCGTTGACCAGTGTTGGAGGAATTTGTATTGCTGATTCTTTTGGTGAGGCTGTCTCTTGCTATAATTCTATTAAAAGTCTTTTATACTCCATTTATTGCATTTGTTTTGCCCTTAATTAAGCCATTAAATTTTCTTTTTCAAACCAGTGAAACGAAAATTACATCATTTTAAATACAAAATAACTCAATGAGAGTAGGGCGCATAATTCTGTTGGATTTTTGTCATCGTGCTATAGCCTACAAGTGTATCAATCTCTTTTCTTCTCTCAGACACTTCTTCCAGGATATGTTTGTGAATCTTTCTTTGACCATGATTTCACTCATACTTGTATTTTCCGTGGCATGTGGTTCACCTTACTTTTAGTTGCAAAGACTATGGAGATTGTGGGTGAAACAAAGTTCGTGAAACAAAATGTCGAAGGAGAATGACAATACTCCAAACTCTAAGGTAAGATACATGGTATCAGAGCTTGGTTTGACCCAGAAGTCCTGGTTTCGAATTCCCCCCACATGATTGAATTTGTGTTTGTTTTAGAATTTGTTCTGTGTTTGAGTATGTGTTTGGGCTTTGTCCACGTGCCAAACCCATTGGTCTGGCACGTGAGGGAATGTGTTAGAGAGCCTTATATAATTAGTTTGGCCCTTTCCTGGCAGCCTAAACTTTTAGGATTTTTGGTTACGGACAAATATGATCACACATCAAAAGAGAACCTAGCCAACATATATAACACACACCCTCTATTCACATATTAATCCATTTTACTCCTGCAGCTGTGAGCCTCTGTCTCTCTTAGCTACAGACAGATTATTAATCGTGGTTTCTCAAAAAGGAATGCCTGTTTTGGGATTTTGTATGAGTAGTTGACATGAGCAAGTCTAGCAATTTATTTAGGGAAATGTTATTTAGTAGTTCTATTGGTGTAAGAATTAGGAGAAATTTAGCTACTTACACAGGAAAAGACAACATTGCTTTGACCATAACAATTTTTGCTTTGGATTTAATCGTTACTTTGTAATATTTAGCCGTGTATAGCATTTTATTATACCAAATGCACTTGCTATTCTTCCAATTTATATATAGTAATTTGGTGGTTTGGTATTGTTACTACAATTTTATTGTTTATCTTCTGAAAATATTATTGGTTCTGAGTTGGTGCAGATTTGGAGACTATTATGCAACTAATTTGATATAAATGACAAAACTGGCATTCATTGCTTCTGATTTGTCTGAATTAAAGATTTCTTTTTCTTGTCAGGTATAATCACAAAAAAAAAAAAATTTCGTTTATCTTTGGCTTGTCATGCCCTTTTTTCCCCCATTTTATTAGTCGAAGTTCTTGTAATTCATGAGGTTGTCTGCATCTCAATCAGTAATATCTTATGTGATTTTGCCTGCCTTCACTCAACAGCCAACAACATAGTTTTTGATTGTTAATCGCTTTTCTCTAGACATTGCAAGTCCAAATCCTTGAAAATTTAGAACAGTATTGGAAAGTTGTGATGCTTATTCTCGAAAAAAAAAAAAAACAATAAAACTATTGTTTTGGTATGTCAACTTAGTTCTAAATGTGGAGGGATGCCAAGAATTTTATTTTTGGCAATTTGCACACACACATATACAAGTTTATCAATCTAAAATCAACTTGAGGATGGATTAGTTTCTCATTCGTTAATGAATCTTCCATTCACAGCACTTCGAGTATAATTTTCTTAAAGGATTATCTTGCATTGAAAATGATGATTTGTATCAGAAACTTGCACATCCCAGTTTGAACAAAAACATAAAAGCTTGGGTAGGAGTAGGATAGGGAGGTTGAAGTGTGTACAATGCAACAATTTCAAGGCCCTGGATTTACCTTTGTGTCTTCATCATTAATCTTCAGGGATTCTGGCTTGAGTTGCTGATGAGCCATATCGTAAGTTGCATGGAGACCAAAGAAGAAATAGTAAATCAGCATTACAATTGTGCAGATTCCAAATCTTATGAAGGCCTGATAACCCAGAGATCCCATTAGAACGATATTCATAGCAATTGACAAGGATGGAAACCATGGAACAAGTGGAACCCCCCATACTTTCGGTTTTCTCTGCTGAGGCAGAAGCACTGATATCCCCAATGTTCCGAAGAACCAAAGAGGAACTGTGATGACATATCCGACCCAACCATTGGGCTTTAGTCCCCAATAAGCTGAGGTTGCCATAGATGAAGCAATAATGATCAGCAGGAGGATGATGAGCTTCAAGAGGTGTTTTTGTGGTGTGATTTCTCGCACATAGTATCTTCTCACAAGAAGTGCAACTGCCATCATCATGAAGATAAAGAGTGTGCTCACTGATAATAAGGTTGCCAGGACATCCAAGCCTGAAAAGAAAGCAATGACTGCGCTTGAAATAGCAATCAGAAGTGTGGCATTTATTGGAGTTCCAGTCTTGGGATGAACAAGGGCAAACCATGGTGGGATCATGTGAGCACGCGCAATGTGAGTAGTATACCGTGCCTGTCCAAGTGCCCCTACCAGAAGAACGGTGGTCATTCCCTTTAGGGCACCAAGGGCTACCAGGTATTTTGCCCATTTCATCCCTACACTCTGAAATGCAACAGAGTAGGCTGCATTTGGATCTATATCTGTGTATTTCTGCATCATGCTCAGTGAAAGTGCCATTAAGCAATAGATCACCGTGGTGATTGACATTGATCCAAGCAGTCCAATTGGTATGTCCCTCGACGGGTTTTTTGTTTCTTCTGCCATTGTGGCGATATTGTCAAATCCTCCATATGCAAAGTAAACAACTGCAGCTGCTTTGAAAACTCCCTTGGGCCCGAAAGGCAAAAAGGGTTTCAGATTTGAAGTGTCGGCATGAGCAAACCCTGCAATTATCACAAATAAGATTACAATGGTGTTGACTGCAGATGCTATCCAATTTAAGTATGAAGTTTTCCTTGTGCTGATCATTGCAATTGTTGCAGCAATTGCCAGAACTGCAACCGCTATAGGATCCAGGAGATTATATCCTTCGCTGAGATTTGTGTGGATGCGTAATGAGTTGGGTTCGCGGTTCAAAAGAGTTGCAAAGTAAGAAGTCCATGCTCTGGCAACTGCTGCACTTCCAACAATGCATTCAAGAAGTATGTTTGCTGCTGTTATGAACGCTGCAAAGTCGCCTAATTCAATTCTTAAGTAAGCAAATGACCCTCCTGCTACTGGGATTTCTACTGCAAATTCCGTGTAGCAGAAGACAGAGAGCATAGCTGAAATACCAGAAGCAACATAGGACAATACTATGGCTGGTCCAGCATCTTGACTGGCTTCCTGGCCAGTGAGCACAAAGATGCCAGCTCCGATGACCGAGCCAAATCCAAACCAGATGAGATCCCACCAGGTTAAGCAACGTTTCATTTCATTCTCGCTTTGTTTCCTAAGTTCCCCAATCTCATTGGCATCATCTGATCGGCTTGTTAGACGGTCCTTGAACCGAAAACATGTTTGCGACAATGCATGACGGTAGTTTCCCCAGCTTTGGAAGGATTCTTCTGGTAAGAAATCTTGTTTGCTCCATCTCCAGTAACTTCTTTGTTGGACCTCATCACCCTGCTCTGCTATGGAACCCATAACTATAAGCTATGGTCTCTCAGTTATCTTTTGTTGATTTCTGAGGAATGTGAGATTCTTATTTAAACATTTTTGTCCTCAATTACTGATGATTGGATGAATTCTGCTTAATAGTCGACTTCATTGCTTGAAGATTCAGACAAAACAGGAGACATTGATAACAGTACTGTAGTGTTATTGTTTTTGGATGTTTGTGTTCAAGTTGCTCGATAAACTAGGCATCTTTTTAAAGATGTATAGTTTAAACTAGTAAAAGGGCCTACTTGCTTTCTCATTAAATGTGCAGATTCCATGCCTTTCCGCCAGTCCTTTTCGATTTGAATATTCTGATGATTCCCCTTCAATTGTTTGGCATTGCATTGGGCCATAACACCTTGCCGGAAACGATGTGTCTTTTCTGGATGTTCTCTCTTTTTTTTTTTTAATAAATTTTATCGTACCGTTGAAGTTCTAAAGAAATATACTTGTAAAATGGACTGCTTGTTTTGTCACTGTATTCTCATTTATTTGAGCATGATAAGCTCATCTTTTCTTCCTCCAAACCCAAGTGCAGGTACAAGAAAATTTTTTTATTTGAAGTGTGTGGGGAGTATTCTACAGAAAGGGATCAGACAACTTGAGAAGTGCCTCTTTAGAAATCATTTGAAACATTTTCTTCTTTATCTATTAGTTTTTATGTGTTTTCTTTGAAACCACCGACACTGAAAACCAACCATTTAAATTCACAGCCTCTGTCTAACGAGTAAACTTTCAATGCACCGGCACTGATAAGCGGTTCACTCTGTCACAAATAACGTGACATGTGGTAAGAAATATAGATGTGTTATAAGAAAATACATATAGGAGTTACATATCACATTATTAGTGATAGAATGCATCCCTCAATAAGTGGGCGCACTGAATTTTTTCTCCTGTCACCGTTGCATGGGCTGCCATCCCAACAATGACTTTTCAAATCCAAGAAAATTTGGGATGCCTATAGAGACTGCTACCCCCACTTGCATTATTCAGTCAAGATAGCTGTTAGCACTCGGGCCCTACAAGGAAATTGTTTTTTTTTTTTTTTTAATTGTTAAAATAGGACCAATACCTTTAAAATATGTTACACATGTAAAGATGCCCATGTATTTGTTTTCTTTGTAAATGTAGTGGTGGTAAAAACAAAAGTAAAAAAAATCAAAAGATATCATCATATCATTTGTGAGCATTGACAAAAACCAAAATTATAAGAGTATTTACATGTAACATATTTTAAAGTATTGGTCCTGTTTTAACAAATTCTATATTGAATTATATAAATTTAATATTCAATTTACAAGTTAATGTCCATATAATTTTTCAAGTTTAAACTCAATCGATTTTAGAATAAATAACACTTGAATTCTCTAAGGTTTGCTCATTTACGAAGGGAATTAATTAATCTTTGGGTTTATTGGTAAAAATCTCTCCTACCGTTAGTTAAATTTTATCCAATTTAATGGTTGACCATGTTTAACTGTTAAAAAAATTAAAGAGTCTCTAAAATAATATATAAAATTACTAAATTCATTAAATAAAAAACTATAAAAAAAAGTTAAAAAAATGAGATGAACAGTGGAAATTTTAATTTTTTTTTAGTTTTTTTATTTAATAAATATTAGTAATTTACATATTATTTTGAGAGTATTTTGATCTTTTCAACAGTTAAATATGATCAACTGTTAAAGTGAATGGAGTTTGACTAATGGTAATAAAGGTCTTTACTAATAAATTTAAAGGTTGATACTAAATGTAAATGAACAAATTTTAGAGGTTGTAAATACTATTTACTCTAGATTTTTATATTCAAACTACATACACGTAGAAAATGATAAATACATACTATGATAACTCATGATACGTGACCATGTAAAACTTGGTTTTCCACAGCTGGAAGCAAATCTCAGTCACATCTCAACCACATGATTCCTTCAATAATTCAACATGGCAAATTTTTCCACATGAACTATTGACAGTCAAATTTCCACAAACATCAAACTCATTGACTTCCATAATAGAATCCTCATGTTGAATGAAGAATATATTATGATAGGACTGTGACTGAAAACGGGCCGGGCTTAGAAACTGAACGGCTATTACGGCGGGGCTTTTGAGGAAACGGGCTCTTATTCTGCCACTGGCCACTGCAACGGCTATTTGTATTCAGATAGTATCAAAAGACCAATGTACTCCTTCTTACATGCATACAACAGCTAATTCGAGGGGTAAAATACGTAATTTTAACCACACGTATCGCTTTTTCTCCATACGCAGTGAACCCCAACTCCTCTTCATCTTCCCTCACAAATTCAAAATTTTCTCTCACTCTCTCTGCAATTACAAATCTCTTCAACAACAATTCTTGATCCCCACATTTTCTTTAGCTTTTTTTTATTTCGGGTTTGAGATTGAGAGGTAATTCGTTGAAAAATCACTTGTTCTTTTTAAAAATCAATTATTATGATTATTATTATTGACAGGATATGATTATTGATCAATTTTTGATGATTTTTGCAGGAAAAAGAAAATGGATCTTCTTCTTCCTCCTGATTCCAACCCATCACAGGTTTCGCCGGAATTGAGTGGAAGCAGTGACAGTTTTCACTTTTCCAAGCTCCAGGTAAGAGAAAGCTTGGTCAAAATACATCGCTTGTGCAGAGCTGCCTCTCTCTTTTGCTTGATTTTTTTGCGTTTTTATGTTGCGTGTGAGATCATGAGTTATTAGGTTGGCTTATTCTTATATCAAAATACCCATTTGCTTGTAATTTTTGAGGACTTAGGTCTAAATTCAATAAGCCGTAACTTCTTCAATAAACAATAAAAAGAACAACCCCCCTAATTTCACCACAAATGAATAAAAGTAAAATATAGAAGTTTGAGTTTAGTTACCTTATCAAGAATTCCTCACTCTCTAGCCTTAGGGTATTAGCATTAACCCTAGCCTAAATTAATCTCACACAAGAATGACAAGAAGAACCGATTTAGTCTTTGAAGATTATCCACAATACAAAGAGAATGCTCTTGTGATGAGAACCTAGTTAGGAGGAGCACAAGACTTAGGGGAAGAAGTAGTTGAAGAAACTGTAGAAATTGAAGGCAATGAGCCTTGCGGTCGTGACGGTGAGTCGCGGTGCTCACTGGAATGGTGATGTTGGGGGAGGCAATATGTTGGGCAAGGTAGACTTAAAGGCAGAGAGCATCGCGACTGAGATCGCAACTCCCAGTCGCAACTCGCGGTCATGATGCTCGAAAAGTGGGTTAAAACCCTGATTTTTGCACTTTGTCTTATTTGTGATTTTAGGGCTATCTTAGTCTTTTCCTTTCATGTATAAATAGAATACTATTTCCTAGGGTTGTATTATCTCATTATCATCAATATTAATCAAGAGTATCCTTTTTGTCTTGTGGATAATCTCCAAAGACCAAATCGGTTCTTTTTGCCATTCTTTGTATGAGATTAACTTGGGCTAGAGTTAATACCCTAAGTGCTAGAGAGTGAGGAATCCGTAATAAGGTGACTGAACTCAAACTTCTATCTTTTGCTTTTATTCATTTGTGGTGAAATTAGGATTTGTAGTGTTTTTAGTGTGTTGGTTAAGTTAGGGTTGTTGTGCTTGGTATTGTTTGTTGGAGAAGTTAGGGCTTGTTGTTGGATTTAGACCTAGGTCCTCAACAATTTGGTGCTTTCATTGAGAGTGCCTACAAGGTGTTTGATAAAAGTCTTAAGTGAGCACTAGTAGTTTCAAGATGTCGAACGGCGACAACGAGCAATCTCCTACTATTCTTCCACCCAACCGAGTCCACATTGAGGCCTTGGAAGTCGGCCAACGTGAGTTACGGGCAGATGTGACAAAGATGATAGGAATGTTAGAATGTATTGTAGCACGGGTAGAACGGCTACCGGTAGAGAGAGATGTTATTCCAGGGGTGGGACGAAAGGAGAAGTAAATCAAAACACCGGACGAACTCATGGGGTTAGGACACCACCGTTAAATCCTTTCTATGATGTAAATGAAGGGTTCAATAGGCAAGTTAGGGCTTTGAATCATTTTAGACATGGAAGAGTCGAGTGGGGTGACCGGGTTGCCGAGAGGTGGGTTGAACCAAATAGAGGGGGACAAATGCCGGGGACCAGTAGAGAATTCGAAGATTTCGAGTCAAGTAGTGAAGATGAAGTCCGAAGTGATGACTGGAGGGACTATCTAGGTGAGCCGAATTCTGATAGACCTAGAAATTAACAATTTGATGAGGCAGACTATGACATGGGTCGGCGGGGAAATCAAGGCCCAGGGAAGCCGAAGGTAAATTTTTCGCACTTTAGCGGAAGGGATCCATATGAGTGGTTGGACAAGGTCGGCCGCTACTTTCAAGTTTATGAGGTAGCAATTGCTAGCATGTACTTGGATGGTCGGGCAAATAGTTGGTAAAAGTGACTTAGAGCTCAATACGACCAAGATCATCGGCGTATGGGTTGGACGACATTTGAGCATGAATTTTTAGCTCAATGGGGACCATCACCTGCTACGGATCACCATGGCCAACTCACGAAGCTTCGCCAAGAGGGTAAAATTCAAACTTACATTGATGAATTTCGGCGATTGCAAACTATGACTAGGGGATGGACGGAGACCCACTTGATAGGGATGTTTACGGAGGGTCTTAAGCCATGATTAGCAAGAGAGATGAAATTGAAGCAACCTCTGAGCTTACGTAAGGCAATAAGAATGGCGGAGATCTTAGAGGGGAATTATGGTGAGAGAAAGCCACTTAAATATAACTCGGGGAGCAAGTTCACAAAACCCTTGCAACCCGAGACTTCTTGGAAAGGTAACCCCATTAAGAAGGGCAACTTGAGGGGTAAGACTAAAGAAGTGAAGAAGTTGTAACGGGAAGAGGTGTAAGACCACATTAAAAAAGGTTTGTGTAGGGGCTGCCGAGTAGCAAGGGGTTTGAAGCGATATTAATGGTAGTAGACCGGTGGAGTAAGGGTGCTCACTTCATACCATTAAAGCACCCCTTTACCACCAGTAGTGTGGCCAAGGCCTTTGTGGAGAATGTGGTCAAATTGCATGGCTTTCCCCGTAGCATTATGACTAACAGGGGAAAGTTATCTATGAGCTATTTTTTGCAGGAACTGTTCATTTTGCAGGGCAGCAAACTCAAGGCAAGTTCATCCTACCATCTGAGGCTTGTGAGGGCTTGTGAGGACCTTTCCCTTTGTCTCCCCCACCTTTGCCCCATGATTATCTTGAGGTGGCTGATTCTTAGGAAGTTCACTCCTCTAATAATCAATTAGGGATTCCGCAAAGGCCATGGCTTCCGCTAGATTTTGCACATTGCGGTGTCGCCAACTCTACTTCCGCCCATGTTTGTAGGTTGTCCATGAAGTTGAATAACAACTCATCCTCCGACATGTATCAATGGAGCACGTACCTATTTGAATGTCGGTGTATCTCTTCATCTATCATAGAGTGGCTGTATCGGTAAGGTAAAGAGTCGCGGTCCGTATTTGTTCCCGATCATTGGTGATCCTGACGGCCTTAAAGTACCTCATCATGTGCCAAATGAAGTTATCTACTTCTTTAGCATTTCGCTTGCCATCAAACTCCTTCGGTTTAAGTATCTCCTTCTTTGGAACACCTTGTAAAGCCCCACTACTAGTGGCTTTTTTGCATAATGCCCAGTCTTTCCGTACTTTTTCAAGAAATGTCTCAAATTCCGTGAGCTTCCCCATGACCGTGTTCTCCAACCGAGCTTGGAAAATCTCGTTCCCCTCTTGTGCTTCCTGTCCTGATGTAGTGACGGATAGCATGCTCCCCCTGAGGTCCTCGATCCTATCTCTAAGATCGCTCACGTCCCTCTCTACGCATTGCTCCAACACATCAAGCTGCTCCCTCGAATCGGCTATGGCAAGCTCAATCCTGGCCAATCGTGATTCCCAGATTGAGGCAGCATCACGAGACTTGTTCTTCCTCGACTTACTCGGGTTGGCATCCTTTCCACAGGTTGGCTCTTGGACAACAACTTTTTCCACTCCTGCCATTATGCTTTCTCTTCCTTAGTATTTCTTCGATGGTTTGTACAAATGAGGGTGTCATCTATTTATAGGCACCAAAGAACATTCTAGGTCTCCCTACCGATCTTTCTAGAACCTTCCGGAATAACTCGGATGAGTGGTAAACCTTGTGGAAGAACCTAGAAGGATAGAGAAGCTCCTAGAGAAGTCTAGCTTTTGAGACATTTTAGAATGGTATGGAGACTTGTAGGATGTTCAAGACTTAGAATAATCTAGAAGCATGTGTGTTGTAAGATAATCTTGTATATTGTAGAATTCTCTAGAACATGTACATGGTAAAGAGACCTAGAATATTTTTTGGTGCCTATAAATAGATGGCACCCTCTTGTACAAACCATCCAAGAAATTCAAGAATTCTCTCAAACACTTGTGCTCTCATTCCTACTATATTTATACTTAGTTTTCTTAAGTGGTGCTAGCAAGTTGCTTGCTTAGCTCGTGGGGATCAAGGCTGACTTAACCTTTTTGACGGGAGAAAGTGTTGTTAAGTGTCGCACGGTTTGCTTAGAAAATACTAAGGCCGTGACAAGTGGTATCAAAGTTCGGTTACTACATGCTCGACTAAGGAAGAGAAAGCATAATGGTAGTAGTGGAAGAAGTCGTCGTCCAAGAGCTAAGCCAAGGAAGGACAAGTCTCGTGATGCTGCCTCAATCTTGGAATCACGGTTGGCCAGGATTGAGCTTGCTATAGCCGATTCGAGGAAGCGGCTTGATGTGTTGGAGCTATGCGTAGAGAGGGACGTGAGCGATCTTAGAGATAGGATCGAGGACCTCAGGGGGAGCATGTTATCCGTCACTACATCACGGCAGGAAGCACAAGAGGGGAACGAGATTTTCTAAGCTCAGTTAGAGAACACGGTCATGGGGAAGCTCGCAGAATTTGAGACACTTCTTGAAGAAGTACAGGAAGACTGGGCATTATGCAAGAGAGCCATTAGTAGTGGGGCTTTCCAAGGTGCTCCAAAGAAGGAGATACCTAAGCCGAAGGACTTTGATGGCAAGCGGGATGCTAAAGAAGTAGATAACTTCATTTGGCACATGAAGAGGTACTTCGAGGCCGTTAGGATCACTGATGATCGGGAACGAATATGGACCGCGACCCTTTACCTCGCCGATACAGCCACTTTATGGTGGAGGAGGAGACACGCCGACATTCAAAGAGGTACGTGCTCCATTGATACTTGGGAGGATGATCGATCAATATTTGTTACATATTTACGACCCCTAAACCGTATCTTTTAATTGTATTCTTAAGTATTTTTGGTGCTTTTGATGTGTTTTCCTTGAGTTTGCAGGTTTAGGGACCTCAGTGATGATTTTGAATATTTATGGGGAAAACGTGTAAATTCAGTAACTTTGGGGAAGGGCATCGATGAAAACATAGCAAAGTTCTGGGGCAAATATGAAATTGCGAAAAGTTCCCCAGCCATTAAGTGAAACGGTGCGTTTTGGGGAAGGGCAACTGTGTTTTAAGTGAAACGGCGCCGTTTTGGACCAATGCTTTGGTCCAAAACGACGCCGTTTTGGTTAAGAAAGAAAACAAAAATGCATGGCGAGCACAGCTCTCTTCCTCGCGCGACTTTCGCCATTGCTCGCGATGAAGCAGCCCGCGCCCAACCAGCGAGCTTCGCGAGCTCTCTCGCGACCAGCCCCAGCTCGCGACCTCCGCCTCGCGACGATGGTGACCAGTCCACCAGTGAGCAGCGCGAGGGAGACCGCGACCTCAGCAGCAGCTCGCGAGAAGTGGCAGCAGCAGCTCGCGAGAAGAGGCAGCAGTGGGCGAGGCGAGAGGCAGCGCGATCGGTGCTTCTCGCGTCCAGCAGTTCCCAGCGACCAGTGAAGGCCGCGACCAAGCCACCGCGACCACTGGTCGCGATGGTGGTCGCGGTGAAGAAAAATGGCAGCCCTAACGGGCTGCTATAAAAAGAAAATTGCAGAAAATAACAGGGAGGCAGTGGTGGCAGCAGTCATCTCGCCTAGGTGCAGCTCTCGGGCAGTGCCTCCAAGGGTGATTCTTCACCCATTTTGCTCCTCCCAAACACATCCCAAACATCACACAACACCAACACATCTCTAGTTGCGACTCCATCGAAGATTCGTCGGAGAGAAGACGAAGAATGAGGGAGGACGAATCTATGCGGGAAACAAGCGGGTTTCGATTCTCGACTTCATCGAATGGGTTGTATTACTTCCCTTTTCCTATCTTTATGTTTAATCGATTGTATGAGTGATTAGATTTGTTGTTAGGTAGTTTTCGGAACTATGAACGGATTCGGATTTATTGACTATGAATATATTTTGTATATTATTTCATAATATTGTTAATGAGATTATTTGAGTATTATCTTGTTGCGTTTGATTTATGGTGTTTTGCGATTGCGAAAGTATATTGCATGCCCCGTGATGAGGATCGATTTGATATTTACTGTCAGAGATTATATTGATTTTGAGTGTATTATATTATGACTTTGTGTTTGATTTATGGTGTTTTGCGATTGCGAAAGTAGATTGCATGCCCCGTGATGAGAATCGATTTAATATTTATTGTAATATTCTATGAGAAATCATTGAGATTGCAATCGAGCTTAATTGACTCTAAAATCAATACTGGGTTAGTTTTGATAAGAAATTACGTAATTAACCTAGGCATTAGATTAACTATGGTTTTCGATTAATTGCACTCTATGACCAATAGGTGTGGTTGACCGAATTCACATACCATACCATTGCGGGAGCAATATAATGTGGTGTGGCCTTAGTTGAATTATTCGTATCATGTTAATAACGTGCTTCATAATAGTCGATATATTTCCTTATTCGGAATTAGAACCGTGAGACTACCTAGCATCATCTTCCATCGTATCTGTCTCGCTTTAATTTATTGCATTAGTAGTTAATTATATTTTAATTAAAAACCCAAAAACCAACAACTTGATTTATTTTACCGCACTATTATAATCTTTAATTTATAGAATTAGTTCCACCACTTCCTTGTGGATTCGACTCCGTACTCACGGAAATATTATTACTTCGACGCATCCTGCACTTGGGATATTATTCCCACGCGTTTGAGCGTGTCAGAGGACTTTAAGAAAAAGCTTAAAAAGCAGTTCTATCATGAAGATGCCGCATATCTTGCTAGGAAGAATCTAAAGAAGCTTAAACAAACCGGTTTGATTAGGGATTATGTTAGGGAATTTTCTAGTCTCATGCTTGAAGTTCCTAACATGTCGAATGATGAGTTGTTATTCAACTTCATAGACAATCTACAACCATGGGCGGAAGTAGTTGCGATGCCGCAATGTGTAAAATCTCGCGGAAGCCATAGTCTTTGCAGAGTCCTTAATTGATTATCGGAGGAGTAAACTTCCCAAGAAGAAGCCACCTCAGGATAATCATGACAAAGGTGGGGGAGACAAAGTGAAATGTCCTTACAAGCCTCCGAGCAGGAAAGACAAGGGAAAGCAAAAGGAAGGTCAAGGCAAGAAAGACTTCAAGCCAAAAACCAAATGTTTCCTTTTTGACGGACTTCATTGGGCAAGAGAGCGCCCCAAGCGCAAAGCTATCAATGCGTTGGTAGAGCATCGCGAGAAAGAGATGGAGAAATCTCATATGGGCTTTCTCTGAATGCTCATTGCCATCAAAGCTCAACCAGCCCCTGAGACCCGAGGGAGTCAGGGTCTAATGTACCTGGATGTACAGATCAACGGGAAAGCTACTCGGATCATGGTCGATACAGGAGCTACAAACAGCTTTGTCTCAGAGAAGGAGGCAAAGAGATTGGGTTTGAAGGTGTCCAAGAAGACCGGATGGCTGAAAGTGGTAAACTCCAAAGCAAGACCGCTAATTAGTATGGCTCGAGGAGTGAACATAAGCATGGGTAGTCGTGTTCTGGCCACTTCTCCTTTACCAAATCTGGAAGAAGCCTATTCATTGGTCCGTCGAGAAGTACAAAGACAAGTCACCATGGGTATTGAAGATCGCTCTAAGGCTTCAGCTTTAGCTGTACAAAGGAGCAATTTTTGTCTAGCCCCTCCAGTGGCCCCTTCTCTTGGTTCTACTGATTCGCAAACTTGCCTTTGCACTCACTGCAATAGTACCAGACATACAGTTGATATTTGCTGGAAGAAACATGGTTATCCAGAGTGGTTTAAGCTTAAGCCAGCTGAGAGAAAAAATTGCAAATCTCCTCAAGTAGCTCTTACTGACACCTTTACATCTTCTACTTCACATTTTTCACGGGCGTCTTCTCAAGGAGGTAATTCTGGTTTGGCCTTTATTTCTTCTGCTAATAATATTTGGGTAATTGATTCAGGGGCTACTGATTATATGACTAGCAATTCCTCTTTGATTAATGCTCTAATATCTCCACCTGTTAAGTCTGTTCAGGTTGCTAATGGGACTCCCATACCAGTTATAGGGGCCGGGAATATATCATTATCTCCCACATTCTCTTTATCTTCTATTTTACTAGCACTTAGTCTCTCTAATAACCTTCTTTCCATTAGCTAGATTACCACACATCTTAATTGTTCCGTAACTTTTTACTTTACTCATTGTATATTTCAGGACAATCTCACGAAGATGACGATTGGCATTGGTAAGGAGAGAGGAGGTCTTTACTACTTGGAGGAGGCCAGAGTGTGGAAATCTGAGTCTAGCCATGGTCTCAAAATAGAGAGAAAGACGTCTGATAGGGAGAAAATTCTTTTATGGCATTGTCGTTTGAGACATCCATCTTTTACATATTTAGAACGTTTATTTCCTCAGTTGTTTTGCAATGTTCAAGTTTCTAGTTTAGTTTGTGAACTATGCATTTATGCTAAAAACCATCGTGTTTCTTTTAAAGTGAGTTTCAATAAAAGTACAATTCCTTTTTCATGTGTTTATACTGATGTTTGGTGTTCTTTTTCTACTCCTTCTGTTTCGGGTCATAAATACTTTGTGTCTTTTATTAATGACTGTACTAGGGTGAGTTGGGTTTATATGCTGAAGTCTAAGAGTGATGATTGTTGTCTTTCTCATCAACCGAATGCCTGCCCGTGTCATTGACTATCAAACGCCTTTGAGAATGCTGTCACGATTTCACTATATTCCTTATGCTTTTAATCTTTGTCCCAAGATCTTTGGTTGTGTATGTTATGTACACGTGCACTTACTTTATAGGGATAAGCTAGATCCTCGTGCTCTTAAATGTGTCTTCCTTGGTTATTCTAATTCCCAAAAGGGCTATAAATGTTTTCACCCTCCTACAGAAAAATATTATATGTCCATGGATGTTCAGTTCTGTGAACGGGTGTCCTACTTTTCTGGGGATATATCTCTGGTTCCTCTTCAGGGGGAGATCAGTAGTAAAAAATTGGAACAATTATGGTTGGAAGAAAAAAGGTTGTTTCGAGTAAGGAAGAGGACTCAACTCTTAATCCTATGGACGTTGGTGAAAGACCAGATGACTCAACTCTTGATCCTATGGACATTAGTGAAAGACCAATTATGGTTGGAAGAAAAAAGGTTGTAGATTTCGAGTAAGGAAGAGGACTCAATTCTTGATCCTATGGACATTAGTAAAAAAGAGGAACAATTATAGTTGGAAAAAAAAAGGTTGTGGATTTTGAGTAAGGAAGAGGACTCAACTCTTGATCCTATGGACGTTGGTGAAAGACCAGATGACTCAACTCTTGATCCTACAGACATTGGTGAAAGACTAGATCGGTTTTTCCAAAAACTTTATACAAGACGGAACAAGGATGCTACTGTTGTGCCTCCTTCGGACTCTAATACTCCTCTTGATGATACCATGCCATCGGATGACTCTTCCAAGATTGACTCTGAAATATATATGTTTCTTTCCCTATAAGAGCACCCACAGTGGACACAATTTAAGACCCATTTGGTAGACCCGTTGTAAACAAGGGGTCTACTAGAGCCCACAATGGGGCTTCCAACTTGAGACCCATTAGTGGGGTTCATCCAGTAAGACCCAAATAAGGTTCCAAATGTGGAACTGGTCTTAAATCAATGATTGATTTTGCTAATCAATCATTAGTTGGACCAATGTGTGTGTGTGTATATATATATATAAATGTGGCACCGGTCTTAAACCTATGATTGATTTTGCTAATCAATCATTAGTTGGGCCAATGTGTGTGTGTCTATATATATATATATATATATATATATATATATATATATATATATATATATAATTATAAATGTAAATAATTATATATATAATGAAAAGATATAAAAAAATTTATTTTAATTTTATTAAAATAATTTGAATAATAACATTAATTCTTTTTTTATAAATTTAATTGTTTTAGGTTATTTATAATTTATTAAATAATTATTGATATTTAAAATATATTATATAATTTATAATATATTATATAATTTATAAAATATGTATATATATATATATATTATTTTAATGAAGAGTAATGATTGTTTGGAAAAAAATTAAAAAATAGATTCAATTTATCCTTTTCAATTTAGTTGCATTGCAAGAAAAAGAGACCTATAATAATAGGATCCAAATGAGAAAACTCATTTTTCAAAAATGAGACCTAAAATTGGTGATGTGGCACACAATGAGTCTTGTTATTTGGGTCTTGCATTGTGGATGCTCTAACTCCAGTTTCAGATATTAATGTGAACCCTAACCCTGTAGTTTCAGAAATTACGGACTTGAATCCACAAGTGGATGATCAGGGTAGGCGATATCCCATTCGTAATCGTAAAAAGCCTGATAGGTTGGGTTTCTCCAAATCATTTTCTAATGTCGTTTACCCTATTTCCGATTTTGTCTCTTACCACCATTTGTCTAAGTCTCACCTAGCTTTTGCTCTTCAGTTGTCTTTTGTGTCTATTCCTAGTCACTTTTAGGAAGCTATTGGAGATCCCAAGTGGAAGTCTGCTATGTTAGAGGAAATGAAGGCTCTCCAGAAAAACTCTACTTGGGAGATGGTTGAGTCTCAAGAAAAGGAGACAGTGGGGTACATAAGTGGGTATTTACAGTGAAGTATAAATCAGATGGAACAGTTGACTGGTACAAGGCGAGACTAGTTTCTAAAGGTTACACTCAGACTTATGGGATTGACTATCAAGAGACCTTTGCTCCTGTAGCCAAGATGAACACGGTCAGGGTCATACTATCTCATGCAGTTAATATGGATTGACCATTACGACAATTTGATGCGAAGAATGCCTTTCTTCATGGCGATCTGATAGAGGAGGTGTTTATGGATCCCCCTCCAGGGTTCACACCAGAAGGAGGTAAGGTGGGCAAACTAAAGAAGGCACTGTATGGATTAAAACAATCACCGAGGGCGTGGTTTGGCAGGTTCAACTATTCAATGAAGGAGTATGGTTTTAAACAAGCTTTGGCGGATCACACCCTGTTCTATAAAAGGGATGGTAATGATATTACCTTGCTTATTGTCTATATTGATGACCTGATTGTTATAGGTAGTAACCCAGGAGAGATAGAGAAGCTTCAAAACTATTTGTCTAAGGAATTCGAAATGAAAGATTTGAGAGTTCTAAAATACTTCTTAGGGATTGAAGTGTCTCGGTCCAAGCAAGGAATTTTCCTTTCTCAACGGAAGTATACATTAGATCTATTGGCTGAAACTGGTAACTCTGCCTGCGAACCTATTGATACTCCTATTGAGGTGAACTATCTATCCTGGTCAAGTACCAACAAACAAAGAGAGATATCATAGACTAGTGGGGAAGTTAATCTATCTAGCTCACACTAGACCTAACATATGCAGTTAGTGTTGTGAGCCAGTTCATGCATAATTCGAGCGACCGACACATGGGTGCAGTGAATCGTATCTTGGCCTATTTAAAGTCCTCTTCATGTAAAGGTATCATGTTCTCCAGACATGGGCACCTAGATGACAAAATTAAAGAGATTCTCTGAAAAGTTTTGTATATCATTCCACTAAAAGATTTACAATATAGACAATAAGAGTTTATCAGATCCCTTAAACCTAGGGCCTAAAAAAGAAAGAATCAAGACTGAATTACAGCAGAAATATATACAACCAAATATAGCAATAATGAGAATCCTAGAGAGGAAATCAAGGAATCTTCAAAACAGCCCTAACTATACAGCTATACAGATGTTAAATAAGGAAAGAATAACAGACAGAATATTATTATTCCATTGACATCCTCCTTCAAATTGATGCGGGTAAGTCCATAAGCATCAATTTGCTACTAAGAAACTTATGTCGCTGGCAAGTCAAAGCTTTGGTAAAGACATCAACTATTTGCATATCAGTAGTAAGATGAGGAAGAGTGATAACGCGGCGTTCAAAGGCGTCCCGAATGTAATGACAATCCACCTCTATGTGTTTTGTGTGTTCATGATACACTGGATTAGCAGTGATCTGAATAGCACTAGTGTTATCGCCATAAAGAAGAGTAGGATCAATTTGAGGAAATCCAAGTTCAGAAAGAAGACCACGTAACCACACAACTTCAGAACAAGCTGCAGACATGGCTCTATATTCAGCCTCCGTGGAAGATTTAGAGACACAATCTTGCTTCTTACACTTCCATGAAATCAAGGCATCTACAAGAAATATGCACCAGCCTGTTGTAGATTTCCTGGTATCTGGGCATCCAGCCCAATCTGCATCATTATATGCAATCAAATGAAGAAAAGAGCCTGCTGGAAATAACAACCCGCGAGTAGGCGATCCAATTAAGTATTGAATAATGCGGCGAACTGCAGCAAGATGAAGATGTCGAGGTGATTGCATAAATTTGCTGACTGTATGGACAACATATGAGATATCTGGTCTTGTAATAGTTAGGTAGATAAGACTACCAACTAGTCGCCTATATAGAAAAGGATCAGGTAGAAGCTCGCCTTCATCTTTTCGGTATTTCACATTCACCTCCATTGGTGTGTCAACAGCAGTAACATCCTTTGAACCAGCCAAGTCAATGAGGTTTTGGACATATTTATGTTGATTCAAGAACAAACCATGTGTCCGAGAGTGAACCTCTAACCCCAAGAAATAAGTGAGATTCCCAAGATCCTTCATCTGAAATGTATTATGCAACATATTCTGAAGCTTAGAGATCAACTCCTTGTCATTACCAGTGATGATAATGTCATCAACATATACCAAGAGAAGAACCATACCAGCAGCTGTCTGATGAAAGAAAAGGAATGAATCATATTGGCTTTGTGTGAAAGAAAACTTAAGAAGAGTGCTGCGAATCTTCTCAAACCAGGCTCTAGGGGCCTGCTTCAGCCCATATAAAGATCGCCTGAGTTTGTATACCTCATTTGGAGAAGTCACTGACATACCAGATGGAAGTTTCATGTAAATCTGTTCTTTAAGGTCCCCATTCAAGAAGGCATTTTTTACATCCATCTGATGTAAAGGCCAAGATTTAGAGGATGCAATAGCTACAATGGTTCGCACCGTTGACATCTTAGCAACTGGAGCAAATGTTTCTTCATAGTCGAGTCCATATTCTTGTTTATTTCCAAGAGCAACTAGCCGAGCTTTGTATCTATCTAAAGAACCATCAGACTTGAGTTTCACAGTATAAACCTACTAACTCCCAATCGACTTGACATTTGGAGGACAAGAGTCAATATCCCAAGTATGATTTTTCCTCAAGTGCTTGAAGTTATGTTTCCATTGCTCTTTGCCAACACTCATGTTCCATAGCCTGTTAATGCAAATAGAAGATAATGTTGTAGACATAGCTACAGGGATGGAAAACCATACCTATTAGGGGGTTTGTGAGGTCTACTACTTCTTCGAAGAGGACCTGGATCACTAGCAATGGGTATAATAGGATCATATGTCATAGGAAGAGCTGGAGGAACCTTAGTGAAACCTGTAAGAGGATCAGATGCGAGATGAGTACGTCTATGATAAACACAATCAGGCTGAAATCTTTGTACTGGTGCTGGAGACTCGGGAAAGTGTGGCAGAAGGGGATTCTGAAATTTGTTATGTGCTAAAGAAGGGCTGATGTTCAAAGAAAATTATATTCCTAGAGACACGAGTACGATGTGCATGAGGATCGTAGCAAATAAAGCCTTTTTGAGTTCCAGCATATCCTAAAAAAGCACACTTGACAGATTGGGCAGTAAGTTTAGTTCTCTCATGTGCAGGAAGATGAACAAAACACACATATTCAAAAATATAAAGATTTGAGTAATCTGGTGCATGCCCAAACAAGCGAAAGTACACGGGGAAGCATTGTTTAAGACCGGTGAAGGTAATCTGTTTATTAAATAAACAACAGTAGACAAAGCTTCACACCAAAACGAGAGGGAACATAAGACTCAATTAAAAGAGTTCAAACCACATCAAGAAGGTGACGATTCTTCCTTTTAGCCACACCGTTTTGTTGTGGAGTGAAAGGAAAAGAACGTTGTGAAAGAATCCCATGACTTTGAAGAAAAAACTGAAATTCGTTTGACATATATTCACCACCAGAATCAAATTGTAATATTTTGATTTTGGCAGAGAATTGTGTCTCCCTTAAAGCAAGAAAGATTTTAAAAACAGAAAAAACCTCACTTTTAGACCGAAGAACGTAAATCCAAGTAAATCGAGTGAAATCATCAATAAATATAACAAAATATTTGTAATGTTCATGAGAAATTACTAGTGAAATACCCCATACATCAATATGTATAATTTCAAAAGGTTTTGTGGTGTGAGATTTATGCGATGGAAAGGGAAGAGTTTTGCTTTTACCAAGTTTGCAAGATGTACAATCAACATTAATAGCATCAAAAGAAAGAGAATTTTTATTGCTAAGTAAACCATATTTGAGCAACATGCGAAGTACATGAAAATTAGGGTGGCCTAAACGCTTATGCCACACCTGATTATCACATTGAACAACATTACAATCAACATAATTTAACAATGGAGAGGGAGAAGATGGAAGCAAAGGAAAGAGACGTCCCACTTTAGGTCCCTTCGCGATCGTCTTCCCGGACACTTGATCCTGCACAACACAACCAGAATTTGAAAATTGAACGGTACAATTGTTGTCAACCAATTGACCAACAGATATAAGATTAATAGACATGCTAGGAGACATAAAAACAGTATTTAAAAAGGCTGAAATATCACCAACAGCCATGATAAATAAGGAATTACTATCGGCTGTGTGAATCTGAAGATATCCTTTATATTTTTGAACATTAGTAAGAGGTGACACAGTGCTGGTCATGTGGTTTGATGCACCAGAATCGAAATACCAAGGTTTAAGGGCAGAATGTTTGTTACTTGAAATCCCTAAAGCGGAAAAAGTAGAAACTATCATTTGCTGGATCATTTCAGGAGTAATATAAAACTGACTAGAACTAGAAACATTATGAGCAAAAGATGTGACAACAGAACCAGAAGCATTCATTCAAGGAACCAACCAGAATGTTTTTTACCTGAAATCCCTAAAGCGGAAAAAGCAGAAACTATCATTTGCTGGATCATTTCAGGAGTAATAGAAAACTGAATAGAACTAGGAACATTAGGAGCAAAAGATGTGGCAGCAGAACCAGAAGCATTCATTCAAGGAACCAACCGAGATATTGTAGGCGGTTTTAGGGAGGCCGAATTGAACAATGTTTGATGATATGCCCTGTTTTCTTACAGTAATTGCAGAATTTCTTTGTACAATTATGGCAATATGCCCAAATCCTTTGCAACTATAGCACTGGATATTATTCATATCTCTGCCTCCTTTAGACTTTCCTCGAGCAGCATAGGCAACACGAATTGCAGTAGAATTTTGAGCTTTTTGTTCCATGACAACTTGAGTAGTGAGCCGTTGTTCTTCCCTCAAAAGCTCACCTAGACAAATATCCAATAAGGGAACTAGATTTCTGTTCATTAGGTTGGACCTAATTCCCTCAAACTTTCCTCTTAGCTTTATCAAAAACTGGTCTCGCTTGCTGGTCTCATGCACACTTTGGATAGCAATAAGTCCTTCAGGAGGTACACTTGCATAAACAATATCAGTGTACTCAGCCCAAAGATTCCCAAAGGAAGAATAGAACTCTGGGATCGACATACTGCCTTGAAAAAGAAGACTCAACTCGAGTTCCCACTGAAACCTTCGTTCTGTGTTGCTCTGGTTGTAGACTTTCTTCAAGTAGTCCCATATTCCTTTGGAGGTTTTATAAGGCTTGAGATTGAGAAGTATAGAGGATTCGATACTTCCAAGAATCCAAGACATAATCTGAGCATCCTTCACCTCCCATTTCACGTATTTTTCCTTCTCTTTCTCGCTATCAGGTGCAGGATTTGTTTCATTAACATGCCCCCATAATTCCTTTCCCTTGACAAAGATATGGAACTGAAATTCCCAGGCAGAATAGTTATTACCATTGAATCGAACACAAAAAAATTCAAATCGTCCTTGGTTACGTTCTAAGAACATGATATAACTGAAAAAAAAGGAACTGGGAGATCATATCAGAAAATAGAATAGCAGACCAAGAATAACCAAGAACAAAACACCAAAATCTCGAAGCTAGACAACTAAGTAACAAGATGAAACAATTTCAGAGTTTAGGCTCTGATACCATGACAAAATTAAAGAGATTCTCTGAAAAGTTTTGTATATCATTCCACTAAAAGATTTACAATATATAGCTAATAAGAGTTAATCAGATCCCTAAAACCTAGGGCCTAAGAAGGAAAGAATCAAGACTGAATTACAGCAGAAATATATACAACCAAATATAGCAATAATGAGAATCCTAGAAAGGAAATCAAGGGATCTTCAAAACAGCCTTAACTATACAGCTATACAAATGTTAAATAAGGAAAGAATAACAGACAAAATATTATTATTCCATTGACACTAGATATTATAGGATATATCGATTCTGACTTTGTTGGATCCATATTGGATAGAAAGTCTACTTCACGGTATTTGTCATTCGTTGGGGGTAATTTGGTGACTTGGAGGAGTAAGAAACAGAATGTGGTCTCGCTATCTAGTGCAGAAGCTGAATACCGTGCTCTTTGTTATGCGACTACAGAGCTTACTTGGCTTAAAATCCTCTTAGGAGAGCTCGGATATGGTCCTAAAAAACCTATGGTGCTCTTTTGTGATAATACAGCAGCTATCGAGAGTGCTAATAATCCATCACGATCGAACCAAACATGTTGAACTTGATAGGAACTACATCAAGGACAACTTGGATTCTGGTGTGATTGAGGTTCCATATATTAGAATTGCCGATCAGCTGGTTGACATGATGATTTACGCTGTTACCAGTTAGGCATGTGCGATATCTATGCCCTAACTTAAGGGGAAGAGTTCAAGAGTATATACATAATATAATATATCGTAGTCCTATTATAATTGTTTTCCTATTTTAACTAGGAGTTATTGTATAGCTGTCTTTCCTTTAATGGTTGTGTGTAGCTTGTTTAAATAGTCATATGATATATGAAATTAAACTATTCAGCCATATTGTTAATTGTCTCCAATATCCAAAAGACAAATTATAAAAATTAATGAGAACATTAAAAATACAAGTCAGAAGGAGAAAAATTACTTTCATTGACATGACAATCACCAAGGAATCTTAGCACATGGAAAACATGGTCTAGGGTGTGAGGACATAGGTTTTAGATTGGTTTATTCCTGCATCAACTTCCCAAGCATCGTCGTCATCTTAAAGAGAATGTGCTACAAAGTTTATGACTTGTAATTCTTGAAGAGATTTAGACATACACATATACATTGCTTGTACATTTGTCTTGCAATGTGGTTCAATTAGTTGCATGCAAACTTAATTCACATCTTGTGATTGCATCTCATTTGTTTAAATCGTTTCCTTAGTTGGAAATGTCTGTGCTCGAGCTTCTAGCTCTTTATGTCTGTAAGCAAATGAAATTAACCACTGAGAATTTGTGTTGTGTTTCTCATTCACGACCTTATGCACGACCCTGCTCTTGGGTGGCTATTTGCAGTTTCAGCCAGCCTGCACTAGTTGCAACACGCGACCCAATGACGCTTTCCCGTGATCGCGGTTTGCTTCAATCATTTCATGCCTAGCCTATGTAACAATTTTGACCACATCTCAACTTTTGTTTTTCTTTTTTTATGAAATGATGTTGTGAACATGTTAATTTTCATTAATTGTGCGTCTATTTCGTTTAATTTAATTTTCAAGTAATGTTAATTATAGCATGAGCCATATTATTTTGAGATTTCCTGTCAAATATTTGGCAATAGTAGCATGAGCCATATTATTGCGAAATTGCGTATCAAATATCTGGCAATAGTAGCATGAGCCATAAACACACAAATACTTCAATCTTTTCATGCCTTGCCTAGTAGCAATTTTGATGATTCTTTCTCTTATTATATTATTTGATTTTGTTGGGAGAGGTCACTGAACATATTAATAACTTGCATAACTGGTCACCAGTCCTGAGATGCTTGAAGTTTTAAAGGGAATGGGGTTTGAATTTTTCAACTTCCTAAAATTTGAAGTTCATAATAATCATAGATTAATTTTGTTTTTAATAATAATTTAAATTAGTGTATAGTTTAAGGGACATTTTCTAGCAAGCCAGTTGTTGGGAAGCCTAAAAAACTATTTTTTGATGATTTTGGCATTTACCCCTCTGGAAATAGTTTGAAAGAAAAGAAAATGTCAATAACTTGGTTGAGGGATACTATCAAAACCACCAGATTCAAATGAATACATGCCTCATATGAGGGCATATCTTATATGTCATGGGGTCATTTCTTTTTCCGGAACAAACAGGGAATGTGGTCTCAATGGATTTAAGTTGTATATAAGAGGTCAAATCGTATGCATGGAGGTCAAATACTTCACAAATGCATGTTGAATAATCATCCAAGTCTTGAGGCTGCAAAATTTAACTGATAATGATGTGAGTAATTTTTTTTTATTGAAAATGTTCTGATTTTAATTGATAAATTTCAAACGACGCTTTCTTTTTTACCTTGGTAGGTTACTTGAGAGCGTTACAAACGGCTACCCCATGATGCTCTTGATTACGAAGGTCAGGATATGTATGCAATGTCAGGGACAACATTACACTGATTTGAAAAATGTGTATATCATTGTTCGAACCTCGCTCCCAAGCAGTCCGGCTTGGAAGAGGGCTGCCATACGACCAGAAATTCTGCTGCGTACGTTGTCGGCAATGGGACCGATCGACAGGAAACCGCTTATGTGAAAAAAGAAGTGGACTGAACCAAAACTCACTACAGGCACCAAGCAACAATAACAAACCCAACAGCCCAAGAAACCACCAAAGCACAAACATCAAAACAATCTGCTACCAACAACCGGTACCAGTGCAAGGACTGAACCGGAACCATACAGTCTCGGTTTCTGCAAGTCTTTTACAATGGTTTTTTCTGGAGTTTGTTCTCCCACTTCTTGCGCTGTTCTTGTTGAATTGTATAATATCAGTTGTGTTTTCGCTAAATACAAAGATCATCTGAAGTTTAAAAGATATTTGTAAAATGATGGCAGAGAAATTGAGGAAATATTTGGAGAGCATACCTCCTGTTCTTTATTTAGCAGCAATAATGGATCCTAGAATCAAATTAGAAGGTCTTGAATTTCTGTTAAGCTTGCCATTGTTTACAAATATGAATGATATTAAAAATGTATTAGATTCTTCTTTTTAATGCATATAAATCAAAGTTTAACAGTGATGCAGCTTCTTCTTCTACAAGTAGAAAGCATGGTGTATGGTTTAGGATTGCCAAGGTTCATGAACAAAAACACAACGGTTTACGCATATGTTCTGAACTTGAAAAAAAATACTTGGTAACTGATTTTACATCCTTTCTAACATTATTTAGATTTAGAACAGTTTGATGTTTTGGCCTGGTGGAAAATGCGACTAAGGGTTTTTCTGTGCTATCCATCATGGCACCTGATCTACTAACACTTCCTATGTTTACAATAGTTTCGGAGTCTGTTAACAGGTAATCATCGGGTATTGAACAACGAGAGAAGCATGCTACCAGTGGAAATCATCAAGACTCTTTTCTGCATTAAAGACGGGGAAGATGCAGACACTATATCAATGCTGGACAGATGAGATCAATTATTTTGCAAACTCAGATGACGATGGATAGCTGTTCTATCTTTTTTTCTCATTTCTCAAATTATAAAGATAGATAGATAGATGTGCAAAAGCAGCTAACTTTAAAATTGTAGAATGCAAGTTCTTTAAATAAATAAATCAAATTATAATAATTTTACATGTATGTCTATTATTATTGTGATCTGTTTCTATAATATAAAAATCAAACAGAGAAAGATTACAACTGACCCAAATATAGCAAATATTCACCACCTGAGTTGCTCCCAAAAAATCTCAATGTGGGGGAAATTGAAGAACAAAATTACGTCCAGGATTTCCAAGCCTTCTGCATCTTTTTAGCAACATATGTAGCAGCGTTAACACCACCAGCAGAAAGTAGACCACAGACTGCCTGCCTTGCACTTGAAACCATAACTGTTCGCCTCAGGACCTTCTGCATGCACTTTGCAGCTTCTTCTCTTGAACCGATCATGAGTTCATTTATAACTCGACCTGCAACAAGGCAGGATACACATATTGGTTTTTATCCATGTATCAATAATATGCTGCAAATAAGCTGAGGTTTCTTCATACCAGATCCGTTCATTATTCTTCTCTCTCCGAGCTTCATCCCCATTTGGCTTCTAATCGCAGGAGGAAGAGAAGATATAAGGGAGCAAGTGACTGGTAAACTGCAATCCTGGTTTGAGACCGTATAATTTCAATAAGAAAATTCAATATTCGGGTGACAAAGGAAGCTACTATAATTTTGCAAATACTCATGCAGGAAACAGAAGTGCAAATAAAAAAACTTCTTAGATAACTGAACTCTCCATAATTTTTTTTAAAAATAGTAAGCATCATACTAAAGGTATTAAGCGAAAAAGTTGGATACTGCAGCCTACATCAGCATTTATTTACTGATAAGAGTATAGTTAACTCAAAGTATGAAAGTCGATACATAACCATTTACACGAGTAACAGGAAATATGAGGAGCTTTACCTAGTCAGAAAAACAAAGAGAATAATCGAGGTAAATTTAGACAACCACCTTTGGAATGAGAACTTCAACATTCATACAAACCTGAGATACTTGGTAATTTCCAGATGATGAGACTCTCAAGAACTCCTTGGCCTCATACTCTTGAAGAAACGGCTTGTACATTAACTGGAATAAATCAAACTGCCCTTGCACAATCTTCGTCACCTGGGTAAATTGTGTATTCAGTCTTCGTCAACCAAGACAATGCCAAATTAAATATAAATGTAACTATATATAAAAAGAGACACGTAAAAGGAAAAAAAAATGGTACTCTTCAAACCATCATAATTGTATGCTCTTTCACTAATCCCACCACTGTCCATTGAATCAAGCACCATTTCACATGCCTCATTTAACACTCATCAGATATCTATGACTACAATGTTATAGAAGGTTACAATACACAAAAGTTTACAACCAGTACAACAATGCATGTGAACGTGTGTGTGACGTACAAGAAATTTCAGTTCGTACTTGTTAGTTTATAGAATAACTTCACTAGGCATATTTTCAATGTATTTTCCTAGTTATATGGGCATAACTAATTTGTCGGAGAAAATCAAAAGTAGAGGTTGTTTATACATTTTGCAACTATTACTTAGCTCATCACATTACAATTTCATCTTTTTCACTCTATATACATGAAAAGTAGCCACAAATGAATTCTTTTTATACAGTTTGACTTAAAATGTGATCAAGCTTTACCTTGTTTTTGTCCTCTGCAAAAAGCATACGCAAGTCACCCATATATGAAAGGCTACATACTTTGGCAAACAAATCTTCCTGCACAAGCATGGAATTGAGCTTATTATATTTGCCTCTAAATTGACAGAGCATTGACATCGAAGTAAACCTGAGTGAAGTTGGATGGCAGGAGGAGAAGAGCAGCAGACAGTGCAGCCCTCAGATTAACCGAGTTCAGATTTTCGATATCCAAATTATCCACAAGTATGTGTACCTACAAGATAAACATTCCAACTCTCTGATATTTATATGACATTGATATACAAGACAACAACCTAATATAGATATTGGGTCAGATATATCATATAAGAACCAAAAGCAGTGGAGAAAGAACAGGATGGCAAGTGCAAAGCACAATTTCAGGAGTAGAGGCATAAAGAAGCAAATCAGCTAAGCATAAAATTTTCTTTCATTGATATGGTCACACGTCAAAAAAGAACCTATAACACACCCTGTATTCACATATTAGTCCATCATACTTCTGCAGCTGTGAGCCTCTTACTCTCTTACAGACAGACAAAGATTATTAGTCGTGGTTTCTCAAAAAGGAACTCGTTTTTGGGATCTTTTATGAGTAGTTGACATGAGCAAGTCTAGCAATTTATTTAGGCAAATGTTATTTAGTAGTTCTATTGGTATAAGAATCAGGAGAAATTTAGCTATTTAAATAGGAAAATGTTAAGCAATGTGAATGAGAAAAGAAAACATTGCTCTTACCATAATAATTTTTGCTCTGGACTTAATCTTTACCTTTGTACTATTTAGCTTTGTAAAGCTGTCAATATGAGAATCGATAACATTAACAAAATTTTCAACAAGCTTTTGAATCGCTCTTTAAGGCGTATTGCTTAGGAACTCTAGGCCTGATTTCCTAGGCTTCTCTTTGTATTTCTCCCTTATTTTTTCTACTCCTTTCAATTTCATTCTCCAGCAATTAGGATCAATTAAACCAGTAATTTTTTTATAGTCATATAACTGAATGTTAGATGATGGTTCAACAGGCATTGTTTGTCCTGCATCAAATAAGAACATTAAAAAAAAACTATTAAAGAAATAAGGAAATATCAATGCTGAAAAAGCTCTATGTGGCTTAAGACACAAGTTTAACAGTAGCATCTTTTGATTTTTATCTGAGAAATTAATTGCACGAGTTGCAGTAAATAGTCTGAAGCTTTATCAGAAAAAAGAGTTTAATGGGTTACAGTAAAACACAAATAGTCATTTATAAAGAGATAAATTTTCTATTCCAACAAACATTTTTGTTTTTAATATTATTGCCAAGGACAAAAAAGGGACATATATTACAAATAAATGAAGAAATGACAGAAAATGCAAAGATAGGCATGACACACCGGCTTCTGTAGACGACCACTCAAATAGAATCTCTCCCAGTTCAATATGTCCTGCACCAAGTCATCCATCCGAACAACGCCATACTTCAATATCTGCCAATAATGGTTTTAGTGTCAGGAGAATGGAGATACAAGAAATCATTATGCAAAATAGAACATGTTGCACATGCACAAAAGGTCGAACAGATGCCAGCCAAATGCAAGTAAAAATCATACAAATTCTTGTACTTAACTCATTAAAGTTGAGTTTTTGAAAGGTAAATACCTTGTTATTCCATGTAACAAATGGGTTGAAGTATACTCCTACACCTACTTCATCTGCAACTTGGGTAATCTAAAACAACCAATCAATTTTCAGTCTCATAGTTAAGAGAATGAATTTTACAACATGTATTTAGTATGTGATTGAGAAAGAGAGACAGATACGCACCAGCTTTGCCCCACCAAGCAGCATCAACCATGTTGCATAATGATCTGGATTCATTTTCAGATTCTTCGTTGTACAATAAACTAAATTTATAATCATGTTAACTAAATGTATTTTATACCAAAACACGACATCATACTAAAACAAAAACTCAGATGTGTATAATATCACCTCAGAATGCCATTGCATAGGGTCTGATACACCGAGAATGTAATCTACCATAGCTGACTACATATTCACAAATTCATATATTTAAGTAACGAAAAACTCAAAAAACAATAAATTAGTTGTAATAAATAGATAAATTAAAGAACAAAGAGTAACCCTGTCTTTGTTGTTTGGATGGAGAGAAGAACCATAAACACAACAATACTCTATAGGAGGAACATATTCTAAAAAGGTTGCCAGCTCAGCTCTCTTCTCATGCTCCATTCTCATATCACTAACTATCAAAAATGACAAAAGAAGAACACAATTAAAGATTAAAAAAAAAAAGAATAGTTACTCATGAATACACAAACAAACTCAAGTAAACTTGAAACCGAAGAAAAATTATATGAAACAAAGAAAACTTAGCAAACCCACATTAACAAAAATTGTATGTCAACCAAGTGATCAATCCATCCATGAAAGAAATTGGTCATGAGTCATTAAATATTAACCTAAGCAAAGGCTCAGTCATGGACCCACATGCAGCAAATGTAGTACAATCAAAAGTCAAGAAGAAAGTTCACTTCGGTTGACGTTTCCAGAATAAAAAGCACTTCCTTATTTCCTGTTAAAGCTAATATCAAAGCAGAAGTGGAAAACAGAGCAATGCATATAAATTATGTATTCAAAGAGGAATTTCGTCGAACATGTAAACTACAACACGAAAATCGAACGTGTTGTGAAAGAAAATTGTTTTTTTTTCCTTGTAAGATGAAAACGTATTTGAATCAAAGAACAACAAATAGAAACTGATGTGAGAATTACGGGGTTTTGTTTAGTTTACAGTGTCAGTGTCAGGTGGTCTGTATCTCTGAAGTCGTACACAATCTCGCGATTTTAGGTTGGTTGTGAATGGTAGGTCAAGTCATTTGACTTCTGCTGCAATACACGTGGAAGATCCTTATTGGAGGTGACCGAGGCCCTAAAGAGTGGCCTACTGGCCGGTAATATAGACAATTTATTGCCTAAATTATGCAAAACTATATATAAAATCAAGATTATGCCACTCAAAAAAAAAAAAACACTTTATAGTATTACTATTAATTTTTTTTTAATAAAGGCTAACACCATTCAAGTTAAAGTTTATTATGATTGAAAATTCAACCACTATAAATACGATTTAAAAAGTAATAATATTAATTATTAATTATTGAATTCTAATTCAAAAGTTAAAAAATTAAATTTTTGAATTTTTTTTTAAAAAAGTTAAAAAAATATTTGATCCATTCTCATAATATTCATTAACAGTATTGTTTCAGTACAGCAATAAGCCCATATAATATTTATCAATGACTTTTTGAATATATCAAAATTATTTAAATTTTTTTAAAAGTCTAAATTAAAAATATATATCTTAAAATAGAGCTGATGATATCACAATTTTATGATGCCTTGTAGGTCAAGCTTGCTCTTGATTCACTTGGAAATTCACTTAATTAATTTCTTGAACTTCGTTTGATCTACAAATGTTTGAGTCATCTCTCATATATATATATATATATATATTTTTAATCCAGAAATTCCCTAAACTCACTTGACGGGCCCAAGTATAAAACTAGACGCCCCCAGCAAACCCTACAATCTCTAGGAAGTAAACATATGACCTATGGCCATGTAGGTACCCATGAGTTGATTCACACCCTAGACCTCGTTAGATTAAACCACAGGCCTAAGTCACCTAACCGTGCATTAGTAACTTTGGCTTCAAAATATGTTTAGGCAAATCAACTTCCATTCAAGCAGGAATAAAATCAAGAAAAGAGTTTGAAGAATATCTTAATCTGAATAAACACTGCTAGTACAAAATTAGCATCTCTGTCCATTAGAATCATAATTTTGAAGGTCATGGCTCAGCCACCAGTAAGTAGTACTGAGCAAATATTCATCAAAAGAAAGGAAAACTAATAATTTTTAATATACACATAACAGTACATTTTGGGAAAAAGAAGAAGAAAGAAGCCCCTTATGAAGTTGACTTCCCTGATGTAAGAAAATTCTCTACCGCCACCAAGTCTGGAAGCACAATTGCACCGGATTCTCTCCATTCCACAGCTTCGGGTGTCTTAAACCTATCTAATAGTAAAGCATGCATCCCTACACTCTTTGCTGGCAAATAGTCTTTGCGCATGCTATCTCCAATGTGAAGAGTTTCCTCGGGGGCAATGTTCCCAGCTCTTTCAAGGGCAATCTCATAAATTCTTGGGTCTGGTTTCTCTACACCTTCAAGACCAGAAAACACACCAAAGTCCCACTCTGCCCCCTGTATTGTTGATCACATGAGCCGGTTGGATTTTTACAGAGATGTAAGCATACAATTCCCTTTATGTAAATTTCAAAAACATTTGTAGCAAAACAGGAAAATGTACTGCATAAGTGTGTTACGGATGAGAGCATAGCAAAAACCAAGTGTTCAACGTCACCATGCAAGAGTCATATGCATTGGCATAACTAGACATGCATATGTTATGATTTCAATCAGTTGCTTTCTAGACAAAGTGAAAGTTCTATTAAGTTCAAAACTGAAATGCGTAAAAGAAGCTACAATAAAGATTTAAGATTCACTGAGATAGGAAAATTTAAAAGATAATAGTTTGTTTACCCTGTTCAAACCCAAGGCTGGAAGAATTACATCCTGATAACGGTATTCAGCATTGCTGATAATCCCAACTTTTATATTATTTTCATGTGCCCATCTTAGGAATGGTTGAGAGTCTGGAAAAATGGTATAAGGTGCAGATGAACCAAAAGATGCGTATATGCGTCTAAATATCTTCTCGAATGTCTCCTCATTGTAATCATAACCTGCCTGTTAGTGTATTCATGTCACAACAAATTTAAAAGTAAAATCGCAAAACACAATGAGTTGTAATTACATATCTAGAGTGGTTTTTTTAATATTATTACAATCACAGAACATTACAACCCATTAAGGATCAAGGTTTCAGCCATCAATCTAATAATTGAAAAATATTTGATTTACAAAGACGCTCCTTCCCACTGAAAGGACAATGAAAATGCCGAAAACTGTGATGTCGCATGCAATTATAATAACAAGCTGATTGTTGTGATGACTAATAAAAATAGTCCCAGATGTTTAATTCACAATGGAAAGTCAACTAGCTTACCCTGACAAAGGAATCTCTCACACATCTTTTCCACCACATGATGTTGGGCATTTTTGCTGCAAACCCAAAACATGGATAGTTTTTTGCCATCTCTTTATATGCCAGTTTAAAGCCTTCATGCACACGTTTGTAATCAGGGCAAGGCAGTCCAACAGATTTGGCCGCCATGCAATAGTAGTCACCAAGCTCCCCTTTGTAAGCCATGAGAGTACCAGTAACATCCACGGTGATACAGCGTAATTTCGACAACAAAGACATTGCAACAAAAGATGTGCAGCAGTTTCTCACAATTGAACAAAGTAACAATAGGCCTAGCAAAATAAGTACGTTATGCAGTTGCACAAAGAAAAATCCTTCAATATTGTGGATCAACCAGTTACTTCAGTCAATCAAACAAGTTTGTATCTGCATAATTCAACAGCATTTCTGGTTATTTCTGAGAAGAAGATGTATACAAAGCACAAAACTTTATATTCTGATAAGGAAATATGACGACGTAACAAAATTTATGGTATGAGAAACACAGAGTTTAGCATGCTTTTCCATGAAAGGTCAATGCTTCAAGTTGTTACCATTGTAATCTAGGTAATAGAAGCATCATTCAACATTTTTACCATCTATAATTCTTGATTTATCTACGTTATAGGACATATATAATATAACCAAAGAATTAAGATCTATAATTCAGTGCATCGATTATGACACTTTAGCATACTCAATATTTAGAATAACACATCTGAATTTGTGATACCTTTTTCATTTTTTTTTTTTTTTTTTCAACAGGAGAATGTGATGCTATTCAGCAGTGCTGACTCACTTTGGCTGTTTGGCACATAAAAGGAGCTATGGCAGATTACAGTGGTTTTTGTTCATATTGATGCAGCACCATCTTCTCACTGCCATATCCTAGAAAGGTTAAACAACTAAAATGCAGGCAGCCCACTTACTATTCGAACTACATGTCAAATGTTTGACTCTGAACGACCGTCATCAAAATGTGCTATAACAATAAGTTCAATAGATTCAATGCCTGTAACAGATTTTACTCTTTTCACCTTATCGACATGAAGGTGAGAATGTTTATATGTTAATGAATTAAACAGAAAAGGCTCTAAATCTCACCTCTCAAATGACATGAATCTGCTTACTTTTTCATGCTGACGAATCATGACATTTAATAAGTGTGTAAATCTAAACTAAACTAAACTAAATTTCTCAGTATCATTTTTCTTCAAGCACAAATATTGTTTAACCATGTGACCAACCCATCGGTTGAAATCGCTACACCTAAATGAAAGAAAAATCAAGCCAACCATGCCCCAACCACCTCGATTCAATTGACAAGACCTTCTCATTCCGCAGTAAAATACACATTTCTTAGACACACTACCAAAATTTATCATCTTTATGAAGAAAAAAGCTCAACCTAGAACATTAATTTAGCCATAAAATTCAAAAAATATTATTAATTTTTTCCGTTGAACTTATCCAGTCAAAATCTTATAAAGATATAAACGAAAAGAAGCAGGACTTTGACTTCACAAAGATGAAAATATGACCTAAACGGTGAAAAATGATTCAAATCAAGCACAGTATAAACATTGCATAACAATGTAGTCATGTAGATGGCCTGATTCACCCCCAGCCAATATTCATTTCCCTAATTAAATGGCAAACAATAAAATTCACTAGTGATAGAAACAAATATTGACAAAGTCAATACCAATTCATATATTAAACAACCAAAAAAGAACTTTAAATTTTTTTTTACAAACTAAACTAATAAAGAGAGAGAAATGGCAACACAAACCAGAGATCACGTAAACCCACAAAGGAAAAAAAATGAAAAAAAATAAGGCATACCTACCCAGAAGCTAAAATAAAGTTATATTTGAGCAACAACAATCAGAATCAAGTCATATATTAAATATCAAAAGAAAAAACAAGTACATGATCAAGTTAAGAAAAAGAGAGAAATGGCAGTCTAAACCAGAGATCAAATTATTACAGAGCAAAAAAGAAAAATGAAAAATGAAACAGAGAAACCCAACAATGAAAACAAGACATACCCAGAAGCTCAAATCGACAGTAGATTGTTGTTTTGTTGTTTTCTTTGAAGTAGATTATAGCACAGCTTCAACTGCAAGTCTGCACTGCACTTTCATGGGACTTTGGAGATATATATATATATATATATCTATGATGATGAAGACAACTGTGAGAGAGAGAGAGAGATAGATAGATACGTTTTAACTCTTGTCCCTTTTTTTTTTTTTGTTTATATTATAGTCCCTATATATTTCTCTATTTGTGTTTTTTTCTCATTTCCAACTTTTCCATTTCCTGCTGAGTAATGACACCAAATTTAAGGGATGTGTTTGATATATTTTTTTTAAAATAGTTATAGAGTTGCTTTAATATATATAAAATATTTAATTAAAAAAAAAGACAGCCATAAAAATTTTGTTTGAACTTTGGAGCCATCTCAAAAATTTGATCTCGTCTGATAAATTCTTTTTAAAATATATTTATAAAAATTTTAATTGTTTAATTTCCTTTAATATTGCAGTTATTTTATAATATAAAGTTATTATTTTTATATCTCTATAGGATTTCATTAGATATAATTTTCATTACCTATATGCAAGATAACACAGATACTTCAAATCCTTTCGTATCTCACTCGTATTCGTATCAGATATTTAGATACTCGAGGATATACGTATCTAAATCAGGATATGTGTATCCAAATCAGGATACCCGTATCTATTGACTTCAGGGATTTTTTGACTTTCGAATACACGAAAGATACAGTCATAATACGTTAGGATATATATGAGATAAGTTTGGAGTTCTTTTGTAACTTTTCTTTTTTTTTAAAAAAGTGCCAGTTTGTAATTTTAAAAAATTTTAAAGTCAGAAATGAATTATAAAGACTTCGTCTGAATACTTCAATCGATCTAGGTTTTATCTCTCCAAAATTACCTGTTCCGAAAAGAAAGAGAGAAGAAGAAGAGGAGGAATTAAGAATATGTTTTATGAGTTTTTATTTTTTTGTTAAAATGATATTTTATGAATTGACTGGTTTAATTAGGAATGAAGTTATTTATATTTTAAATATAAATATATATTATTTTAATTGTTGTATCATTCATACCATATCCCAATATTTGGAGATTTTTCGTAGCCCCGTATCGTATCGTATTGTATCCTTATATCTGTATTCATATCCATGCAACATAGCCTATATGTCTAATTTTAAAAAAAAATCAAAATTTAATGAAACAATTCATTGATATCATTTTTCAAAATTTGAAAAAGACAATGTAATGAAAATTTTCTAAATTTTATATATATATATATATATATATATATATATATATCTTTATTGTTCCTCAAAATAGATTAAGATGTATATTTTTTATATATAAAATATATGGATTCGTAGATTAAAAAATAGACTTGCAACTGTAAATATATTTTTAATACGTGTTAATTTTGATGTATTATATCATTTTTAATGGAAATATCATAGTGTTATTTTAATTGACATGTAAAAAATTTCATTAAAATAATAGTTTAAAAGTTTTATTTCATAAAATATATTTGTTTAAATACAAATTTTGGTACTTTAATTGCACAAAGAATACAAAATTGATTAATTTATGTAGGTATTGAATTTATTACTTTCAATTGCATAGAAAGAACTTAAATAAAAATAAAAAAAAATAAAAAAAAAGTTTTAAGAACTAATATAAGTATTTTTTTTTTTATTTTTTATTAAAGGATATAGATTAATAGAATTTAAAGTAGTGGGGTCAATAACATAACATTGCCAAAAGAAAGGGACGAGAGATAAAATCCCCATTTATGAAAAACAGCCAAAAACCAGGGACGGGTTGCCTCTGGTTTTAAGAAAACAAAAAACAGTTTTCGAATTTCTAAAAATGATAAATTTAGGCTACCAAACTCGTTTTACAAGGCATGTGTACTATTTTGTTACCATTCAAAACCATGAGCTCCAGTGGATTTTGCCCAAATCTTATTTTTCTTTTTCGTGGGGTCCATCTTGATATTTTTCTCTCCTACTTATGAGTTACCAAATCAGGCGGGGTAGTTTTATTCAGACAGATCCTGATTTTGTAATTAATTTTTTGAAAAGAATTACCTGGACGATGTTGGAGCCACAATTGACTTTTGATGGGACCTGCGTATCATGCAATCCTCGATTAGTATTATTTTGCTACGTATACCTACACATTCATGTATAAATATAAAATTCAAAATCACTATATAAATATTAGTTCAAAGATAATATATATATATATATATGTGGTGTGAAGTTATTAAACAAAGATGTGAATGACACGTGATATATTCAAAACTTTCTCTATTATTGTGTTAAATATTATATTTTATTATTTCAAAGTGAAATCAATTCCATAAAATAAAGGGAATTGCAATCAATATTAAATTGTGGTGCTAGAAAATTTGTTCTTTTTTTCTTGTTGGTTGATGTATAACTAGCTACCAAGTTTTTTAAAATTTTTGTAGTGGGAAATTTCTTCTCTCGATTTCCAATATTGGTTTCGGACTGGAAATTGTAGATCAAATGAGATTGAAATTCGATGAAATTGTTTTTTTAATTAATAATTTATGATAAAGATTATCATATTTCGCATTTCAATTAGATGCGAAATCTATAAATCCATTTTTGTAGGTATAGAGAAGTTTTTTTAAAAAAATAAAATAAAATAAAATTGTAGATATTTTCGATTTGGTTAAGGGTTTTAATTGTGTGGTTTCGTTTAGTCATGTTCCGAGAGGTGCTAATCGTGTGGCACATTCTCTTGCTAAGTTAGTCTTAACTGAGGAGAGACAGGTGGTCTGGGTGGATGATTTTCCATCTTGTATTTAGAATTTTCTTCTTGAAAATTCGAGTTCCATTCTGTAGTTGTTTCCTCATTTTATATATTTCTCTTTTTCTCAAAAAAAAAAAAAATTTTTTTAAAAAAATACATTTATGATCTCCACCGTCCATCTCAAAAAAATTTATATTTTAAAATTTTAAAATAATAAAACTTAAGATCTTAAAATAAAATTTTTATGGATACTGAATTTGTATTATAAATCATTAAAAGAGAAAACAAATTCGTGAAAATTTGTATAGGTATAAAGTTACATGTATACATAAATTTTTTATCTTTTAATAAATTTCTAATAAATTTAAAAATAGATAAGCACGTGGTAGGAATATAATGAGTATTACCCCTCAAACCACAAATTTCTAACAAATTTAAAAATAGATAAGCACACGGTAGGAATATAATGAGTCTTACCCCTCAAATCACATATTATATTTTAAAACGAGAAGATGATAAAAAATTAATAAATATGCAATGCAAGTCCAATGATTCCATGAAACACTAATTTAATTTTAAGTTATCTCTTCCCATTTTTTATAGAGTCAAATTTATCTATTAGTGATTTTAAATCAATGCATTATTCTCACATTGTTACAATGATCTTCTTATTAAAGCACATATTTTAAATTTTAATTAAATCTCAATGATAGAATCTTTCGACAAACCTACAAATGCCATTAACTTTAATGATTTCAATATATAAATAAGGTAAAATGATTATATTACCCTTATGCCTATTGATTGACTGTCAGTGCTAACGGTCAACCAGTTAGTTAATGATACTAACGTATAATTAAGGTTAAACTCACGACTTTATTATAATATAACTAAACGTTATGATACTTTATCACAATTCGTCTGAATTTAACATTTATTTGGTATTCAAAGCAAGACAATAAAACAAGTAGAACAAAAGTTGCATGCACATAACAATGATCATAATCTTAAAAAGTAGTGAAATTGGAGACAAAATAATTAAGGGCACTTTGGGAGGCCCTTGGAGTTCTTCATGTTACTGTAACAAGGGCATTTGACCCTTTTCTGGTGGGGCTTGCCTCCTTGAGGAACGCATTTGCATTTAAGGCAACAGATTCTGCAGAACTTGACGCAGGTAATTACATGTTTTGTTGCAGAGCACCTGTCTCCACACTTTTCATTGCAATAACCTTTCAAATTTAAAATAATGTTCCATTACAATAAATCACACCCCGTATATATATATATATATATATATATATATATATATATATATATATATATATATATATATATATATTAATGGTGGGTAGAAAAACTAGGGCCGATCACACCAATCACCTATGCCGTTTCAGTATTATAACAAGACAAGATAATGTTTGTATTTTATTATGTTTGCTTGTTGCCATGCCTTTACTAAATCGAAAATAAAAATCGAATGGAATAATTAAATTTCATTAAAAAACATATCAGGAAAGAAAACTTTATTCTCTAACTAATACTTGATTTGAGTTTGAGTAGTATGTAATTTTATTTCGAACAGTTTTTTAGTAATTAAACATTATAATCATTAATTATAAATTAAGTTCCTATTTTCTTATTAGGATTACTGATTAGTAAATATGTCATTAGTTAAAATAATCAAAATGCATATCTTCCCAATCATTATCATTATATCAAAATTAAAAATAAAAGAAAAAAATGAAAATTTTTAAATCAACCTCCTATTGTAGGTAGTATGTAGATGGCTTGATAGGCTTTTGGAGGAGATCTAACAATCTTTAATGGAATAGAAGAGATATGATCCAACACCACCTTGTTTTAATTTTTAATTTTTATGATTTTTGTTTTATTTTATAAATTAAAATTTATTTCTTATTTTTATTTTACTGTCACTGAAATGAAAATATATAAAGAAAAAAAATGATCATTTGTATTATAACTCTAAACCTTTAAATCATAATGAAAATTTATAAACGGTAGATAACTTTAATGATAGAGATCGAGGTTTGTATTATAATCTCTACAAGCATGTTAATTAATACACGATGCAACGGTAAAAAACCGGAGCTTATATTAGTGAAACTAAACTAATTAAAAAATATAAAGAGTTTTTTTACCTGGTAGGGAAGAGACGAGAGATTGTACATATTGTTGTTGAGGCACAGCAATGGCAAATTGGATAAGGACAGAAGAGGACAGAACCAGCAGCAAACTCGTTAAGACAAGTTTAATGTTCATTTTTGCTAGTTAGTGTGTGTGCATGTCTTTGTGTTTACAAGTGGTATTTATATAAGAGAAACTTATTAACATTATAAAATTAGTAAAAGTTTTTATACTTTTAACCAAATTTTAAATTATCATTTCACACCGTAGCTAAATAATTATAACAATAGAAGTATCATCCCCATCTTCTTTTTCAATGATTTTTTTTTAATTTTCTCTCTTTCTCTCTCAATCTAGAAACAAACAATCTACATCATTTCTCTCTTTAAATATATCAACATTTCTTAATGGATTCGCGTCAACCACAAACGCAGTAAATTTTGGTTATAAAAAATATTCAAAAATTTAAGGAAAAGTTTTTTTTTTTTTTTGGGAAGATATGTTAGATGTTGAGTTAAAAAAGGAATAAATTTTACCGTAGTTCTTCAAGGGATATAAAAATTTCATTCTAATTGCATTAGTTTAGTCCTTGTATATTTCATGTGATTAAAAGATGGCAAATATTGTATGTGACTAAAAATAAAGTTAAATAATTTTATACAGTTATTTTTATAATTTTCTCTTTATTAAATAGTGGGGTTTTATTATTGCATAAGTGAATAGTTAGTAAAATAAATAATAAAACCGTTTGGTTCAATGTTTTTATCCAAAAATTTATCTAAATTATACTAAGCGTAATCAATAATTATAATACGTCATTCATTATTTTATTTCATAGTCATCACGTGGTTATTAATAATTTGTAACATTATTTGGAATAAGTGTTGAACAAAATTTTTGGAATAGATAATATTACTATAAATTATGTGTATATTTACAACATACATTTGACAAGAAAAACTTAGGTTAGACCCTCTCATTATCATGAGAGCTTCATTTAGAAGACGACAGAAGGGGTAATGACAAGTATTCAACCTAAATTTTTCTCTATTGGTGCAAACTTAGGTTTAGCGAATTGCAATGTATTTTGGTCAACTTTTTGGGGAGCTGTAGTCGTGTTCACATGCAAATAATATTATATATAAAGATTCTTGACACTTCAAAATAATATATTATATGCATGTTAACACATTGTTATTGATATAATTTTAAAAAGTAGATCAAATGTATAGAAATATAGAGGATAAGAATGAGTTGACTTGTTAATTCTCATCAGTTTAAGAGAATAATAAATTTATTATGATGTGACGAGATCGATCACTAAATATACGGTCCGAATATCTACTTTCATAATGAGAGATATATACTCCCACAATAAAGGGAGAAAACTACACATGTTGATAAATGTGTATGGTGAAAATTGAATCCTCACCATTAAAGTGGAAAAGAAGTGCACTAACCACTTGAGTTATGAGTGAATGTGCAATATAGTTTGTTGTTGTTAGTGGTCTCATTTTAGTGGAATACTTCTTATTATATCCCCCATTTGTCATTTAAACTAAACTTTCAGGAAGAGATTGTAACGCTCCTAATTTTTCGTAATTACGAAAAGTATTATTATTAATTATTATTAAGCATGCAACAGTCAAGTATGTGATTTATATTGGTGGAAAGTATATATATTCGGTATATGTTTGAAAAATGAATAGTAATTTTAACCGAGTTAAATCCCATTAGAGATATTAATTTCATGATGCATTTGGATGATAATGGGTCCAATTGAATATTGGTGAAGTCGATTTGGTAATTGGATATGTGTGGAATATTTTTTGGAATAATTATCGAGAGGAAATGTGATTAATTATAAATTGTTTGCCATTTGTTGATTTATGGAAGTCAAGAGAGCAAATTGTAATTGTGAGATATTTATATATATTATAATGTTAGTGGAGATTGCCATGATCTTAAGAATATATATATTTATATATAAAAAAAAATGACAAGTGGAATGTAGCATTCCACTTGTCTAAACAAAGAAACAAAAGTAAGGAATAAGTTAAGTCAAACAAGAAACAAGCTTGAAAACAATGCAAAACAGAGCAAATGTTGGCGTGAAAGAGAGAAGAAATAGAGAGAGAAATAGGGAGAGTTTTAGAGAGAGAAGGTGATAGAAGAAGAAGAAGGAGAGTGATAGAGAAGTTGGAGAAGAAGAAGTCTAGGTGGAGAATAGCATTTCAGGTTTGGTGATACCGTTTTCGTATTTTTCAGATTTTTCAGAATATTTCGGAATCGTTATATTATATTGTTTTTAGTTTATTTGAGCTATATTAATTATGATATGTTGTTTGAAATTGATTTTGGGATGATTTGGTATATATATATTGTTTGTAATAAATTGATTTTGAATATATATATATATATATATATATATATATATATATATATATATATATATATATATTGTTAGTGATTTGGATTACGTTTATTTGAAATCTAATTTGGATCCGTAATATTGTTTACGAAAAATATTCTAAATTGATTTTCGATATGTTTTGATTATAGTAATACTACGGAGAATATTATTAAAAGCGATTTCGTATATATTGTTTTGTGATTTGTTTCGAAAAGTGATTCGGGGCATTTGGATTTACTACGGATTTACGATATATAATTGCATGTGATTTGAAGCGATTTCTGGATTCAGAAATATTTTCGAAAACGATTTTATAATTTGCTTGTATATGTATATTGATGCGATTCGGATTCTGGAATTATGTTTATAGATATGGATATAATTTGGATTTAATTCGATAATTCTGAATGGAATAAATTGTATTGTTTTCGAAAAGTAATTTGGCTCTGATATATGTATATATATATATATGGATATAAGAGATTGACATGTCAATTGGGTTCTCTGAGTAGTACTACGCCTATCTGTTATGATTGAGGTACCACCCTTTGCGGGTTGGGAAATCTGATCTGGGATACTCAGCGGGTCCTCCGTTGGTATCCAACTCTATTATGATATATCTGGGATACTCAGCGGGTCCTCCGTTGATATCCAACTCTATTATGATATATCTGGGATACGCAGCGGGTCCTCCGTTGGTATTCATCTCTATTCTGTATAGCCCGTCATCCAGTCCGAAAAGTATATTTAGTATATCATGAGCCTAAAATGGAAATAGAAATGAAATATAATTTGTTATATGATTTGATTTGGTATTAATAAGTTTGATACGATATTTTATTTCAATTTCGGAAGATGTTGTTGATAATTGCTTTGATATGATATTTGTTATCGTTTTTCCAATATATATATATATATATATATATATATATATATATTTGAAATATTTGATTTAATTCTGCCCTATATGTTGGTTTTATATGTTATTTGCGTTATTGAGATATTATATTATGTTTATAAAATTGAATTTTGGGTACACCCATTAAGCGTTATGCTTAGCGTGTTGAGTTTCTCACACGCAGATAAGAGAGTTCAGGAAGAAGATAAGGTTGGAAAGAGTTGAGTCTGCAGTGATTGAGTCTCGCGTCACATCGCTCCCGCATTTTTGGTAGCTCACTATATCTTTGATGTTTTATATGTATTATATCGGCATGCATGGACAAGAATGGTTTTGTAAATATTTGAAACGGTATTTAGTTTTTATGTATGTCTGTAAATATTTGTAATATTTGGGCCCATGGAATTTAATGCTTTTGAAGTTGAATATTTATAAGTATTTTGATATAATTTGTTTTGGTAAGTCGCACCGGATATGGAAGGGTGCGCAATTTGATTTGAGATTATAGAAGTGTGGATTTTATGAATTGTGAAAACAGGTTTTGAAAAGTCAGAAAAACAGAGGAAACTCTGGCGAAATTTTCAGAAACTATTTTGGACTATTGATTTTGATTTATGTTTAAGTATATAATTTTAAGTTTTCGATAGTATAATTTTAATGCTAACTGTATAAGAAGGTGCTTCCGCTAGTGTTTTCAATTTTCTGTATCCGTATATGTCTGTATCTGGTAGCGCTCCCCTATTCGATCCGAGCGGATTTGGGTCGGGGGGTGTTACAGAGATGCTCTAACCCAACCTTTTCTTGTCAAATGTTATACGTAAACACATAATTTACAGATGATAAGAATGAGTTGACTTGTTAATGAAGATATTATAAATTTTTAATCTAATTTATTAATGTGTTTGGCTTGCAAATAATATTAGATATAAATTTTTTTCAAATGCTTAGCATACAAATAGTATTATAATTTATACATACAAATTTTAGATGCATACAAAATATCCAAATCAAAGATGTAACACCAACCTATCTTCTCGATTTCTCTGGAGTCTCTCTGAGCTCTAGACGAACTTATGGAAGTAGACTCCACGCTCTATGCGTGCTTTCCCATCATCCCTATGGATGGAGACTAGGGTTCTTGCCCTGTTTATCTCGCTTTCTTCTTCTTTATTTCTTGCCTTTTAGTTTCGATAGATTTTGAGGAATTAGCTAGAGTGTGTGCGAAGCTTTCGCTCACTGAAGAAGATGGTCTGCTGGCTAAAATTGGTGAATCTGTTAAGGAATCAAGTATGAGACGAGTTCACTTATGCTTATTTGGTAAGATCTTTGCGAATAGGGAAGTTAATAGACAAGCCTTTAAGAGTGTTATAGCTAGGATTTGGAGTACTGTGAAGGATTTTGAGGTGGAGTCTGTGGGAATCAATTTGTTTGTGTTTCAATTCAAATGTCCATGGGATAAAAAAAGGGTGTTAGAGGGGGACCTTGGGCTTTTGATAAGAATCTACTGGCTTTAAAGGAGGCTAGTGAAGTGGGTAAGGTTTCTAATGTTGATTTTAATTTTACCCCATTATGGATCCAATTGCATAATCTGCCTCTGACGTGTATATGGAGAGAAGTGGGTTTGATGTTAGGGGGAATGGTTAGAAAAGTGATCGAGATTGATAGGGGTTCGACTGGATCGTGTTTTGGTAAGTTCATAAGGGTGAGGATATTGCTTGATGTCTCTAAACCATTGCAGAGGAGGGCTTCGTGTTTGTGCTGGGGATCCTGAAGAGGTATGCTCGGTGGTTCTTTGTTATGAAAAGTTACCAAACTTTTGTTACTTCTGTGCTAAGCTTGGGCACTGATCGGTTCATATTTGTTATTCTTTTTGAACCCTTGAACCGTGTCTTTCATGCTTATTTTCAAGTGAATTTGGCGGTTTTGATGTGTTTGTTGAGCTTGCACAGGTTTTAGGTATTTATCACGGAGTTGTACGAAAGATGAAAGTTTCGGGCCGAAACCGTGCAATTCTGAACCAGGATGCATCACTACCTAAGCTTGCTACCAACGGCGATCAGCCATCGCCAGCGCTGGTCACGCTGAGAGAAGAGAACCTGGGCAGAGAGTATGGCGATCCGCTATCGCGATCATTGGTCGCGGCGATAGAGACCACTTGCTTCAGAGAGTATGGCGATCAGCTATCGCGACTGTTGGTCGCGGTAAAGTGGTCGCGGTAATAGAGACCACTTGCTCCAGAGAGTATGACGACCAAGCCATTGCGACCGTTGGTCGCGATAACTTGGTCACGATGACACATTTCCTGACCTAAAGTCAGCAGTTATGAATAGAACAGTCTAAGATTAAAAAGGGGATCTAAAATTCCCAGCAGACACGAAATTTACTCTGAAGGTTCCAGAGCTCTTCTCTTTCAACTCTTGCTTGTTCTTGGGTGTCTTCATAATGGGTTTCATCAATCTTTTCTCTCTTCTTGTTGTAGTATTGATTATTATGTTGAACTAATTTCCTAGTTAGGTGGTCAATGGACCAAGATTGAGATTTAATGGTGTAATTGACTAAACATTTCTGTATATATATATTTCAAGATTTGTTGCTAGATGATTTAATCTATTAGTATATAATTCTTATTGTTTGCATTATGAAAGTGTCTGCATGAATTTTGGTTTATTATTAATATGGAAATCATAATCTTTATGAGAAATCAATAGGGTGTAAATGCGTTTAGTGATAGTCTAGTAATAAAAGTTAGGTTGATTAAGCCATGAAAGTGCTAATTGACCTAAGAATTATCACTACATTGGGTGTTTGATTGCATCACTTAAGGGCCATTAGGTGAAGCTTATTGAATTCCAATCATCAATGCATGACCATAATTTGATGAGCCAATGTTAGGAAATATTTCTATCTTAAATGTATGTTGAACTTCAATTAGTTGATTATACCAACAAGTCTCATGAGTGGTTCCATTAGACAGCCTAACGCTTTCTCATATTTGGATACATTTTTCACTATATCATAGTTTTAGTTAAGTTTAATTTTACCAAAATCATTCTCAAAATCATTGATTTAAATTTCTGTCTTGTAATAACATCTTTAGTTTAGTAGTAACAACCATCACTTCCTTGTGGATTCGATTCCGTACTCACGGAAATTTATTACTTCAACACATCCTGCACTTGGGATTTATTTCCACGCGTTTGAGTGTGTCAAGTTTTTGGAGTCGTTGCCGGGGAAGTAGTTTACGGTAGCTAGTACTATTCTAACGATTGTTGTTTTTAATTGTTTCGTTTCTCTCTTACCCTTGTTTTGTTTTATCTTGTTTTCAGGTACTCGTGCCTAACTGCATGCGAGGTCGTCGTTCTCAAGAAGGAGAGGCTTGGAGATTTTGTTTTCAGGTATTCACTATACTACAACGACCATGTTAGGGAATGCTCTGATAACACTCAGGGTATTCTGAACGATGAGGCTTGGAGATTTGGTGCTTGGATTAGAGCTTTGGCTCCTTTTGGTGGGCATAATAGGAAGGGCTATGATGAAAGTGACATAGAAGGGTCTGGAGGAGGTACATTTTCAGGATCTACTAGTGAACATGCTAAGGCTGAAACAGAAAAGGATAGGGATGGTATGCAGGTTGATATGGGAGGAGATAAAATATCTGCGGTTGTTATAAGCAGAAATGAAGAGGCAACTGGTTCAGCTGCTCCTAAAGCTAATAGTGTTGAGATGAAAGCTAATAACAGTTTGCTACCATTCTTTATTGGGAAGGGCATGGTCTTTTTATCACCAAAACATGTTCTCACAGCTGAAGTTTGTGAAGACAAATCTCTCAAGATTACTTATATAGTTGAGAAACCTCAACAGCTAGAGCGGGCTGATTCTGTTGGCCATAGTGAGACAGCTTTCTACTCCGTGGAAGCGCTGCAGAGTGATGCTAAGAAGATTTCTGATAAGGGTGCAGATGTGAATTCCCAACCTGAGAAGTCTACAGTTATGAACCCCATTTTTAAAGATACTGTTGAAGTGTACAGTCCAAGGAAGAAGAGATGGAAGAGACTTGTGCGGGACAAGGCATGTAGCAGACATATAGGGGATTTTGATAGTGGTTTGGGTAAAATGACAGCTGAAGGTCCTATTGTTGAAGAGGTGGTAGAATTTCAGATTACCAAGAGGTTAGGGGTATTGAATCATCTTCTATATCGCCGGCAGCCATAAAAACCTTAATGTGGAATGTTTGAGGGTTGGGGAATCCTTGGATATTCAGGTTTCTGCGCAGTCTTTTGCGCGATTTGAATCCTGCTTTGGGGTGGGCTGCTATGAGTAATTTTTGTAGTGCGATTGACGATTACAGTTTGATTGATATGGGGTTCAGGGGTAATCGTTTTACTTGGTCAAATCGACAATCTTATGATCAATGTATCCAGGAGAGGCTTGATTGGGAATTATGTACTTTACAGTGGCGGATGCGGTTTCCTAAGGCTTCGGTAAGGCATCTCGACTATGAAGGTTATGATCATAGGGCATTGCTTATTGATAATATTTCAAAAAGAGTGAGTCAGGACGGAAACGAAAGGTGGCAATCCAGGTTTCACTTTGAAGAGGCTTGGCTTCATGATGCTAAGGTTAAAGAGATTATTGAAAATTGTTGGCAGCAGCAGTAGACTAGTTCGACTGTGAATTTTGTGTTGGACAGTGTTGCTTGTGTGATTGGCAGGCTACAGTTGTGGAATCAACAACAAAAAGATGTTCAAATTTGGAGTTGAAAAATTTGAGAAAAGAGTTAAGTCTGCTTTTGAATGATAGCAGTGGCAGTTTGAATTTTGCAAAAATAAAATTGGTGGAGAGCAAGATCGATTAATCCTTCAAGAATTTGAAGTTTACTAGAGGCAACGATCAAGGGCCCTTCGGTTGAAAGCGGGTGACAGAAATTCGAAATTTTTCCATGTCAAGGCCTTTCAAAGGAGAAGATGAAATCGCATTAACAGGCTGATTAATGAGAGTGGAATCTGGAAGTCGAATGTGGAAGATATCCAGCAGATTATCTTCGATTATTACTGTAATCTTTTTTCTTCTTCTTCTTATCTCGTTCTGATAATGATAATGTTCTTCAAGTTGTGGGGAAAAAGATTACGAGTGAGATGAATTTGAGATTGGGGGCTGTTTTTACAAAAAAGGAAGTGAGATGTGCTTTGATGCAGATGGCCCCTGTGGTACCCAAAAATAGCACAAGCCCAATGAGACTCAAAAGCCTATCTCACGAGCTCCCACATGGCCCAAAAACCTGATCAAGAGACTAAGTGTCGCTCGACATCAGGCTATTGAAGGAACTACTTGACTAAGCACAGGCATGGTAGCTCGACATCCAAGACCCCATGGTCGTTCGACTACCCCACCTGTTAGTTTGGCCTCTTCTAATATTGATTGCGAGGTTCGACACCACGCATATCCTTCGACCATGTCGTTCGACATCGCGCCTTAGTCCTAGAAGGGCTCACTTTGACTAGCTTGATTATCAAGTCATTTCTATCACTCGACATCCTTCTCCCTAGGTCGACTGGTCGCTCGACCATTGGCACACTCTACTGGAGACCACTCTTACATTCAGTAGACCAAATCAGAACCTTATCATCCTTTTTTGAACTCCAAAAGACCAGGTCAAGGGAGGGAATCACACCCCCCTTATCTTCGCCGTGAAATCATGGATAAGAGATTCACCTACTAACAAGTAGGTGATCTAATATATAAACCAACCCTCACTCAAAGTGAGGGTTGACAAAATTCATTTTCTCTCAAGCACTCACTATTACTTGTATACTGTACTCCGTCAAGCAACCACTTAGGACCACCGTTCATAGACAATTTTTGGCTCGCAGAATAGCTCCAATGCCAACAGCATCCTCCATGCGTTCGGCATGAGTTGGCTTGGCGCGATGTCGAAGAAGTCGAGCACCTTCTTAGCCAAAGGTGGGACTGGAAGCCGAAGTCCCAATTTCAGGAATGGATACTCATAAAAGCAAGTCCATCCTGGGACTTCGCAATCCGACCGCTCCTCCTTTAGAGGTACCTTAAGCGCTACGCCCGTTGGAATTCCATAACAGAATCTGACACGGAACATGTCGTCTTCCTCCAGCTTGCTAGGAGGATCAGTCAGCAAGAACCTAAGTGGTCGACTAGGACCGTGGGGAGGACTCCTAAAGGCTCGACCCGCTTCTCTTTAGGTCGCTCGACCTCAGCCACCTTTGATGGTTCTACCACTGTTGTCGGGGGAGCATCGTATAACTCCCATGGTATCCCATATTCACCGCATTCCCCTCGACCATCAGCCAGCGTAACAGCCTAGTCATCCCTCGACTCTCCCCAATCAGCACATAGGGGCTCTATATCCTCTGAGACCGTACGACTAGACGTATTAGCTCCACTATCGTCCTCTCGACTCGACATATATCTACAGGTCCAACACAAGGTCCGAATTAGTATGGGGGATAGGCACTACAACATAGTTTAAGGAGTGCTCGACGCTCAACTAAACGGTCATTCAACTCAAGCTAAAACAACAAAAAGGCAACCGTTATGATGAACCTTGCTGTCGCACGACATCATACCACTGCATAATCATGAAGCCTAAAAGTAAGACTTTCTAGTCGCTCGACCATGTCGCTAAACTACGTAGTCCTACATTTACTTACAGTCGCACGACGTCCAAGGGCAACTAAACTATGATGCATACTACCTAATCGCGCGACATGTCTCTATGATACCCAGTTACATTCTCGCCTAAAAGACTATACAGAGCACTTGGTCGAACGACAGTATCAAAACAAATAGATTTTAACAGTTATATTCCCTAAAGCAAAGATCAAACATAGAAATCTCTACGGTTTCTAAGCAAGAAAATCAAGAACAGAAAACCCAAAACAAGAAATGCTCTTCAGAGACAAAAACCATAATATTAAGGCATGAACTAACCTCGAACAGAGAACGCACAAGAAAACCTCGCCAAAAAATGCCTGAAAACTGCCTGAAGACTATCGGAAAGTACCTACTGTTCACCGTTGAACTAAGAGAGAAAACTTCAAAGGTTTTTGGCTTTTGAAATACCAAAAGTGAAAAGTGAGGAGAAACGAGAAAGAGGCGGGAACATATACCCTCCCCCTTGTTGACGTGTTAAGCTATCATTGGGCACAACTCCCCATAGCCGTCAGTTCGAAGCCCAAAAGACACATCTTGGCTTCTCAACGCGGGGCAATCATTTGCTTTGGTAAACACTTATCAAAGCAATTGAAGGGTCTAGCAGACCCATACGTTGCTGTCTTTCGACGTGATCCCTCCTCTCACAGTAGACATTAACATATCTTCCACTACTCCTTTTAGACTACATAGTCTTTAGACAATGTCGAAATGACAGCCTCCAGAGAAGATCCACCCAAGGTACCGCCCTAACAGGATGAAACAACCAAATGGTGAATGGTCGTATGAAAATCTAACTGTCAATATTCTAATTCGTTCAAACCGTTCGACTGGGGCAAACCTCCTGCAATCCACTAGCAAACTGATAACAAGAGGTTTGGGGGCAAACTGTAGTACCCAAAAATAGCACAAGCCCAATGAGGCCCAAAAGCCCATCTCACGAGCTCCCACATGGCCCAAAAACCTGATCAAGAGATTAAGTGTCGCTCGACATCAGGCTATTGAAGGAACTACTTGACTAAACACAGGCATGGTAGCTCAACATCGAAGACCCCATGGTCGTTCGACTACCCCACCTGTTAGTTTGGCCTCTCCCAATATTGATTGCGAGGTTCGACACCACGCATATCCTTTGACCATGTCGTTTGACATCGGGCCTTAATCCCAGAAGGGCTCCCCTTGACTAGCTTGACTATCAAGTCATTTCTGTCACTCGACATCTTTCACCCTGGGTCAACTGGTCGCTCAACCATTGACACACTCTACTGGAGACCACTCTTACAGTCAGTAGACCAAGTCAGAACCTTATCATCCTTTTTTAAACTCCGAAAGACCAGGTCAAGGGAGGGAATCACACCTCCCTTATCTTCGCCGTGAAATCAGGGATAATAGATTCACCTACTAACAGGTAAGTGATCTCCTATACAAACCAACCCTCACTCAGAGTGAGGATTCACGAAATTCATTTTCTCTCAAGCACTTAGTATTACTTGCATACTGTACTCCGTTAAGCAACCAGTTAGGACCACTATCCATAGACGATTTTCGACAACTGGCCAACAGCTTCCACGACAAACTCCGATGTGTCTGTTCGACCTCTGCCATTCATAATTAACGATCAGGAAGTTATTTCTATCCTCGTTCTTCATTATTCAAATCGTTTTCGATCCTCGTACTAACTTGATCGTCAGAGTGTATTTGGCTGGTACTGCCCCGACGTCCAAACCCTCCAGTTGACCCATTGACTCTTGTTTTATAGGTTGTAGTGCCCCAATCCTCATCCTACCATTTTCGTGGACTACAGCCCCCCTCAAAGGCCCCTGGCCCTGATTGGTTACCTGCCCTGTTTTATCAACAAAATTGGGACATCGTAGGGGATTCGGTTTCTAAGGCTGTTTTAGAGGTTTTAAATGGTAGTGCTTCTATGAATGAATTAGGGAAGACTGTGGTAGTGTTAATCCTTAAAGTCAAGACCTTTGTTCGGATTGAGGACTTTAGACCTATTAGTTTATGTAACATCTTATATAAACTAACAGCTAAATTTCTCGCTAATAGGCTGAAACCGATTCTTAATAATGTTATTTTCCCTTCTCAAAGTGCTTTTATGCCTAGATATTTAATTCTAGACAATGTTATTGGTGCATATGAATGCCTGCATCACTTGAGGAATAGTAGAAGTGGGTCGAGAGGTCAACTTGCTTTAAAGCTCGATATGAGTAAGGCTTATGATCATGTGGAGTGGGGTTTCCTGAAGAAGATTATGGAGAAATTAGGTTTTAGCCTTGGGTGGATTAATAAGGTCCTGGGTGTGTTAAATCAGCTTCCTGTGCGTTTCTAATTAATGGTGAACCAAGAGGAAATGTTGTTCATAATAGAGGGCTCAGACAGGGGTGTCCATTGTCTCATTATCTGTTCCTTCTTTGTGCTAAGGGACTTTCAGTGATGTTAGGTGCGGCTGAGCATGGTGGGTGGATTCATGGTGTCAAATTTTCTAGAACTGCTCCCTCCATTTCTCACTTGTTATTCGCGGATGACAGCCTAATGTTTGCTAGAGCCATGATTGAGGAGTGCAGTAATTTGGTGAGAATTTTGAAAGACTATGAGAAGGTTTCAGGGCAGTCCATTAATTTTGGTAAGTCTGCTCTTTCTTTTAGCCTTACTACTTTTATTGTTTTGAGATATCAAATCAAACTTTTATTCAATATGAAAGTAGTGTCGTGCCATGAAAAATATTTATGGCTCTCTTCTATGATTAATAGAAACAAAAGGAAGGTTTTTGGTGTTATCAAAGATAAGGTATAGTCCAAGCTGCAAGGATGAAGGGGTAAACTTTTCTCGGGTTGGGGAAGAGAGGTTTTATTAAAAGCAGTTGCCCAAGCTGTCCCAACATATGCTATGAAGTGTTTCAAGCTGTCTGTTTCTCTCTGTTCAAAGATTAATAGCTCGTTTGCTGATTTTTGGTGGGGAACTCGAGATAATAAGAAAAAAACGCATTGATTGGCTTGGAGAAAAATGTGTTTGTCTAAGAGTTTGGGAGGTATGGGTTTCAGAGATATAATGGCTTTCAATCAGGCCATGCTAGCTAAGCAGGGATGGAGGATCCCCTCCTATCCTAATTCTCTCTTGGCTAGGGTGCTTAAAGCTAAATACTTCCCTAATTCCTCCTTTTTAGAGTGCAGTGTTGGCAGCCTTCCATCTTTCACTTGGAGAAGCATTATTTGGGGCAGAGATGTTTTATTGAAGGGGCTTAGATGGAAGATTGATGATGGAGAAAGGGTTCGGGTTTATGAAGATAGTTGGTTGCCAAGGGATTCAGTTTTTAAAGTTTTCTCGCCCAGAATTCTTCTAGAGGGGGTCACAGTCTCAGCTTTATTTTTAGCTCTAGAGTATTGGCATGAAGAAATTGTGAGGAGACATATTTCTAAGGAGAAAGCTGAATTAATTTTGAGTATTCCTCTCAGTTCTCACCCTCGAAAGGATACTTTTATGTGGCATTTTGATAGCATGGGCTCCTTTTCTGTGAGGAGTGCTTATAGGGTGGCAGTTGGTTTGCAGTAGCAGAATTTGGTCTCTTTCTCTAAGGCCTCGATTGTTGCATGGGATAGGATTTGATTATTTATATGTGATTTGATAAGATTGGATAGGATGAGATTGGATTGGATAAATTTATAAGTAATCTCATGTTTGGTGTAACATAGGATAGAATTAAAAATAGTGTATAGCTGTGTTTGGTAAGTTACAGGATTGGACAAAATAGTGCAAACCCATGTTTGTTATGAGTATAGATCGGATAATAATTAAAATAATTTAATTAATGTTAAATTATTTTTAAATATAAAATTAAATTTATCTAAATAAAATAATTTATTTATTAAGTAAAATAAATAAATAAATGTATTATAGATATATCAAATTATAAAATTTATTAATGATTGAATTATTATAGATTTATAAATTGGCAAAAAAACAATTATAAATTTGGTCCCAAGCTCATTTAAAATAAGAATGATAATTTTTTTTATGTTTTTTGTAGTGATTTAAATAACATTTTTCTTTCACAATTTGAACCCACAAAATAGAGACTCAATCTCTGCAATTATTACAAAACATACTAATTTTCATAAACATAATTCGAAGAACATATATCCATATTTCCTATTAAGAACATAATAAACTTATAAATATTTAATAAAAAATAAACAAAAAGTTAGCTTCCATAATTACTTACTAATATAATATATCAGTCATCCATCAAATGCACCACTAAGAATTGATGCAATGAACTGGAACTTCTGGTCCTCATTAGATTGTGCCTTGAAAACCTCTGCAATTTCTGGTTTTTGCATAAACTTTTGCATAATATGTATTTGATCTGCGAGAGGAAGTTGCATTTTTTGCAAATCAGTAGCCAAAAGAGAATTTTCATTTACCTTGTTCTTGGCTAACACTTGATCAAATTTATCCAATGTCTCATTTGTTTTGTCCATAGCCTCCTTCAGCACATTTGTATATCTATCTATACTTTGAATTATTGGATCCCCAGATCTAGACCTTTTCTTACTTAAGGGTTGAGATGAAGCTTGATTCAGGCCTCATTGGGTAGAATCTATTTGATTAACTGACATAGGAGAAAAGTTTCCAAGCATCTCAACATCATTTTCAGAGTTTTCATCCAAATCCACATTTGTTGTTAGATTTTCTGGAGTATATGCTGTTTTCCCAGTAGCGCAGTCTTTTCCAAATATGTATTCCAACCTTTCATACAGTGGAAAAGGTTTATCTCTCCATCATTTTGCTTGTTTATAATGCTGCAAAAAGAAAGAAAAAATAAATACCTCATATAGATTTTAAATTATGTCAAAAAATTAAAATTTTTGAAAAGTAAACATCACCTGTACATATGAATTCCATGTTTCATTACTATCAACTTCAATGCACTGTCTTTCATGGTTCCAACCAAAACCGCTGGTATTTTTCATATCATATATCACTCTATAATCTTTCTTCCAACTCTTCACCTTCGACTCAATGTGAGGGCTAGCTCTCAAACCACAATTTGGTAGGATATCAGATAATTGCACTTCCATAATTTTAAATGTTTCAGCTTTAAAGGAACCACAATCCGCACGACCTCCATTTGCTACAATTTCATCCATGATACCTAATAATGCTTCTTCTTCTTCTTTTGTTCACACCCGTCTACTTGCTCTTTTTTCATGCTCATTTGATTGGCTAGAACCTCCAACATCCATTCCTACACACATATAATCATAAAACAAATAGAAGGAACCAAACTATTATATTATAAAAAAATTGTAATTAAACAAAGTTAAAATAAAATAACTAACATAATGTATTAATATTAGACTCCATAAATAATATGTGCATTTAAATATAATCATGTAATCTTTCAATTAAAAATCTATATTAAAACAAAATAATATCTTCTTCATCCATGCCATCCATAACTAGTTTATGAAAAGCATGATATCAGATTAAAGACAGATAAGAGCAATACAAATATAAAACACAACCACTTTACATATCAAGAGGTCCTCTTGCATGCACCAAATCAAGTCAAAATGGAAAAAAACTCTACGATATCATCTCAAAAGAATTGCACGACTGAAAGTACTACTAGAAATACAAAGGTAATCCAAACAAAATAACTCCTCCAGTTACTAGAGAAAATGAGAAAATATACAAAATATGAGGAAAAATAGTCTTTGATCTCCTGAAATTTGAAACAGATAAGTACTACCGCATATATATTATTGCATATGAAATATTAGCCCTGAGAAGTATATTATTGTTTGGCTATTTCCCCTTGGGTCATGTTGCCATAATGTTTCTATAATAAATTACTAATTTTGATTAATGTCGTACTGTTATTTACACACAATGTGTTACTATCACCATCATGAGTGTAAATTATCAAAATTGAAGTACTTAGAGACAGAGTGATGTTTGAGAAGGATAAAGCATGTACTTGTTATGATATGCAATTTGTATGAGAATGACCCTGATTATTTTATTTGATATTCATGGAGGAAGAATTGGATGGACTTGCTGCCAAGTACTCTGATCGCTTTAAAATCTACTATGTATTAAATCAGGTTAGTTGGATTGCTAAACACATACCTTACACATTTTTCTTTGTGATTGCAGTACTGATTCAATGAGGCAGAATAAAATGTCTCCGCTCTGCAAGGTTCTTAAACTTCAGCTCTATAACTTAGATTATAAGGCTCTAAGTTGACTTGATAGGTTTCCAATTAATAGAGGGTTGATTTAGAAGTGAAAAGGTTTGATTATATGGGAAGTACTGGGTTCTAGAAATAATTAGACAGGTAGTAGAAACTTAGAACCATTGAAATGAAAATGTAAAACAATTTCTTTGTTGTTTCTTCTTGGTCTATAGCCCTCCTTTTCACAAAAAGAAAAATAATGTAAAAAGATAATTAGATGAAATTTAGGCAAGCATACCGAAGGTTCCCAAGAAATTCCCCGCAACTGAAGCTTCAAAGTTTATGAACATTATTTATCATTCTCGGTCTCTCTAATTATTGCAATTGAAAATATTATAGCTGTATTTATGCACTTCACTATGTTAGCAGTGATGTAAATCAAAGATCCAAGATCAAGATATAGATGCGTTGTCCATTATTAATGTTCGTGAACCACAATGCAAATATAAACACCACACTATATGAACCAAATGGCAGAACCATTGACCCAGACGCTGGCATGATGAGACTCCAACATGTATTTACAGTAAAGCAGTATCCAAAATCAAAGCCATCTGTAGCACCCCCCGACCCGACCCGGCCGGACCGACCCGGGGCGCGCTACTCGGACTTTCAAATTCTTTCAAAACTTCATTTTTCTCATTTAAAAATCGTTGTGAGCCCATAACAATAATTAAACTTTTTACGAAAATCCGGCAGAGTACCGTTTGTTTTTCGGACTTTCCAAAACCTGTTTTAACACAATTCAATTCACATTACATTTTCACAAACACTTCAATATCAATTTCAAACAACTGCGCACTCTGCCGTTTAGTGCGACTTATTAATCACAATTTATAAAATAAAACGGTTCAAACTTTATATATATATATATATATATATATATATATATATATATATATATATATATATATATATATATATATACAGACATTCAAAAAGCATAATGTAATTAATTAAAAACATATTACAAAACTTATTTACAATCCCCCTGTATATGCATGCTTTCAGAATATATATACATAACAAAAGTATAGCTACCCAACTGTACAATCCTGTGACTCGGTCTGCAATTCCTCCAGTTCTTCAGTCTTTCGCCTCGTCCGGATTCCTGGTACCTACGCGTTAGACACAAACTAACGCGCTAAGCATAAAGCTTAGTGGGTGTACTAAAAACTCAATTAAGTAAATTACAATATAATTATTCTTTAAAGAAACAATAAACCACAAGATAAACATTTTCATCACTAATCGATTTCAAAACAATTGAATTTCAAAATTAAATCATTAAACAATTTCAATTTCTCGAAGTTCAATAATGAAATCAACATAAGAATTCGATCAATAAAATCATTCGATTCACTTTCAATTCTATCAATTTTGGCCCACTAGAATACTAAACATATACGGATTGGAATATGGGTCAAGCTCCCAACCCCCAGAACGAATTCTGAGGAGGTACGTGTCTCCCAACTCTAGGACCGTGGGTACGGAACCTAGAGAGGTACATAACTCCCTATCCCAGGAACGAATCCTTAGGAAGGTACATTAACTCCCAACCCCCGGGACGAATCCCGAGGAGGTACGTATCTCCCAGCCTCTGGACGAATCCAAGAGGAGGTACATCAATATCATCAATATCAATCAATCAATATCGGCGCAGTACTGCTCAATAAAACCCAGCTGGTATACCAACCTCCTATATCCACTTCTATGTCTACGTATCCTAGGGCCGTTTCGATAAACGATTTTCACAAACAAATACGATATAATATAAAATCTTTCCGAATCTTTCCGAAATCAACAACATGTAACGAAATCAACAATAATCATATAAATATTCAAACGCATCAATAATAATCATATAAATATCGAAATCAACAATAATCAACCGTAGATCCACAAATCATCGATTTTACATATATATAAACATTTTTCATACGAATAATCGGAATCGAAAACTTTTAACGAAATCGAAAACGAAAACAAAAACGAGAAACGAAATCGAAAACTAAAACGAAAAAGTAAACGAACTATTTCTCGAAACGATTTCGAAAACGAGAGTACACCTACTTGGAATCCGTGTTTTCGTTCGAGAATCGCGGTTCCACAATTTCGTTTTCCCTTCCCTTTCCTTTCTCCTTCTTCCTCTCCTTCCTCTTTTTCTTTTCTTTTCTTTCTTCTTCTTCTCTCTTCTTCTTCTTCTTTTTCTTCTCTCTTCTTCTTCTTCCTTTTCTTCTCTCTTTTCTCTCATTTTCTCTCTTTTTTTTCTCGGTTCTTCCTCTCTCTGTTTTGGCTTCTCGCTTCTGCGAGAAGCTTCTATTTTTTTTATATTTTTTTCGCCATCGCGACCGCCGTCGCGACCTGTGGTCGCGACGCTCACTGGAGTGCGCGCACCGCCTTCGTCGCGAGCGCGCCCTGGTCGCGCGACTGGTCGCGTTGCTCTCTGCCCGTTTTTGACACTTTCATCGCGAGCAGTCCATCGCGACCTGTGGTCGCGGTGGCTGGTCGCGTTGCTCACTGCCAGGTTTTGCCATTTTCATCGCGAGCAAGCCATCGCGACCTGTGGTCGCGGTGACTGGTCGCGGTACTCACTGCCAGATTTTGCGTTTTTCACCGCGAGCGAGCTGTCGCGACCTGTGGTCGCGGTGACCAGGTCGCGATGCTCTCTGGTCCAGTTTTCCAATTTTTCATTTTTCATTCATTTTTCACTATTCAATTCGGTCCGCTGGAAATCATAAAATAACCATACATTTAATTACATTTACACCCCCTCAAATAGTAAAATTTTATTTTCACACATATCACATATATATAAAATTCATTACCCGAAATCCGGGATGTTACACCATCACCCAACAAAAATTAATTCACATGGGTGTAGAAGCTATGAAATGTTCTAAAAACAACACAAATACATGGGGTTATTTTGCCTTGGAGGTGCAGCGGCTACCAATAACACACAAGGCCTCTCATTGATTCAAACCTCAATAAACAACATCCAAACATGCAAATTAAGCATAACATTCACAAAAATAAAAAAGAGAGTGAACAGAGTAACCAAAAATAAAAAAGAGAGTGAATAGAGCTTTCGACCCTAACTAGGAGCTAATCCACTCCTAACATGTTTCTGACCTTACAATAAAAATCCATACTTGTGAGCAGGGTCAGAGGAGAAGGTGTGAAGATCGGCAACGGCGGTGGCGAGAGAAGAAGAAAGTGTTAAAGAGAGACGTGAGAGAGCAGGGCAGGATGAGCGAAGAAGAAGACGGTGTTAAGAAAGAGCAGAGAAAAGCGTGGAGAGAAGGGTCTGGATTTTTTTAACCCATGTCTTCAATGGGTTTGATTTTTACCGTTGAGATGGGATAAAATAAAAGCGGGTTAATTTTAACCCAACTCATTTGGTTGCACCAAACATGGGTTTGAGAAAAAAATTAACCCAAACCCATGCCAATCCCAGCAAACAAATATGGCCTAAGGGTGCTTGGGAAGTCTGGAAGCAATTGTGAAAATTGGATGTTCCTAACAAGGTTAAGGTGTTTACTTGGAGAGCCTACAAGGAGATCCTCCTAACAAATCTCAGCTTGTGCAAAAAAAGGTATCCCTGTCACTCATTCTTGTTCTTTCTGTGGTTCAGCCTTTGAGAATTGTGATCATGCTTTGTTTGGGTGTCCTCGGATGAGAAGAGTGTGGGAATGTTGCTCTTTTTTTACTGTTTTAAAGAGCTGTAAGGTAACTGATTTTCTTGACAGAATTATTTTTCTTTTTGCTGCCTTACTTGTTGATTGTGTGAAACGCTTTGTGGTTGCTTGTTAGCTTTTGTGGAGAGATAGAAATGTTATCTTGCATGGAGGTAGAGGTATGGTTTTGGATCAGATTTGGTTAGATGCTGGGAATTTTCTAGTTGATTTCAATTATGCAAATGCCTCTTCTGTCTCCCCTCCTGTTTTGCGCCTTGCTGTCCCTTGCTGGTCTCCCCCTCTTGGCTTGTGTTTTAAGCTAAATGTGGATGATTTTTGTGATGTTGCGAGTGGCCGAGCTAGTGCTGGTGTTATGGTGAGAATGAGAAGGGTGAAGCTGTTTTTGCAGCTACTGTGCCTGTTAGTCATTGTGGAGATGTTGAAGTGGCTGAGGCTAGGGCTGTTTTGATTGGTCTACAGCTGGCTTCTGAGTATGGTTTTTTTCCCTTGCTGGTGGAATCAGATGCGTTAAATGTCTCTCGCCTTTGTAATGGAGAGTTGCTGTCCAGGAGTGATGTGAAGAATATTGTTTTTGATATCCAAGTGTTGATGCAGGCTTGTAATAATCTGTCTGTTTCTTTTATTTTCAGGTTGGGAAATGGTGTTGCTCATGACATTACCAAGAGAGCCTTTAGTCTTGTTGTCCCTTATTTGTAGACTTGTTCTTTTCCTGTTTGGTTGGTTAAACTCTTACATGTTGATGTAGCTTCTTTTCCTTCCCCTTGTGGTGAATGAAGTCTTCCACTTTTAAAAAAAAAAAAAAATGTAACACCAACCTTCATGCTATAAAAAGCTTGATATTGTTAGGTTGGTTAAACCTTCATGCTATAAAAAGCTTGAAATTTAAAATTTAATGATCTTAAGAAAACATCAAAAGAAAAAATCTTTCTCAAAATAAATAAAATGAATAAAACCTTTTTATGAAATAATAAAAAGTATTCATCATAATATTAGAAAGTTTTTAAAATCATTGTGATTTTATGTTATTAATCTTCATTCTTTTTTTTTTTTTTATGATGAATACTTTTTATTATTTAATAAAAAAGTTTTATTCATTTTGAGAAAGATTTTTTCTTTTAATGTTTTCTTAAGATCGTTAAATTTTAAATTTCATGATATGAAATCTTGGTTTAGTTCGGTCTGAAAAAAACTTTATGGCTCCGCCATTATACAATTGTGTGATAGAGGTTCGAGTCCCATATTTTCCCATTAAATGGTAAAGTGTGGGGAGATCCCTCCTCTGTAATGGAAGTTACCATTCCGAACCGCACTTGTAGCGTTTGCGCTTGTTAAGCTTGATGTCTGATTTCAAATTAAAAAAAAAAAAAAAAAAATTTCTCAAATGCATTAGCAGGGGTTGACAGAAAACCGAAATCAAACCAAAGCGGCTTTGGGTCGAGTTCGGTCCATGTTCACAAAACCGAACCAAATCGGTTTTACCTTCACAAAACCGAACCAAATCGGTTTTACCTTCACAAAACCGAACCAAATCGGTTTTGGTTCGGTTTGGGTCCCTAGACCAGAAACCGAACCGAACCGACAGTATATATATTAAAAAAAAAAAAAAACAAACTTTTTCATTTCATTTTTTTCTCCACTCAATCTCACTCACCTCTGGCGACGCCCGCACCCATGACCCATCTGTTCCTTCACACAAATCCAACTCCGTCTCCAAAGCACCTACTCCAGCCTCCAAGCTTCTCTTTTCACGATTTCAAACAAAAAAAAGCCTCCTCTCTTCTCTGCTGCAGCACTACGCGAAGCTCATCTCTTCTCCTCTCCTCTGCTTCTCTAAGCTCCTCTCACCTCTGCGATCGTCTCTACTCTCTTGCCGTGTCGACGTAGCACCTCTTCAGTCGCCGGTCGCTGCCATCGGCAAAACTTCTCACGGTTAGTCGAGCTTCTCACGGTCTCCACTATCTAAAAACCTCTTATTTTCACTCGCTCTTCTCTCTCTCGCAGGGATTTCTCGAAACCCAGAAAAATTTCTTTCAATTCTCGAAACCCAAAAGAATCCAGGTACTTTTCTTTTATTTTCTCTCTGATTTTTGTTCTTTTTGCTGTTTTGGTTTTAGTTTGGTTCTGTTCTGTTTGTAACAACAGACAGATAAAAGTATCTGGTCTTAGTTGGTTTTTCTTGTCTTTTTATCGAAGTAGCCATGTTGCTTGGTCTGGCCTCACAAGTCCTCTGAGACAGCTGTTGGATAAAACGAGAATGCTTTTTCTAGCATTTGAGTAGCTTGAGAGTCTCCCACTCATCACTTTTTTACCCAGAGATTTGCGGCAGTCACTTTCACCACATATTAACAGACCCATCTCTTATTATATATATGTATTGCAAGTTTTATATATGTTTGATGAATTGACTAAGAGAGTACTCTGTTGTCAAATTGATTTTTTATTGGACAATTACTGAGAAAATTGGCTGAGGATTTTTGTCATGTAAGAATTAAATACTATGTGCAACTACTAGATCAGATTATTTAGAAAAATGAATGGTAATTCACTTTGGAAACTTTTGTGTGTTCAACTGAATGATTGATCGAGCTAGCTAGGTGAGTAAGTGAGGGTTAAAAAAATAAATAAATAGAAAAGTGGGTTAAAATGAGGGTTGGATAAAATCCTATTTTGCAGGTCGGGTTCAAACTCGCACCGCAAGTCCATATAGAGGGTTTAGGGTCGGGTTTGAGCCCTCTAAAAACTTGAGGATTTTTTGAGGGTTTTTATACGGTGCGGGTTTGGACCCTCATTTTGCCATCCTTAATCTCCATCTCTCTCTCACAAATCCAACTCCTTCACTCTTTCACCTCTCTAGTTTCCGGTCACCACCTACCGTTGCATCGCACCACCATTTGCACTCATCGTCGCGCCGCTCCGCCGTCTCTGCATCTCGTCATCGTTTCATCGTCATCTTGTTGTAGATCTCGTTGCATGTTCGACCTCTCGTTGCATATCCTTTCTCTCTCTCCATCCCTTAAAACACAAAACAGCCCATTATCAACCTCTGATTCCACCCATCAAATTCTCATCAAGGTATATACATACCCGGTTGTCTATACATTCCATGATAATATATACTTACTCATTCACTTCGTATTGAAATTTAAATTTTTGGATTTTATTCATTTTTTTGTCAACATGGGACAAGGTTGATGGTTATTACCTGTTTGACAAAAGTCCTGAGGGGTATGCATGAATACATATGTATATGATGGGTTGTCTTCCATCTAAAAACTGATAGGATTTCGTCATGGGACAAGGTTGATGCTTATTCTTTTCTTGCTGCTTTTTGTAAAATTTTTTTTTAAGAAAATGGAAGGTAGTAGTAGTTGAAGGCCAGGTAGACTTCCTAATGATGAACATTTTGGTGGGTATTGTCTGTGTAAATTGCACAATAGGCCCAAACCGATAAACCGAACCGACCAAAACCGAACTTTAAATTCAGTTTTGGTCGGTTTCTCCGTATCAAAAGTTGCAGGTTCGGTTTCTAATTTCCAAAACCGATCCCAAGTTGGTTCGGTTTTCCCCAAAACCGAACCGAACCTACACTTGCCCACCCCTACGCATTAGACTGTCAATAGTCTTTGATGGCTAGTCTACTAAGTAATAACCTAATTAATACTCACTTGGGCCTAAAATACTAATACCAAGTGAGGCCTAAACCCATTCTCAAATACTATTATATATATATAATCCCCAAACCCAAACTAACGTTTTGAATAAAATAGAAACAATAAAACAAGTGAATAGAATATCAGAAGAGAGTGAGAGAAGAAGAAGAAGAAATAGAGAGAGAAAGATGCAGAGTGTCAAAATTCACCTCTAAGTTTCAAGGTTAGTATCCATAATTTCTTAGAATTTCAATTGTAGAATTTTATGTTATTTTGTGAGATCTCTCTCAAAAAACTCCCAAACCTCCTTGCATTGAATATAAGCAATATTGAATGTAATTTAGGCAATAATTAACTTGTAGTGGCTCTTGGAAGTGAAATTTGTGGGTGAAAAACATTGGGTTTCAAGAAAATAAGTAAAAGAATAGTCTTGGGACAACAAAGAAGTGAAGGGTTTTTAATCTATTTAGTAGTTATGATATTGATTTTTATATAGGAACAATAGTTCTTTAGTTGGTGGAATTAATTGTTGTTGTATTTCACATGTCCATAATTATGTATGAAACTATGAATTGGAAATTATTGAAATATTGATAGAATGTCTTTGGATTATGTGATTGTGTTTCTATGTATTACATGTATTATATGTATGGAAAATATGGAAATGGAATATATGGAAGTGTGAAAATGTTATTGCGAAAGGTGTGGATTTGTTGTGTTTATAGTGTTGTGGTCAAGGTTTAACCCTTGTTTCATGAATTTTTGTTATTTCCTTTGCAAGCTTAAGTGCAGCCATGAAAGATTCTTGCGGTTGATGAAATTGAAAGCACTATCTGCTGAGTAAAAAAGTTCTATTCAATTGTTTGGTGCCATATTACATGAAGAACTAGACTTTCAAGTGAATCAAACTTGTAGAATTTACTGTTGTGTTCTCTTAGTATTTTATGATTATGAAGATCTTTAAAATAGTTGGGTTCAATTTTAATGACAGATGGGGGAGCTAGCAATTGACAAACATGTAAAATACATTATATCAGTTGAAAAGGTGTGTTTTATTTTACTCTTATATTTGCATATGTAAATATTAACATTTATGTAAGGTTTTTTTTTTTTTTTGATCATGCTCTTATGATTATGTATCTTTTATATTTTGATTGATTTATTTTCACAGAAAAAGGATAGTTTTGAATCTGTGGTGATGGACCATCTCAGAATGAATGGGGCATATTGGGGATTGACGACTCTGGATCTTTTGGGAAAGCTTGATGCTGTAGATAAAGAAGACGTTATTTCATGGGTAATGCAGTGCCAACATGAGTCAGGTATGCAAGAACCTTATATATACTCATTAATATTTCTGCATATGCATTAATCAGGGAGCACTTGATTGATTCCTCCACAACTGCTCTTGTTTTTACATGTGACTTTTAAGATAAAATAATGATTTATCCAGAAGAAATAATCCATGCTTAGCGCTTGATAGTAATAGAGTTATAAAGCCACATAATATTATATTGTTCCTATTACTGTCAGTTAAGATGTCAAAATCAGAAGATTTTAGTAATGGAACTTTTCTAATATAGAAAACAGAATTTGTATATGATGGATTGATGATGGAAGTTTTGTTTGTAGGTGGGTTTGCTGGTAATATTGGACATGATCCACATATATTGTATACCCTCAGTGCTGTGCAAGTGTTGGCCCTCTTTGAAAAGCTAGACATGCTTGATATTGATAAGGTGTCAAACTGTATCCTTGTTCCATTGTCATTATTTGTTGGGATTATTGACTTTCACTTAAAAGTTTATTTTACCTTGCACACATACAAAATTCCCTTGATTAACATGTCAATTGTGAATCTTAATGTTTACAACTGTTATTATTGTTGAGAGTTTAATAGATTAAATGCAGATGACAGAGAGGTATACAAATTGACTGCTTTAACCGCCTTTAGGAGATCTAATAATTAACTTTTTCTAAAAAGAGATTTTGCCTAATTGAAAAAACTATAAAATATTGTAAACAACTCTTTGTCCTGCCTAAGCTTTAAGCAGATATTTCTGGGCTGCAAAATGAAGATGGATCTTTCTCCGGGGACGTTTGGGGGGAAGTGGATACACGGTATATTTTCTTAAAGATTATTTAGTATATCCCCTTCTGATGTTTCTTTGTTGAGATAATCGATTCTATGAAATTCATTTTGTAGGTTTTCTTATATTGCTGTATGTTGTCTCTCCATATTGCACCGGCTGGATAAAATCGATGTGGATAAAGCCGTGAACTACATAGTCAGTTGCAAAAATCTGGATGGTGGATTTGGTTGCACTCCTGGTGGCGAGTCTCATGCAGGGCAAAGTATGTTGCATTAACTGTAAATTGTTTTATGAAGTTTCACATCCTTTTAGTACTTGGCAAGCTCATCTTTGCTACTTTCACCATCATGTCTGACTCCTAATATTTCTAAAGGGTGAGGTTTTCCTAGAATTTGCATGCTGAATTATTGCACAACAAAGACAACAACAAAAATGAGTATTATATTAATGCCTAATTAGTCATTGCTTGATTTTGGCTGTGGGGAGCTTGTTTGTTGTTTGAATGCACATCATTGAGTGGGGGTGATAAATTACAAGTGAAAAATACTAGGAAGGACCGGAGGTAGAAATACAGTAAATAAGTCATTTTCTCATGTTTTTGTATTTGAGACAAAAGAGAATTGAGTGCTATCACTGTTCCTGCACTCCTGCAACTTTCTCATTACAAGCAAATATAAACCATATTTTAGCTGATAAAATCTTCCTTGCTCAAAATCATACTTCATTAAACGAGGGCTGCCGACCAAAATTTATGTCAAAAGTACCCATAAGTTTCTTGGAAAAACTTTTTAGTTAATTATTCTAATGTTAACTACCAAGAGCCTTTGTTTGACTACTTGTAGTTATAGTTCTTAGTCATTTTAAATGGCTTGAGGTGGCATATATTGTTGTTGTGCCAGAAATTTTACTGCAGATATTTTGCTGAATAAGAATCAGATTAGGGCCTTTTTCATTTTCTTCATTTAGTCTTATGCGGAGTAAAATATGTTGCATTAACTGTAAATCGTTGTATTAAGTTTCACATCCTTTTAGTACTTGGCAAGCTTGTCTATTCTGCTTTCACTATCATGTTCAATCCTTAATATTTTTAAGGGTGAGGAATCGTAGAATTTGAATGCTGAATTTTTGCATAACAAAGACAACACTCATCTTAAATAGCTTAAAGTGGCATATATAGTTGCTGTACCAGAAATGTAACTGGAGATTTTTGGTGAATAAGAATTAGATTAGGGGTTTTGCATTTTTCATTTACTTAATTTAGTGTGTTACGGTGTAAGCCCTAGGCCTTGTACTTTATGCATTTTGCACCTTGTTTGTTGAATTTGCAGCATACTAATCAAAACCAGACCTACCATTTTTTTGACCTTGATTTGAGTTTCATTTGGAGTATTTGTGTACTCGTGAATTTTTCACCATAAGCTATACCAAAATGGGACATTGAGAAGAATACATTTTGTAGAAACTTACATTTCAAGTATTAATGCTGGAGTATGTTTATATGTTTGAGGCTAGAAGCATTGACATGTTTTTACTTTCTTGGTTCCTCAAGCCAGTAATTGACTGGTATAATCACTTTCTGTATTGTGAAAATTTGACTCAAAACACAGTAACATTTTTCTCTCCTTGGTGTCACTGCAGTCTTCTGTTGTGTGGGTGCCCTTGCTATCACAGGGGCTCTGCACCATGTCGACAAGGACCTTCTTGGCTGGTGGTTATGTGAACGACAAGTCAAATCTGGTGGTCTAAATGGCCGCCCTGAGAAACTTCCTGATGTAGGTATTTTCTTTCGAACAAACTTTTATGGGAGAACATTTATGTAGGCTCTCCTCATGTGTTTTTGTTGAATAACTCCAGGTTTGCTACTCATGGTGGGTCCTTTCTAGCCTGATCATGATTGACAGAGTCCATTGGATCAGCAAGGAAAAGCTTGTTAAGTTCATCTTGGATTGTCAGGTTAAAATTGAACTAAACTTTGCATTGGCTATTCTGCAATGCAATTCTGCTACCTTCTGGAGTGCGAAGCCAAATGTGGTATTGTTAACTTTTGCAATTTTCAGGATTTGGAAAATGGAGGGATTTCAGACAGACCCGATGATGCTGTCGATGTCTTCCATACATATTTTGGAGTAGCAGGTATTTAATAGCTCTGAGTCTGCTTGTTTTACCTCAAGTATTTTGCTTGTGACTTACTCCTTTCTGATCCTATTCAGTCACATCCTCATTTTGTGTTTTATACAAATCTTATTGATTGCTCTGCTCCATTCCTTTGAGTGTCATATTTTGTTGCCTCACTTCTTTCATATAAGGAATCTGCAGTAAATTCCCTATTTTCTTCTGCTTCTAGTCCTTCTTAGGACAACTGCAGGAATGTAAGATGGGTAATGGGTATGCACTGTGGTCAAGTGTTATATATTCTACCTTCCTGCACAAACATTTATCTGTTGCTTGATCGTTTATTGAGGGATTATAGTGTTGACATTTTTTTGACATGTCATTTATCACCTCTTAAAGTTGTTTATGTTTGTTTACCTTCGATGCAGGACTTTCACTTCTTGAGTATCCAGGATTGAAGGCGATTGATCCAGCATATGCGTTGCCCATTGACGTTGTAAACAGAATTTTCTTTGGCAAGTAATTGATTTTCATTCAGTACACCTAATAATGCTTTAGATGGATTAATTGTCCTGTAGGTCTAGGATGATATTTATTACCTTTTAGATATTGTAGAAGAGTAAACACTTACTTTCTATATAGAATGATGACCATGAGATGTCTCTAGCATGAAAAGTTGTTGCAGTAATTTTTTGGGCACTAGTTCAATTACTCCAAAATGACAATGAAGATATTAAGATGCTATATTGATTTGAGCTTGGCATATTTGTCCATTAACAAGTTGCAGTCAATATATATATATATATATATATATATATATATATATATTTTACCGTGGTGTAGGATTTATGATTCGTTAACAAGTATAAAGAATTTTAGACAATTTTTCAACAAGAATTTTAACATTCAAATTAGAATCATTGAACATTTACACCAGAGGATAACACGGTAAAATCTATTATTATTAAAAAAAAAAAAAATGTTAAGATTATACAATATAAGACCTCAATAAGAATGTAGTTTATATAACCATTTATGATTTTATCTATGATCAATATTGTGCTCTTGAACTAAATTATTTTGAAGCCTAAAATTGAAACCTTATGATCAGATCACATGTTCACTTTCTAGCAGCAACCACATATACATTATAGATATTATCACACACTGAAGTTGATAACAACCCCTGAAGGAGTACTTCAAATGTATTACATCTACAACTATATATTCTGATGAGGACCGAAACTCGCGCGACTTGGGTCGCAACATGGACAAATCGTGGGCAAAGTTTCTGAGGGCAGTTTGTTCAGAATCAACTAAAAGCAATTAGAGTTCAATTAGATTTCCTTTTTAGGTTTTTATATTTTATTAGGGTTCTATTCTATTTCCTATTTGACATGTATTAGGATTCTAGTTTATTTCCTATTTTAATTACCTATTGTGTTAGGAGTTTAATTACTATTAGATTTGTTTTAAGAATTAATTATTAGGAGTTTATTTGCTTTCCTAGTTGATTTGTTTTAGGATTCTATTTTAGTAATTTCCTATTAGAGTTGTATTAGGTTTTTATTATTGTTTCCTATTAGGACTAGGTTAGGTTATTGAGTTATTATAAATAGACTAAGTTGTATTCAGATTAAATAATTCAGATATCAATAAAAGTGAGAGAGACTTCTCTATTTCGGCTTGTGTAAAGCTTGGGCTAGTACGAGGGCTAATACCCCGAGTCTAGATTTATTCGGCTTTTCTTGGAATTCGCATTCGAGATTGGCTTGGGCTAGGGTAAAGGCTAAATAACATGCGTTCTAGAGAGTTAGTGATTCCTAAATAAGGTGATCTAACTCACAACTATCGTGTGTGTGCGTGACTTGCTTCTCAAGTTAGGGCTTGTTGTTGGATCTAGACCTAGGTCCTCAACATATTCTCACGACAATGCGAATTAACAACCTCAACTACTTAGTAAAAGTTTATGTATAGATACTGGGGAATAAGGAAATAGTCATAACAATCCTGTTTGACGTCTTGACTTATTAATTTTGTGCATTAATTTCACGATCAATGATGCTTCGTGATGATCAAAGATGCTTCATCTGTTCATATGATAAATTGGAAATAAAAGCAATCAGTTAAATAAGGAAAATATTAACATGACATTTGTTCAGTTAGAAATGATGTTTTTATGTACACACACACACAACACACTTGATAGATAATTACATGCATGAAAAGATACATTTAACAATCGTGCAGTTGTTGAATAGCTTTAACTAAGAGAAAGACACATAATCAGTGTTCTGGCCCTCCCTTTGAGCTAAGATATCTTTGACAGGCCAAGGAGTGGAATAATTGTCCTCCTTTGTACGGATAATGACTTTCGAAAATATGTTTAAGCTTCTCCCAATTCTTGTATGTAATCAGACCAGATTTAATTTCTTCAATCATATCTATAAATGTTAGATCAATTCCAGTTGGAAGCTGCTTTAACAGTGGTGAGTTCTTCAAGAAGAGGCATGGCACCATTTTCTATCATCACCAATTTCAATTCCTTTCAAGTCGTGGAGATACAAATATCGGAGTCTTGGAAACCAACCTTGTTTAATATGCAGTGGCTAACCATTGTATGCATCCGCAAGTTGAAGCACCCAACAAATTAGGCAAGACATGGACTACTCTCATGGGATCATCGATTAAGTTTGAGTGAGTTAAAGTCATTTTGACTAAACTTTCAATGCTTGAAATCCAATCAGGCAAGTTCTTCAGATTCCCCGCCAGATAGAGACGCTCAAGGTATTTGAGAGGAGAAGCCATGGATTCTATATCAAGAATGTCTTCTCTATTTATCAACTCTATGAACAAAGATTTGTGATCTTTTATGTTTGCAATGGAAGAACAGAGATCCTTCCCATTTGATCCATTAGCCAGACAAATGCCCAACTTTCTCAACTCTTTAAGTACCACTTTGAGAGTCTTTTCCAGATTCATGTAACAGGAGAAAGGTTTGGCATTATGTTGAGGACCTAGGTCAAAATATCCAAATCCCCAAATTGAAACTCTAACCCTAGAAATAGAATTTCCAAGATCAGAGCGTTTTAATTTGATTACTCAATTGCTCGACTAACCAAACCTCTAGAATTAGCCATTGTTGGAGAACTAACCCTAGCTTAAGCGATTCTTAAGGTTTTAGTCTCGGAAAAAGCCGAAATAAATTTAGCACTAGGGTTATTAGTCATGCCCTAGTCCGAGCTCTTTAAAATCTTAGAAAAGCCGAAAGTAGAAAAAATATCTCAATTTTATTGATAATCTGAAAAGATACTTGAATGAATACGAGCATAATGTTTAATGACCTATTTATACTAACATAATAACCTAATTTAGTTCTAATAGGAAATAAATAACTTGAATCCTAATACAATTCTAATAGGAAATAAAATAAAAATCTAATACAAAAAGACTACAAAAAGACCTTAATACCCTTACTAATAAAACCAAAAAGCTTAAAAATCGTAACTTGAAAAAGACTGGAATTCGCAAAAACAGAGAGTGCTGTAACTTGAGGTTGCGACAGTGGGTCGTGACATAGGTTGCGGTGCTCACTGTTTTGAATTCGAATTTTTATTCGAATTTCGCAACACAACCAGTGAGTGTTGTGACCTTATGTCGCCACGGTGAGTCGCGACAAGGGGTTGCGGTACTCACTGGTAACCCGCGAAAATCCTTCATTTTCCCTTCCTTCTAATATTGTACTTATCATTCCCCATTTCTTCCAGAATGCCCTTGTCCTCAAAGGCAACATTTGAAAACCTCTTCACCCTGCCATGATAAGTCTCGTCTTCGTCTTCGTCTTCAGATGCCAATTCTCCAGAATCCTCAATCATTAACAGCTTACCACTTCTGCATTGGTGACCCAAAGCTCATTTTTCACCACACTTGAAGCACAGACCCTTCTTGATATGTTCTTGCACCTTCTCTTGCGATAGCTTCTTTATTTTGTTGTCTTTCCCTTCGATTCACTCCCCACTTCGATTTTTTCCTACTCGGAAGTCCCGGTTTGCATAGGGCTTGAGTATTTGCTTCCCTTGTTATCCTTGAATGCTTTCCTCTTCTTGTAGCTTCCTTTAAACATATTTGCCATCCACATCGACTCGCGCAAATTTCGCGGTTGTCTTAGCTTCACTTCTCTAGCCAACCACAGTTTTAGTCCCTCAGTTAATGACCTGATTAGTGAAGTTTCCGACCACCCTTTTACCATAGTCTGTAGTGGTCGAATCTCTTTAATGTTGCTCTGGACCCTGCCCTCTTGGCAAAGTTTCGCAAGCTTCCCATGGTGATTTATCACAGGTGATGGCTCCCATTGAGCTAGGAATTCGTGCTAAAAAACAGTTCATCCCAATCTTCGACGATCAAGCTCGTATTGCTCTTTAATCTATCTCCACCAGTTATTTACTGTCCAGGTACATGTATGCTATTGATACCCGGTCATCTCTAGTAACCTCATAGATTTGAAAGTAATGGTCGGCCTTATCCAACCATTCATACGGATCATCCCCACTAAAGTGAGGAAAATCTACCTTTAGTTTTTCGAACACCGATTCCTTCTTCGATTGAATTCATAGGTTGCTTCATTAAACTGTCGATTTTTGGGTCTCTCGAAATCAGGCTCTCCCCTTCGAAATTCATTTTCGCTACTCGACCCAGACCCTCCGGATACCCTACCAACCTCATGCCCGTGTCTCCCTTGATTCGGTTCAATTCACCGTTCGACTACCACTTCTCCCCGCTCTACTATTCCACCATGCCTATACTGAATCGGAACCCTAACTTGTCTCTTGACTCTTTCGTCTGACTCGTATACTGGTTCAGCAGATGGTGACCATACCCTGTGAGTCCGTCCGGTCTACTGAACGACTTCATCTTCAACCCTGCTTCTTGAACAACATCACTTTCCATCGGGTGCCGTTCACCCCTGACTAACAACCGTCCCAGTGCTTCGAAAATTCTCGCCAACTCGACCTGCACTTCTTATTGTCATGTTTCCAAGGCTCGTTGTCCTGCTTCCAAGGATCGTTGTCCTACTTCCAAGGTATCTAGGTGTGTCCTGTGGGTTGGAACAGTTGTCGAAGTCTGATTGTTGTCGCTAGTTGACATCGTAAGTATCTCCTAATGAAAGCATCAAATTGTTGAGAACCTAGGTCAAAATACCAAAATCCTCAAATTGAAACCCTAACCCTAGAAATAGAATTTCCAAGATCAGAGAGTTTTGATTTGATTAATCGATTGTTCGACTAATCAAACCTCTAGAATTAACTCTTGTTGGAGAACTAACCCTAACCCAAGTGATTCCCAAGGTTTTGGTCTCGGAAAAAGTCAAATTAAATTTAGAACTCGGGTTATTAGCCCTTGCCCTAGTCCAAACTTCCTAAAATATTAGAAAAGCCAAAAGTAGAGAAAATATCTCAATTTTATTGATACTCTGAAAAGACACTTGAATGAATGCAAACATAATGTTTAATGGCCTATTATATTAACACAATAACCTAACCTAGTCCTAATAGGAAATAAATAACTTGAATCCTAATACAATTCTAATAGAAAATAAATAGAAATCTAATACAAAAAGACTGCAAAAAGACATTAATACCCTTACTAATAAAACCAAAAAGCCCAAAAACCGTAACTTGAAAAACACTGGAATTCGCAAAAACAGGGAGTGCCGCGACCTGAGGTTGCGCCAGTGGGTCGCGACATAGGTCGCGGTGCTCACTGTTTTGAATTCGAATTTTGCAACACAACTAGTGAGTGTTACGACCTTATGTTGCGACGGTGAGTCGTGACACGGGGTTCACAACATAAGGTCGCAGTATTCACTGGTAACCCGTAAAAATCCTTCATTTTCTCTTCCTTGATCTCAACAGGAAGCTCACTCACAAGGGTTTGCTTCAAATCTAAAGTCTCTAAGTTGACAAGCTTACCTATGGACTTTGTTGGAAGTATTTTACTTTTGTATTTCTCCGTGCAAGTGGAAAGATATTCCACTCCTTGAGGAAGATAATCTAAAGGAGCATTTTCAAAATCCACTTCTTTTATAAGCTTGAAATTGAACACAAATAATGCAGCTATGACAGAATGTGGTACCTCAACTGTATTGGAAAAAAGAATGGAACGAACCTTTGAGTCGTTAATCCTCTCTATAACATTATTAGTACTTTTGTGTATGGTAACGCGACGAGCTTTTCTATGTTCACTCAGCTTTTCTATGTTCACTCACATTATGTTCGTTTAGGACACGACTGAAAAAAGTTGCGATGCCTCTTTTGAAGGCAAAGGTTTAAGCACAGAGATATGAACAATGGAGGCTGGTATAAAATCTGCAACACCCCTCTTTCGCGTGGTGATAATTATCCTCCTGCCTTTGGGGTTATCAGGTATACCATGGTCTACATCTTCACAAAACTCATCTTCCTAAATATCATCGAACAAAAACATGTAACTCTTATTCTCCAAGTATTTTCTTAGCATGTCAATCAGTTCCATCACATCCATTATTGTTTCTAAGTTCCTAGGAGTAGACGCCCGCATTGAACTGTAAACCTTTTGTATTATTCTTCTCAGTGTATGGTGTTTTCCCAACGTGGATCCAAGCATGACAATTGAAGTGGCTTCGCATATCCTTGTTCTTGTAAACATTTGCAGCATGCGTTGTTTTCCCTAGTCCTCCCGTGCCTACCAATGCAATCACTCTTTGCTGCAATATTCTTCTATTCACCAACCAATCATTCAGTTGTTTTCTTGTAGAATCGCGGCCTATAATTTGATCTGGCTCAAGGTAATATGAACCAACTCCAAAGCTGACACGTCGAGTCACATTTTTCCCTTGAGTACTGCTTGAACAAGCTTGATCCTTGTTCGATGGAAATCATCATCAATCCATGGCGCTTTCTCCTCTCATCTATTTCAACAAGTGATGATTTGATATCTTGAATATCAGTGACAATCTGATGGTGCAGTTTCAGCTTCTTTATTGAGCGATAGATTTGCTGAAGAACCCCACCACGATGAAGTGTAGCCATTGTGAATGTGAACTCATCGATGACATCTTCGAGCCGATAAGCTTCTTCCCTGACTTCTTCCACCCAAATTTGGACACTTTCATTGCTGTTTGCTTGCAATTCTTCTTCTGCTGTCCTTGCATCCGCATTCTTGAGGAAAGGTCTTATCTTCTCCAACTCACTTTGATGCTTTGAACTTGTTTTCTTGCACTTCCCAGCAACTTCATTTCTTGGACTATCAAACGAACCAATTGTTGAATAACAAGGTTCACTACAGTCTCTGACATTTCGATATTAAACAAGTTTCCTATGGTTATGAGTGTGTACATATATATATATATATATATATATATATATATATATATATATATATATATATATATTGTTAGACAGTTAATGGTATCAGAGCCATGGAAAAGTGCTTTAAATAATTAACAATATTTTATGGGTAGATTTAGTGTTGTTAGTTAAGTTTGTCTCAGCAGTAGTTGAATTATTACTGTTGTATTTTTCTGATTTATTAGCCATATTTATCTTGTTAGTTATTTAGTAGATAATAAAGAGATAATAGTAGTGTTTATCTCCTTGTTAGATTAGGACTCCTAGTTGTTTAATTAAACAATGTAACTAGAGTTATATATATATATATATATATATATATATATATATATATATATATATATATATATATATATATATATATATATCTCTAATTCTTCATTCAGAAGAGTAGAGTGATCATAATAATAACTCTTTCCTATCAAGGTTTCAATTATCTTCATGGTATCAGAGCATTCTTTCTCTGAAACCTAGAAACTTGATATGACAATATACGGTGTGGCTTATCCAAGTACCACAACCGAGGAGACCTCCTCCTCAAGTCAACCTGCTGCAAACAGCGGCATTGGGGGTGGAGGGTCAGATCACATACAATTCCCTAACCTTCCCATCACTAGTCATAAACTAAATGGGCACAACTACTTACAATGGTCACAATCCGTGATGATGTTTGTGAGTGGTAAAGGAAGAGATGATTACCTTATCGGAAAAGCAACAGTTCCTGGAGAGACCGATCCAAACTACAGAAAGTGGAACACTGAGAACAACATGGTCATGTCGTGGCTCATCAACTCGATGAACAACGACATAGGGGAGATTTTTCTTCTCTATGAAACCGTAGAACAGATTTGGGAAGCTGCAAAAGTAACCTATTCCAGCCATGAAAACACGGTGGAATTGTTTGGGGTAGAAAGCACTCTTCATGAGTTGAAACAAGGGGAGATGTCTGCTACCCAGTACTACAATACCTTGACAAAATATTGGCAGCAACTGGACTTGTTTGAGAAGCATCACTAGAAGTGTGCAGAAGATGGAATCAGATACAAGAAGATAATAGAGAAAAAAAGGGTATTCAAATTTTTAATCGGTCTCAATCAGAACCTAGATGGAGTTAGAGGTCGAATTCTAGGCACAAAACCACTCCCTCTACTCAGAGAAGCTTTCTCTCAAGTACGCAGGGAAAAAAGCCAAAAGAAAGTGGTTTTAGAAGCCACTGTCAAATCAGAAACCACTGCCACAGATGGATCAGCCCTTGCAGCAAGAGGAGGTCAAACCCAGTTTAATGAAAACAGATTTCGAAAAGGCAACAGACCCTGGTGTGATCACTGTAAGAAACCGGGTCACAAAAAGGAAGGGTGCTGGGTTTTACATGGAAAACCTGCAGATTGGAAACCTAACAGGTTTACCAACCGAGAGAGCCGTGGAAATGCAGTGACACAAGAACAATAGGGAACTGCAGATGACTTACCCTTCAGTAAGGAACAGATGGCGGTCCTGCAAAGGTTTTTCACTCAGTCTACACAGAGCAGCCAAAATCCAGTAGTTGGAACAGGGTCTTTGGCACACAAAGGTAATTTTCTTACTGCTTTTAAGGTTGGTAAAGAGAAGAACCAGTCATGGATAGTAGATTCTGGTGCCTCGGATCACATGACAGGTGATGCAACTAGGTTTCATACTTTCCAAAAATACACTGGTAATTTTTCGGTTAGAATTGCTGATGGTTCATTATCAAAGGTCACAGGTGTTGGGACAGTTGTAATCTCACCAGACCTGTGTTTAAAATCTGTGCTTTTAGTACCTTCTTTGGATTGCAACCTACTGTTAGTTAGTAAAATCACTAAGGATCAAAACTGTTTTGCTGTTTTTTCACACACTCAATGTATTTTCCAGGACTTGGTCTCGGGAAAACGATTGGCAATGCTAGGATGCGTGAAGGGCTGTACATTCTACAAGAGGACAATTCTGCTGGAAAAGAAAGTCAACCTAGAGAGTATGTGTCGTTTAAGAGTCAAGTCACTGAGTCTGTTACCTTGAATAAGAATAATGCCATAATGTTATGGCACTTTCGTTTAGGTCACCCTAATTTCATGTATCTTGAGAAGTTATTTCCAAATTTATTTATCAATAAAAATGCGAGTCAGTTTCAATGTGAAGTTTGTCATTTATCTAAACACACTCGTAGTTCCTATCCAACTCAATCCTACAAAATTTCATCGCCATTCTCTTTAGTACACAGTGATGTATGGGGGCCATCTAGAGTTGATAACTTTACAGGGGCTAAATGGTTTGTATCATTTGTTAATGATCATACAAGGATCGCTTGGGTTTTCTTGATGAAGGAAAAATCTGAGGTATTCCAGGTTTTCAAAAACTTCAATAGTATGATAAAAACACAATTTCAAACCAAGATATGTGTTCTTAGGACTGATAATGGGAAGGAGTATTTCAATTCCAATATGTTTGCATACCTATTAGGAGAAGGAATAGTTCATCAAAGCTCTTGTGTAGATACTCCACAACAAAATGGAGTGTCTGAGAGGAAAAATAGACATTTGCTAGAGGTAACTAGATCTCTAATGATAGCCATGAATGTTCCAAAGAATTTATGGGGAGAAGCTGTTTTAACAGCTGCTTATTTGATAAATCGTCTACCTTCTAGAGTTCTCAATTTCCAAACCCCTTGTCAAGTTTTTTCTATGAAATTTCCCAATAATAGGCTCCTATCTCACATTCCACAAAAAGTGTTTGGGTGTACTGTGTATGTTCATAACCATAGTTCTACTCGTAGTAAACTTGACCCAAAAGCCATCAAATGCATGTTCATTGGTTACTCACCTACACAAAAAGGTTACAAATGCTATTCAACTAGTACTAGGAAACTTTATGTGTCAATGGATGTAGCATTCATGGAAGAGCAACCCTATTTCCACAAAACTCAAATTTAAGGGGGGAATAAAAATCAAGAATTTCAGTTTTGGGATTTTTGGGATTCTATTTCGGCTGCCTAGATTACACCCAGTGACCAAACTGGTCTGCCTACACTGCCTACACCCCAATCTGGCTTACCTACACCCCAACCTGACCTGCCTACCCTTGAAACTGAAACTGCTCATTCTCAAAACAGTCACAGTCCTGGTCAAAACAGTCATGGTGGTCACAGCCCTAATTTGAGTCACCACAGTCCCGTTTTGAGTCTTACTCCTCTTGATCACGAGTTTGATTCCCAAAAACAGTCTGAGTTGATTATATATTCTAGGAAAAAATGTTCTCAAGAAGATGTACAGCCCCACACACAACTTCAGCAGGTCCAAGAAGAAGAATCGAGACTTCAAGTTCTGAATCAAGAGGAAGAAGAGGCTGATACAGGACCAGATCATGAGGAAGTAATTGAAAATACAGAAGGTGAGTTTCCTATTGCTATCAGAAAAGGCTACCGAGAGTGTAGAAATCGACCCAGGTATCCTATGAACAATTTTATTTCCTATGATAAACTGTCTCCTAGGTACCGCGCCTTTGCTGTGAATTTGTCCAAGATACAGGTTCCAAACAATATACAAGAAGCAGTTGGCAGTCCAAGATGGAAGGAAGCTGTTATGGCATAAGTACATGCACTAGAGAAAAACAAAACTTGGCAGATTGTGGATCTTCCACAAGGAAAAAAACCAGTTGGTTGCAGATGGGTGTTCACAGTAAAACACAAATCAGATGGCAGTGTTGAGAGGTTCAAGGCTAGGTTGGTGGCTAAGGGATACTCTCAATCATATGAGATAGACTATCAAGAGACTTTCGCCCCTGTAGCAAAATTGAATACCATCAGAGTGTTGCTCTCTTTGGCAGCAAACTTGGATTGGAATCTCTATCAACTCGACATCAAGAATGCGTTCTTGAATGGAGACCTAGAAGAGGAGGTATATATGGCCATACCTCCTGGGTTAGAAACAAAGAACAATGCAAACAAAGTCTGCAAGCTCCAAAAATCACTCTATGGACTGAAACAGTCCCCACGAGCTTGGTTTGGCAGGTTCACCAGGGCTGTGAAGCAAAATGGGTATAGACAATGTCAATCAGACCATACTCTGTTTGTTAAGCACTCAAATGGAGGAAGAATGACTGCTCTAATTGTGTACATCGATGACATCATTCTCACAGGGAATTGTGAGGAAGAAATCAGAAAACTGAAGAAGTACTTGGCAACAGAATTCGAAACTAAAGACTTAGGAGACCTTAGATACTTTCTTGGCATAGAAGTAGCAAGGTCAAGAAAAGGTATTTCGGTCTCTCAAAGAAAGTACACTTTGGATTTGCTTAAAGAAACAAAGATGCTTGACTCTAGACCTGCAGAAACGCCTATGGAGTACACAATGAAACTGGGAATGGCTGAGAAAAGCACACCTGTGGACAAGGGAAGATATTAGCGACTGGTAGGGAAATTAATTTACCTATCACATACAAGGCCGGACATAAGCTATTCGGTGAGTGTTGTTAGTAGATTCATGAATGATCCAAGGGAAGAGCATATGCAAGCTGTATATAGAATCCTCAGATACCTTAAAATGACTCCAGAAAAGGGCTTATTATTTGAAAAGCACAGTGACGGGGACCTAAAAATCTATACAGATGCTGACTGGGCTAGTTCCATAGTTGATAGAAGATCAACGTCTGGTTATTGTTCTTATGTATGGGGCAATCTAGTTACATGGCACAGCAAGAAGCAAGCCGTTGTTTCGAAAAGCAGTGCAGAATCCGAGTTTAGATCCATGACTACATGTATTTGTGAGGGTATTTGGTTGAAGAGAGTAATGGCAGAACTTGGAATGGATGATCAAGGCTCGGTTAAGATCATGTGTGATAATCAAGCAGCCATAAGTATGGCAAAGGATCCTGTATTTCATGATAAAACCAAACATATTGAGATCGACCGTCACTTTATTAAAGAGAAATTGGAAGGTGGGGATCATCAAGCTAATCTACACTCCAACATTATCTCAAACAGCAGCCATTTTGACTAAACCACTCCCTAGGAGCAGCTTCGAAAACTTAACTCTCAAGCTGGGCATGGTTAACATATATGACCCAGCTTGAGGAGGGGGGGGGGGGGGGGGGGGGGGGGGGGGGGGGTGGTGTTAGTTAAGTTTGTCTCAGCAGTAGTTGAATTATTACTGCTGTATTTTTCTGATTTATTAGCCATATTTATCTTGTTAGTTATTTAGTAGATAATAAAGAGATAATAGTAGTGTTTATCTCCTTGTTAGATTAGGACTCCTAGTTGTTTAATTAAACAATGTAACTAGAGTTATATATATATCTCTAATTCTTCATTCAGAAGAGTAGAGTGATCATAATAATAACTCTTTCCTATTAAGGTTTCAATTATCTTCATTTAGTAACCTAGGTGTTCCTCTAGGGTGGGAAAGAGCCTTATAAGACCCAGGAGAGGAGAGGCATAGGAGAATACCTTAAGTCCCAGGGAGGTGAAATAGATCATAGTATCTATATTTGACCATACAAATTATTAATCTCTTAAAACACTTTAAAAATGTTTCGGAGATCTAAATCAATATGGAGTGAAGTAGAGTCAGACAATATAGATAGTTTAGATGGACAATCAGTTTATAACATAGAAACAAACTGGAATGAAGATGACTTATGCAACTAAATTTACCAAATGTAGACCAAAAGACAATTTATAAAAAAAATTAGACAATTAGATTTTAAACCAGAGTGGCCAAAAAACTAAAAAAATAAATGTAAGATTTACTAAAGACAAGACCTTCACGACCTCTTTTGAATAAAAATAGTCTAAAACATTATCCAAATTAGGATTTAATGATCTTTATAAAGGTCATGTTCAAATAGGAGTAAAACCTATGGCAAAAATAGGACTAAATAATTCCACGTTAATAACTTTAAGAGATGGAAGAATTACTGATTACATGGAATCAGTATTAGGAATAATTGAGACCAGTCTTGGCAATAGACCAATTTATTTCCAGTGTTATCCAAATTTTCAAGTGGCTTTAAATGCTGATTACCATAAAAAGTAGTGTTTAATCATAGATATCCACACTCATAATTACAAGTTTTTATAAGGAACTAGTCCATATAAACTAGTTTACAGAATAGACTATAGGATCCTGAGCTATGGAGTTATACCTAATTTTATCCTTTAACAAATTCCAACAAATAAGACAATTTGTTACAATGCTTCACATGAAGTAAATGTAATGGTTCCACAATAACTAGATTCACATAATATCAGTTTTCCAGAACTCTGGTTAAAAAAGGAAAAAATTCTAAAAGTTAAAGGACCACCCAACATACAAATAACAAGTACCATTAATTTTGATGATGGTAGCTTAGGAATTAGTTTTGGACAAAGAAGTAAATCAAGCAGATATGAACAATCTGAATTTGAAACAGCAAGACAATTATTTTCTTGATTAAGTTTACAAGACAAAACAAAAATAGTTGAACAATTTAAGAATACCCTGTAGCACCCCCCGACCCGATCCGGCCGGACCGATCCGGGGCGCGCCACTCGGACTTTCACATCTTTTCAAAACTCATTTTACGTTTTAAAATCCTTGTGAGCCCATAAAACAATAAATAAACTTTTTACAAAAATCCGGCAGAGTGCCATTTGTTTTTCGGACTTCCCAAAAACCTGCTTTTACACAAATCAATTCAAAATTCACATTTTTCACACAAACACTTCTATCACTTTCAATCAGTTGCGCACTCTGCCGTTTAGTGCGACTTTCACAATCAGTTTATAAAATAATAACAAATCAGACTTAAACATTTACAATCATTTTGATAATAGAATACAGAAATCATAAACTAGTTAATTACAAAACATTTTACAAAACATATTTACAAATTCCCTGTATATGCATGCTTTCAGAATATATACACATAACAAAAGTATAGCTACCCAACTGTACAATCCTGTGACTCGGTCTGCAACTTGCTCCTCCTTCAATCTCTAGCCTCCTCTGGATTCCTGGTACCTACGCGTTAGAAACAAACTAACGCGCTAAGCATAAAGCTTAGTGGGTGTACTAAAACTCAATTTAAATAAATTACAATATAATTATTCTTTAAAGAGACAATAAACTACACTATGAATTTCATTTCTAAATCAAGTTCCAAAACAATTAATGTCAAAATCAAAGCATTTAAACAATTTTAATCACTTGAAATTCAACGTATGAATTCGATCCATTAAATCATTCAATTCAGTTTCAATTCAACTCATTTCTGGCCACTAGAATACTAAACATTCTAGGACTGGAATATGGGTTCACGTGATTGTCCGAGATTGCCCCGCAACAACAATCACTAATATCATCGCGATTGTCCGAGATTGCCCCGCAACAACAATCGCTAGTATCATTGTGATCGTCCGAGATTGCCCCGCAACAACGATCACTAAATCGGTGTGATTGTCCGAGATTGCCCCGCAACAACAATCACACAATAATAACGGCGCAGTACTGCTCAGTAAAACCCAGCTGGTATACCAACCTCCTATATCCGTTTCTATGTCTAAGTATCCTAGGGCCGTTTCAGTAAATAATTTTCATAAGCAATACTCAATAAATATACATTTCGCACAATTTCTCAAGAATATCAACAATATTCATACAAAATATAAATCATGTATTGTTAACAAAATCTACACAATCGGAATACGATCGAAACGCGATCTAGCATAAAATCAGTTCGAAATCAATAATAAGTGCATCAATCATCAATTTTTCATATAACGCAAACACTTTTCATACCAAAAATCGAAATCGAAAACTATGAACGAATTCGAAAACGAAAATAAAAACGAGGAACGAAATCGAAGACTAAAACGAAAAACAAGTAAACGAAATACTTCTCGAAACAATTTTGAAAACGAGAGTACACCTACATCGAATCCGTATTTTTCGTTCGACAATCGCGGTTTCACGATTTCGTTTTCCCTTCCCTTTCCTTTCTCCTTCTTCCTCTTCTTCCTCTTTTTCTTTTCTTTTCTTTCTTCTTCTTCTCTCTTCTCTTCTTCTTCTTCTTTTTCTTCTCTCTTTTCTCTCATTTTCTCTCTTTTTCTCGGTTCCTTCTCTCTCTGTTTTGGCTTCTCGCTTCTGCGAGAAGCTTCTATTTTTTTTATATTTTTTTCGCCATCGCGACCGCCGTCGCGACCTGTGGTCGCGCCACCAGGTCGCGGTGCTCACTGGAGTGCGCGCACCGCCTTCGTCGCGAGCGCGCCCTGGTCGCGCGAGTGGTCGCGCTGCTCTCTGCCTGTTTTTGACAATTTCATCGCGAGCAGTCCATCGCGACCTGTGGTCGCGGTGGCTGGTCGCGTTGCTCACTGCCAGGTTTTGCCATTTTCATCGCGAGCAAGCCATCGCGACCTGTGGTCGCGGTGACTGGTCGCGGTACTCACTGCTAGATTTTTACGTTTTTCACCGCGAGCGAGCTGTCGCGACCTGTGGTCGCGGTGACCAGGTCGCGATGCTCTCTGGTCCAGTTTTTCCAATTTTTTATTTTTCACTATTCAATCCGGTCCGCTGGAAATCATAAAATAAACATACATTTAATTACATTTACACCCCCTCAAATAGTAAAAATTTATTTTCACATATTTCACATATATCAAAAATTCATCACCCGAAATCCGGGATGTTACATACCCAATCTATAGTCTCATCCTCACAGACAATTGAATCTTTACATAATAGATCTAGAATATCTAGAATCTTAAAAAATGACCAAGTGGCTAGACTTATCCATATATACGATACAAACCAAGAATTAAGTGACAATGATTTCTTCCCGACACAATCACAAGTTCAAACTGAACATGCAACTGACTATACTAGGATAATAAATGTAATTACCAAAGGTGACAAAATTAATTTTGATTTTTTAGAAAAAGGACTATTATTTCTCCATTAATAAAGGAGAAAGAGAAGAATTTGAGTCCAAATATACAAAAGAAAAACAAATTGAATATAAGACAAGATGATTAAAGGTAATAAAAACATTAAATGATGAAATTATATTTTTTATATGGTTCCCATGAGAAAACAGTTAATCATCACATAGTTCACCAGCTTTTATGGTAAGAAAACAGTGAGAAAACATAGCGAGATAGTTAGAGGAAAAGCTAGGATGACTAAGTCCATACTCAAAGACAAATAGGATACTTAATAACTCAAAACAATTGGACAAATGAATTTTTAAAAACCATTGGAGACCAATTAGACATTATAGAATCAAAGGAAAATCGAAATCAACAACCACCATCCTCCTCAATAAATGTTAGAAACATTCCAAGACAGACAAAAGATAAAACATCAAGATAACTTCAAAAGCCTTATGGCTGGAACCAATTGGAATAGAAAAATGTTTTGACAATTTTACAAGTGAAGATGAACTCCTTAAGAAAATTGAATACAAACTCTCAACCATAAAAACTGAACCTAATATTCAAACATTAGATAGTATAATAAGTAATTTTTCTCAAGCATTCGAAGAATCTGACAAAGAAAATGAATTAAAAAACTTTATTCAGACCAATTACCACCCAGAATATCAAAATAGATATTATGCTAGACAAAAGTTTGGTCCCTCCTACAAAGCATATTATCCCAGACCAACACTTCCAGATTTTTAATGCGAAGAAACAGTCCCTTACAGAGTATATACTGGAAATGTCTGTTATCAATGGAATATTGATGGATTGTCAGAATACCAAACCTTACAAGTAATCAGACAAATGCACATTGTAAGATATATTTACACAAAACGACAAAACATGACTGAACATGAAGCCTGCATAATGCTTACTACAGGCTTTGAAGGGGTTTTACAAGGATGGTGGCACAATTCTTCAGGACCAATACATAGGACAAACATAATTAATGCAACAAAAATAGTTACAAGAGAAGAATCCTCTTTTGAGACCATAGAAACCGCAATTAGTGATGACATAAACACTCTTTGTTATACCATTGCTTTACACTTCGTTGGCAATCCTGATGTTTACAAAGACAAAAGCATATCAAATTTATAAAATTTAAAATGTAAAAAATTAATCGACTTTAAGTGGTACAAAGATGTGTTTCTCATAAGAGTCATGCAAAGGCTAGATAATGCTAACAATTATTGGAAAGAGAAATTCATTTTTGGACTTTCTACAATATTTGCAAACAAAGTCCGTGATAGAATAGGATTAGAAGAAGGAAATAATGTAGACTTAGAAGAAATGACTCATAGAGAAATCATTCAGATAATTAATATTATTATTCTTCAATTATGCAATGACCTTAGATTACTATGCAATGACCTTAGATTACAAGACCATATGAATAGACAAAATTTGATAGCTAAAACAGAACTAGATTCTTGGTGTGAACAATTTGGCTTTGACAAAATTAAAAGTACTAAAAAACTTTGGTCCAAACATAAAATTCGTTATACAAACAGGCCATACAATAAATATAATAAGAATTATAAAAATACAAATAAATACTATAAAACTAACAAAAAAATGACAAAACAAGAAACCAGATAATAAAAATATTACCTGTCACAAATGTAACAAGAAATGACATTATGCAAATAGGTGTTCAGCATTGACAAAGAAAATTAGGTCTTTAAATATAGAAGAAGATCAAAAGAACGAAATTCTAGCCCTATTTGACCAATTCTCAGAATCAGAAGATAATTATTATGATTCAGATAATGACTTGTTAGCCATTGGTGACACTACTGATACTTCCAGTAGTTCCTCTTCAGAAGAAGAAGAAATATAATTTTGTAATTGTAAAGACAAAGATTATTGTAGTTGTAAGACAATTTTTGTCATAGACAAAATAGAAATTACTATGATATTAGAAATGATGGACCAAATCACTGATGACCAAGAAAAAGCTAAACAATTAAGGAAATTAAAAGACAAAATTCTTTATGAAAAAATCAAGAAAATAACAATGAATCTTTTAAACTCGACAACTTCAAGACCCCCTTGAAAACTCAAACTCCAAATTTATGAAGTTGTGGAATTAAGAATTTTGACAAAAAAAATTTACAAACGAAAATGACAAACCAGTACAAATCAAAAGTTTATGTATCCAAAGACAATCTTTCAGATAATGATCAGACCAAACTAATCATTCTTCCCATCAACCTGAGGAAGAACAAAAAATTAATCAATTAAATGGCGGATCTTTTATCAACCTTATTGACAATTTTACATTCAGAAAGTAGTACTACAATCTTACCATCAAAATAAATGACAATTATATTCTAGAAGTAAACAATGTGCTTTTAGATTCAGGAGCTGATCTTAATTGCATGAGAGAAGGATTAGTTCCTACAAAATATTTGAAAAATACTAAAGAAGTCCAGTATGACGCAAACAAAACACCATTAGATATCACCTACAAATTGCCTATAGCCAAAGTACGCAATGAAGGAGTTTGCTACAAAACGTCATTCATACTAGTAGGGACATTGATCCAGAATGTAATTATGAGAACTCCATTCCTAGAATTGATTACATCATTCACAGTGACAAAAGAAGGAATATTGACACAGTATTTAGGAAAATAAATTTTATTTAAATTTTCTCTTCCTTCCCAGACTAGAACCTTAAATGTTTTGTGCGACCAATCCATTTATCTAGACTAAACCATTGACACTATAGAAAGAAGAAGAGAATAAATTTGTTATCTTAAACAAGATATTAAGTATCTCAAGACAAAAGAACAATTAGAAGACCAAGAAGTTCAAAATAAAACTAAAACATTTCAAGGATAATTAGAATCACAAGTATGTGCTTCTTTTCCTAATGCCTTTTAGGAAAGAAAGAAACATGTTGTAAAACTTCCTTACAAAAAGGATTTTCTAGAGAAGCAAATCCCGACAAAAGCCAGACTAATTCAAATGTTTAGTGAACTACTAGAACATTAAAAAAAGAAAATACAAGATTTATTAGACAAAAAACTAATTCGAAAGTCAAAATCTCCTTGGAGTTGTTCGGCCTTTTATGTTAAGAAAAACTCTGAAATAGAAAGAGGAGTTTCTCGGTTAGTTATCAATTATAAACCGTTAAATGGTGCATTAGAATGGATTAGATATTCCATTTCTAATAAATCTGACTTATTAAAACGACTTTATAATGCAATCATTATGTCAAAATTTAATATGAAATCAGGATTATGGCATATTCAAATAGCAGACAAAGACATATATAAGACAATATTTACAGCCCCTTTTGGACATTTTGAATGGAATGTAATGCATTTTGGACTTAAAAACACACCCTCAGAATTTCAATACATAATGAATGATATTTTTAATCCGTATACTAAGTTTATTATTGTTTATATAGATGATGTCTTAGTATACTTTGACAATATTGACCAACATTGGAAACATCTAAACATTTTCAAACATGTAGTTGCGAAAAATGGACTAGTGGTTTCTGCCCGAAAAATTGTTCTCCTTCAGACAACGATAAAAGTTTTAGGACATAATATTGAATATGGAACAATTATTCCAACTCAAAGGAGTTTACATTTTTCAGATAAATTTCCAGACTAAATTAAAGACAAAACTCAATTATAGAGTTTTTTAGGTTGTCTTAACTATGTTGCAGATTTTTACCCTAATATCAGAATTATTTGTAAACCATTATTTGATAGACTTAAGACAAATCCCCCCGCCTGAACTGATAAGCATACAGAAGCAGTGAAGACCATTAAATAACATGTTAAGAAATTACTATGTTTAACTATATGTCATCGATATGCTCTTAAAATTATTGAAAAAGATGCATCTGACCTTGGTTATGGTGGTATTCTTAAACAAGTTATTAATGACAATGAATGTGATGAAACTCTAGTTAGGAGGAGCCCTAGGGTTAGGAAAGAGGAGGAGGTTGCTACCAAACCTGGCAGTGAGCCTTGCGACCGCCGTTGTACGATCTGGGTCTCAATCGGCGCTCGCGCAACCAAGGTCGTAGTGCTCTCTAGATCGCAAGGAGACGAGGGCGTGCGAGCTTGAGGCAGCGAGGCAGTGTGCCTTGCGACCGCGGCAGCAACTGGTGGTCGTGAGGTCCTCTGGTCCAGTTTTCATATTTTTCTCCTACATATTACTATTTCCTAAACCTATGGGCAATTTGGTCACTTTATGCTTATTTAAGTTTCCTGCACATTTTTATTTTGTAAACTTAGGGGTAGATTGGTCATTTCTTGTTTATTTTTAGTTCTAGTATAAATAGAACCCTAATTTAGCTTGTACAATGACATTCACTATTATCATAAATCAAAAACACATTTGAGAGCATTTTTTCACATTCTCTTGGGTTATTTCCAAAAATCATTCGGTTATTCTTACAATTTCGTGTGTGAGATCAACTTGGGTTAGGGCTTGGGCTAATAACCTAAGAACTAAAGAGCAAGGAAATCCCTAAAAAGGTAACCAAGCTCACAATTTATTTACATTGTTTTAATTGTTGCTGGGTGTTGTGTATTTGGGTTCTATTGAAGTTAGGGTTTGGTGATTTATGTTGATTTCGGGTTTAATTGAAATTTGGGTGTATTATTGTGTTAATTGGAGAAATTAGGGTTTATGGGTGTGTGTGATTTGGGGCTAAATTGAAGTTGGTATTGAATTGGGTTGTTGTTTGTTAGTGAAGTTAGGCTTGTTGTTGGATTTAAAGCTAGATCATCAACAATTTGGTGCTTTCATTGAGAGGTTGCATAGAAGGTGTTTGATAAAATTCCCAAGTGAACAAAATTAATTTTAAGATGTCAAATGAAGACATTGAGCAATCCCAAACCATCACTCCATCCAACCGAGTCCGATTTGAAACCTTAGAAGCCGATCAACGTGAGTTGAGGGCGAATATGACGAGGGTATTGAGGATGTTGGAAGGGATGATAGCCCGGGGGGAAAGACTACAGGTAGAGGGGGATGTTGTTCCGAGTGTAATCATCGAAGCGGAAGTAGATCAAAATACTGGGAGAACTCATGGGGGTTAGAACACCACCGGTGAATCCTTTACAAGATATCAATGAAAGGTTTGCTAGGCACGAAAGGGCTCCGACTCATTTGAGACATGGGGGAAGAGAAGAAAGGGGAGACCAGGTTGCCAAGAGATGGGTTGAACCGCATCATGAGAGACGAAGGAGAGGGACCGGTTGGGAATTCAATGATTACGAGTTTAGTAGTGAGGAGGAAGACCGAAGGGATTATTGAGGTGAACCATATCTTGATAGGTCGAGACATCGACACTATGATAAGTCAGACTATGATGTGGATCGGCGAGGTAATCAAGGCCTAAGGAGGCCGAAGGTGGATTTTTCGCGTTTTAGCGAAGGAGATCCGTATGATTGGCTAGACAAGGTTAGTCGCTACTTCTGAATTTGTGAGGTGGGTAGGACAGACAATGTGGACCTTGCAAGTATGTACTTTGAGGGTAGGGCCAGCAGTTGGTGGAGATGGATTAATGCTCAATACGACCAAGACCATAGGTGGATGGGATGGACGACATTTGAGCGTGAGATAGTAGCTCAATTGGGACCATTACCGGTCACGAACCACCATAGACAACTTGCCAAACTTCGTCAAGAGGGTAAACTCCAAACCTACATTGATGAATTTAACCAATTACACATCATGACTAGGGGATGGACGGAGGAGCTACTGATAGGGATATTCACAGAGGGCCTCAAGCCATGGTTAGCGAGAGAGGTTATGTTGAAGCAATCGTCTAGTTTGCGGGAGGCAATGAAGATTGCAGAGATCCTTGATGGAAGTTATAGTGAGAGGAAGCCATTCAAGGATAATTCGGGAAGCAAACTCACAAAATCTTTGCAACCCGAAAACTCTTGGAAGGGCAAAGCTATAGATGAAGGCAACTCAAGAGGCAAAGCTAAAGAAATAAGAAACCTATCAAGGGAAGAGGTGCAAGACTACATCAAGAAAGGCTTGTGCTTCAAATGTGGGGAAAAATGGGCAAGGGGTCACCAATGCTCAAAGGGTAAGATGCTCATGACTCTGAAATTCGATGAGTCCGATTCGAATACCATCGAGGAAGATGAGTTCTCGAGTGATGAAGGGGAACTATAGGTAGCAGAATTCGGGTTTGATACGGGAATGACCGAGTTATCCCTTAATGCAATTTCGAGGACAGTGAGGCCATCCACCATGAGACTCATGGCATGGATTGGAAGCTCCGAAGTATCTTTGCTAGTTGACTCCGGGTCATCACATAATTTTATAAATGTGAATACCGTGAAGAAATTAGGGTTAAAAGGGGTTGCTATAGAACCCTTTGATGTAAAGGTAGCCAATGAGGAACGGCTGAAATGTGAAGAAGTGCACCCAAGTGTCAAGATGAATGTGCAAAGTGTACGGATAACAACCGAGCTACATGTCCTAGCATTAGCGGGGTTAGACGTAGTCCTTAGTAGTGCTTGGTTGAAGAACATAGGTAAGGTGGTCACCAACTATAAGACCATGACCATGAAGTTCAAATTGGGCGGTAAGAAGAGATATTGGACCGTAATTTCATCCAAGGAGATCAAGCATTGCGAAGCGCATGTTATGGAGCGCTTGTGCAAAGGAGGTGCCCAATGCTTTGCTATCATCAACACTAGTGATAGTAAGCCAAGGAAACCAATGAAGAATCGGTGGAAGGATTGAAAGAAGAAATGTTAGGGCTACCCGAGAAGGTGAGGGAGTTATTGGCCCGACACATAAAGGTTTTGGAGGTCCCGACCATACTACCACCCATTAGGGATTTTGATCATCGCATCACCTTGAAGGATGAATCAAAACCCGTTAATGTGCCTCCATGCCACTATGCCCACTTCTAAAAGACCGAAATTGAGAAACAAGTGGGGGAGATACTGAACAATGGGTTGATTAGGCAGAGTACTAGCCCATTCTCTTCTCCAGTTTTGTTAGTGTAAAAGAAGAATAGCACTATATGAGTACTTGGTGATGTCATTCGGGTTGTGCAACACACCATCAACTTTCCAGGCCACAATGAATGAGATTTTTCGGCCACATTTGAGGAAGTTTGTGTTGGCGTTCTTTGATGACATCCTAGTATATTCTCGGACTATGGAGGAACATTTATCTCACCTGGAGATAGTGTTGGAAATACTTGGGCAACGTTAATTTTATATCAAGATGTCCAAGTGTGAATTTGTCAGAAGGAGTTGGAGTACTTAGGGCACTTTATCTCTATGAATGGAGTAAGGGTAGAACCTCGGAAGATAGAAGCCATGGTGGATTGGCCATTACCGAAGGATGTGTCTGCTTTGAGAGGTTTCTTAAGGTTGATAGGGTACTACAAGAGGTTTGTCAATCATTATGGGTTGATTGCAAAACCATTGTTCGGTATGTTGAAGAAAAATAACTTCGAGTGAACCAAAGAGGCCCGACTTGCTTTTGAAGACCTAAAATGGGCAATGATACAAACCCCCGTTTTAGCCTTGCCAAATTTTGACAAGAGTTTTAAGGTTTATAAGGATGCTAATGGCGAGGGCATAGGGGCTGTTTTGGTCCAAGAAAAGAGACCATTAGCATTCATCTCCAAGGCCTTGGGGCAAATGAAGAAGGCTTGGAGCACTTATGCACGAGAGATGTTGGCCGTAATACATGCGGTTAAGATATGAAGACCATACTTGTTGGGTAAAAAATTCACCATAGTGACTGGCCAACAAGCTTTGAGGCATCTTCTACATCAGAAAATAGTCACCCTAGAGCAGTAGAAATTTATAGTAAAGTTACTTGGGTTCGAATATGACATCATCTACTAACCTGGAAAAGAAAATAAGGTAGCTGATGCACTTTTCCATAAAAGAGGGTAGTCCGATGATGTTGACCGTGTATGAAGAGGAAGACTTAGGGCTATTAGCCTTAAGTGGTGCGAAGTGGAAGATTTGGAATAAAATATAGGAGGCCGTGAAGTTAGATACTAAGGCCCAGGAAATTTGTCAAAAGTTAGAGAGCCATGGAGATGGAGTAGAGAGGTATACAATGAAGAATGGCTTATATACTACAAAATATGTGTACATGTGCCTAATGTGCCCGGACTAAGGGAATAGATTCTTGCTCACTTTTATGAGAGCAAGAAAGGTGGTCGTCATTCCGGATGGCTCAAAACTTATGTGAAGGTAAAACACTTCTTCTATTGGAAAGGGCTCAAAGTTGAAGTAAAAAAGAAGGTGGCCGAGTGCGACACATGCTAAAAAGTCAAATATGACTCACGGAGGCCTATGGGGCTGCTGCAACCACTACCGATTCCGGGACAGATTTGGGAGGATTTGACCATGGTTTTGTAGAAGGGCTGCATAGTAGCCAAAGATTTGAGGCGATATTGGTAGTAGTAGACCGATTGAGTAAGGATGCCCATTTCATACCATTAAAGCACCTATTTACAGCCAGCAGTGTCGCCAAGGCCTTTGTGGAGGATGTGATTAAATTGCACGGATTCCTTCGAAGTATTGTTACTGATAGGGGGAAATTATTTATTATTTCTTTTTGGAAGAAATTGTTTTCCTTGCAGGGCACCAAACTTAAAGCTAGCTCATCCTACCATCCTCAGACTAATGGTTAAATGGAGGTGGTGAACCGCACCTTGGAGCAATACTTGAGGTGTTATTGCCACAGAGAGCAAGAAAGATGGAAGGAGTACATTTCATGGGCCGAATATCGGTACAATACCACTCACTATGCGACTATCAATATGAGTTCATTCGAAGTGATATATGGCCGCACACCACCAGAGTTGAACACATATGAGGTGGGTATCGCAACCAATGATGAGGTTAAGAAGGAGTTGATGACCAGAGGTGAGATTATAGCAAAGGTGAAGAGAGAGCTTGAGAAAGCTCAAGGGCGAATGAATAAATACTATGATCAAAGCCGAAGAGATGTATCCTTCGAACCGGGAAATTTTGTTTACCTCAAGCTTCAACCGTATAGGCAGAAGTCACTCAAGAAGAAATTCAATGTGAAGCTATCTCAGAGGTACTATGGGCCTTTCAAAGTGCTTGAGCGCATATGATAGGTAGCCTACTGGTTGGACTTGCCACCGACATCACGATTACATCCGGTATTCCATGTATCGATGTTGAAACAAAGGGTTGGAAGTCCAAATATGATTGTGGATGAATTGCGATCTTTTGACGAAGAAGGAAGGATAGTGCTTATACCGAAGGAAGCACTTCAATACATGAGTTGGCAACGAAACAGGCCAAAGGAAAAGGTTTGGCAAATTCTAGTGCATTGGAAGGGTCTTCCTAGGGATGAGGCTACTTGAGAGGATTATGAAGAAATGAGTTTAAGGTTTTCGAAATTTCCCCTTGAGAGCAAGGGCATTCTTGAAGAGAGGGGAAATGATGAAACCCTAGTTAGGAGGAGCCTTAAGGTTAGGAAAGAGGAGGAGGCTACTACCAAACCTGGCAATGAGGCGACGGCGGTCACAGCGCTCACTGATTTAAAGGTACGAGGAGGTGTAGAAATGGCGCAAGGTGAGGCAGAGCGTCGCGCGACCTGGGTCGCGACCGGCATTCACGCGACCTAAGTCGCGGTGCATTCTGGATCGTAAGAAGACAATGGCGTGCGAGGTTGAGGCAACAAGGCAGTGTGCCTAGCTATCGCGGCGGCGACCAGCGGTCGCGAGGTTTCTCTGGTCCAGTTTTTATATTTTTCTCCTGCACATTACTATTTCCTAAACCTATGGGCAAATTTGTCACTTTATGCTTATTTAAGTTTCCTGCACATTTCTATTTTGTAAACTTACAGGGGATTGGTCATTTCTTGTTTATTTTTAGTTCTAGTATAAATAGAACCCTAATTTAGCTTGTACAATGGCATTCACTATTATCATAAATCAAAAACACATTTGAGAGCATTTTCTCTCATTCTCTTGGGTTATTTCCAAGAATCATTCGGTTCTTCTTACAATTTCGTGTGTGAGATCAACTTGGGCTAGGGCTTGGGCTAATAACCTAAGAACTAGAAAACAAGGAAATTCCTAAAAAGGTAACCAAGCTCACAATTTATTTACATTGTTTTAATTGTTATTGGGTGTTGTGTATTTGGGTTCTAGTGAAGTTAGGGTTTGGTGATTTGTGTTGATTTCGGGTTTAATTGAAATTTGGGTGTATTATTATGTTAATTGGAGAAATTAAGGTTTATGGGAGTATGTGATTTGGGGCTAAATTGAAGTTAGTATTGAATTCAGTTGTTATTTGTTAGTGAAGTTAGGTTTGTTGTTAGATTTAGAACTAGATCCTCAATAGAATGTTTAGTTCGTTATGTTTCAGGAAGCTGGAACGACACCCAAAAAAATTATTCGACAATTAAAAAAGAAATTTTAGCAGTTGTTTTGATCATTCAAAAATTTCAAGATGATTTAATCAATCAACATTTTGTTTTAAAAGTTGATTGCCAATCTACAAAATTCATTTTGACAAAAGACATAAAAAATTTAGCCTCTAAACAAATTTTTACTAGATTGTAAGCACTATTATCAATTTTTGATATCGAAATAAGACACATTAAAGGACAAGAAAATAGTTTGCTTAATTATCTGACCAGAGAATTCTTGTAGGGAAAATGAGTCAATTTAATATTAATGACTGCAAAAGACAAAAAAGACAAAGGAAAAAGCCAAATTGGCTCATCGACAAATAATTCAAAGGCAAAATATGACATGATAATTAAACCATGAGAAGTCCTGGATCATCAACCCAAACCCGAGACCAAATTAACCCAGTTACCTCCAAACATGAGCATTCTTGGACCAGCTAAAATACCTACTCTTTTAAGCCCATTAGTTTTGACAAATACTTTTGATCCACTCAAACTAGAACCCTTGACCAATACATATAAAAAGGTGGTCTCTTCTTCTATCAGCTCATATTCTAAGAAATAAGACCAATTAGTCAAGACCAAATATTCATTTACTATTACTCTACTACCAACCCCAAAACTGTAAAAATACGAAAAATATGATTACATTGACAAACCTTTCTTTGACAGGTTCTTTGCACTAGAACCCCTTATACTTCATGACAAATATTTTCAACATCCAAGAAGATTGGCTGATGACCAAATTAATGTTAATTACTTCAGAATCCCTGAAGATGACCAAAAGAAGCAAAAAAAATTATGAATTTATTCTGGTAGATGCAGACTCTGTATTCTTATCAGATGTTTATGACAAAATTGAAAAGACAAATGTAGCCTTTCTTAAGGTAAAAATTCAAAAGATTTTAACTCTGGACCAATAGAATTCAGACGAAAATCCAAATGCAAAACGTTGCTTCTCACAACCATTCCTTCCCATGGAATTCTCCTATTTGGATTATAGGGATGCTTGGACAAAATGTTTTTACAGACAAAGTGATCAAAATTCTTTATTATGGTTTTTATACTTTGACAAAAATTTTCAGTTTCCTCAAACACCATCCAAAACACCAATTCCAATTTAGTTTCTTGAATGGTGGAATAAAGAGCTAATAACATCCACCTCCCTTAAGGTTTTGCCAACTATAAGTGGAGTTAACTTTACCGTTAATGGATAAAGACGTCCCCCGCCGTTAGTTGACTTTAGTCAAACTTAACAGGCTCAGGGGCATTTTTGTTTTTTTAGACTTTTTAAATTTTATTTTATTAAATAAAAATTAAAAAAATTTAAAAAAAATCTCATCCCTTCATCTTTAATATGATGAACGGTTATGATCTATTGAAAAAAATTAAAATAATAATAAAATTAATAATAAAAAAAAATAATTCTTAGTTAATGGAGTTGAATATCCACCAAGGAAAAAAAGAATTGGAAGAACCCATTTTTGGGTTCTTTGAAGAACCCATTCTTCCTCCATTTCTTTTTTAAAAAATTTTTCCAGATATGAGTTCGCTTTTGAAGGCGAACCCAGTGACAAACCCAGATGGGTTCGTCTTCGTTGACGAATCCTTCTGAGTTCGTCGCGACTAGATCTCCAGTAAATTTCTTTTTTTTTTTTTTTGGTTGGGTGGAGATTCCAAATTGGATCTCCACGTTTTAAACTTAATTTTAAAAAAAAAAATTAGATCTCCACCGTCCATTCAAAGATGGACGATGGAGATATGATGTTTAATTTTTTATAATAATTGTTTTTTAAAAAAAAAAAACCTCTACCGTCCATCTCATATGAGGTGGACGATAGAGATCTAACCTTATTTTTTTATTTAATAAAAATAAAATATTATTTTATGGGTATTTTGGTCTTTTTAACGGTTAAAGGTGGTCAACCGTTAAGTGTAATGGAAGTCAACTAACGGTAGGGGAGGTCTTTGTCCATTAACGGTAAAGTTGACTCCACTTGTAGTTGATAAAACCTCAGGGGAGGTGGGTATTATTAGTTCTGGGATAAATATGGACCAACAATTGATTTTCTCCCACAACCAATAAAAGAATCTTTTCAATATTGGACAATCATTTTGACAGACTATCTGAATGAGATATCATCCCTGATTTATTTCTTTTCTATAAATATTTTAATCTTACATGAAAAGATTATCATAATCTGGAAAAAAAAATGTTAATAATGTTTTGGTCCCGTATTTTGGAAGGATGACAAAAATTAAATGGTGGGGAGGTATGAATCTCTATCAAATTTTAAAAGACAAAATATCTCTTTGGTTTTGTGACAATCCCAACTTGTGCAAAGATCCTGTTCAAAAACCTGAACAAGAAGAATTTTTGCTCAATAAATCTCAAATGCAGGCCAAATTAGCTAATGCAAAAACTCTAGAAGAGATAATTGCTATTCTTCATGAGACAGAGACAAATTTCAAATTTCTCCACTACCAGTTCAGACAATAATGATTTAGGAGAAATCTCTGACAACGAAGAAAAAATTTTTAGTTGTGATCTTTAAGATTTTTAAGGACTCTGAATCACCCATGTAACTGACAAAGAGGGCAAGCAAGACTTATCAGACCATGTGATACAAGAGAACAAATACTCTGCCGATACAAGAAGACAAGCAAGACTTATCAGACCATGGGACACAAGAGAAAAAATACTCTGCCGATACAAGAAGACAAGGAAGATTTATCATACCATGGGACACAAGAGAACAAATACTCCGCCGATACAAGAAGACAAGGAAGACTTATCATACCATGTGACACAAGAAAACAACCACTCTGCAGACACAAGAGGATAAGCACTTATCAAACCATGTGATCAAAGAAGACAAGCACTTATAAGACCATGTGACACAAGGGGACAAGCACTTATGAGAAAAGATAAAGTAACTCCAGTTTTTTAATTATAGTTACTTTAAAATGTAAACCCTGGTTAGTCCATTAAATAAGGCAACCACGACCATTGTAAAGGCTAGAAATTTTTTCCTTTTACTAATTTGAGAAAGAACTCTCATGTGTGTTGAGAAACTATTTCAACTTTCAACTTTCATTATAATCTTCTACCAAAATTAAATACAAGAGGAATGATCATTAAGGACTTATAAATAAATTCATTGGTTGCGTTTGCAAATTTTTTCTTCTCTTGTGAAGGATTATTAAATAATCAATTTGTTTTTAACAAAACTTTCTTTGATGTATGCTCTTCCTTTAATAATTGGATTTTCTTTTGTACTTACCGGGAATGGTTCTCTTGTATATATTGCTAACCAAATAATGACATATAGCAAAACAGAGCTTGCAGAGCAGGATTAAAGAAGACAACAACTGGAAAAACTGAAGTATCACTACTCTTTACACCATGGGAGAAACTACAAGATGAATCATATTTAGTTTGTTTTGTGTTTGATCAGTCCCACTTGTTACGTATGTATGATATCAGAGTAAACTTCCTACCTGGCTGGTTTGGGTCACTTAGGTGAGTTGGGGACTTGTCTTTTTTGAGTATCCTCCTAGTGGCAGTTTGGAGGTGTATACTGCTGATTGTGCTGGTATTCCTAAACTCAGAACGGGTTGTAGTATGAGTTAGTTATTTGTTTGTTTTGAGCTCCTTACCCTCCCTTCTACAAAAAAAAGAAAAAAAAAAAAAGAAGTAAACTTCCTAGCCAAAGTCCAAAGATATTTTAGGGCCGTCAATTCAAGTCTGTGTTTGGACCAACACAAACACGATTCGAGTTGACGGCTTGTGTTTAGCCCAACATGAACATGATATGGTTATTTTTGGATCAACACAAATATGGTCTGATTATTAATGGGGTGAGACCCTCAAAATAAGAACACGACACAATTAAAATTAAGTCCACACGAATACAACATGTCTAGACGTTATATTGTATTTTTGAATTTTAGGGTTTCATATTGTATTTATTTCTACCCTTAAAAATTAAAACTACATCTTTACCCTTAAGTATTAAGCGATTTTATCCATCTAGTGACGTTTGGCATAAACAATTACTTAGGATCAACTCATCTGATTGCAAAGTACATAAACTGAGTGATAAGGATCATTCTACTTGCTTTCAAAAGAGCAGCAATTGTTTCAAAGCAGGAACCATTGACAAAATGTTATGCAGAAAGTCAGTAGTAGTAAAGCATATGACTTGACACACGAAACCGTGCTCCTCAAACTCGGATCTAATTGAAATACAGTACCTAAGAGGATTCAGTAGCTGGTTGGGTCACACCAACCTTCACTAACAACTTACTAAGGGACTCTGGGGAGCATATCTGGTACTTCACTTTTCCGGAAGGCAAAAGGAAGACCTCAGCCAATTCGAGCTTTTCTGATGTAAGACTTGTGCTGTCCATAGTCTTACTAAGCACCTTCAACACAAGCTGAACCGCCTCTTCTCTCGTGATGTCATCCTTGTAGTCCTGCTTCAGCATTGACTGTGCTGCCTGGTTGTTTGCCCCGATTGCTGCAGCCTTCCACCCACCGTAGTTTCCACTTGGATCGCTCATATAAAGTTGGAAACCATAGTTTTTGTCCCATCCGGCAAAGAGAAACGAGACACCAAATGGGCGAAGCCCACCAAACTGTGTGTAGCCTTGTTTGGTGTCACAAAGAGATTGGACAAGCTGTTCAACAGGCATTGGTTCTTGGTAAGCAAAGGTGTACCGCTGGGCTTGGACTCTGGCAGTGTTGATAAGGATGTTGGCATCGGACATTATCCCAGCCACAGCACATGCTACATGATCATCGATCTTGTACATCTTTTCGGTAGATGTTGAGGTTTGAAGAAGCTTGGAAGTGACCTTCTTTTCACCAACTAAAACAACCCCGTCTTTGGCCATTATCCCAATTGCTGATCCTGCATTTCCAATGGCCTCCATTGCATACTCAACTTGGTAAAGGCGACCTTCTGGTGAGAAGATTGTTGTGCGGCTATCATACCTTCTAGACATGTTGTTTCACACTAAAGATAAAAGAAAATCAGTCAAATGAAAGACGACAACCTTGAAACTGAAAAACACAGACTTGAGCAGATGCAATGTATGAGACAAGGGAAAACCATAATCATAATATGATGAGAACCTTGCCAGGAGGTCCACAAGAAATAGATTGAGAGAAGAGAACAATCAGCTGCAGCTGCTGAAGCTAGGAAATATGGAGGCTGGACCAGTGAGTACCGCAACCTACTGTCGCGACAGCTGGTCGCGCTACCCACTGGAGCAAGCGACCCTGTGTGGAATAAAAATTCCATAAATTGGCAATGAGTACCGTGCCTCGCGGTCGCGACCACAGGTCGCGGTACCCAAAAGCGGGCAGCTCTTTACCCAGTTTTCATGCTTTTAATTAGGAGTTTTATTTGGTATTTGTTTCCTATTTTAATTACTGTTATTTCCTTTTATCTTTTACAAGTTTTAATTGTAGTTCTTTTGTTAGTAGGACTCTAGTGCCTATATATAGGTTATTTTCATTAGTTTGTAATCATTTATTCAGTTATCAATAAAATTGAGAAAATTCTCTATTTTCGGCTTTCTAAAACTCGGGCTAGTTCTAAGGCTAATAACCTAGTTCTAAATTAATCGGCTTTTCTTAGGATTTCGAACTCAAGAATCGTTTGGGCTAGGACAATGACTAATTAACCCGCGTTCTAGAGAGTTGGTGATCCCTAATTAAAGTGATTTAACTCAATTCTATCGTGTGTGTGAGTTGTTTGGGGTGCAAGTTAGGGTTTGTTATTGGATCTATACCTAGGTCCTTAACATAATACTTCTACCATCAATCAAAATGATATTCCTTCTCTCTCCGTGTTCTCTTTTTTTTCTTCTTGTTCAGACAATTTCCAATATTGTTGTTCAAATTCTGCCTATCAAAATTTTAGCCAAACCCAAACAATACTTCATCTTTTTTTCCAATTAATCAATTACCAGTCCATCATATCATATGATTCAAGTTCTCTGACAAATGCCGATATTTCTATTCAATTAAGAAATTAACCAACAGAATGCTTTCCAAAGCTTTCAAAGTTATTTAAATATGTTTTAGAATTTTGACTTTTAACTCAAAAAGAGCACATATGTTATTATCCATGGAAAACATGAAAGTTTAGCTAATAAAACACTTTTGTAAGATTGAATAAACCAAATGACGGGTAGAGGACTATTCATCATAGCACAACAATTTCATCTCTACAAGCAATCCACACAACCCATATGGCATATTTAGAAAAAAAAAAAAAAAAACAGAGTCCCCAGAACAATGCTATGCTTGGTGTATTACATTTTAGAGGTTAACAGCGTAGACACCATTATTCCTATTTTAAAATATATAAGCTGTAAACATAAACTCAAGAATTCACGATTTAACAAAAAAAAAAAAAAAAACCAAAACAACTTAAGCTAACCTAAAACTGAATATCACCCAATAGTCTACAGAATTATTTTTCCAAACAGGGAGATTCCTTCACTTAATGCTATTCAGTATGAGGTCTATGTTCCTTATGATTACTCCTTTTAAATTTTCAACTGCTGCGCTTGAGAAATCAGAACCAAAGTTAAGACCAAATGAAGTTTTAGCATTAATAATTTCAATAAATTCAAACATAAATTTCTCAGAATCACCTTTAAAATTCAATTGGAAGTTTTGTTTAAAAGATGATAATCAATAATAACATGTATAGCTTCACATCAGGATTCAATTCTCGTCTTTATATCTTCAAAAACATTAGTTGCCTTTAGTATAAGAAAACCAATGCCTTATCTGTTTGAGCTGACAAATACCATTTAAGCCATTTCTCTTCTTCACAGTCACGACTAGACAATTTATCTCATTTTTCTGTCAAAAACCAGACTTTCATAACTAATGAATCAAAAAAGAGGGAAAACAAACGTGCAATCAAGGATCTTACATCTTACACAGAGGACTCAAATAACTTACATAAAAGCAATAACGTTGGTTTAAAAGGAACAGTATTCCAGCATATTGAAAAGAACTAGAAACACTAAATACTGCTAAGGAGGAATAGCTTAAGATCAACCATAGCAAGACATGGTACAGATTTTTGGAAGTGATAGAATGTCTTTAAATCTAGGTGGTAAAGATCAATGAAGTAAGTTCCAACACTAAGAACAATCCATAGCTAAGTAAATCACTAATCCAATTGACTGGCAAATCACCAATCCAACCAACCAGCACATTCAGATAGTGGGAGCTTAAAAATCCTAAAAGTTCCACTAATAAACTGGTTGCACTGCCCCAATCAAATCTAGCGAACGAGAAATCTTCTAGCATAAACCCACCACCTCATCAACCACTATGTCATGACAAAGCAGACATTACCCCTGGAAATATAGACATAAAATAAGCAGATTCAAAGTCGGCATTCATCAAAATACCCTTCCTTCAACGGACTGCTTTAGCAGTTTCTTATCATGTCAAACAAACAAACAAAATGTAGAAAACGAAACCGCGTATAGAGTTCATGTTAACACAATAATTTTAACACATAATGCCTTTCTGGACAGACACATAGCCTAGCAATTTCAAATTTTTCTCAGAAAAACAAAACGAAGCTCACAAATTTCGAGTTTCTGAGATCCTATTAAATTTCCTGGTATATATTTAACGAATTTAGAATTAATTTCAATACGAAGAAAATCAAAGCCTTCTAGTACAATCACCATTATAAGGTGCAAATCAACACATTGTATTGCATTAAACTCTAAAATTAAAGAAACCCCACTTCTAAACACAGTATTTCTTGCTGAAAAATCAAATACCCAGAACTCCAGTTTCCTCCCTTTTCCCCCATTTTCTCAGCAACCAAACAGATCATTAACCAACAAAAAATAAAATAAAATTTAATACAGAAAAAAAAAATCCCAATTAGCAGATGATAGAGTTGTAAAAAGTAAACAGACCTGAAAAGGAAAAGAGAATCGAGTTTGCCTGGCAACCAAGAAAATGAGAGAGAGAGTTTAGTGGCTGCTTTTCTAATTCTCTTCTAAATAAATTTATAAATAATATTTGCAATGAAATCTAGGAACTGGAGCGAGCTGGCCCATTTTGGATGTGGATCGGGTTATGAACAAAATAAATAAAAAATTTATAATTGTAAATTATATAAAATATAAAAAATAAATTTAACATATACATTCATAGTTCGAGTTCTTAGAACATTCTCCTTCATCTATGTAATAGAGGTTTGAATCTTATCGTTGGCAATAACTAAATAATATATAGGAAGACCTTTTCCCTATAATGTGGGGATTACTTCTAGAATTGAGAGTTTAAATAGTTAGTACACATTCTTCATCCACGTGTAACTAATTAGTGTACATTACCCATTAAATTTGAAAGTTGAAGGTGCATATGACTCAAATTAATAATTTTTTTTTTTTTATGTGTGTGTAAGGGACTTAGGCCAAGCACTGATAATCCTTTTCTACTTGTTTATTGGATTTAGACAATATTCTATACTTTTATAAGGTAATAAAATGAAGAACTAATCACAGTTGTATTAAACGAGTGGCAAGACAAGATAAATATAAGAAGTCAACCATTTTAAGAGAAAAAAAAAGGTTGAAAAAGATAGAGATCCTAATCTTTAATTCTACATTTTCTATAAGAAGATGAAAAGTAAAAAGTTTCTTATTCAATAAATGGCATTTTACATGAGAGAAATCAATAGGACAACCTTCAAAAGGGATGCGTAATTTTTTTTTTTAAATAAAAATAAAAGTTAAGCTATGAGTATATATATAAAAATTAATGAATAGTCATATCACATTATTTGTACGCTTATATAGAGAAAGACATTTAAAAAATGATAATACATTATAAAATTTGTTGGTAATAAGTTCATCACAACAGAAATAAGATACTATATCATCGGTTGGAAAGCGATTATATAAAAAAATATATATATCTACTCACCGTCCAAGTGCTGGAGACTAGAAAAGAACCACGAAAGAGAAACTCTAAAATAAAACAATCGTTTACAACAAATATTTGAATTTAAATAAATTTAAATATCATATAACAATCCGACTTGATCAGTTTATTTAAATTATTAAATTCAAATATCAGATAGTGATGTCATTATCATTAATAACTGATAATTATTTATTAATTATTAATCAGATAGTAATTAACTAGTAATTATCTGATTATTCCATTTGAGCGTACAATTATTTCAACATCTCCCATTCGTGCAAGTAGGACAATGTAAATCTTACACAATTATGTTTCTCATACTTTTGAATCTATTAACAAATAAACATACTAGCAAATGCACAATATGACTGATGAACAATCAACTTGTATTGGAGCTTGAATTTTGATGTACCATGTATCAAATTTATTGATCATTTGTGTACGTCTCAAATTCAATTTTCATTCATTTGCCCAAGCATACCTAATCCCTCCTTATGTAAAGTCATGCTTGACTATCTCATGTATTCACAATTGTATTGAATACAATTGGTCAAAGAGTGAATACCATAAACTTATGAAGAAACATTAGATCTTCCCATCGATCACTTGTATCTCAATTTCAAATCATAAACCGAATTATACCATGGCCATAAAAAAAAATACGCTAAGGAAGCTAACATTGTTTTGTCACTTTGATGACAAAGCCAATGGTCACAAGGACACCATTTGAGGTTTCATCAAACCTCGAGAAACTTACATAATGAGGAAGCAGGGAATCATTCACTCATTTTCCTTTTTTATGGTCACTAAGCACACGTGGTATAAATCACACGCTACAATGAATTTCATTAGTGTAAAGAATGTATATCTCAAACTATTCACTGTATAGACCTGAGTGCAGTCGCCATCCGCAGCGCCTAACTTAAGTTCATAAAGCTCACTTTTCCAACTTAAGCGTCAATTACATTCTCACATCTAGCTTAATCAGGTTATCATGATATTGGGGTATATGATCATGATTAGTTCAAGAGACTTGTGTTCTTGTTGTAAACCTCATCTTGATTCAATCAAGGCGAATGAAAGGCTACAATTAGCCATGTTGAATCATTTAAGAATCTTGTGAATGTAAGGCTATGGTGATAGAGTTAGAAGGTTCTTCGAATTATCTCTCATAATCTTAACTCCCAATATATAGGCGGCTTCACTCATATCTTTTATCTCAAAATTTTTTTTAAAAAAAAAAAAAGAAAAGAAAAGAAGAAAAAAAAGTGAATATCTAATCTCTAGATTGGATATCTATCTAATCAAGAATACCAACAACCCAAAAATAAATAAATTTAGAGACAGATCTACTCCATCTGCAATAGAGCAGCTCCACCATAGATTGAGTTCCATCGCAACCTCCGCGATGGAATTCCATCGCAGATGAAGGTGAAGCTTCATCTGCACTGGCGCCGTTCCATCAATGGGAGCAAATTTGTCTCTATTTTTTTTTTGTGGGTTCTTGGTGGGATGGAGATCCTCGGATCTCCACCGTCTATCAATGTCGATGAATAATGGAGATCCAATCTAAATTTTTCTTTTTTTTTTGCTCATTTTTTTATTTTATTTTTTACCTTTTTTTTATCAATATAATCACTACCATCCATCAATCTTGATGGACATTACAGATTCACTTAAGTTTTTTATAATTTTTTTATTTTATTTTTAAGAAATTAAGACTAAAATAACTATATTATCCTTTAATCATTGGTTGACTGTCAATTTTAATGGTTAACCAGTTAGTCAAGGATACTAATATATAATTAAGGTTAAACTCACGATTTTATTGTAATATGACCAAATATCATGGTAGTCTATTGAAATTCATCCTAGATTTATAATTGTTTAGAAAAAAGTCATCACAAAATTAATATACAACTTACAAAATATTCATAAATTTATTTTCCCAAAATCTTGGATGAGCTGCAACCCAGCCAAGCCCCCAAGCCCATTAGCAGCTACACCCTTGCACATTATTTGTTATATAAGAAATAGCACAAATAAAATTTGAGAATCCACGTATAAAGTCAATAGAATATAAAATGAATCCTACGTTGGGTGTGTGTGTATACCACCACCAATAGACTAGTCATATATACAATCATGCAAAGATTTTGTGTGTGTATGCCACAACCCAACATATTAGTCATATACATAATCATGCAAAAAGATATATATATATATATATATATATATATATATGTCACAACCCAATAGACTAGCCTTTTGGGTTATACCCAATCATGCAAAGATTATTAATGACACTTTAATACAAAATAATTGAGATGGCTTATTAAAGCCATAACCGTGGCCATGGGGAGACTTGACTTCCTATTTGAGGAGGGTTCACTGGAGGAAGCAATGAAAATAAGGGCCCTCCACCTCCAAGATTCATTTGATTTAGTTTGGTGTGTAAGGTCTTGCTTAGCACTTCAAAAGCTGCATCCAGGTCTTCCACCAGTCTTGACTGTTTTTCCCCTTTATCATCTTTGTTAGCATCTTCGATCCCATGCTCTTTCTCAACGTCCAGTTGGCGGAGGAGGTCGTTGTGGTATTGGTTTAGCTCCGCAATCCTCGCCTGTTGGTGAGCCCCAACGAGAGGGTGAGTACTGTTGTCATTTACTGGTTGATTCATTCCTAGGAGGTGATTAGAAACATCTTCAGTGGAGGGATGGCCCAAAGAGCATGGCTTCCCTTATGAGAGAACACCAGAATCCCAACCTGAGCAATAGTTGAACTGGCAAGCTCACTTGCCTTTTTGTAAATTCCAAATTTGCATTTGGAGAATGTTATCATTTTGTCAGTTCATTTTCAATCCTCTTTACTTCAATCACTTGTTTGCCCAACAAAAAAACCAAGTGATTGAAAAAAAAAAAAGGATCGAAAATGAAATGAAGAATGATAACATTCTCCAAACACAAATCAGGGATTTACAAAAAGGCAAATGACCTTGCACAAGCCTTTCTCTTTTGGCCGCCCCCCTTTGAATATGTTTCTAAACGCCTCCTAGTAGTGAACCCACCATTGAATGATATCACCACCCTCTCGTTGAGGCTCAGCGCTAGGTAAGAATTGCGGAGCAATTGTCAAATAATTTCTTAACAAATAATTAGAGGTTGAAATTACAAATTTATATAGAAATTTTAACTAAATAAAGTTCTACTCATTATCAAATATTTGGTAAGCGCAACAAATGTTGCCAGCCCAATTAAATATACAAGGACATTAGTTTCTTGGCAAGTAGTTGGATGTTTAAGTAAAAAATTAAATAAATAAATTTAATTAAATAAGCTCTACCCATTTTTGAATTTCCAATTTAAATTTTTACTAATTAAGTAAATATAGCTTTACCCACAATCAAATTGGTAACCCAATCAAAATTTTAAGCTGCCAAAGTGATTATCAAAAAACTTATAAGTTTAAAGTATATGGTCCCTAAGATATTTAACATTGTCAATTTTTGATTAATCTTTCCGATTTGGGATTGTGTTGTCTTTAAAGTTTTTGAAATACATCAATTTGATCACTCTAACCAAAATTTTAACGGTTAAAATTATATAATAGGATTTGAGTTTCCATTGATGTTCATGGATTCAAATTTCACTAGATTCTCTGGTTGCGTTGATGATTTCAAACTTGAGTGAAACCCTTTTAGCCTATTCGAATTAGTTCTCAGATATCGAAAATGGATCTAAATTCACCACACCTTGACTAGATCTCAACCTTTTGGATGTCCCATATAATCCTCCTAATCTAGATCTAGGAGTATTTGTTGGGATAATAGCAAGCCGCGTGACTCCTTAGAGGTCGCGACAGCAGGTAGCACGGGCATGTTTACTCGCTTCAGTAGATAAAACTGATTTTTCTAGAGAGTGGCCAACTAGGAGGTCACACGACAGGTCGCGCGCATATCCTGAATTGTGCAGGAAGTCAATTTTGGAAGGTTCTGTTTCCTGTTCAAATTGGTTTTCCTTAGGCTAACGCTAGACCTAGTTAATCACTATAAATACATTATAGTGATTAACTTTACAACAATTAAAAAGAAAAAAGTGAGAGCAAAAGAGAGAGTCTGAGATGTAGAAAGTTTTTCCAAACCATGTAAAACTCTTGTTTTGTTTTATATTGTTTATTTGTGCTTATATGTGAGTTTGACTAATCGTAGAACCATTTTCACTACAAAAAAAGTGACTTGTAGTAACAATAAATATTTGCCACTAGAAAATAAAATTTTGTCACAATATCAAAATTGTGACATAAAAAGTGTCACTATAAAATTGTCACATTTGACCCCATCACTATAAGTATTAGTGACGGTTAAAGTCATCTCGTCACTATGGCTAGTGACCGAATTTTATATATATCACAAACTATGACTTTTAGGGACGCATTATTAGGGAATCTTAATCAGTGACAAAATAAAATTTGTCACTATACACAAATTTAGTGACAGATAACTATTTAAAAATTTGTCACTATACACATATTTAGCGACAATTTATTATTTAAATATTACGTCACTATTTACAAATATAGTGACTATTAATCGTTGGAAAAATTTGCCACTTTACAGAAACTTAGCGACACTTAATCATCTGAAAATTGTGTCACTGTATACAAACTTAGTGACAGTTAATCATATGTAATTTATATTACTGTATACAATTTTAGTGACAGTTAATTATATACAATTAGTTTTCCTATATGTAAACTTAATGAGGAGGCCCTCATTGACTTGAACCTGGCATTGACTCTGGCTCTCCTCCAATGATTTTGAGGTTCTTCAATAGGTTCTTTGTAGAGAGCAAAACGAACCCACCACCAGGTGGCACAAGCGGCTTCTTCGCGGCGGTTGTGGCGATGAAGATACTCGAGGAGTTCGACATCGCCATCGTTACTGCCATGTTAATTGCGTCAGTCGTCATCACCACATTTCGGCTTGCCTATCTTTGCTGCTCTCTCTTCAATAAAACTTGCTATAACAAAAAAATAAAAATAAAATAAAGATACAAACTTAGTACTTTGTCCAAAATCTGAAACAAGAACTCACTCATTCAGGTGGTCTTTTTGGGAAATGAGAGTGAAGAAATAGAGTGCTCAATTTTTGAAAGCTTGAAAATTGAAAAACAACCTAATCCAGAAAAGAAAAAAAAAAAAAGTTCTAAGTCAATAATATGAAGAAGAAAACTCTACTAATACATTTAATCAAACAGCTGGTGTGCAATCAGTTCACACCAAACTGCAAAAACTATCTACAACGGACTACAATATAAAGAAGGGAGAAGAAAAACAAATCATAGGTCTTAATTAAAAAAAGAAAAAAAAAAGTTTACATACCTGTATTCCTCTGTAACTGCTTTGGTTAATTTCTTCTTATTTTTCTTTACTTTTTAGGAAAAATGATAAATTAATAATGTGATAATGGTGGAAAAGAAGAGTTTGAGATAAAAATTTTATTTGAAATCTACTGTTAAATAACTTCAACTTTAATTAAAAAGAAATGGTTTCTAATGTTAGGGTTTACCTGGATTCATGAAACTTGAAATTTTCTATGCTACAGACTATAATGAAGGTTGTCAATGTGTCATCACTCATTGCAAAGATAAACAACGCCAAAATGAATATAGCCAAGAAAATGAAAAAGAAACAAAACTAAAACACAGTCCTAGAATTTTTCTAAACTTTTGAAAATTAATAATGGATCTCGCAAATTACTGTTGAGGATTTTGTGGTTCGTATGTACTAACCTATTACTATATATGGTGGTTTATATTAATAAGACTTTAATTTAATAATTTAAATCAATAAAAATAAATTTAAAAAAAATATAAGAATTAAGAAATAAATTATAAGAATTTAATTTTTTGATTAATGATATTGATTGTTACAAATTATCTATTTTTTTAATTTTTCGTGATAAATTATAAAATCTGTCACAAAATTGATTATCAAATTTGTATTAATTTTTCACACTTTTTTTTATCAATTAATTGATAAAGTATTTTTTTTCTTTTCTTTTCTTTTCCTGACATTCAATAAACAAGTCTATTCAAAGATTAACATGTTAATAGTACTAGCTCAACATATGCGAATGCCCCTAATTGATTAATAAGGTTTAGTAATCATGATAAAAATAAAATATATAAATAAAAGGCAGTAATTTGTGACAGAATAAGAAAAGTCAGAGCCATTAATTTTAATACGGTTATATTTGTATGAGTCACAAAATAATTTTTTATTTCTTTTTTTACAAGTTAATTTTGTGACTGATTTTATTAATTGTCACAACTTACTTAATTTTTATTCAATTGTGACAAATTATTAGAAAAAGTCTCAATTGAAACAAAGTTTTTAACAGATAATTTGGAAGGGAGATTTTGGTCCAAAAACATAATGACAAATAATTAAATCTGTCACAAAATAATACCTACTGTGATACATTTAAAATATATCACTAAAAAATATGTCACTACATGTCACTTTTTTTGTAGTGTTTGTTGCGTTGAGATTCAATGTAATTCTTAATAACTGGTATCAGAGCCATAGGTTGGGTGTCACGGTTCTAGTAAACTCAGGAAATTCAGCGGCTACTCGATTTCATCAGGAGGTATGAGATTGGAGAGAGAAGGATTTAGGGTGGAAAAGTTCGATGGAACAAACTATAGCTTTTGAATGATGCAGATGACGGACTATCTGTATCAGAAGGACTTGTTTCGGTCGCTAAAAGGACCAAAGCCAGAAACAATGAATCCAGAAGAATAGGATGTGTTAGACCAAAAAGCCTTGGCGTCAATTCGACTCAGCCTAACGAGGAAAGTTGCGTTTAACGTGAAGAACCATAAAACTACTATAGCATTGATGAGAGCCCTTGCAAACATGTACGAACAGGCATTAGCAATAAATAAGGTATACCTAATAAAAAAAATTTCAATTTAAAGATGTCTGAAAACAGCGGGTTCAAAGAACACCTGAATGCGTTCAACGAGATTAGGGATAAATTGAACTCGATAAACTTGAAGTTTAAGGGAGAAATTCAAGCATTATTGATTCTAGGGAATATGTCAAATAGCTAGAAAGATGCCATACAATCAATCAACACATCATTTGGGACAACACTATTAAAGTTCTAGGAAGTTGTGAGTATGATCATGACTGAAGAGATCAGAAGACACCAAGAAGAGGGTGGTAGTTCGTCATTAGCCTTAAGTGTAGAAAGTAGAGGTAGAGATAGGAACAAAGACAGAGGCAATCGAGGTAAATAAAAGTAGAGATATGGAAGATCGAAGTACAGAGACCGTTAAACAAAATCCAAGCCAAAGAGAGATGTTGAGTGTTGGAATTGTGGTAAGACGGGTCATTATCAGGCTGATTGTAGAAATTCCAAGAAGGGTAATGATGGACAAACATGAGCAAATGTTGTTTTTGACGAATCCGATTATGCTTTGATATGCTCCTTAGAGAGGAGGACCGAGTCATTGGTGCTTGACTTGGGGGCCTAGTTTCATGCCACCTCGCGCAAAGAACAGCTAAAGAATTATGCGTCTGGGTAACTGGGAAAAGTGTATCTTAGTAATGACTAAGATTGCGACATCATCAAAAAGGAGATGTGAAGATCAATTTGATTGGATTCGTCTGGAAGCTGAACAATGTCAGGCACATTCTGAGTCTTCGGAAGAATCTCATCTCCATAGGATAGTTACCAAAGGATGGGTATGTGACCACTTTTGTAGGTGATTTGTGGAAGGTCTCAAAGGGGACCATGACAATTGCCCGGGGAAAGAAAAACAGATCTTTATATCTCACAAATGATGGAATTGGGTCCATTGTAGTAATTGAGAGGAAAAAAGATCTGAATTGGTGTCTGGTACATGTACTGAAGAAAAAAAGTGGAAAACTAGAACCTCGTTCATAGGTATGTCTGTTTGTAGGATACCTAAAGAAAACTAGAGGTGGATTCTTTTATAATTCTCAAGATAACAAAGTGTTTGTATCAACAAACGCAACGTTTCTTGAGTAAGATTATATGAGTGAGCATAAACTTCGATTAAAGATTGTATTAAAGAGCTAGAACCTTATATGATCAGTTCTCAGTCAACAAACGTTGTTGACAAAGTTGTTGTTCCATCCACGTCTGATAGTCAGACGATTCCTAGTCAAGATGCACTACCACCGAGACATAGTAGAAGGGTTGTATGATAACCTGATCGCTATTTAGGTATTGGAGAGGCACAGGGTGTCGTTTCTAATGCTTGTGTGGATGATTCATTATCATTTAGACATGCAATGGAAGCTTCGGATAAAAAGGAATGGCTTAAAGCCATGAATCTTGAGATGGAGTCCATGGACTCCAACTCGGTCTGGGAACTTGTAGACTTACCTGATGGGATAAAACCTATAGGGTGTAAGTAGATTTACAAGAGAAAAAGAGGAGTATACGGGAAGGTAGAGACCTTCAAGGTAAGGCTAATGGCAAAGGGTTATACCCAGAAGAAGAGGGTTGATTATGAAGAGACCTTCTCGCTAGTAGCTATGTTTAAGTCTATTATGATACTTTTATCCATAACTGCCTATTTCAACTATGAAATTTGGTAAATGGACGTCAAGACTACATTGTTGAATGACAATCTTGATAAGAGCATCTACATGAGGCAACCAGAGGGATTTGAGTCCCAAGATCAAGAGCAAAAAGTTTGCAAGTTGCAGAGGTCTATTTATGGACTTAAGCAAGCATTTAGATCTTGGAATATTAGGTTTGATACTGCTATCAAAACCTATAGCTTTAAGCAAAACGTTGATGAGCCTTGTGCATACAAGCACATTATTAACACGAAAGTAATATTCCTGGTCCTTTACGTAGATGATATCCTAATCATTAAGAATGACGTAGAAACGTTATTAGAAGTAAAGGGTTGACTTGCTAATCAATTCCAAATGAAAGATTTGGGAGAGACAAGTTATGTGCTAAGGATCCAATTAATAAGGAATCACAAGAACAAACTGCTAGCATTATCTTAGGCATCGTGTATCGTAAGGTACTTCTGTGATTTTAGATGGCAACTCCAAGAAAGGTAATTTACCTTCTAGGCATGAAGTTCACTTGTCTAAGGAACAGTGTTTGAAGACACCTCACGAAATTGAGGATATGAGATGTATTTTCTAATCGTCAACGGTAGGTAATCTTATGTATGTTATATTATGCATGAGACCCGACATCTGCTTTGCAATAGGAGTAGCCAACAGATATTAGTCCAACCCAGGATTGGATCATTGAGGAGTTGTAAAAACCATTCTCAAGTATCTTCGAAAAATGAGAAACTATGCTAGTATATTTCGGACATGATTTGATTTCGTTAGGATATACAGATTCTGACTTTCAGTCAGACAAGGATTCTAGAAAATTCATGTCTAGGTCAGTATTCACCCTTGGTGGAGGAGCCATAGTATAAAGGAGTATCAAGCAATCTTGTATTGTTGATTCCACCATAGAAGCCGAATATGTAGCGGCTTGTAAAGCTGCTAAAGAGGCTGTATGGCTCCATAAGTTCTTAAATAATCTAGAAGTTGTTCCAGATCTGGATAAGCCCATGACACTTTATTGTGATATAGAAATGAAATATCATCTCATTAGAGAGATAATGTAGAGAAGAGACATGATCGTGATGAAGATCGCGTTGCAGGACAACCTCGCTGATCCATTTACGAAGACCTTAACGGTTAAAGTGTTTGAATGTCACCTAGAGAGTCTAGGTTTACGAGACTTGTCCACATGCTTTAGTGCAAGCGGGAGATTGTTAGGATTTATGCTATAAACTTGTAAATGTAAATGTAATTAGGCAAGAATAAAAGTAATAGTTTTTCATTCAAATGAAAGTGTTTTTATTTATATTCATACGTTGATAACATGTGTGCGTAACATCCAACATTGTAAGATTTAATCTCAAATTGAATATATGAAAGTCATATACAAAAGGATTAATTTTGAAACATGCAATCTAAAGAGTCCGTAAAGAGCAAACAAAGCTGGGTACTTTGTTTATGGTTGATCTACTGCTGCGGTCTATTATATAGTGTACGGTGGTCTTATCCTAGATTGCTCATACAGTTGACATAAGAATGGAGGCACCTATATAATGAGATCATATAGGATTAATCCACTATTTATATGAATCTCTTACCAAAATCCGTTAGTAGATGAGATTTATATATATTGACAATTGATGACTGTATATGGATGATCTTAATTCTGAGTGTTTTATCGACTCCTTTAGGTTAGATCGTGGCTTTTGACTTACCATGAGTGGGGTCGAATGTAGTTTTCTCGATCAATACCTCTGTATCTTGGAGTTGTGGTTTAGCTTGTGGCTGGAAAGGTTTGAATACAATATTGGAATCCACTTTTTCTTGCGATAAGTAGGGGAGTAGTTCCTATAACATCCCTAATTTCGAATAAATATGAAAAGTATGATTGAATTAATATTGAGTATGTGAATATGATATTTATGATTTGAGGGGTGAAAAATGTAATTAAATGGACCAATTTGAAAAGGTCGAAAATAATGCACGAAGAAAAGGGTGAAAAATTGGACAGTGTGCATCGCGACCATCCTCGCGACTAGGGATCGTGGTAGCTGCTCGCGAGGAGAAATTGGGCCAGTGAGCATCGCGATGAGAAACCGCGACCAGTGCTCGCAGTAGCCGCTCGCGCTGAAAGTGGTAAATTTCCACTAGTGAGCATCGTGACCGAGCGATGCGACCACCGCTCGCGATGGCTTAAAAATTTTAAAAAAAAATAGCACCGAATGATGTAGCGGTGGGGCTTCATAAACGAAATTGAAGCCAAAAACACAGCAAACACACAGAAGCAGAACAGAAACCAGAACGAGAGAGAAAGAAGAGAGAAAAGAGGAGAGAGAAAGAAGAGAGAGAAAGTAAAGAAGAAGAATAAGAAGAAGAAGAAGGAAAGAAGAAGAAGAAGAAGGAAAGAGGAGGAGAAGAAGGAAAAGAGTAGGAGGAAGTGTTTAGGTTCGGTGTACACGTGTTTTTCGAATTTTTTCCGTTTTTCAGAATATTTTGGATTGATTGAATTTGATCCATTTTGAGTTATTTGGATTATATTGATTATAGTTTATTGTTTGAAATCGATTTTGGACTGATTTGATTTATAATATAGTTTATATTTGAAATATTGATTATGAATCCTATTCTGAATTGATTTAAATACGTTTTGGTTCTAATAGTGTTATGAAAATATATTGTTTTAGAAATATATTGTTGAAAGTGATTTTAATTATATTATACTTGTGAAATGTATCGGAAAATGATTTTGGAGCATTTTGATTCGATATGGAATTATGAAATACTTTTGAATATATTTTTGAATTGATTTGATATGATTATTGATTTAGAAATATATTCGTATATTTCCGTTATATGATATTTGAATTTCAAATATATATATATATATATATATATATATATATATATATATATATATATCGATATGAATTGAAATTGAATAAGTTGAATTCAATGATTCTGAAAGAAATGAAATATATTGACATTGGATTTGAGAAAACATTTTGGCTCTTATGTGTATAAACATAGATATGGATATAGGAGGTTGACATGTCAATTGGGTTTCTGTCTGAACAGTACTGTGCCGATTATACCACCCTTTGGATAGTACATGCCCAAAGTGCCGGTCCTAGGGTTCTGAAATTTGTTATGGGACATTTACAGCGGATAACTTCATTAGTGTTCCATTCTGATCTGATGTTCGGCGGTTCGCCCGTTTGCGTCTGATGCCGAACAACCCGTAATCCAGTCTGACAACTTATATTTTGTATGTCAGGAGCCCAGTCTGAAAATGAATTTGTTATATGAAAGCATTTGAGAAATTATGAAGATTTTGTCTGTTGATTGATTTTGAATATTGTATTTGTTGAGTATTTGATTTGATTTGACATGAGCCTCATATATGATTTAATTATCGTTTAATTATATTTGTATCGAATATAGATAAACGTATTTGATATAGTAGATTTGTATATACAATTTTGTGTACATCCACTAAGCAATATGCTTAGCGTGTTGAGTTTTCTCACACGCAGGTAACAGAGGTTTCCAGGGAGGTAAAAACAAAGAAGAGTAGAGACTGCAGAACCAAAGTCCGGAATCACATATTTCCTGCATATATTTTGGTAGTTCTTCTGTAATAAATATATATGTTTTGATACCGCATGCATATACAGAAACTGTTTGTACATATTTGAAGAAATTCCGCTGTGTAAATATTTTATAATATTGTGATAAATTGGTTGGTAAGTCGCACTATATTTAGAAGGGTGCGCAAAATTGATTTGAGAATTTAGAAGTTGATATTTTTATGAATTTTTAACTGTAAACAGGTTTTGGGAAGTCAGAAAAACAGACGAAACTCTAGCAAGATTTTCGGAAATTTATTTGGACCATTTTCAAATACTTTTAAATGTTTTTAATATAATTTTTAATTATGGTTATATAAAAGTAAAAGATAGATTTTAGTATATCGTAGTGCTCCCTGATTCGATTCGAGCGATTTGGGTCAGGGGGTGTTACAGTTCCTTTAAGGGTTGATTCGAGGTTTGAACAATTATGAGTGCTCTCCTTCTTTCGTAAGGAATATAGCATTTAATTGTTTATTAGAGAATCAATGATGCTTAAAGGAATATATATAATTAGAGGGGTATAATGAACTTTATAATCTTACTCTAATTATGAACGATTTGTGGAGGATCATACCATATGTAATAGCTATATCAATGGACACTGAGATTTCAGATTGTATAAAACATTTGCAGTTTCGAGAGTTCAGCCTCGAGTTTTTAGTGGAATAACTCTGAGGATAATTATCATGGAATCTTAATTAAAGACTGTTAATTAATATTTCTACGTATTATTGAAGCTCAAAACTGTAGGTCCATTAGGTCCCCTTGCTAGCCTTTATAGTTGTTGGTAGTGAGGTTCACGGTAAATTAATTAGATAGTCCAATTAACTATATTACGAAACTGACACGGTTTAATTAAAGAGAATTAATTAAATAAATATTAATAATTTTAAATTATTAATTATTTTAATTATTAAATAGGAGGTTGCAAGTTCAAACCTTGACAAATAAAAAAGAAGGATTAAATAATAAGATTATTTAAAGTTCCTATAGGTCAAGAGTTCAAACTCTAGTGGTGACCAAATTAAATATAATTTATAATATTATTTTACCTGGTCAAACCAAAACTCTAGAGACTTATATATAAGATACATTACATCAATAAAAGAAAGATAAGCAAACCCTAGGCAAGCAAAAGGGTGGTGCGGCGAACACAAAAGAAAAAGAAAAAGTTTTCTTATTCCCTTTGTGCAGGTTCGGCCGACCGTAGGAGAGGTAAGGAGGTTGTCTTTTCGGCTTGCTTGTAATCTCCATCTCTTCATCCGTAACGTGTCCACAACACGTTGTCAGACCGCAAGTCATAGTTTGAAAGACTTGGTGGTGAATTAAGAAATCAAAGAAATAAGAAAAGCATTAAAAGTATTGTAGTCTTACTTTTCTATTCGCATATGTATGATAACAAGATCGTTTTGAAAAGAGTTTTCAATGAAAAGGAAAAAAATTTAAAACCTATTTCTTACTTTTACTGCGTTTACAAAGATCTTTTTTCCTACAATATATCCATTCACATTTAATCCATTTACAGTATGAGTAATATTATAAAGTTGGATGTTAAAGTTGTAAATTAAGTTAATATATTTCGACTGTACAAATAGTGGCGGAGCTCTTCAGGAGCTGGGTTGGACTATAGCCCAGTCCAAATTTTTCAAAAAAAAAAAAAGTTATATATATTATTTTAATTTAGAAAAAATTACATAAACTCTCCAAATTTCGATAATATTATACGCAGTGGTAACTTTTACTATAATTATATTTCGCAGTGGCCTATTTCAACTATGAAATTTGGTAAATGGACGTCAAGACTACATTGTTGAATGACAATCTTGATGAGAGCATCTATATGAGGCAACCAGAGGGATTTGAGTCCCAAGATCAAGAGCAAAAAGTTTGCAAGTTGCAGAGGTCTATTTATGGACCATAATTATACAAATATCCCTTGAAATTCATTTACCATAGTTAAATTTCTAACATTTTATATTGTAAAAATAAGAAAAAATTTATTGATATTGTTGACATTGGGATTAATTTATATTCTTTTTAAGAATTCAAGTCTTTTTTTAATAGTAATTTTATCTTGTTTGATAACTTTTAAAATTGTGTAAAAAGCCTATTCAAACAAAAAAAAAGTTATATAAATGACATTTTACCCTTAAATCTGTTAGTCAACCGTTAGTCCACCCATTAGCTAATGAATATTAGAGGTGTTTGTGTAATTATAGTAAATTTATCGATACGTGCATTAGCTAAATTAGGGGGAGTTTGAGCAATTTTTCCTTTAATTTTTGTTTAATGAAATTTTTGCTTAATACCAAATAATATTTTTTTTTCAAAAAGTATTATTTTAACCCATTGTAAAATAAATTTCTAGTTATGTCTCTGTTACAAATATACAATTAAATTATTTAATATCACGATTTGATTGTTTAGCCTACACTAATAATATTAATGGAATCATCTATTACAAAATTTGTTTTATTGATCATAATATTGTTGTGCGATTGAAATCAAGTAAATAGGATATTTATCAATTAAATTATTACTACGCGATTGTGATAATATGGTGTTGGAGATTGTAAATACAAATAACATACTAAATATTACAGTGTAGTACAACTACCAAATTAAGTAAATAGTACAGCTTTACCCACCATCAAATATTTGGTATCCAAATCAGATTTTTAAGGTGCTGGCCAAATTGATTATCCAAACATTAAAAGTTTAAAATATATGGTAAGATGAAAATATAAAAGGAAACAATTTTGAGCTTGCACTAATTAATGTCCTGAGTTTCTCATGTTATAAACACGTCTCAAATCATGCAATACCAAACCAACAAAACGTCTCAAATCTGCATATTTCAAATAAATTTGTATCTTTTGCACAAGTTGTTCGCTATGGCTGAACCAATCAAAAAAACCAGAGGCAAGCAAGTTATTGAAATAAAGAGGATTGAAAATGCAAATGAAAGAATGGTAACATTCTCTAAGCGTAAATATGGGATTTACAAAAAGGCAAGTGAACTTGCCACTTTAACTGGTGCTCAAGTTGGGGTTCTGGTGTTCTCACCATCAGGGAATCCTTACTCCTTCGGCCATCCCTCCATTGAAGCTGTTTCTAACCGCTTCCTAGGACTGAACCAGCCAGCAAATGACCACACCCACCCTCTTGTTGAGGCTCATCGCCAGGCGAGAATTGCGGAGCTGAACCAATACCACAACCACCTCCTCCACCAACTAGCTGCTGAGAAAGAGCGTGGGAAGATGCTAAAAGAGATGACAAAGGGGAAAAACACTCAAGGCTGGTGGGAAGCCTCAATTGAAGATTTGACTGTGGAGGAGTTGCATCAAATGGATGCAGCTTTTGAAGAGCTGAGCATGACCTTACACAACAAACTAAATCAAATGAATCTTGGAGGTGGACGGCCCTTGTCCTTTTTGCTTCCTACAGTGAACCCTCCCCAAACAGGGAGCCAGTTTCCCGATAGCCATTGTTAAGGCTTTAATCAGGCATCTCAACAATTTAAAGGTTTCATTGCTAGTTCTCAATTATTAAATAGCATTTTTTTTTTTTTTTGTGCCAACGATAGTTTCATTAATAATCTTTGTATGATGGTAAACCTTTGGAAGATCATCGGAAAGTACTCGGGCAGCCTTTTGCTAAGTAACCCTTTAGCTTGCGAGGGGTCTTCATTTTTATAGTTGAGATTTTATATTTGGAGGGGTCTACGGAGACGTTACAAGAATTGATTTAGTACATTCATTGTCTTTAAATGGGTATCTCTAGGATCAGGATTACGGGAGCGTTCTACCGTTCTCTTGATTCTCGCATAACGTTCCCTTTACTTACGTTTTATATCGCTATTACGTTCTACACCGACTATAATTTTTTAGGTTTTACCTTTGAGCTTCATGGGCTTTGTGGGCTTTACTTTTGAATGTATAACACAATGGTTCTTTCTTTGGGCTGGGTTTATTGACCGGTCTCATTAACACTTTTTAGCCACTACAATTTGCCTCCACTCTTCTAATGTATGGATTTCATTCTCATTTTTGTAGAGTGAGATGGTGTGTCGAATAATACGTTCGTGATACAGTCGAACGCTTATAAGTGATTCTTGGATTTCAGATGCTTTTTGAGGTTTTGATCATTGTTGGAGTGTTCTACTTGGTGATTTTAGTTGTGTGCTCCATGTGGTTAATGGGTAATTTGTCGAACGCTTTTCAAGTTGAAAATTTTTTACTCTTGTTATTTGCGTAGTGTTCTATATGCTCAGCCTTGTTTGTCGACCATTCTGTGTGAATAATATATTTATCATATGAACTCGCTTGAGCGATCTATGTCGTATAGTCGATGGTAAAATATCTTCTCAATTGTAGAGCGCCCTAGACCATGAGTTTCGTTGTCAACTGCTTTATGGGCATATATTGAGTTTACTATTGAGTTTTTACGTTCTATGACACTTTTCGTAAGTGCTACATCTTATGTTGTACCCTCCATAGTCGAATGTTTCCCTCGTAATTGTTTGAATGTTTGCATGCTATGATTTTTGTAGAGCAGTATTGATTTTGATCCTTCGTCGAGCGTTCAAATCCTTATGTTGAATATGTAGAAGAATCTTCATATTCTTGTGAGTTTGTTTGAGTGTTCACTCCATGTAGAACGGTAAAGGATAAAGATTTTTCTAATTTTGTGTAGAGTGCTCTAGACATGGGTTTCGTGTTGTCGAGTGCTCTACGAGTTTGATTGTCTTATTTTTGTTTGGAGCCCACTTTGTTATTTGTTGTTTGTCGAGCGCTCTACATGGACAAGGTAGAAGTGTCTAAGCCCGTATTTGTCAATCGTTCAATTATGTCTATCTCGACAGCTTTATGAGTTGAATTTTATTTTTCTTGCGCAGAGCATTCTACATTATGGAGTTTAGTCGAATGCTTCAGGTTATCATGATCTACGCCTCGTAGCTAATACGAGAAATGATTTCTTCTTTTTGTAGAGCACCCTGGATTTTGGGTTTTGGGTTTTGGTTTTGTCAAACGTTCTATGAAAGTAGAACATGTTTCAGTTGAGTATCGTGATTCATGATACTGCTCGTAGAGTGCTTGTATTGGATTACAAATGTCGAACGCTTTTTACCCGTAGTCCAATGATTATCGATCATTTTTTTTTTAAAATTGTAGGACGTTCTTTGAGCGGCATGCCTCTTTGATAAAGGCTATTTGTGAGTAATCTACATCTCGATCGCATTGCCAATTTGTAATTTTCGAGTGTGTTCGACTGTCGTCGTTCGACTAACGCGTGGTTTTAGTCATTAATATACCTGCCAGAAGTAGTTGGTGCTCCATTTGTTGAGCACTTTTCATGTGCTTTGAAACAATGGCTGTTGTCGAGCGTTCTACAAGTGTCATGTCCCTAGGCGTTGGTCGAGCATGTTGTATGTGTTGTGACCAAGTGATTTTGGTCGGGCGCTCTGCGGGCGCGTTTGGCGCCTGGGTTAAGGGCTGGATTGGACAAAATTTTGTCCAATCCACCGTTTGGTGTAACACCGAACTAGACTTTATGTCACTTAGTTAAGTTGTTGTGACAGGACAACTTTGTCCTACCATCTTTTGTATTTTTTTTAATAGCCTTTATTTTTAAAAGAAAATACAATTTATTTTTTAAAATAAACTTTTTTTAATACAGTTTTTTTTAATATTATTATTATAATTATTTATTAATAAAATATATTACTTTAAAAAAATTTATTCTAATATTAAAAGTAATATATTTTAATATTAATTTAAAAATTAATTAATTAATTTTAAATATTTTATTTTATTTAAAAAAATTAACTAAATTTATTTTAATTTAAATACATTTATTTTAATTAAAATTAAATTTAAATAATTATATTTTATTAAATTAAATTAAATTATTTTATTTTATTTAAAGATAAATTAATTTTGTATTGTCTTAAACATTAAATATAATTATTTTACGTTCAAACTAATATAATAGCGAATAATGAACAATATTTATTTTTTTTAAATTTTTTTAATATTAATTAATTAAAATAATATATTTTATTAATAATTAATTTTAAAATATTTAATATAAATATATTTAAATTTTATTTAGATTTCTTTTAAATAATTTTATTTTAATTATATGAAATTTAAAAATAATTTTATTTTACATGAAATTAATTTAACCAAATTTAATTTTATCCAATCTCATTCTACACCAAACAAGGGACAGTACTATTTTTAATCCTATCCATACTATACCAAACACATCACAGTATTAATTAATCCAGTTCAATCCAATCCAATCCAATCCCATAAAAATAGTCTAATCCAATCCAATCACATCCCATGAAACAAACGGACCCTGCATGTGTTGTGACCAAATGGTGTTGGTAGCTAGAGTGCTCTCTGTGTGTTGTGACCAAGTGGTGTTGGTCGAGTGCTCTAACTAGATTAATTTTATATACAATCTTGTATATTGCGTGTGTCGACCATAACTTTGTAATCACACTTAGATTTAGGGTGAGTTGATTGTTCATTGTGCTTACTGAGTTTTTCGTTTGGTTGAAGTAGGTAAGATGTTTGGTTGGATATTTTTGATTGTGTGTAGGTAAGATGTTTGGTTGGATATTTAGTTGATGAGTGTCGACCACAGCTGAGCGTAGTTAATCCTTGATAGTAGTATTCTGCTTTCATTCTAAAAAAGGAGGACATTAAGGGATCAACGGCCCTCCAAAACTCAAGTCAGTTTCATGTAAGAATAGAATTAATAAATAATACAATTTATAAATGGTACAACTTAAGGTGAGTCGCGTTTCAACTGCTTTGTATGTCGAGAAGAATTGTAATTTACTTCATCTTCCTCCCACTTGATCTGTGCCACGCTTTAGCGAGAATGTCCTCTATTGTTTTGCACGAGTATTTGGTTAACTCCTTGTACAAGTTTGAATCGTGGAGTAGACTCTCCTGAATGCTAATATTGTTATCGCCTGGTTGTAATGTGTGATTGATATTTTCTCCTTGTTGAACTGGTCGACATAGTCTCGGAGTCGCTCTCCTCTCTTTTGACCAATCTTGTATATGTTATTAGATTGCTTCTCTAGCTTCCTACTGCTGGCTAATTGCTCAACGAAAGTATATGTCAGATGTGCAAAGGAGTTGAACGAATTATTGGGCAAATTTGTGTACCACTGGAGCGCCTGTCCTACGAGGCTTGAACCGAAACCTTTGCACATGCATGCTTCTATGAGGTCATGTGGAATGGTAGCAGTGAACATTCATTGTCTGTACTGGGCGATGTTGTCGTCCGGATCTATCGTTCCATCATACTGCTTCATGTTGGGAAAGTTGAACTTTCTCAAAATTTCTACCAACGCAATAGCGTCTACGAATTGGGAGTCCGTAAAACTATTCATTGCGCTCTTCTTGATGGGAGCCAGCATTCAAGGAATGTGTTGTATTAAAGCTTCTATCTCTACAAACCTGCATACAAATTCTAGATTAGGAGTATGAGGGTTAGGATTTACCAACTCTACATCGTGTGGGGTCAACATGGAGGATGTCATGAGTGTCTCTGGCAACAACGGGCTATAGTGAGCTGTTGCCCCCATTGCTTATGGCCATGGCTCCTTAAAGACCGCTAGGCTCATTCAACACAGGGGCTGTTGTTTGTGTGCTCTGTTCTCGTTCACATTTGTGTGCTCCATGCTCACTCGGGGTTGATCACTACCGTTCAGTAACTTAACCGGTTGTTGTTGCTCGGCGTTCATGGCATGGTCGGACGTTGGTTTAAACCCTGGTAGAATGTCATTGAGAGTTGACAGCGCTTGCACCCTAGTCCAAAGTTCATGGTTCTCCGTTTTCACGACTTAGTTTTCCACTTCCAAGGCCAAGAGCCCTTGGGAATTCTTATTCATCTAGGTCATTAACGCTTGGAGTTGGGCTTCCATAGCAATATGATTTGAGTCGTCTGTCATGTCATTCATATCGGTATATCGTTAGTTATACTCGTTCGAAGATTGTCATATCCCACGGTGGACGCTAAATTGTAGACCCCAATTTACGTTGGGTAGCGAAACAAACACTACAACCTGTAAAACCAATAACTATAAGAGTTAAAATGTACTTAGATACCGAGGTGGTGCCGGCCAAGACTACTTTGAAACTCAAATTAGAACGATTTAATAAGATTAAACAATAAGAATAGAAAATATAAAGAATTAATTGTAAATGGGCAATGATTTCTCCCTGTAATGACATCCTGAGGAAGTATGATCACAACTCGTGGGTGTGTGACCTGAAAGTATAACGGTAAACCTTTGGAAGATCGTCAGATAGTACTCGGCCAACCTTTTGCTAATTAAATATTCAGAAAAAAGTAGAAGAATATAGAGAGTTTTTAGTCTCCAAAAACCAACACTTTGTTTTGTAAGGGGTCTCCCTTTTTATAGTTGAGGTTTGAGTGTCCATTGGAGGGGTTTGTAGAGACGTTACAATAATTGATTTGGTGCATTCATTGTCTTTAAATGGATATCTCTAAGATCACATGAGTGTTCTATCGTTCCCTTGATTCTCACATAACGTTCTATTTTCTTGCATTCTATGTGGTCATTACATTTTACATTGACCATAATTTTTTGGGTTTTATCTTCGGGCTTCATAGGCTTTGCGGGATTTACTTTTGATTGTATAATGCAATGGTTTTTTTTTTGGGTTTTCCTTTTGTTCGCTAATCTTTGGGCTTGGCCCATTGATAGTTTTTAGCCACAACACTAGCCTCTATTTTAATTGAAGTAAAGTTAAATGATTAATTTCTATCAATTCATTTTTTTTTTTAACTTTATACCTTTTTGTTTGCGATACTAACAATTATAGGCTAAAGTATTTTATGCGACTTCTTAATCCATTTGTTCATAAATATAGTTAGGATTTTAAGATTTTAATGTCTACATAAGCTAAACGGAATAATTAAGTAGAAAGAAAAAACAATTTGGACATTATAAAAATCAGTATATAGAAAATTGATATATTGAATATTGCACGATAAAAATATAACCAAATTGCACGGTCTTAATAAAATATATATAAAGTTTGAACGAAGTAAAAATATTTAAACTTTTTTTTGGAATTAAAATAATTATGTAAAATCAGTTTATATTAGAACATCCTACCGTTCACCGAGAAACTAATTTGTTTCTATATTTAATAGGACTAGCAACTTAATCATTCATTGTACTGACCAAATATGTGATAATAAGTATAGCCTTATTTAGTTAAAGTTTTTATTTAAATTTATGAAATTATTATTTTGAGGTATTTTAGGTAAAATACATAAGGAATAAGAAAACACAGTTTGTGCGACTGGAAACTGAATTGAAGCCCTTATAACAACAAATAACAAAGAAGATTATGATGACTTATTTCAGCGTTCACGTGAAGGGAGTTTTAGAAAACGTTTGATTATCGTATAACATGCGGAATTAAGTTTTAAAATTTTTTCTTTTAATTGAAAAACTATTTTTCAATCAGTAACAAGTTCTTGTATATACGCAGAAAAAGATTTCAAGAACTACATACATTTTTCTTGATTTTCTTTTTTCTGATTCCTCGATCTACCACCAGATCTTTCGAACTATGACCCGCGGTCTAACAACGTGTGTGTGGACACGTCACGACAAGAGATGGAAGTCACGTGAAAAATGAACGGAGAACCCTTTCTCCCTATGGCCGGTTGCACCTGCAAAAAAAGGGAGAGTTAGAAAAAAAAAAAAAACTGTTTTTTTTCTTTCTTCTCTCTTTGGTGGCCGAATCCTCTTTTGTTTCTCTCTTATGTGATAGGTTTTTTTTTTCCTAACTATATAACACTTATATAGTAGCTCTTTAGGCCATGTTTGTTACATGAGACTAGGAGTGGGATTGGATTATTTACTCCTAGTCCCATGTTTGGAACATGTTGGGATTGGACATATTCAATCCCAACAGTTCCACATAATCCATAGAGGTGAGACTAAATTATTTAGACCCACCTCTTTTTTTTTTTTTTCCTTTTTCAATATAATATAATATTTAATATAAATAAAAATTTATTTTATTTTATTTAAATTAATTTTAAATAGTTTTATTTATTTTTAAAAATAAATTAAGTATCTCATTTAATGTTTTTAAAATAATATTTAATTTTATTTAAAAATATTTTTAAAAAAATTTAATTTAATATTTTTATTTTATTTAAAATTAATTTAAAATGATTTTATTTATTTTAAAAATAATTTAAATATTTTGTTATTCAAAAAAATATACATTTTTAATTAAATTTAAAATTAATCTTATTTTTTATTTAAGTTAAAATGAATGTAATTTACTTCAAAATATTTTTATTTATGTGAAAATTAATTTAATAAGTTTATTATGATTTTGTCCTATCACATCCTATACCAAACAAAAGACAGTACTATTTTTAGTCTAGACTGCACAAAACACATCACAGTAGTAATTTAGTCCAATCCAATCTAGTCCAATCCCACAAAAATAATCCAATCCACTCCCGCGTACCAAACGCACCTTTAGGGTTTTAGTTTGACCAAGTCAAAATAGGATTCCTAATCCCTTTTATTTTTTTTCTTTTAAAGACATTAACCTTTGAATTTTTAGAACTTTTAAAATAATCTAATTATTTTAATTCTTTTGTCCTAGTCATTATTTAATCATATGACCTCATATTTAATAAATAGAATTAATAATTAATAATTATTAATTTATATTATTTTATTAAATATTAAATTAATTAAATAATCACATTATTTAATTATTCTATTTTATTTAAATCGCATTACTTTCGTAAAACTATTAATTGGACCCTCCAATTAATCTACCGTGACACTCGTTACCATCAACCATAAGGGCTAGTAAGGGGACCTAATGAACCCACAGTTTTGAGCTCCAATAATACTTAGTAATATTAATTAAAACTCTTTAATTAATATTTCACAATTATTAACCTTACAGTTATTTCACTAAAAACCCGAGGCTGTACTATCAGAACTGTAGACATGTGTATACAAGCTGTAGTCTCAGTGTCCATTGATATCGCTAATTGTATATAGTGTGATCCTCTACAAATAGTTCATAACTAGAGCTGGATCATAAAGTCCGTTATACCCCTTTAGAAATATCTTTTCCTTTAAGTACCATTGATTCTCTAATGAACAATTAAATCCTGTCTTCCTCAAGGAAGAAGGAGAGCGCTCATAATCGTTCAAGCCCCGAATCAACCCTTAAGGGAACTACTCATCTACTTCAATTAAGAAGGAGTGGGTTCCACTATTGTGTTCAAACTTTCCCAGCCACAAGTCAAACTGCAACTCCAAGAAATGAAGGTATTGGTCGAGATTCACATCAACCTCACTCATGGTAAATCAAAAGCCACGATCCAACCTGAAGGAGTCGATAAGACACTCAGGATTAAGATCACCTATAAATAACCATCGTTTATTGATTATATATAAATCTCATATACTAACGGATCTTGATGAGAGATTCATATAAATCGTGGCCTAGTCCTATATGATCTCATCATATAAGGTGTCTCCATTCTCATGTCAATTACATGAGCGGTCTAGGATAAGACCACCGTACTTTGCAGAATGGACCGCAACAGTAGATCAATCACAAACAAAGTACCCAACTTTGTTCACTCTCTACGGACTCTTTAGATTCATGTCTCAAAATGAATCCTCTATGTATATGACCATTAGATATTTATTATGAGATTACATTTTGCAATCTAGGATGTTCTTGCACAATACGAATGTATTACTGAATAACCCTAACGCATGTGAAAGGGTGGCTGCCAGCAGCGTAGCCGCACGCACGCAAGGTGCGCGAGGCCCTCGTGCGAGCCGAGCTTTCGCGAGCGTTCTTGGCTAGTTTCGCCCGTGGTTTTTCACTCCGATTTCTACCACTTTTCTGGGTTAATATTTTCCAGAAAATACACAGCAAAATCTCTCACAAAAAATCCTCAAGAATAGCCCCAAAACCTGCCATGATAGTCCCTTATGCACAAGTGCACTGCCCTATTTCCGGTCTGCCGCATAGCTGGCTTGCGGCAGAAGGTGAGGGAGCGTCCGGGCTTCGTTTTTGATGCCGTTTGTGCGGTTGTCTTTGTCTAGATCTCTTCTTTATACTAGTGTTTGAATCGCCTTAATCGGACACCGTTTACTATGGTTTCGCATTAGTTAATTACAAGATGTACGAAATAGCCAATAACAGATTCGGTTTTAACAAAAAACACGAAAAAAGAAACCTATAACCCATGACACTATACAATTAACGATCAATTATGCTTTTATAATCATACAATCAAATCATATAACAATAAAACAAATCATACATTCTAGATTTGTGCCTACACAATAATATATCAATAGATCAAGAATCAATAAGAAAAATAAAAAACAAGAAAGATGTAGTTTTTTCTTTTTCTTTTGCGTATATACATGAACTTAGAGTTTTAGAAAGTGTTTGATTATTGTATAACATACGGAATTAGGTTTCAAAAGTTTTTCTTTTAATTGAAAAACTATTTTTCAATCAGGAACGAGTTCCTGTACATACGCAGAAAAAGATTTCATGAACTACATACCTTTTTCTTGATTTTTTTTTTTTTTCTGATTCTTCGATCTACCACCAAATCTTTCGAACTATGACCCACGGTCTGATAACGTGTGTGTGGGTACGTCACGGCAAGAGATAGAGGTCATGTGAAAAACAAACGGAGAGCCCTTTCTCCCTATGGCTGGTCGCACCGGCAAGAAAAGGGAAAGTCAGAAATTTTTTTTTTTCTTTCTTTTCTCTTTGGTGGCCAAATCCTCTTGTGTTTCTCACTTATGTATTACGTTTTTTTTTCCTATCTATATAACACTTATATAGTAACTCTTTAGGGTTTTAGTTTGACCAAGTCAAAATAGGATTCCTAATCCCTTTTATTTTTGGTCTCTTAAATACTTTAACCTTTGACTTTTTAGTACTTTAAAATAATCTAATTATTTTAATTCTTTTGTCCTAGTCATTATTTAATAACATGACCTCATATTTAATAAATAGAATTAATAATTAATAATTATTAATTTCTATTATTTTATTAAATATTAAATTAATTAAATAATCACATTATTTAATTATTCTATTTTATTTAAATCGCATTACTTTCGTAAAACTATTAATTGGACCCTCCAATTAATCTACCGTGACACTCGTTACCATCAACCATAAGGGCTAGTAAGGGGACCTAATGAACCCACAGTTTTGAACTCCAATAATACTTAGTAATATTAATTAAAATTCTCACGATTATTAATATCAGAGTTATTCCACAAAAAAACCCGAGGTTGCACTCTCAGAACTGTAGACGTGTTTATACAATCTGAAGTTTCAGTGTCCATTGTTATAGCTAATTGCATATAGTCTGATCCTCCACAAATAGTTCATAACTATAGCTGGATCATAAAGTCCGTTATACCCCTCTAGAAATATCTTTTCCTTTAAGTACAATTGATTCTCTGATAAACAATTAAATCCTGTCTTCCTCACGGAAGAAGGAGAGCGCTCATAATCGTTCAAGCCCCGAATCAACCCTTAAGGGAAATACTCTTCTACTTCAATCAAGAAGGAGTGGATTCCACTATTGTGTTCAAACCTTCCCAGCCACAAGCCAAACTGCAACTCCAAGATACGGAGGTATTGGTTGAGATTCACATCAACCTCACTCATGGTAAATCAAAAGCCACGATCCAACCTGAAGGAGTCGATAAGACACTTAGGATTAAGATCACCTATAAATAGCCATCCTTTATCGATTATTTATGAATCTCATCTACTAACGGATTTTGGTGAGAGATTCATATAAATCATGGCCTAGTCCTATATGATCTCATCATATAAGGTGCCTCCTTTCTTATGTCAACTACATGAACGGTCTAGGATAAGACTACCGTACTTTACAAAATGGACCGCAATAGTAGATCAATCACAAACAAAGTACCCAGCTTTGTTTGCTCTCTACGGACTTTTTAGATTGCATGTTTCAAAATGAATCCTCTCTGTATATGACCATCATATACTCATTATGAGATCACATTTTGCAATCTATGATGTTCTTGCACAATACGAATGTATTACTGAATATAAAACATTTATAAACTTGAATGATAATCTGAATAATTCTTATTAAATCTTTAACCATTTACAATTACAAGCTTTAGGGCATAAATCCCAACATCATGCTCGCTATGAGTATGAATATCAAGCGAATGAAGGTGAGATCCGACTCACAACTCATACCTTGGCAACTTAAGGGGACCTATCAAGTAAAAGACCAAAGATGGTAGCTTACCGAACGGTAACAACGTAGCCACGGTCAAAATTTAAACAGTTCGACCTTGAAAAAATACATAGCTCGGAGAACACTAATGCCGATGCACTAGCGAACCTTGGCTCAGCCATACAAACAATCGAGCCCAAATCAATCCCAATAGTCTACCAATAATGGTCAGCTGTGTGGGCCAGCAAACAAGAATAAGTCACTCATATAGAGGTCGACAATAAGTGGAGGGCTCCTATCCTCGCCTACCTTAACAATGACATTCTCCCAGCCGACTATAACAAAGTACGAAAGCTAAGAGCTAAGCTGCAAGGTTCAACGTCATTGAGGGAAAATATACAAAAGATCATTTTTAAGACCCTACCTCCAATGTGTCAATCCTGTAGAGGCAAGACTTGTGCTCCGAGTAACAAATAAAGTTGACTATGGCAACTACTCAGGAGCACGAAACCTTGTAAACCAAGCTCTCACAGAGGGTACTACTGGCTAACAATGCGGTCCTATTCTACCAACTATGTCAGAAAATGCGACAAGTACCAAAGATTTGCTCAATTATCACATCAACCTCCGGGTCGATTAAACTTTATTACCTCACCATGACCATTCATGAAATGAGGCATGGACATTCTGGGAAAAATGCCAACTACAGCAAGAGAAAAAGTCTACATGCTGATTATGTCAGCAAGTGGGTTGAAGCTGAAGCCTATCAAAAAAATCAGATAGAAGAACATCATGCGTAGGGTTGACATCCCCAAAGAGATCATCAGAGACAAGGTTCCCAGTTCATTTCATTCGACTCTCAAGACATTTGTGAAGAGTGGGGGATTAAACTCAGTTTTTTTACCCCACCATACCCATAGTCGAACGGACAGGCAGAGTCTACAAATAAGACAATTGTAGGGACTCTCAAGAAGAAACTCAACGCTGTAAAAGGAATTTGGGTCAACATACTATCGAATGTACTTTGGTCCTAGACTGTTGACCGGACATACACATTTCTCCCTTACATAAGAGTCTGAAGCCATACTCCCTGTAGAAGACAAGCTACACTCTGCCAGATATGAGCTCTCTACCGAAGACTCAAACTCACCAGCAATAACATGTGAACTCGACACACTTAATGAACGTCGAGACGAAGTATCCATTCGTTTAGCCTCTTATCAGCAAATGGTCATTCGACACAACACTAAGAATTTACACATTAGAGCCTTCAAAGAAGGAGATTAGTTCCTACGATGAGTATTCTAGAACACCAAAGAACAAGCCGTAGGCAAGCTCGGCCCGACATGGGAAAGTCCCAACCAAATCAAAGCGGTAGTCAGACAGAAGGTATACAAACTCTGTGACATTGATAGTCGAGAAATCAATAACAGTTGGAATGCTATCCACTTAAAACTTTATCACTTCTAAACTCTATCTCTTTTATCATTTCAAAACGTCTCCTTACTCGAAGCGACTCTTCACTTGGTCTCAAAGATATAGTGTCGATCTCTCTTATTAATCTGTGTAGAAGTCTTTGATCGACATTGTCAATCTCACTTATCACCATGTGTGAAAACATCGATCGACATTACGTCGATCTCACTTGTCACTCTGCATGAGATAGCTTTGATCGACACTGTCAATCTCACTTATCACCTAGTGTGAAAACATCGATCGATACTATGTCAATCTCACTTGTCACCGTGCCTGAGATATCTTTGATCGACATTGTCGATCTCACTTATCGCCTTGTGTGAAAACATTGATCGACATAATGCCGATCTCATCTAACACTCAGTGTGAGAAAGCTTTGATTGACAATATGTAGATCTCTTACTTACCACCCTGTGTGAAGTGGCTTCGTTCGACACTATGTCGAACTTTTACAAACACTCGGACTTTATTGGGATGGACAGTATGTCGTTATCTCTTATCACTTTCTGTGACTACCTTCAATCGGCACAACGTCAATGTCTCGACTACATTAAAAGTTGAGTAGCTACTTATAGTCAACACCTAGTTCCATTGGCATTTTTCGAGCTCTTATATACTACTCTCTAAACTTTAGGAAAAGCTTAGACAGTAGGAAGCAAACTGTAGTAATAAAAAAACAGCCCAAAGTTTTCCTGGGCCTGTGACTAACCCAAAGCACTAAGAAAAGCTCAAAAACCCATCAATAACTCACAAGCAGGGCCAGTCTAAGTTGATATAGGCCAAGTCAAATAAGACCAAGTCTAGATGACGCCTACGTAGACCTATCCGATCCCCGAGATTTCAAAGATAATTGAGATGTCGGGGCACGATTTTCTCAGTCAACCCCACCGGGCTGTAAGCCCCTGACTATAAATATAAATCCTTGCCTTAGAGGCAAAGGTCATGCGACTTTACTAAGCAATCACTAAGAGCAATACGTCGACAACACAGTCCTTTTTGCGGTCCAACCTCCACTCGACACAGTTGATGCTGGACATTAATAAAATCTGCTCTACTCTAGTTCATTACAATGTACTCTATATCATCCATGCTCGATGTCCAATATAGCTAGCGGTTTCAACATCTGATGCATTTTTAATGAGATTTTGGGGTTTTCTATAAATAGGACAACTTTCTATTGAAACCCGAAAAGTGAGGAATATAGAGCCACACAAAATACAAAGCGGAAAACTCTCTTAATCTCTCAATCTTTGATTGACTCACTCTCTCTCTTAAGCCCTAAACCCTCATGCTCTTCATATGCTAGATTCATTAGATCTTGTCTACATTGGTTGTCAAAGTTCATGTGAGTACTTGTCTTCCTTCTTGCTTGTATTTACTATATTCTATTAGACTTTATTTGTGTATTGTCTTTTTGTGTTGGAGACATTTCGTGTTAGGGTTCATATTGACTAGGATTATTGCATATATTTTATATCGTAAAGAGTATAGTTTGTTTGATTCTAAAGTCTATACATTGTGCATGTTTATTTCATGTTCACACACAGACACAATACTAAAACTCTCTTCTCGAGTTCAAGTCTTATTAGCCAGAGATTCAGCTTGAACAAGTATCGTAAGTCTTTGTAGTTGAAGGTGTCAATGACTAAGTGATTGTGTGAAACTCTGTGTGAGTTCAAATTTTGACAATCGGAATTCCGATTGTTGCAAGCATAATAAAGTGTCAATATAAAAGGCCCGCGGGGTAGGTAGATTTAAGTTTTGATCCAAGAAGAATGTACTCTCAAGTAGTAAACTTGAGGGTGTAATTAAATTACCATATAGTAGATTGTTGTGACGAAAGTGGCCAGTAGGTGGTTAGCCCTGTTGATTTTACTTAGTTGAGATTTTTCACGTAAAAATCAACTGTGAAATGTCTTCATCCCTTACTTGATTTTATTGTTTATTTTCGTTGTGCTATATTGAGATTATTAATTGAAAATTGACTACAAACTTATTCATCACCCCTCTAGGATGTTAGCGACACAAAAACACCCACATTCATTAAGTTTTTTACAATTCACCCACCATGCCACGAGTTCGTGTCATTATGTTTAAAATTATAGCATTATATGGAATATGCAAATAGAGAAATTCAATTCACAAATTCTGCAAGTATAGTAAATCTAAATAAAAAAGTCGGTGTTTATGCGTTAAGAACGCCTGACATAGTGGGGGCGTCGGGTTGCTCATTTCTGATAGTAAACGTGAAAGAAAAATATAGGAAAAAAATGATAATAAATGGTAGTTTTACTAATAAGCTTGTTATTAAAATGTTTAAAAACTCATTAAACAAACTAAAGCTAAATATTTTTATAAATAATTTTAAGAACATTTTTTTATCTACGAGCCCCCTGGTGGACCTTCATTGAATCTGCCCTCGGTGGGATTCGAATCTCTGTCACATATATAAAGTGAAAGTGCATTAACCACTTGAGTTATGAGTAGATATGGATATGCATAAATAAAATAATTAGAAACAGGTCTCTAACTATATTTTAGTGTGCAAATATTTTCATCCCAATAAAACTGTATGCGCATCTATTTGTAAAATAACCTGATTAAAAATTAATTTTTTTTATAAAAAAATAATATATAATTATAACATACTTAATATGAAAAATATTATTTTCCTTATTGTATTATAATTTTGTAATTAAATCTCACTAGAAGTATTTTTTTAAAAAATAAACTATAATTTTTAAAAAAATATTTAGTGGGTCTACTTACCAAAACGGTGCATATACAACTTTTAGAATGTGGTAAATATCACTACACCAATTTTATCCATTAGAAATTGAGGGTGGTAATTGTCAACACGATTAAGTAACACGATAAGAGACTAATTATCGGATTTAGGCTATTAATGGGTTAGCACATTAAATGTGTATTAATTTTTCACCTTCATTGGTATCAACCGACTTGATAAACTTAAATGCACTAAAAATAAAAATAAAAACTACTATATTATAAAATAATTAACTTATAATATTATAATAGTACCAATGTTTTAATATTTACATTATATTATATTATTTTACAGTAAATACAAATAAATAACAAAAAACATTTATAATGGAGTATTTGAAGACTTAAAATATAAATAGAGTTATTGAATAGTATTAATATATTATATATTTATATGTATTTTAATGTCTTAAAGATAGTTTATAATAATTTAATAAAAAAAAATTTAAAAAAATTGTATTATAGATATACTTGCATTAGTATGAAGATTGAAAATGCTATTTGAATACTTTACAGATTATTTAAAAATTATTAAAATTGATGATGTAATGACAAATATAGAACATTATGAAACGATATTTATATAAATATTCTAATATATTGAGAAAATGAAAAACATATATATAATATCGCCATCCAATGTCGGTCGGTGGTAAAAGTGGTCATTCAGTCTGATAATAATCCAGGTTCGAGTCGCCACCACCGCAAGTGGTATGTCAAAAAAAGAAAAAAAAACACATATATAATAGTTAATTAGATAATTGTATAAAATTCTAAAAAAACAAAGATAGAGAAATAAATTAATAGATAAAATAACTTCAAAAATAGTAAAGATTTATGCTAAATTTCATGATAAATAAAATACCAAATGCCATACTATGGAAAAAGAAAGCTTTAAGTAAAATTTTATCTTTATATCAAGTTTGATCAATTATATTGATTCATATACCATAATAAATGTGGGAGACCTCTCCTAGCATTGAGAGTAGACGACTTTCGATTTGAAAGTAGATATTCGGATCGTACTAGTATGGTTTAATCTTAGTAGGTCTCAGCAAACCTCTGACCTATCAAGTGTTAGATTTAAAAAAAATTAAAAATAAATTATTCATTTAAAAATACTATTCTTTTTATAATATAAGATATGACAAGATTCAGTAGTTTCTAGCTCATATCTTTATAAATAAGATTCTAGGTTCAAATTATATCAATTTCCCTCAAACCTCAAACTTCCGAATTAATTGCACTAATATGTATCTTTATATATATATAACTTCGAAATTAATTTTACTAATTTATATATATATATATATATATATATATATATATATATATACCTCTATCTGCTTTTTTTTTTACTTTTTTATTATTATTTTTTAAAATTTTAAAAATTTTAGGTGCTTTTTAGGATTAAGAAAATATTTGAGGTAAAATTTCTATTTTTAAATTTTATACCATATCAGTCCTAAATTATAAATGATGGTATTTTAAGATTTTTCAAACCATAATATTGATCAACAGTTACTTAACCGTTAGTTAACATTATTCAATAAGATATTTATGTAATTAAATATTATGCATGTAAATTTATTTAAATTTAGGAGTGTTTGTGCACTTAGCCTAATTTAGTATCACCTGTTTTTCCTAAAAAAAAAATTATCACATCTGGTTGATTTTAAAATGTACATATATTAAAGTGTAACTCTACCTAATAAGTAAATAAATTCATATTTAATTAAAAATAAATAATATCTAGACTCTCTGAATTTATTAGTAAAAATCTCACTTGTTGTTAGTCAAATTCTATATAATTTAACGATTAATCAGGTTGAACTGTAAAAAAATTAAAATACCCAAAAAAATATATAATATTACTAAAATTTATTAAATAAAAAAAAATAATTAAGATGAATGGTGAGATCTTAATTATTTTTTTATTTTTTTTTTATTTAATAAATATTAGTATTTTTATATAATATTTTAAGAGTATTTTAGTTATTTTTACAGTTAACCTGATTAACTGTTAAATTTACTAAAATTTATCCAACGACAACAAAGGTCTTTATTAATAAACTTAAAGCTTGTTTCTACCTATATAAGAGCAAAGATTAGAAAGTGAGCGATATTTACACTTTAATTAAATTACCTAACTATCTTGGCTGTTAGCACAACCTCATGATCCACGTTGATCGTACCAACTTTTTAATTGAAAGATTCAAATATCTTATCTTATGCTTCAGCTTTTTGCTTTTCAATTGCATGGTTAATCTTCTTTTTTAAAGGAGAAAAGCAGGATACATTTTATGATTAAAATAAAAAGTATTGTCGTCAATTAGTAATGGACCCATAATGTTTGTTAAAAGGCATTAACTAAACGACAAAACTAATACTGTTACAAGACAACATACGAATGACATGTTTGTTTTATGTTTATATTTATATATTAAGAATTGTTCTCAATGCTGTGACTAAAATACATGTTTAAGTGATGTAGGTCTTGTTATTTATATGGTTGTAAAAATGTCATTTTATATAGAGTGACACATACTTTAATTTTTGTGCTTTCTCTTTGAAAGAAGAGCAGCTAGCTCACTAAAAAAGTATCTTTGTGTTAATAAAGTTTATAAAAATTTTCTTTTAAAAAATAAATTAAAAATTATTGGGAACGACATTTACTCTTAATACATCTAATATATTTGATGCGGTCCGATTATGTCTCACAAAGTCACAAACACTCCCTTTTAACTTCCAACTAAAAATAATATAAAATTAAAATGGGATTAAACAATTGGTTAAATTTTCTTAAGATAATATAAAAATAACAAACAATTAAATCAAATATATTATTTTATTGAAAATTCATATAAAATTATTTTTAATTAAGATCATTCTTTCCTCATGTTGCAATAATTATGTTAAAAGTTTTTATTTTTAATTTCAATCTCATGTGTGAAGATATCATATAAGAAGAACTGAGTTCCATTGTATCAACATGCTCTAGCTGTATTGTAATATTCAGTTATTATTATTATTTTATATTCTTAGCCCATCAGATCTCATTATTGCTATTTACAGAGATTGATGAATTGTTAGTTTAGATGGTCTAGATCAGTTCTTATTAACAGATCAACGGTTATTGCTATTTGTATATATAGTTGTTTGTAACTCTGATATCACTATTAAAAGAAACACAACTTTACTTTTCTTCATGTTTCTCTCTCAACTTTCTCTTTCTCTTTTGTTTCCAGATCATTTTGGTTTGTGTTCTTGAACTGTAAACCTACGGTTAGGTTTTACATGGTATCAGAGCCTTTCTTGACTAGTGTATCAATGGCGTCAACTAATAGTTAAGCCGTACTTCGTCTTTTTCAGTCAAGCAAGTTGAGTTTGCCTCTATTTCGAAGGCACTCAACTTTAATCTCTCTATGAAGCTGACTCGCGGCAACTATGTTCACTGGCGAGCTCAGATCCTTCCAGCAATTAGAGTGTTGGCTCTTGAGGAGTACATCAATGGTGGTCGACTCTGTCCAGCGAAGTATGTGGAGATCTCTTCAGCTGATGGTGTTAGAGAATCAATCATCAATGAGGAGTTTGTGGCATGGTGCAGAGCAGATCAATTGCTTCTGTGTTGGCTCATGTCAACTGTCATTGAGGGCTTAATTGGAGAAGTAACAGACCGTCTCTCTTCTCTGGAGTTTTGGAGGATCATAGAGACACTGTTCTCTAGTGAGTCCTTAGCTAAAGTGTTGCAATTGAAGCAACAACTTTAGAACGATAGAAAGGGATCGAGCTCTATCAGTGAGTTTGTCTTGAAAGTGAAAGGATTTAAGAACAGTTTGAAGTCAGTAGGGCAAACAGTGACAGATCAAGATCTTTTATTGTGTGTGTAAAATGGTTTGGGGCACAAGTATGATCCTGTAGTGGTCATGCTTTCTCAACAACAGCTGACCATGTCTCTTCATAAAGCACAGTACATGCTCATGATTCATGAGCAAAGAATTGAACATCTCAACTTAGTGGCTCAAGTAGATGTTCCAATTCCATTAGCTAATTTTGCTTCAAACAATGGTGGCAAAAACACAAACAGAGGAGGTTTCAATTCAGGTGGTCGAGAAGGCAACAATAATCGTGGTAAAAGAGGCAGGGGAGGCAGATGGAACAATAATAGGCTTCCATGTCAAATATGTAGTCGTCCTGGTCATTCAGCATTCCAGTGTTACAATAGATTTGATCGTTCCTATCAACAATAGTCTTTTACCAACAATAACATAACTGCTCCTCCTACTAATTGGTGGCTCAAATCAAACAAGGGGGCAATTATCAAGGACATGTGGCTCAGACTCAGCATACTTTCTCTGATGGTGGTGGTCAGTATCAAAATCATTAGGGTAATCAGGCAGGTTTTCAAGGAAATTTTTAGAATTTCCAAGCTCACTATGGTTAGCACTTAGCAACTCCAGAAACAGTCTCGGATCCTACTTGGCATTTAGACAGTAGAGCCACCAGCTATGTGACTTTTGATTTAGGTAATATCTCAAACTCTTCTGTTTACAAAAGTTGTAGCAAATTAACTGTCGGTAGTGGTCAGTCTTTAGCTATTAGCAATGTTGGCAGTTCAGTGGTTCAATCACACACAACACCTATTAAGCTTTTACAGTTAACAAATATACTTAATGTACCACAAATAACCAAAAACTTGCTTAGTGTATCCAAATTTACTAGAGATAACAATGCTGTAGCTGAGTTTTATAACACATTTTGTGTTGTTAAGGACAAACTTTCCATGAAAGTGTTGCTTCGAGGCACACTTAAGGATGGCTTATACCAGCTCCAACTCTAAGGAAATCAGCTCAAGATGCATGGTCCTCAATCAGGAGCAGCTTCTCAGTCTGTTTATCTTGCTGATTTTCCATTTAATAATTGTACAGATTTTGTTCATACTGATTCTAATTTCAATCTTGTACAACACTCTCCTCATATTGCTTTGAATTCTAATGTTGCTGATTCTGATTTGCATAGTGATACTGTTAATACTGTTTATGCTTTGTGGCATTCTAAACTTGGTCACCCCTTACAATATGCTTTGAAACTTATTTTGTCTTCATTAAATCTATCTTGTTCACAATCTGTTTCTGCTTGTTGTAACTCTTGTAGACTAGGTAAGATGCATTAACTTCCATTTCCTAAGTATAGTATTAAGACTACTAAGCCTCTTGAACTCATCTATTCTGATATTTGAGGACCTTCCCCAACTATTTCTCTTGAAGGGTATAGGTATTACATTGTGTTTGTTGACTGTCATACTAGGTTTTCATGGCTTTTTCCTCTTAAGCTCAAATCTGATGCTTTATCTACATTTATAGTGTTTAAAACTCAAGTTGAAAAACAGTTTGAAACTACTATTAAGACTTTACAAACTGATATGGGTAAGGAATATCAAGTGTTTAGTTCTTATCTTAGACAACAAGGCATTTTACTTAGGTTTTCTTGTCCTTATACACACCAACAGAATGATGTTCCCGAACGAAAACATAGGCATATAGTTGAAACTGGTCTTACCTTTCTTGCTCATGCAAAATTGCCTTTGCATATCTAGACTGAAGCCTTTCAAGCAGCTGTATTGTTGATTAACAATCTGCCCAGCCCTCTCTTGCACCACAAGTCACCCTTTGAGTTGTTATTTCACAAAAAACCCAACTACCAATATTTTAAAACATTTAGGTGTGCTTGTTTTCCATACCTAAGACCTTTTGCAAAATAAAAGTTTGGTTTTCATTCATCTAAGTGTAGTTTTATAGGATATAGTTTACAACAAAAATGTTACAAGTGTTTGCATCCTTCAGGGAGAGTCTACATCTCTAGGAATGTGATTTTTCATGAATTTGATTTTCCTTATCCAACTTTGTTCTCTTCTAAATCTGATGCATCTAGTGCCAGGTCTAGTACTCCTTTATCTTTTTTCCATCCTTTGTCTGTTGTTTCTGGTTATGGTTCACCTATTCCTACTATTTCTCATAATGTTTCTTCTTTACCTTCTGATGTCCCTGTCACACGTGCACAGTGTTCACAGTCTTCACTGTCTAATTCAGCATCATTACAGCAATATTTTATTCCTTTATCTGTTTCTCTATCAGCTGACAGTAATTCCTCTTCACCTATTCATGTTATCCCTTCTGTTAATAACCCTCAAACAGTTTCTACTCATCCTATAATCACTAGGTCCAATGTGATGTGGGTATTTTTAAGCCTAAGGTATATTTTGCTCTTTACCAATCTCCTTGTGCTAAAATCACTAAGTCTGAACCAACTTCTGTTAAGACAGCTTTAGCTGATCCTAAGTGGAGATTGGTTATGGAGGAAGAGTATACTACCCTCATAAGAAATAATACTTGGACCTTAGTTGCTTCTAGTCTTAATTGTAACATTATTGGTCACAAATAGGTGTTTAGGATTAAATATAAAGCTGATGGGACTGTTGCTAAATATAACGCTCGGTTAGTTGTAAAGGGGTTCCATCAAACTCCTGGCATTGATTTTACTGAAACCTATAGCCCTGTTATTAAGCCATCTACTATTAGAGTATTTTTTTACCTTAGATGTTAACTTTGGTTGGGAGATTCAATACGTTGATGTCAACAATGCATTTCTTAATGGAGATTTGCAAGAATTATTGTTTATGGAGCAGCCAGCTGGGTTTGTAAGTTCTGCTCTTCCTTCTCATATTTATAGGCTTAATAAGGCTCTTTATGGTCTCAAACAAGCTCCCCGCATGGTTTCACAAAATGAAAACAGATCTTTTGTCTTGGGGATTTCAGAATTCCACCTCGGATATTTCTTTGTTTATTAACAAGCATAATTCTTTTCTTTTGTTTGTGATAGTTTATGTGGATGGTATCCTTATCACTAGTTCTAGTAGTGCTCTTATTCACAAGACTATTGCAACCCTTACTTCTCAATTTGCTTTGAAAACTCTAGGTCCAATGGGTTATTTTTTGGGTTCTGAAGCTTTTAGAAATTCTCAAGGAATTTATCTTACTCAAAGTAAGTACATATTTGATCTCCTTTCAAAGACTAATATGTTGCTTTCAAAACCTTGTGATACTCCTCTTTGTTCGAGCACCAAGTTGTCTCTCCATTGTGGTACTCCTTTTCCTAATCTTACTCTCTATCGCAGCACACTTAGGGCCTTGTAATACCTCACCTACACCAGACCAGATATTGCATTTGCTGTAAATAAATTGAGCCAATTCTTGGCAGCCCCCACAGATATCCATTAGCAGTCCTGCAAGCGCATCCTTAGATATTTGAAGGGTTCAGCTGGTCTTGGTCTTCTTTTTAGACCTGCCCCTCAGCTGTATATTGAAGCTTTTACAGATGCTGATTGGGCCTCTTGTACTGATGATCGTCGCTCTACAAGTGGATGTTGTGTGTTTCTAGGATCTAATTTAACTACTTGGTATTCTAGGAAACAAAAAGTAGTTGCTCGCTCTAGTACTAAGGCTGAGTATAGAGCTCTTTCTCAAGCTTCTCATATATCATTTGGCTCAGCTCATTGTTTAAAGAACTGGACATTACTCTTACTGGCAAACCTGTGTTGTGGTGTAACAATGTTAGTGTTGGTGCTCTTGCACATAATCCTGTTTTTCACTCTAGAACTAAGCATGTAGAAGTGGATGTCCACTTCATTCAGGAGAAGATTGCTCTTGGACAGTTTGCTGTTAACTATGTGCCTACTGAAACTCAGCCTGTTGATATGTTAACAAAGGCACTGTCCTCTACACGTATTCAGTTTCTTTGCAGCAAGCTGAGCTTGGCTATCTCTCCCAGTTTAGCTTGAGGGAGGATGTAAAGATATTAGATAAGAAGAGCTGAGTTCCATTGTATCGCAATGCTCTAGCTGTATTGTAATATTCAGTTATTATTCTTATTTTAGATTCTTAGCCAATCATATCTCATTATTGCTATTTACAGAGATTGATGACTTGTTAGTTTGGATGGTTTGGATCTATTCTTATTAACAGATAAACGGTTATTGCTATTTGTATATATAGCTGTTTGTAACACTGATGTCACTATTCAAAGAAACACAACTTTACTCTTTTTCGTTTTTCTTTCTCAGCTTTCTCTTTCTCTTTTGTTTCCAGATCATTCTGATTTGTGTTCCAGATCAATTCCAATTTTAAATGTTCTCTTCCGCATGCAAAACGTGGCATGACCAAATTCCAATTTTAGGCTTATAGTCAATATATATATTTTTCAATGAAGACTAATGTCATTTATTGCTTCGACAAAAAACAGTGAAAAAGCAATGTGCATCAATTTTGGTGGGTTACATTGATTGATGATTAGTGTCATTTTCAAATGGGTTGGTACCGACAAAGGAGGAAAATTAACATTTAGATAATAGATTTGATATAACTAAGCGACAAGGATTGGATTGGTATAACAATCATGCATTGGCTTGGGGATCAAGTGGATAGAAAGAAGACCCATAAATGACTAGAGAACGACTGTAAGTATACATATTTAAACTTTTATCTATATAAAGATAGAAATAAGACAGTTGTTTATAAAATAAAGTAAATATGATAAAATGTTGATTTGTGGGGGCTCTCTTAATTGATGGTTGATGCTAGTCCATTTCTTTTAATCAATAATTGAGGAGAGAGAACAAGAAATATAAGTGTGATCAATAATTTGCATTGTGTTCAATAATTTGTATAATCACCTTGACACATAGATTTAATTTTCAATTTAACATAATACAAATTTAAAAGGGTGCTAAAAGAAAAATCAATGACCTTCCTTTCATAACAATGTAAAATTAGTTGTATAACTTTCAGTTTTATAATGTAATTAGTTTTACAACGTTATAAAATAAAAATTGAGTAAATAACACTGAATTTAACTGAAATTTGTTGAATTATACTCAAAATTAAAATTTATAAAAACTTACATCGAACTCCTAACATTAAGTTTGACCGTTAAAATATAGGCTTGAGTCTTTCCTAATTCGCAATCAATAGTAGATTTACAGTGGATTAACTTATGAAACTCTTGTTTCTTTTTCTACTTTTTTTTTAATGATCAATTATACTTAACGGTTAAACTTAATACTTGGAAAGTTAGAAAGTTCAGTGTGAATTTTTATAAACTTTAATTTAGAGTATAATTTAACAAATTTCAAGTAAATTTAGTGTTATTTATTTTGAAAAAAAAATTCCAAAGACATTATGACAAGAGAATTATTTTGTTTAACAAACCAAGTCATGGTCAATGTGGTATGCAGCTGCGCCAGAGAGGATAAATACAATTAACTATCTTTCTCTTTGAATTGAAAGAGTCGCTCGACACTTCATTTGCCACTCTTTAGTATTCCGTCTCTCTACTTCAATCCTTCTATTAATTAGAGCTGCAGAAGCAAGGTAAGTAAATTCCTCAAACACACTTTTTCTTGAAGCTTTTCCTTTCTGTTTATGATTTCAATGCCATGAATTCTCATAGTACTGTTCCAAATAATATGATGAATGTTAACTAAAGTCCAAAATTTAAAGGATACTGACGGTACGCGGAGACTATATAGTTGACGACTCTCTCATTTCTAAGAGCCGATATTTGTATAGTCTTTTCTATTTGTCATTTGAAATATATACACATAGAGAGAGCAAAGAAAGAGAGAGGAGGCATTAGAAGACACAATTTTTAACACAATATTTGATATGATTTTATAACGACCGTTAGATTTATGAGATTTAGATAGTTAAAATTTAATAATTTTATTTTATTTTCTTTTTTTTAATCAATTGGAGTATATTCCTGACCAAAAAAAAAAAAAAATTGGAGTATATCTTATCATGTGGATTGTGAAATTTATTCATTCTAACAACATGAAAGTTTGTGTTTGTTTTTGTAGAAATAAAACAAATGACGAGGACTGAACAAAATGAGAGACATGAAGTTGAAGTTGTTATTACTCAACCATCGGCTGCTGGTATGATTTGCTACTGATTGTGTGCCGTTTGAACTGCTAAATTCTATTTTTTATTTGCAGTACACTTTCCTGTCACAATCTCAAAATATTGATGCATGTCCGACAAAAAGTAGTTCTCTTCTTATTTCAATTTAAGGGCAGTAATGGTTTGGTTTCTGTATAGTTATGAGTAATTAATGTTTATTGGAATTTATGGTTTTTTTTTTTTTTTTTTCCACTTATCACTTAATACCTTTAATTTTTGAATTTATTAAAGGGCAAAATTTATTTTGATCCCTATCAATATTTTTTTATTTGCATAGTACTTAATTTTTTAAAAATCCATCATTTTAGTTATTTTGACCAAATTTTTTACTGTCAATCATAACAGAATATGCACATTGACTATTTAGTTCTTACCTTCAAATTATTAAGTTAAAAATACAATTTTACCCTTTATTTTTTAAAATGATAACATACATAAAATTTATAAGAAAAATCCTTAAACGTTAAAAAGAGCACAAAAAATAATTTAAAAACAAATTAACACCAAAATTGGAAATCTTTAAAAAATAAAAAAATCACTACAATAAATAACTAATTTATAAAAATTCAATAATTCAAAATAACACTTTAAATTAATAATAAAATATAACAAATAAATTTTATATATGAAAATAAATTATAATAAACTAAAAATAAAATAAATTATTAAAGTTTTAAAAAAATTTAAAAAATAATTTTTAAAACTGTCAGGAAGAGGCATTATTATTTTTAAAAATTATCAATTTTTAATAATTATTTTAAAAATAAAATAAATTATAAAAAGTAAATTTTAATATTTTTGAAAATTATTTTTTTAATTGTTATTATTTTATTTTTAGAATTAATTTTTTAATAATTTATTTATTTATTTTTAACCTTAATTTTTATTTTTGTATGTAATGACTGAAATACTTTTAACACCATTAAATTTAACTAATGGAAGGACTAAATTGATAAATTTTTAAAAAAGTTAGGAACTATATGAACTAAAAAAGAAAACGTCGGTAAAAAAATAATAATTGAAAAAACGTGGATTAAAATAATTTTTTCTTTATTAAATTGTTTTTATTTATTTTATGAAAGTGGTCAAATAATTAAAAAATACAATAAAAAATTTAAAATAAAAAGATTAAAATTCTAACATATTATTTAACACAAAATCACTTAAGTTAATATTATCCTAAAAATATTATTAAAGAAAATAGTATTTGACTTATTAATATCAATAAAAAAAATTGAATTGATGAAATACATTATAATAACTAGTTTAAGGATATAAACGTCATATTATTTGTTTTTAGATTTTTTTTTTATATTAAAACCACAAACAATTAACACTTAAAATCGGATCTCAAACAATCTTGGTTCTGTTAGATCGTTTTTCTGCTTTTTCTATTCTAGTTGTTCGTGTAAATGAATTAATATCACATTGAGACATTCAAGTAAATAAACTTCGATGGAATTAATAACACACACATGCTAATTCAAGTAAATGAATTAACAACACATATATTCTTCATCTTTTTATTAAACGTCGATGGTTTTGACAGTGGAAACAAGAAAGAGACACTTGAAGTTATATCGAGCTGCAGTGAAAGGAGATTGGGAGATAGCCAAAAGTATCTTTGAGAAGTATCCTGGAGATATTCTAGCTAAGATCTCAAAGGTAGATGACACTCCTCTCCATATGGCAGCAGCAGCAAATCGTACTCGTTTTGTAAAAGAGCTGGTGATTCATAAACACATGAAAAAGGATGATTTAGCAACGACAAACAAGGAGGGAAAGACAGCTCTATGTCATGCTGCTGCGTCCGGGAATATGGAACTTGTGAATTTAATGTTGGAAAAGAATGGTGAATTAGCACAAATTCGTAATGGAAAAAATATGTTACCGATTCAGATGGCAGCTTTGTTGGGGCAAGAACAGATGGTACTTCACCTTTATAAAGCTACTAAGGATTCCTTGAAGGATGATGATCTCATTGAATTGCTTGTAACACTCATAAACAACTATTTGTATGGTAAGAACTACCAATGCTTTTCTCTCTATTGTTTTTTAAAGTATAAACAACTATTTGTATTGAAATTTAGTTGGATTTAGGGATGAAAAAAAATAAAAAAATAAAAACCTGGGTGTGGGGTTAGATTTCCTTACTAACCCCACTTTTTATTTCTTTATTAATAATATTGATATTAATATATATTTTTCTAATTAATAAAATTATATATTTTTTATTTAATATATAAGCTATAGAGTTTTATAAGGGATGTGAATTTGTTTTTATTTTTTAATAAAAATATTAGTTCAATAAAGAGTTTGAATTTAACTATTTAATCATATTATTATTTTTTATGGATAATTATGAATATTTAAACTATATTTTTGGGTTGGTCTTGAACTTATTCAAACATAATATTTATATATAAAATTGGGAATAATTTTATTATGGTCGGGGATTGGGAATTCCTAGCCCGCTCCGAATCCGTTTCATTAACATCCCTAGTTGGATTACTAGATTGGGATTGCTGTTTTTCCAGATGCTGCACTGCTGTTGGTAAATAATCACCGACAATTAGCAACTTTACGGGCCGGAAACAAAGAAACGGCATTGCATGCTTTGGCTCGGATGCCTCTGACATCTTCTGAAGTGGCGAATCCAAATCAGCAAGGATTTTTGAAGAGTTTATTCAATCTATGTTAGTCCTCAAAATCTTTGAACTTCTTTGGCATGACTACTTCTGTTATTGTTTGCATGTTTTACTTAGAATTTAACATTTGCATTCAACCTACGTTAGCTCAGCATGCTGCCACCTTAGCTATCTTCTAACTTCCTAAACTAACATAACTTCTTCTAAACTGATCACTGAATTCCAGGATTGATGAGAATGATCATGATCACAGATATTGTGATCATCATGATCTCATCTGCTGTATCTGTGATGTAAACTCTCACTGCATGGACTGCATGCATGTAAGCTTAGGTAGGCGAGTGTCAGCTGAGTGTAGCTTTGAATCTTCTTTTCGCATTGCCTCTGGATTGTCTATCTTTACATCTGTTACAAGCTTGCTCTTACTTGAAATTTTCCTAATTTATAATGCTACAACATAAATGGCATTTATGTTGGATGAATAGAACTAGATTCATCTACAATAAACTCTAGATGCATGTAGATCAAGCTTCAACAAGTCAAGATTTATTGAGTCTAGATTAATATTCTAACAATTTACTCACAACAAAAAAAGAGATATTTTGCCATGAAGAAAATATGCTATAATCTGCGGTGAAAGATGCTGCAAATATTATCGTGGCAAAAAGTTTTGTCGTAGGTGAGAACTGTTACAAAAACCTGCACAGCAAAAGACTTAAAATATGCGGTAAAAGATTCAACATTTTTAAAATTTACCATGGATTAGCATCCACGATAAAAAAATTACGGCAAATAAATTTTTTTTATAGTGACTCCTAAATTTTAACGTCACATAGAATTCCGCCATAAATAGTTTAGAAAGAATGAGAACTATTTTCAAGAAATGAACATAATTTTTATCGTGTGAATTGAGATTAAAATATTTCAAATTTCTATTCTTGTTTGGTTTTTAGGTATATAATTATATATACTAATGTCTCTAATTAAAATGTGGTTATTTCTTTATATTGAATATTAAAATTTATCTTATATATGCGGATGTAAAATTTCAACTGTTACAGTTTGACATTGAAATACTTTATTTGATCTTTTAATAAATTCTTTATTTGAAGAATTGATTATCTATATCCAAGAATTTGTATTTTAATCAGGTGAGGATGCTCACACACCTAGAGAAAATTTAATTTAAAATATATGTATTGTGTCTTGTAACTATTACCTGATCAGCCTCAATTCTCTTGCAAACTAAAGTGAGTTCAACCAATTTTGCTGCAGTTTCAGGTACAAACATGGTCCAAAACCAAAGGATGCACCCAAAAGCACTTGAACTAGTTGAAATCCTTTGGAAAGAAGTCATATTGTTGGATGACAAGCAAATTTCAGAGCTGATTGGATTGCCTTCGATGCTAATATTTGTTGCCGCAGAACACGGGAACGATCAGTTTCTATCTAAACTTATTGATAAATATCCTGATTTGATATTCAAAGTTAACGAGCACCAATATAGCATATTTCACATTGCTGTTCTGAATCGCCATGAAAAGATCTTCAACCTCATATACGAGACAGGTTCAATCAAGGATTTGATAGTTGTGAAATTAGATGAGAAAGAAAACAATATCTTGCATCTGGCTGCAAAGTTGCCGCCTCCAAATCGGCTCAATATTGTTTCAGGAGCAGCTCTCCAGCTGCAGCGGGAGTTGCTGTGGTTCAAGGTGAATATTTACACACTTTTCCTTGTAGGCTTAAGGTTGTAGATATAAGTTACGTAGCCAATTATTGTTTGATTAGATCTCTCGTCCGTAGTGAAGCAATGGTTTTGTAAGAAATTTTTTAGGGATTTAACTTCATAGGTGCTAGTGCATGTTTGGGATTACAATAATTACCAGGCAAAGACTAGGTGGAATATGATTGATAATTTCATTACATGAGATTCACTTAGCAAGTGTCAGGTAGGGCATGCAACTTTGCACGTAATTATAGCTGATTCGTAACGTTGATTGCAGGAAGTGAAAAAAGTTGTGCAACCAGTATATGCTGACGCCAAAAATATTGATGAGAAAACACCCAGAGCTTTATTCACTGAGCAACACACAGAGTTAATGGGAAAAGGGGAGGAATGGATGAAGAAAACTGCTGAATCATGCATGGTAGTAGCAGCACTCATTGCCACGGTGGTTTTCGCTGCAGCTTTCACCGTTCCAGGCGGTATCAAAGAAGATACTGGGTCTCCAAACTTCCTGAAAAACGTTTCCTTCATAATATTTTCCATATCGGATCCAGTATCCCTGGTATGTTCCTCATGCTCAATACTGACCTTCTTATCCATCCTCACTGCTCGATATGCAGAAGAAGATTTTCTTTGGTCATTGCCCACGAAATTGATTCTTGGAATCTCGACACTCTTCATATCTATCGCAGCAATGATGGTGGTATTTTGTGTGACATTGTTCATCATGTTCAATGAGGGCATGCAAGAGCTTGCTATTCTGGCAACTGCACTTGCCTCTATCCCTGTCTTCTTGTTCCTTTGGCAACAACATCGTCTCCTTCTTGATGTCGTCCGGTCGACCTATATATCTAATTCTCTCTTCCATCACAGGAAACAAACTCGTATTCTAGAAGAGAAAAGCAATCCAAGAGAGGAAAGTTATTGAATCAATAGCCCATTTGGTGGACTTTTATGAAACCCTTAGTTTAAGTGTGTTAGTGATTTCCATTTTGTTAAAAGGTGTAAGAAAATAATGTGGAAGTCATGATGGACCCAAATCATAAATAGTTTGATGTATTTTATATGTATGTGAGAAATGGTGTATATATATATATATATATATATATATATATATGTGTGTGTGTGTGTGTGTATTTTGATGGATGACCTTACAATCCAAAAACTAGTTTATTGGATTATGAAATTTATTGGTATATATAAAATATATTTCTCTTACATTTCTCTATTAAATAAAAGTCCTACAGATTTTTCAAAGGAAATAAACATACCTTTGACTTGTAATTTAAAAGAAAGAGGGCAACTCCAAGTATAACAAGGGTACCTATATATCTACGAAGTTAACAAAGTGGTGGTATCTATGATTAGATACTACAGGTGATGTCCCCAAAACATCAATAAAATTAGCTCAAGAGGTACAGAGAAAAAACTGGTTTGAGATAGAGGAAAAGGCAATTGCTTAAATAGGAGTTTGGTAGCTGATATTGGTGAATTAGCAATCCAGTTTCATGAGGAAGATAAGTCAGTTAAACGAAGGAGAGTACAGTTAATGAACTATTATAAATAGATTTTGTCCGCCTAACATTAACACAGAGCAAATCTTCGGTGTATCAGGTGCACCTATGAGTGGTATACTCCACTATTAAAAATATGACATGTGTTTACCATGTATATATTTATGATAATACATGTACAATTTTTTGATGCATATCATATCTTTAGTAGTCGGATGTACCGTGATGCACTCGTTACACTAAAAAATTATGCTAGTAACAAAATCAATCTCGTCTAATAGGAGAATTTCCATTTAATAGAATTGTAGGACCATTTAATACAATTTCCATTTTGCTAGGATTTCTTTACCTTTTTATTTTATTAGATTTGTTTCCTATTTTATTTATACTTGTTTAGGTTGTTTTCATCTGTTTAGAAAATTGTACTTAAGTCGTAATTCGATTATTATAAGGATAAATTATAGCCAATCTACCTAAAGTTTATCTTTTTACAGACGGAAATAACTTTATAGAAAATTAACAGTGAACCCCCTACCGTTACCGTTAACCGTTAAAGATGACCGTTGACCGTTTTAAAAGTGTAAAAAGACTAAAATACCGCTAATTAAAAAATTAAAAATGTAAAAAATAAAATGACAAATGACAAATTACAACCAACCTACTTGAATTTTAGCTTTTCACAGGCAGAATCAACTTATTGAAAACCAACAGTTAACTCCTCTGCCATTAGCGTAGACTGTTAAAGATGAATGTTAATCGTTCTAAAGTATAAATGACCAAAATACCTCTAATTAAAAAAAAAAACTGAAATAAAAACAAATCTGTATCTACAGTCCACCATCCAAGTGGGTGGTAGAGATCTGTTCAAAATAAAAAATTTAAAAAACACTTATAATTAAAAAAAAAAAAAAAACAAAATCCATTAGAGATCCACGGAGGCTCTTCATGAGAGACCACGAAAGGGAGGCTAGTCATGCAATGAAGGTAGTCGCACCTAAGGCGAAGAAGAACCTCCTCTTGCGACGAAGGGAAGGCTCTTCCCATTACCTTCGTTGCACCAGGTCGAACCAGTGGAGGCTCTTCGCTTTCTTTGGTTTGCTGATCTCCATAGATCTCCATGGAGGTTGGCAGATTTTATTTATTTTTTTTAATCTCCACCATCCTTTCAAGATGGATGGATGGACGGTGGAGATCTTAAGTATTTTATTTTTTAAAATAAATCTCTATCGTCCATCTTAAATGAGATAGACGGTGAAGGTCTTAAATTTTTTTTTTATTTTAATATAAATTAAAGTGACTAAAATACCCTTGGAATAGTTGACTTGACCAATGTTGACTAACATTTTATAATGGTTGACTAACGGTATGGAAGTTAACTGTTAGTTTTTAAATAAGTTGATTTCGTCTGTAAAAAGGCACACCCTAGGTAGGTTGGCTGTAATTTGTTCCAATTTAAATGGTATAACGACCATTCTACCCTTTTAGTCAGGGTCAACTGTTAGCACTTGGTGGTCAACGGTAACGACAGGGGCTTCACTATCAATTTTCTATAAAATTATTTTCAGCTGTAAAATAGCAAACCCCATGTAGAATAGCTGTAATTTGTCCTTATTATAAATAAGCTTATTATTTTAGTTTATTAGAGATTTTTGATTAAATGCATTTACGACTAGTGAACAAACTACAGCACAACTTCGATCAGAGATGAACACTCTTAAGCAACAGCTTCAAGACTTGCAGAGTTTTGTATTCAATATGTAGGTAACGAGTTATAAAATATCTATAATATTATATTCATGTAGGATTGTACTTAAATTGATTTTAAACACTTTTTACTTTCAGACCAATGATAAAGGGTTTAGTGAGGAAAGAGTTCATTCTATTAGTATGCATAAGGTACATAACATGAAAATCAAATAGTATATAGCATTTTCATTCTCTTTATAAGTTTATAAGTTTATAAGTTTCAATGTCTATTGAAATTTTATAATTTATTTTTAAAGCTACAATAATCAAGTGCCTCAAATTTATCGGGAGATAATAGCCGTGTGAATATCATTGGAACTTCTGCAAAGGTAATTTTGAGAAATGAGTCTTAATTAATATATTAAATACTTGCCTTGAGATTTATTGACCTTTAATCACTTTTAATTTTGTGCATATGTTAGTCATTGACTAAGGCCTCATCAAGTCCTATGGATGGATCAAGTGGAAAGGGAAAAAAGTGTAAGTTATTGCATTGGATGGGCAATAGAGAGGTAGTAGCCGAAGCTGAAGTTGATTGTACTGATCCACAGGCTACGGTGCATCACATGAGTCTTGGTCCAGATTGTTGGAGAGTTTGTGTGAATAAAATTTTGATGAGCAAGATTCCTTTATACCATGCTACTAGTGAGTTCATAATACTTGAAGATGCAAAAGACTCATTTATTGCTTGGCCAGCAAAATATATCATATGATAGGACTTTGTTCATTTTCTATTAAATGATACTTGATTAAGACTCAAGTATGTTTATTAGTAATATTAGGACTTTATTATTTTGTAATCAAGATTATATCATTATGTGGTATTATTCTTCAAATGAAGTATATTAATTTTTATTGATTGTAATGTTATTTATAACTATGTAAATTGATTATGATATAATATTGCAGAATGTTTTCCAGGGATTTGAAACCAATTTCAATAAAATAACAAATAAAAATAATTTTTAAAATTTATATATCAGATTATCTACTACGGACAATGCTCGTTATTGCTGCTTCATGGACAACTGGCATTGGCCGTAGTAAATAAAGTATTTAGAACGGGCAAAGCCTGTATTTGAAACATTTTTAACTACAGGCAAAGCCTGCTATAGACATCACATTTACTACGGGCATTGCCCGTAGTAATTTTGTTATTTACTGCGGCAACGACTACGGGTAACATCCGTAGTCAACAGTCGCGTTTTCCACTACAGGTTAATCTATAGCGGGATGTGTGCCCGTAGTGGATACTTATCCACTACGGGTCCACTACGGCAATGCCCGTAGTGGATGACCTGTTTTCTTGTAGTGATTATTCAATTTGTAAAATGTTCCTTTGGAGCTAGTTTTGTTGTGAATTTGAATTTGCTAGTTTTCTTTTTGTTTTTCTTTTGCTTTGTTAACGATGCTATACTTGAATTTTTTTTTTTTTTGGAGAAATTACATTTTGGTTTCTAAATTTTTAAAAAGTCATTTTTTTACATTACATATGCTTATTAACTTTTTTTGACCTTCAACTTTTTAGAAATAAATTAAATTAATCTATTAGATAAAATCTCAACTATCAAACATAACATAATATATGAAAGTACTATTTTGCCTTAGATTTAAAATATGAGTTACAAAGACAATTTGAACGGACAACTGTTTGGAATTTTATAAATTAACCTTGACAAAAAAATATTAAAATGTCCATACAATTCATTCATTATTACTAATTTACCCCTATCATAAAAACAACTAAGGAAAAATTATATAAAAATAATTAGCCAATTAAAAAAATTGAAAATCCAAAAATAAATTTTAAACCCCTTAATACATTTTAATAATTTCTTATTAAGATATTCGTTGAAAATAAAAAAAATAAAAAAATTTAACTTCTGTAATAGATTTTAGTAATAATTTGTTTAACAAATTAAATAATAAAATATAAAAAAATAAAAATGGATGAGGCCTCCATTATAGATGGAGATGGCTTCCCCCAATGATCTCCTTCATTGGTAGATGATATCATTGATCTCCTCCACACATAGCAAATCGAACGCCTTTAGTTCTTTTTTTTTTTTTTTAAGAAAATTGAAGTTTTTTAGTTATTTTATTAGTTCAAGTGTCATATTATATTATGAGTTTGTGAAAAACCAAATTGATTGAATTGTCATAATCAGAGAGTTAACCGGATTAGTCTATTATTGTTGACGTATGAATTCGGTCAACGCAATAAAATAATAAATATGGTTGTTAAGCAATAAAAAGAAGATCAAACAAAGAGTTTTTAAAGTGGTTCATCTTGAGAATCAAAGTCTACATCCACTGTTATGATATTGCTTAAGCAGCTCTCACTAAGTGTTTTTTTCTTAGAATTTTTGTAACCCTTGTACTAGTAATGATCCTTCCCTTTATAATATTAAGGGCTGGCGTCATTGCAGGTTTATATTAAATGGAATCACTATCTCTAAGTATTATAACTCAATCAGGATGCATGTAACACCCCCTGACCCAACCCGTCTGAATCGACCCAGGAAGCGCTACCGGGTTTTCAAAACTTTACTTAATTCACTTTATAAATTACTTTTACAAATATGTTTCTAGTGAGCCCATCAAATTTTATTTTCAAAAATTTCGGCAGAGTTTCCTCTATTTTTCTGATTTCCCAAAACCTGTTTTCAATAAAACAAATATAATACAATATAATTCCAACACTTGTATATCCAAATTTTCAAATCAATGCGCACTCTGCCGTTTAGTGCGACTTTTAAACAGTTTCAAATAAAACATATATAATTAATATTTACAAACATTTGAAAAGAATATAAATCATAAAGCACTTATTTACAAAATATATATATAAATGTCGAATTACAGATTTCTGTATATGCATGCTTTACGAAATACAATAGACAATTAAAATTCAATTGTAACTACTCAAAAGAATTGTGACTCTGGACCTTTAATTTGCTGCTACTTCCTCTCTATTCTTTGTTTCCCCCTGTGTCTCTGATACTTACGCGTGATAAAATCAACGCGCTAAGCAATAATGCCTAGTGGGTGTACACTAAACTCAAGTATCAAAATCAATAATCATTTCATAATAAAAATATTCCAATATGATCGTATAAAAACATTTCAATCTTCAACTTTCTCACTGAAAGAAATCATATAAAAACAGTTTAATAAAAGCATCTAAATTAAATCAGTAAAGCATACAACATTTAGTTTTCAATTCTTTTATAATCATTCTATTCATTCTGTAACATTTTATTCATACAAACATTTTGTTCACTTTCATTCTCCATCTGACCATACACTCATTATACATTTCTATATCTGTAACATCGGTGTAACGTTCACCTCTGGGATTCGCCTAAACTGGACTAAGCCAGGTTTGCCTCGCGAGATGTAACTGTCAGGAATATCAATACAATATCTATCTCCGGGATTCGCCTAAACTGGACTATACCAGGTTTGCCTTGCGAGATGTAACAGTCATGAATACAGTGAAATAGCTATCTCCGGGATTCGCCTAAACTGGACTATACTAGGTTTGCCCCGCGAGATGCAATAGTCATCATTATTTATCTCCGGGATTCGCCTAAACTGGACCATGCTAGGTTCGCCCCGCGAGATACAACAATCATCAATATCAGTACAATGTCTATCTCCGGGATTCGCCTAAACTGGACCATTCCAGGTTTGCCCCGCGAGATACAATAGTCTCAACTCGTTATATTCAACAATAATTCACAAATCAAAATTAAATTCAAGTATCAGAATTTACAAACAATATTCGTAATACAAACTTCGTCAATTTCATATCAAAACCTTCCGTTTCTTTCAAAATCAACAATTAATTTCAAATCGTATTTACGAAACAATAATTATATACAATTTTTCCAAAAATCGTTTCCAAATATTACTCGCAAAACGATTTATTCAAAACCATAGAAATTCCATTATGATATCATATTCCCTAATTATTTTCAAACAGTTTCTAACAATATTCGTAAACAAAACATAATTATACAAAATCCATAAATAAATTTAATGCTCAATTTAACGAAATATGGAAAATTCAAATGAAAATATATAACGAAAATTATAACAAATTCAGAAATCAGTGTACACCAACCTGGATTCCGTTTTTACGCCTTTTTGCTTCTGAATTTCCCTTTTTCCCTTTCTCTTTCTCTTTTTCTCTTTCTTCTTCTCTTTTCTTTTCTTCTTTTTCTTTTCTTCTTCTTTCTCTTTTCTTTTTCTCTTCCTCTTCTTCTTCTTCTTCTTCTTCTTCTTCTTCTTCTTCTCTCTCTTCTTCTTCTTTTTCTTTTCTTTCTTTCTTTCTCTTGCTCCCTCGGTCTCTCTCTTTTTCCCCCTTTTTGTTTTTCTAGGGATTTCTTCGATGACTTATTTTTTTTTATAATCTTCCGGTCATCGTGACCGTCGTCGCGACCTGTGGTTGCGCCACCAGGTCGCGTTGCTCACTGGAGCAACTCCACCGCCTTCATCGCGATCACCTATCGCGGTACCCTGGTCGCGCTGGTGGTTGCGTTGCTCACTGCCAGAATTTCACCTTTTCATCGTGAGCCAGTCAGCGCGATCTGTGGTCGCGGTGACCAGGTCACATTGCTCACTGCCCGAAAATACCATTTTTCGCCACGAGCAGCTCATCGCGATCTGTGGTCGTGGTGAGGGGTCGCGGTACACACTGCCCCAGTTTTTCACTCATTTTCCTTAATGCATCAGTTCTGGACCGTTCCATCTGGTCCACCTGGAAACCATAAAAATAAACATACATTTAATTACGTTTTACACCCCTCAAATCACAAAATTTATATTCATATGTTCAAAATTAATTTTTCAAAATTAGGGATATTACAATGCAATCACTGAAAATCCGGAAGTTAATACAAATTCGAACTCAATCAACGGATATGATCAAATCCCTTAAATCATGGGATTTTCCCTTACCAGGAAGATACACTTCGAGCTGGGCGTCTGCATGTTGGGATTTATGCTCTAAAGTTTGTAATTGTAAATATTATTAGACATAAATAAGGGTTAAATATTTATAATTCGATTAAAAGTGTTTTATATTTGTTCATACATTTATATATTGTGCGAATAACATCTAAGATTGTAAGATGTAATCTCAAAATGAGTATATAAAAGTCATATACAGTAGGATTCATTTTGAGACATGCAATCTAAAGAGTCCGTAGAGAGCAAACAAAGCTGGGTACATTGTTTCTAGTTGATCTACTGCTGCAGTTCATTATGTAATATACGGTGGTCTTATCCTAGACTACTCATGTAGTTGACATGAGAATGGAGATACCTTATATGATGAGATCATATAGGACTGGGCCACGATTTATATGAATCTCTCACCAAGATCCGTTAGTAGATGAGATTCATATATATCGACAAACGATGGTTGTATATAGGTGATCTTAATCCTGAGTGTCTTATCAATTCCTTCAGGTTGGATCGTGGCTTTTGACATACCATGAGTGAGGTCGATGTTATATTCTCGATCAATACCTTTATATCTTGGGGTTGTGGTTTGACTTGTGGCTGGGAAGGTATGAATACAATAGTGGAATTCACTCATTCTTGATTGAAGTAGATGAATAGCTTCCTTAAGGGTTGATTTGGTGGTTGAACAATTATGAGCGCTTTCCTTCTCATGTAAAGGAAGAAAGGATTTAATTATTCATAGAGAATCAACGGTACTTAAAGGAAAAGATATAACTAGAGGGATATAACGGACATTATGACCTAGCTCTAGATATGAACTACTTGTGGAGGATCATACTATATATAATAGCTATATCAATGGACACTGAGACTTCAGATTGTATAAACACGTTAACAGTTTTGAGAGTCCAGTCTCGGGTTTTTAGTGGAATAATTTCGAGGTTAATAATCATGAAATATTAATTAAAGAGTTTAATTAATATTACTAAGTATTATTGTAACTCAAAACTGTAGGTCCATTAGGTTCATTTGCTAGCCCTTATGGTTGTTGGTAACGAGGGTTACGGTAAATTAATTGGATGGTCCAATTAGTAGTGCTACAAAAATAACACAATTTAATTAAAGAGAATTAATTAAATAATGTGGTTATTTAATTTATGATTTAATAATTAAATAAAAATTAATAATTTTGAATTTTGAATTATTTTAATTATTAAATAGGAGGTTGCAGGTTCGAATCATGACAAGGGCAAAAGGAATTAAATAATGTGATTATTTAATAGTCCTAGAGGTCAAAGGTTCAAACTCTAGGGAGACCAAAAATAAAACAGGATTTAGAATCCTACTTTGACTTGATCAAATAAAACCCTAGAACCCTAGTATACACATGATATGTTACTAAGAAAATTAACGAATGCAATTAACCTAAGAAAATGAAGGGAGCGGCCACACCAAAAAGGGAGCTCGCCCCCTTGTATTCTTTGAGCTGCTGGAAGGCGAGATCACATTCTTCTGTCCACTCAAACTTCTTGTTTCCTCCCAGCACGTTGAAGAAGGGAACGCATTTATCTGTTGACTTCGAGATAAAGCGACTCAACGCTACGACCTGCCCATTGAGACTTTGCACGTGCTTAGGCTTGGTAGGAGACCACATGTCGCGTAAGGCCTTGATCTTCTCTGGATTAGCCTCGATTCCTCGCTGTTCACCATGAAACTTAGGAACTTCTCAGAAGCTACACCGAAAGCACACTTGAGAGGGTTAAGTTTAATTTGATATTCTTTGAGTACCTGAAACATTTCCTCTAAGTGTACGACGTGGTCTGTTGCCTTAGTTGATTTCATGAGCATATTGTCCACGTACCATAGTTTTGTCTATTTGTTTAGCAAACATCATGTTGACCAGCCGCTGGTAGGTCGCCCCTGTGTTTTTGAGGTCGAAAGTCATCACTTTGTAGCAATAGAAGCCTCTATCTGTGATGAACAAGGTGTGCTCTTCGTCACCTGGAAATATGGGGACGTGGTTGTACCCGGAGTAGGCATCCATGAAGCTTAGCAGCTCGTGTCCAGCGATTGAATCCACCAGCTAGTCAATTCTTGGTAGGGGGAAGTTGTCCTTCGGGCAAGCTTTGTCAAGATCGGTAAAGTCTACACACGTCCTCCAGTTATGGTTCTTCTTCTTTACCAGCACAGGGTTAGCGAGCCAGTTTGGGTAGTAGGATTCCCTGATGAATTCGTTGGCTAGAGCTTATCAACTTCTTCTTTCAGAGCCACGTACCTTTATGTATTTATTGCTCTTATATTTTGCCTGACGGGCTTGAAAGATGGATCTATGTTGAGCCTGTGCGTCATTACCTCAGGATTGATCCCTACCATGTCCCTGTCCATCCAGGCAAAAACATCGAGGTTCTTCTTTAGGAATGCAAGTGATACGTCTTTAATCGCCGGATTTAAGTTTGCTCCCAGCTTTAGAGTTCTATCTGGTTTCAGCTCGTGTATCTGGTTTCCCCAGCTATTCGACGGGCCCAACAATTTTGTGCTCGTCGATCTCTCGTGGATCAATGTTGTTGTCAAGCTCCGAAATTAGTTGGTTGCGGGAAGCCCCAGCTAGAGTGTTCATTCTTTGCTCGTCGACTTTTGCTTTAACTGTATGTTCACGGGATCCCATTTTGACCGTCTTCTCATAACAAGACCTAGCTACCTTCTACTCCCAGCGAACATTTCCTACACCTATTAGAGTTGGTAACTTTAGAGTTAGGTATTTTTGACAGGCCTCTTTCCTACTATCTTACGCTAGGCGGCCTGCCGACAACCCCATGGTAGCTTCCCAGTCAAAGCTTGCCCCGCTGAAAGGCTTCCGTGAAGCTAAGCCGTTACTTATCCTGAAAATCTGAGTAAATTTTTTTTTTATTATTTTATACAAAACTATTTTATTAAATTTTTGACAGCATGACGACTGTATTTTTGGACAATTCCCATTACTATTCACCTGTAAAACAGTTTAAAAGCACTTCTAAAATCAAATAATTTCTCTACTACCATTAGGACCTTAGGTCTATCATAAAAAAAATCACAACTCAACCACAAAATTTAAAGTAATCAAAAGTGGACAAATCAAATTTTAAATAAAATATCCATAAGTTAAAACAAATTGTACTTACATAAAGTATTCTTCAAAATATAATTTTACATAGGTGTTACAAATAAAACATAATATGTATTTTGTCCTTTCAATTATCTAATACATATTTTTAAGACAATCACAGCAATGTTCGACTATTCTTACTAGTCCTGAGAAGTCCCTGCAACACCTGCACCTGTACCTGGGGGAGGTTGGTTTTATAAAACATGAAATTATAGTGAGCTAAACGAGCTCAGTGAGTGTTATTGGTTTTTAAACAAATTTAATCTTTCTAACTAAACCTTCCTAAAAGTATGTTATAACAATACTAAAATGTTACAACAGTTTGAATAACGTTACAGCGATTTAAAGCTGTAAAAAAAAATATATGATAATCATAACAATTTAATTAAAATGTACTGAAATGAATAATAATAAGACTTTTCCTATTTCCTGAAAATTGTGCTCAGTGGCGGTTATAAAATCATCGAAAATATTACTAGTAGAAATCACCATCCACTAACGGCCTATTCCTGAAAATACCCTAGGTAAGGTACGTGGGAACCTCGGTTCGGATCTTACCTGGTGGCGGAACCTTAGTTCAAGCCACCCAATAAATAAACCGATTTACGTAGCGGAATTTCTACATCGCCACATAGAAGCCAGCGCGCTAACTCGTTATATACCCTGAACGTGCAGAGGACAACACACTAATATATATATATATATATATATATATATATATATATATATATATATATAAAATATCTAAACCCAATTGCCTAATTGGCAATATGCATGGTTAATATAATACCCAAACCCTGCCATGCACGTTCAGGATACCTCTGACCGGCGAATCCTGAATACTAGGGATTCGTTATAGGCCAAATTATTTATCTTGAAATCTTCAGTTTATTTACATTCCCAAAATCATGATTATATTTAGAGAATAAATAATAACTTTCTATAAATTTACATAAAACATATTATTAAAATAAAATGCACTTTACATAAAATAGTTTAACACTCACTTTTCCATTACTAACTTTTCGAGCACCAATCCGATTTTTCCGCCTCCGATTTTCCTATACATTTTCTCATTCTCCTTTTTAGAAAATGCCACACTTAGACTCATTTACACAACCACTTGCACAAGAGCAAATAAAATCATCCAAACCACTGAAAACAATTCCCTAATTCCTACGGCATTGTTTTGGTCACAATTTGACCATGTTATTTCCGATTCTTTTCCTTCAAGTTCCTACATTTAAGTGTGATGTTTAGGCACATTTTTGGGCATAAAATTAACCCAATTAGATTACATATTATTGCAGCCCTTCACAACAGCCCATGTCATCATTCACTTTCTACACTTAACACATTCTTCTTCTCTTTTCAATTTTCGTCACTTCCTCCCACTTTACCATACTTGAATGACGATTACTACACATTAACATGAAGAAAAATTTAACTCAACCATCACACACATGGCTGGCCGAAACTTCATCATGCATTCACCAAAAAGTTTATTTCAATTTCTTAACATAAATTGCATGAAAATTACATCAATTTCTATACTAGTGCCTTAGCATCCATAGATTGAATTTTCAAGCAAAAATCACACCAAACACTAATATTTGTCAACTTAACATACATGACTTTCCTTTGCTTAGTAACATCAAATTCAACATAATCCAACTTGATTTAAACTAATTATAACATCCATTCAAGTTTAATTCAAAAGTTCCCAACAACTAATAACTCACCTTATGACCTTTAGTCCTCTTGCTTGGCTTGAATACTTGTTTGATGCCATAATTCCCACTTAATTTTAACTTGATATAGTTGAACCTTACTTTTTAGGCTTGTAAAGTAGGCTGGTATGGCCTTGAGAACCTTTGAGAATGGCTCTCCACTTTTCCTTTTGAAATTTTCCTATGACTTTGCTCTTTATATAGGCCTTGATTTCTTTAAGTTTTTACTCTTAAACTATCTTGAAATTTGCAAGAGAGCCATTGGTTAAAGATGATGAGATTTGATTGGTTAAACTCTAATGGTTAGTTGACTTTCAACTAACTCCATAAAAATCCACTCACTTTTGACTTTTATTTTTTCATATAGCTTACCTTTATTTAATCCACTTGTTCACCTCACATTAATCCACCTAAATTACTTTTCCATCACATGTGTCACAAAAATTTATTATTTAACTTCCAAAAATATCCTTAATACTTCGAATTTATGCGAAATCCTTCCTAGGACCTCCAACACTTATAATTGAATTTCGTATACATTTTATGGAGCCTTATTGACCATCCGAAACCATTCCGAACATTTTTTTTTTGGTTTCCCGAAATAGTTTTCGGATCGATTTCGAAAATTTTTGGATGTTACCGAAATCGTCCGGATTTCCTCCGGAAGTGCCGTTTAGGTTCTGGGAGTGCATTTCAGGGCCTTTAATACCAGTCCGGACACATTTCGTAACTTTTTCGGGTCTCCGAACATCTTTCCGAAAATCTCCGGACGGATTCAAAAAATTCCATTATAGCACCATTAATACATTTAACATTTAATTTACTCATAATAAGGGCATATTTATTCACATGCGTACCGTACAACATTTCTGGAAAAATATATTATAATGCATATACATGTACAGTATACAGTATCGGGAGGGTATATTACAGTTTTACAGAAGTGATTACCTCTAGGTCGTTGAGAGCTGGCTTTCCTAGGACGGCGTTATAGGTCGTTAGGCAATCGATGATCAAGAAGTCAGCCATGGTGGTTGCTTGACGACCTGATTCTCCCAATGTAAGGCGTAAGGTAATGAGCCCAAGTGGTATGACGGCATAGAGCAGTTCTTTGGAAGGTCGCAAGTGGCTTGGCTTCAACCCTATATTTTCATAGGCTGCTTTGTACAAGACGTTCACTGAGCTGCCATTGTCAACTATAGTTCTGTAGATGGCTACTGTCCCAAATGGTTACTTTGATGACAATTGTGTCCTTGTGCGGCTAGTGCACCCCTTGCATATCAGCATCTGTGAAGGTTACACCTTCTACCATTGTCCTGGATTGCTTCGCAGGTCGTTCATATGCACTTATCATCCTCATGGTAGGTTGACTTGCTTCTCTCACATGGCGTGCAAGCGATCTGTTTGACTTACCTACGAGGTGAAGTCGTCCGTGGATAGTGTGGATCACTCTCACTGTTGGTTTTTCTGGGATCAGCTCTGGATGCGCAGGCTCAAGCAGCTGTTGCTGCTGAGCTGATTTCTAAGTTTCACAACGTAATCCCTCTAGTGACCTCTCATGATTAAATCTTCGATTGCATCCTTGAGCTCGAAGCAATCTGCTATATTATGAACCACCTTGTTGTGGTAAGCACTGAACTTGTTAGGGTTGCTGGCTTGCATAGGTGTCCTCAGGGAAGGTGGTCTTCCGAATTCTTCCATATTTCTCTCCTTGGTGAAGACTCTGTCCCGAGAATCATATAATTGTGCATAAGTCTGGTAACAACCTCAATTTCTCGTTACGCCCTCATCGTTTCTAACCTTTTTAGTTACTTGACTAGCTGAGGCCTCATCTCCCTGAGGGTCCTGACAGGTTTGTTGTATATGTTCATGTAGAGCTTGTCATCCTTACGTAGCCCGACGATGATTGCGGTCAACATACTCTCGTCTGTCGGGCTATCCATGCAGCTTACCTCTCTTTTGAAGCGAGTTATATAGTCATTCAGGGGCTCGTCTAACTTTTTAAATATGGTTGCCATATGGTAGGAAGGAACGAGTTGTTTCCTCAGGGCCTAATACTGCTGCATGAAGTGCTTTTGGCACTGGTCCCAGCTCGTAATGCTTCCAGCTGGAAGTCACCTTATCCATTTCTTGTGAGTCTTCCCCAGCGTCGCTGGGAAACATCAGCACTTGACTCTGCTGTACATTGTGAGGAGACTCATCTGCACATTGTAGACGTTCAGGTGATCGAAAGGGTCACTTGCTGCCTAATAAAGAGGCATGTTGGGCATTTTGAAGTGATCTGACAGTGGCTCATTCTCTATATCCCAGCAGAATGAACTCCGCTCTATATACCTATCTGTAGGTTCTGCCCTTCCACCTTGCTGTTCTAGTTATTCCAGCCTTTGCAACAATGCTTAATACTCATGGGCTAAACGAGTTGCCACCGATGCGCTAGAGGTTGCACTTGATACTCAGGCGCTAGACGGGTTGCCACCGATGCGCTGGAGGTTGCACTATCTTCCCTGTGATCTGCCCTACTGCCTCGAGGGTTTTTGTTTGGCGACCCTTCTCTCCTATCTAACTGGGGTGATGCGGCCTAGTTTATGGAAATCCTGGCTGCTGGCACTGTACGACGGGCATCTCTATTGTCATTGCCAGGTCCCTGATCGTGGATCTCACGTCGATGGTATGGCGACCTGGATCTGTGGGTCTAGCTGTGGGCCTGGATGCTTCGACGATCTCTGTTAATCTCCACATATCTCTCACCATTAGTATTCACATGGATCACCGGCCCATTGCGGTGGGATCCTTTCACGCCGCTCACCAGTTTCTCCCGCAGCTCTCCTCGCTGCATTGTCTGAGTGAAAGGAAACTCCACCTCACTGAACATCACGTTGAGGGGGATCTTGTCTGGTGGAAGGACGGGTGGTGTGGACTGGTTTATCCTGCACTCGAGGTGGGGGTAAAGTGCTCTCCACGACCTGCTCACGTATAGGTTGGTTTTGCAACAAGAACTAGTAGCCGCGTGCCATTTTTGCCATCATTCTCTCCATTTTGATCTGCCTTTCCATCCATTTATTGAAATATGGTAGCCTGGAGGGGCCAGCCTAGTCATCTCCCTGTGGATCCGCTTAAGGAGGGAATAAACCAGCTGGTGGATTTAAGGCAGGCGGTGGGATTGCAGGAATCAAAGTGTCTTCTAGTTGGTGGTACATCTCTGCTCTTTGCTATCCTGGAACAGGTTCCTACGTCTCTTGCCATTGCTTTGAGAATTACCCGAGAAGTGGAATAAAAAACTGTTTTTCTAATAAAGAGTGGAGGTTTGAATCCTCAAACGGGCCTTCCTTCTAGCGCCAAAATGTTGACGTGTGAATTCAGTCAACGCAATAAAATAATAAATATAGTTGTTAAGCAATAAAAAGAAGATCAAACAAAGAGTTTTTAAAGTGGTTCAGCTTAAGAGTTAAAACATATATCCATTGTTATGATATTGCTTAAGCAGCTCTCACTAAGTGTTTTTTTCTCAGAATTTTTATAACCCTTGTACCAGCAATGATCCTTCCCTTTTGTAGTGTTAAGGGGTGGTGTCATTATTGGTTACATTAAATGCAATTACTAAAAATTAGGAATCAAATAATATCCCTAAGTATTATAACTCAATCAGGATACAATCACTGAAAATCAGGAAGTTAATACAAATTCGAACTCAATCAACGGATATGATCAAATCCCTTAAATCATGGGATTTTCCCTTATCAGGAAGATATACTTCGAGTTGGACGTCTGCGAGCTGGGGCTAAACTGATAGTGAGAGGAGAGGTGATAAGGTCTTCTTAGCTCGCTCTGAACTTTTAGTGTCTAACCCCTTCTCTACTTCTTATAGTTGGGCCTTTCCTGCTGTCAGCTTTTCTAGCCCGTTGGGCTTTGTTAACTTATTCAGGCCTGCTAGGCTTTGTTGACTTTTTTAGGCCCAATGGGCTTAATGAAATTATGCACATAACAATTATTGGTTGTGATCAATTTAGTTTATTTAGGCTTGGCGCACCTTATTTATACTAGCTTAGTATAAGATTTGGTATGAACAATTTTATAAGTGTAGGCCTAGTTTAATCCTATTAGGATTATAAATCAAGATTCAAGTAAGTTATACTATATATAGGGGGTCCCTACTCTCGTTTAAATAATTCAGAATAATATTACATTCTCATTAGTTATTTGAGAAGGGTGAGGAAAGAGTAGAAGATTCTCCTTTTAACCAATTTTCTTGTTTATATTGTCATGCTATATTGGAGGTTAATTAATTTTAAATCAAAATAATCAGTTATGAATTCAGTTATATCTGCATATGTTTATTTAAACATATACAATTAATACGTGTTAATATAAATAAAATATGCTAACATTAGGACATTATCAAATTTTGTAAGAATCAAAATCTGATCGATCCTAAATGTGCCTAGTATCTTAAGAAAACAAACGTCTATATATAACTCTTGCTAATAAGAGTCTTTCTTAACTGTGCCGAAGTTTACGCTCCTCCGCGAGTAGTTTGGCAAATCTGGCAAGAGCTTCTTCATTTGTACCCTCACCCTCTTGTTTCTCAAAGATCCCAGTCTCCAAATTCACCCTTGACACTGGCTCCTTCAACAATTCCATTCCAATCTCCTTAAGCCTCTGCATATTCTCTTGGGTCGACATATCGACGGATTTAGCATCACCAGCTAATGTATCATCCTGTGCGCGCAAGTCGACTTTTATCATTAATATAATTATCTTTATAAAGATTCGACAACAGTATATATTTAAAATATGAAATTTAACACGTTATCATAAATAAAACATCGAAGCACACACATATATACACGTAAACTAAGAGACAATATAGATAGTAAAGTTTTATATTATAATCCCAACCATTTGGTACCTGAATTCGAAGGTAGTTTTCCTTGCAACCAAAGGTTTGAAAGAGAGTGGAAACATGAAAATCAACCATATCACAGCTTGCATCAGCCAAAATGTCGAACAATGATTTGTTGCCCCAGTTATAGACCCAATTGAGAGAGCCCCATTTGGAAGCTCTGACTGCAGAATACTTGATATCTTGCTTATGAGCAGCACCAGTGCCAAGTGATAGCATCAGCATGTGTCTGCTATCCATTGGTTTTATGTCGATGAAATCGTGGTTGTGCTTAAACACCTCCTTCGATATGTGGCTTATAGCCACTAGTGTCTAGTCATTAATTGAAGTAATTCATTCCACATTAGATTATTGAATTAACTGATGTAAAGATTTATTAACTTAACAGTTCAAATTAATCAATATAGATGTTGAATTATACATATATATATATATATATATATATATATATATATATATAGATCAAGGAACTTCAAAAATCGTTTTGTTATACGATTTGGGTCTAAAAGAGAACATTGTACAATGATGTTAAAATTAAGTTACTTACTGGGTCATTTGCAACAACTCCACCATCGATGAGATCAAACCTGCGGGTTTCTCCGGTGGTCGCATCCTTCGTATGAAAGTAGTGGGCAGGTAAATAGGTAGAAGCTACAGAGGTGCCAATGCAAATATCAGCCAGCCGAGCATTCTTCAAACCGCTCTCTTTTGCCTGAAAATCAATTAATTCATTACACTTAGCAACTTCATATTAAGTATTTTAAGGCCAGTTTGATAGAGGTTTAACTTTTTTAAAAATAATTGTGTTTGTAACTTTTTTAAAAGCGGTTGTGACTGTAACTTAAGAAAAAAGCTAATGACAGGCCCCTAACTTACTATTTCCCATTAGGTAGCCTGCCGGCACTCCACAGTAGCTTCCCAGTCGAGGCTTGTCTCCCTGAAAGGCTTCCGTGCAGCTAAGCCGTTTTTTTATTCTGAAAATCCGAGTAGAAATTTTTTTTTTTTTATAAAAATTTTGGCAGAGTCTCCTCTTTTTTTTTCTGAGATTACTAAATCTTGGAGACCTACATAAAAACTTAAACACTTCTATAAATTTCCAAATCTCAACTAGCGTGGACCTCCGGTCCATCTCAAATCAACCACAAATTAAATCATAATTTTCAAATAATAAAATACTGAACTTTAATAATATACTTTTTACGTAATGGTTACTATCAAACATAATACATAATTCTAAAACTGTTACAGCAATGTCTGACTGGTTCTGCTAGTCCTGAGAGTCCCTGCAACGTCTACACCTGTACCTGTACTTAGGGAGGTTGGTTTATAAAACATAAAAACGTAATGTGCTAAACTAGCTCAGTGAGTGTGTTTCTAATTTACTGAGAAACCTTAAATATAATAAGATTAACTTTGAATTTAACTGAAACTCTTCAAACTTACTACTATTACTGAAAACTGATAAACTGATATACTTTTTAACTACAAGCTGAGAATGTATAAACTATAAAATCTGATGGCCAAGCCTAAATAATTACTTTTAATTTACAACTGAAATACTTAAAATTCTATTATAACTTTTGACTTGGCCACTTTTCTGAAAACTGAAAAGCTGAAATAATATACTATTCTGAAAAATAAAAATCTGAAAACTGAAAACCTAAAATAATATATTTTCCTGAAAACTGAAATGCTGAAACAATATATTTTTCTGAAAACTGAAAAACTAATATCATATACTTTTCTGAAAACTAATAAACTAATATAATATACTTTTCTGAAAACTGATAAACTGAAATATTATATTTTTCTGAAAACTGAAAAGCTGAGATAATATATTTTTTCTGATAATACTTTTCTGATAAAATTTTTCTGATAAAACTTTTCTGATAAATCTTTTCCGATAAAACTTTTCTGATAAAACTTTTCTGATAATATATTTTTCTGATAATACTTTTCTTATAATACTTTTCTGATAATGCCAGTGGAAACCCATATCTGATAACTGATAATCCATACGGCGACTCAGCTGGCGCTGCACCATATGGAGGGTGTCACCAGGCGACTAATCTAGCGCCTCACTGGTGATTCTGATAATCTGATAAAAGACGTCTCACTGGCTATGTGGCGGAATTCTGCATCGTCTACATATAGAGCAACACCCCATAAGTGTGTAGACGACTGACAGACTCAACCCCCCTTAACTTGCCCTACACAAATGGGGTGTACCGACCGGGTCTACTGCTGATAATCTGATAACTGATAGCTGATCTGATAATTCTGATAAGCTGCTGATAATCTGATAATAAATGGGTATCCTATTGGCCTGAAAATATTTTCTTTTACTTTTTTTTTTTTCTAAAAGCTTGAAATATAACTAAAATATATTTCTTGTAATATACTTTTAATCTAAAAGCTTAAAATACAAATAAAACATATTTCTTTAACTAAATTTCATGCATAAATATTTTCATCGAGTGAAAATGATTACTTTTTGTGATGAGTTATTGACTTGCTTTTGAATATTCAATTTGAGCCTATAAGTTTACATATTATAGTAGAAAGATATTGGATTGTGATTTGTGAAGCTTGAATTAGTAAAACTAGTGACCCAAACCAGCGACCACGAGACAGTGGTTTACGCCAACAGGTTACAACTGGTCACCACTCGCAATCCAAAACAGTGACCACATGGTAGTGGTTTACGTTAACAGGTTGCTATTGGTCACCACTTGCGACCTAAAACACTGACATCGAGGTAGCAGTTTGATTTAGCCCACTCTAGTAAAAACTTATGAGTACACCTCTGGATGTAAGGATGGTCATATTTTATATCCAAATTCATCCATACTTTTATGAAATTTAAGCACACAAGTATATACTACCGAGTAAGACTTATATTTATATCTATATCCGACAATGCACTCATGAAATTTAAGTGGGTAATTTATGGGTCTAGCTACAATGCCGGGACAGAAATTGGTGGGTATTATACCCAACAATTTCTAATTTAACCACAACTGTTGGATGCGCATTTTGCCCATCCAACGATTAAGAAAAAGCAGCATACATAAAACAAAGAAATTGGCAACCGGTTACACCAGTTACTTAACCAAACCTAGTTTTATATAAAAAATCAATCAGTTCACTCTCTCTCCATTTGCACTCTAACTCTTTACTCTCCATTTCTTTTGCTCTTCTCTTGCATGAACTTGTAACTTTTGGGTTTGGGTTTCAGCCTTTGCAAACTTCAACTGGTAAGGTTCCCCTTTGCTCTCTTTCTTCTCTCTTGATAGATCACTCTCCTTCATCTAAACTATTTTCATTAGTTTTCCCTCTTTATAGTCTCTGTATTTTGCTCTGTTTCTTCTCTTTTGCATGAACTTTTAAGGTTGGGTTTTGGTCTTTGCAAACTTTAACTGACTGGTAAGGTTCTCCTTTACTCTCTTTACCTTTTCAGTTGCTCTACCACTCTCCTTCATCTAAACTGTTTTCATTTATTTTCCCTCTCTACAGTCTCTGTGACTTTTTGGGTTTGGATCTTTGCAACCTTCAACTTGGAAGGTTAGGCTTTCTACAAATCTTCAACAAATAAGTTTCAGGTATATGAAACTATCAGGATTATGCTTGATAGCAAGAGTGTAATAGTGTAATTGACAATCTTTTCATATAAATAAAGTGATTTTTGATTTAACTAATATTATAGAAATTATATTAATTGTCAAAAGTAAATAATCATAAGGTCAAGAGACTATGAAAAACAAAAGAATTGTTCGTACATCTGGATATGTATGAGGTAGACACAATTCTTTAGTTAGTCTCGAGTACACATTCACAACTTAAGATATAAGGTTGGGCGCCTTTATCTTGTCAAAGTTGTAGATTCTTTTGTTAGCATTTAAGCGGGATCAAATGTGATATGATGAGTCTAAAATCATCGAAGTGTCTTTGGACAAAAGAATCTAGTGCACTGGGTGCATTGAATAGGATCACTATAGAAAACTTTATCTGCAACCGTCAGTGGATAAAAGTATTCAATTGAGACAATCAGAGAGTCTATCTGAATCCTGAGATAAATGATGGACTTATGGTTGCACGCGTTATTATTTGAGCTGTCAAATTAGTACGATTATATCGCATAGTCTATCCTCGATGGCTTGGTGGTATTAATGTGTAAATCGATAGAGGACATTATTTATAGAAATGGACATCGTGACTGCATTTAACAAATGTTAGTAGAATACCATTATATGGATATTTTGAGGTATTGGATATTTAAATCTTTATGTAACGTTTTCAATAGTGGTTATTGAAACATGACTTCTGGACAAGTCAAAATATACAAGTTTGAAAACATGGTAATATGAGTAAATATGGTAACTTGGAGAGCTATAAATGGTCTATGAGCTCTTAGCGATTACTGGTATTTTTCACGAGGATACATTTTCTCCATTTAGGTTGTATAGGGTACGAATTAATACGCTCACTTATTCTATCTTTGTTTAAGAGTTCAATTTTAGTTCTTTAGTGGAATCAACTAAAATTAATGGATCAGACGTAAGTGAATCATTTGTTGATTGTAATTAGGTTGTGTCTATTGGAGCTTAAATTTAGACAGTTCGCCAAAATCCCCAATCCATACGAACTTGAAATGGATCACTAGTTATATACTACCGGATCATTTATTTGATCCATCTTATAGAATTGATTTTGGAACTACTTTCCAAAAGTTTTGAGAGGTGTGTTCTTGTGTTCGATCAAGACATGCGGTAACTCGTCAAAATACCTAGAATGGGTGGCCAAGGGTGTGTGACCCCTTGAGCGGCCCTAAGGGATGTTTTTAACATCCCGTAAATATATTGATAATATAATTAGCACATTTAATAAAAATGGGGCTGCTAAATTATATTAAATATATTTATTTAAAGGCATGTGGACTTATTTCTTTTTGTAAGAATGAGTCTAGTTCACATGTGGACTTTTTGTGGAGGTCCAATGAGATTAATAAAATGGAAAAACAAAATTTGGCCCATGACAATAGGGGTGGGTGACACGCTCAAACGCGTGGGAATAAATCCCAAGTGTAGGATGTGTCGAGGTAATAAAATTTCCGTGAGTACGGAGTCGAATCCACAAGGAGGTAGTGCTACTAATTATAAAACTAAAGATTATACTAAAGCGGTAAAATAAATCAAGGATGTTTTTGGGTTTTTAGTTAAACTACAATTAACTACTAAAACAATAAAAGTAAAGCAAGACGAAATATATGGAGGATAACGCTAGGTGGTCACACGATCCCAATTCCGGATAAGAAAACATTGACTATTATGAAGCACAATATACTCAAGATGAACTATTTCCTAATATTGGCTCATTAAATTATAGTTCATGCATTGATAATTTGAATTCAATCCCCTTCACCTATTGGTCCTAGAGTAAAGCGATCAAACACCCAATGTAGTAATAATTCTTTGGTCAATTAAGCACTTTCATACCTCAATCAACCTATAATTCATTGCTAGACTCTTACTAAACTCAATTACAATCAATTGATGTCTCATAATGATTATAATTTCCTTATTAATAGTAATTCAAAATTCATGCAAACATTTTCGTAATGCAAACAATAAGAATTATCAATTAATAGAATTAAATTGTTTAACAACATATATTGAAATATATGAAAAATATTACATAGTCAAATTTCTGAATCCATTCATAGTTTCCGGAACCACCTAACAAAAAATCTAATCAATCATACAATCAATTAAACATAAAGATAGGAAAAAGGGAAGTAATACAACCCATTCGATGAAGTTGAGAATCGAAATCCGCTTGTTTCTCGCTTAGATTTCTCCTCCATCGTTCTTCGTCTTCTCTCGATGGAAAATCGATGTAATCGCAACTAGAAATGTGTTGATGTGTTGTTGATGTTGGATGGTGTTTTGGAGTGGAGGAATGGGTGAAAAACCACCCTTAGCCGAAGCCAAGGACTGCCAAATCGTGCCCAGCTGAACCTCTCTGTTGGATCCCCTCTCTATTGGATCCTCTCTCTCCTTTGGATTCACAAATGGGGGCTATTTATAGGAGATGTTTGGTTACTGTTCACGCGTATACGGTACTGTTCAAAGGTACTGTTCACCAGCTGTTCACGTGTATACGGTACTATGTATGGTATTATTCACATGTATGCCCACATCTTCAATTTAATCCACCAAGGCTTCCTCGGTAAGCTTATGCGCCTCATACCAAGTATACATGTCCTGAATTGCCCGGTTTTGCCTCGACTCATCGTGTATTCGCATTAATTCACGGGGCTCACCTAATAGCTGCACATACTCACAAAATACATCAAACGTACCAAAAATACAATCAAAAGAAACAATCCAAGGGTCGTAAATATATAACAATAAATAACCGATCAGTGGGCGGCAATGGCTAAATTAATTAGCCAATTATTTTGTTTTACTTTATTATTTAATTAAATGGTAATTAGTTAGTTAATTAATTAATTAATTGTTTAATTAAAAGTCAAAACACTTTTCTACTAGGAATTGGATTTCTAGTTTCATGCTATTTGTAATAGTATGATAAGTATCAAAAACCTTATTTGATAAGGAGATAAAGAAAAGAAGTTATTTATCAAATCAAATTAGGAAGTTTTTAATATTTATCAAAACTTTAAAGTTGACTATTAGTCACTTTTAGAAAGTTTTGATAAGTTATTCTAATTCTTAATTATCCTTTAATAATTATTGGATAATAGTTTCAAGAGATGAAATAGCCTTTAAACCCCTAGGTGGCCCTAGTGGACGAGTTATAGTCTCGTGAGGGTTTACCAGCTACGATACCCACAAACGTGCTAAGCTAACCATATACATAACTAAACATCAAATTAAGTATAAACACAAATGCAAGGGCATAAAAATAGCACAAAATCTAAAATCTAAAATGTTGCCAATAAGTCTAATACACCCTATATCATACATGACACTGACATGCAACGCATTTATAACAGTCAATCCTTCCATATTAATAAGCCACTGATGTAATTCGCCTCGACTCTGGTCTCACCAGTTTTCACTCAATGACACTCAAAACCTAAGCTATCACACTTTCAACTGCATTCGACTGGAATTTATGAGCAAAGAATTTCAAAATGAGTTGTATGCATCAATAATTAGAAAGAACCCTATATCATACATGACACTGACATGCAACGCATTTATAACAGTCAATCCTTCCATATTAATAAGCCACTGATGTAATTCGCCTCGACTCTAGTCTCACCAGTTTTCACTCAATGACACTCAAAACCTAAGCTATCACACTTTCAACTGCATTCGACTGGAATTTATGAGCAAAGAATTTCAAAATGAGTTGTATGCATCAATAATTAGAAAGAACACACAAATTAATCAAAAGATCTCATGAAAGATATCAAATGCTAAGAACAGAAAAATCAATGTATATACAAGTCAAATATTACAATTAAGTTTCCTAAGGAGATCAACAGGTCTTTATATGGTTGTAATGGGCTTAGGGTGATTGCCTCAAAAAGAACGGAATTCGGGTTCAACTCACTTGGAAACCTATTGAGAGATTTCATAAAATTTTCAATTCGCACACTTTCTCTCACGACTACCAAATTTGCACAACTTTTCTTTCTTTCCTCTTCTACACCTTTCTCTTTCAACCTCTTTTCAACTCGTTTTTCAAATTTTTTTTTTCTTTATGCATCATACTCATTTTCTCATTTAGCCAATTCTTTTCATTTTTTTTTTATGCTAGCTATTCTTTCTCTTCTGTACATTTCCCACATTCTTTTCATCTTTTTAACTCCACTCCTCTTTCTCACTCAACACTTACATATTTTTCTTTTAATTGTCTCTAGTTTCCAAGCGTCAAAGATAACGTCTTACAATTTACGTCTAGGATTTTTGGACATGTAGGTCATACAATAAAAGGCTAATATGCGAGTGTTTGGTATCGAATGGGATAGAGCACACAATTTAAGGACAGGAAATCAAGCTATTTAGGAGTTCACACACAATGCCTAGATCATATCTCAAAAATCTACTCAATTGAACATTCAACACATACAGACAAGATTCTTATTATGCAGTTCATTAACATCCAATGCACACCTAATAGAGATCAATCTAATAACAATAAAGCTCAAGAAAGTGTTTAAGAGTAGAAACAAAGATTCCCTTAGAATGAATACGCAATAAGCTCAAAATCTCACTAAGGGTAGTCTCCACTATTAATCAGAGCTACTAATTGGAAGTTTTCACATACTACAATGCAAAGACTTCAGACCTATATATTAAGATGCAAAGACACTACCGGCATTATTCTAGCTAACAACTTTGTACACTTAAATGATCTAAGAATTGACATATTATTACTCAATTATCTGTAAAGCCTGCATATGATTTGCTATCTTAAAACAAACACAACAAAACACAAAAACACACTAAAGACTCAAAATATGACACAAAAACACACAAAAACCAAAATACCCCCAAACCTAAGATAAATATTGTCTTCAATGTTTGAAATCCTAAATTCAAGGGAAAAACAAAACAAACAAAACATGACATAGAAAACAAAAATACAGAAAAACAGTCCTAATATCTACAACTAACAATCCTAATATCCACAACTATCACTTCATCCAACCTCACTTCCCCGTACTTCGTTTGCTCTACACAAGGCATAGCACTTCTATTGGAAAAGCGAAATGGAAAGAAACTGACACATTCAACAAGACAAACAGCAAGAAAAATAAAATAAAATAAAGGGTTACCTCCCTAAGAGCGCTTGTTCATAGTCTTAGCTCGACTTTGGGACCACTCATGGTGGTTTCAATTGTCGGTAATCCCTGCGCAGCTTCCAAATTCTGATTGTATCCCCAGACATGCATGCTTCGCTAGCTTGACCACCATCTCCACCGTTTTATCATTATTCTGCACTTGACATGTATTTTTCTTCTTCGGAGGCTCTTTTTATTTTTTTTCTTTGGATTGACACTCTCTCCGGTTGATTTCCTCACTTCAACATTGAAACAAGAGGTTGTTGTTGAATTTTCTGGCTTGGTCTTGAGTATATTGAAGTGTTCTCTTTCATCTCCAACCCTCAGCGTCAGCTTCCCTTCATATACATCAATGAGGGCTCTGCTGGTTGCCAAGAATGGTCTTCCTAGAATCAATGGGATCTCTACATCCTCCTCCAACTCTAGTACCACAAAATCTACTGGGAAGTAAAGCTTACCAACTTTGATCAAAACATCTTCAATTACGCCATGCGGATACTTTACTGACCGATCTGCCAGTTAAAGAGTTATATTTGTTGCTTTGACTTCCCCTAATTCCAGTTTCTTGAAAACTGAGTACGACATCAGATTTACACTAGCTCCTAGATCGTATAGTGCTTTCCTAAACTCCTTCGTGCCAATGGTACATGGAATAGCTAACCTACCTGGATCTTTCAACTTTGGTGGAAGCTTATTCTGAATGATCGTACTGCACTCCTCCGTGAGTGCAACTGTTTCAAACTCACCCAGCCTTCGCTTGTTTGATATGATATCCTTCAAGAACTTCATATATGTTGGCATCTGAGCTAATGCCTCTGCAAATGGAATATTGATATGAAGTTTCTTGAAGATTTCCAAGAACTTTTTGAAATTCTTGTCAACCTTATGCTTCCTCAAATGCTATGGAAAAGGGATAGGAGGCACATATGCCTTGACTTCAGGTGGTGGAAGTAAGTCATCTTTGCTTTGGTTAATCTTTGGCTCTTCGTCTATTGACTTACTCTTGGTAGTTGGAATCTCCGCAGAGGGAATCACTACTGGGTGTTCAATTGACGTGCCACTTTGCAAGGTATTTGCATGACATTGCTCTTTTAGATTGGTCTCAATATTACTGGGTAGTGCTCCTTGAGCTCTACTCTGCATCTCTCTGGCTATCTGGCCAATCTATACTATATGGTCAATCTTCACATCCATCTTCTTCATTGCAGTATCTTGACTGTCCATTCTGGAATCAATCTTTGTCATGAACTTAACCAGCATGTCTTCTAAGGCTGGTTTCCTCTCTTGCTGATTAGATATCTGATTCCCTTGAAAATTGCCTTGATTCTGAAAACCAGGTGGAATGGGATGCACATTGCTGTTCTACTGCTGATTGCTCCACGAGAAATTTGGGTGATTTCTCCAGCCAGGATTGTAGATGTTTGAGTAAAGATTGTTGTATGGTTTGTTGAAGTTCTACACGTATTGTACTTGCTCTGCACTGCTACCACCTACGAAAGAATTACCCATCATGCACTATGTACTAATGTGCAGTCCTCCATACATGTCACATCCTGGAGTAGCTGACTGGATAGAATTTACATTCCATTTGTTGATCTGGCTTGACGATGAGGCCACCTGTGCTTTGAGTGATATGATCTTATCGACTTCAAAAGCTGTTACTGGACCCCCTGCTTTCCTGTGAACTGCTCTCTCATTTACCCACTGATAACTGTTTGTGGACATCTCCTCAATCAAATCGTAAGCAATATCAGTTGACTTGCTTATTAAAGCACCTTGAGAGGCTGCATCTAACATGCTGCGGTTTTGTTGTGTGAGACCATTGTAAAATGTCTGCACTACAAACCAATCAGGTAAACCGTGATGCGAGCACTTTCTCAATGAATCCTTGTATCTCTCTTAGATGTCGTATAATGATTCTGTCTCAAATTGCACGAACTGAGTGATATTGTTTCTGAGCTTTGCTGTTTTTCCTAGTGGAAAATACTTGGCGAGGAAAGCTTGAGCTAGACCTTCCCATGTTGTGAAAGTATTCGGCGACAGTGAGTTCAACCACAACTTTGCTCTGTCCTTTAATGAGAAAGGAAATATTCGCAGCCGAATCGCATCATCAGACACCCTATTCTGCTTGAAGGTGTCGTAAATCTCCAGGAATCGTTCCAGATGGCTATTGGGGTCATCGATCGGCATACCCCTAAACTGAACAGTGTTCTGAATCATCTGGATGATTGCCGGCTTGATCTCAAAATTGTTTGCTGCAACTGGAGGCCGTCGAATGCTCGACTGATTTCCCACCACTAACACCCTATCTCTCGATGAATTTCAAATATATTAGAATGCAATAAACATGGGAACATATTAGATCACACAACCTACACCAATATATCTCTATTTGGTTCCTAGGCTATTGTGTCAATTTATCGAACACATTGTGGACGTCTCCTCTCGGTACTTAATCCACAACAACAAGATATTGAATATTGGTGATCAAGCAATATACAATCAATAACGCATTAAATCAACACTCAATCAAATAACTCAAATCATCCAAGCATTCATTAATCTCAATCAAAATTCATAGTAAATTCCATCATCATCCCTAGTGTAGGAAATTAGTTCATAATTAGGAAATAAGAATACATAGTATTATTTATCAAGAGTATCATGAACAACATAAGATTAAGGAAAGAATGTGAAAGAAAAACTCTAGAAGGGTGGACTCTCATCTGAAACCGATTCGGTTGAGCTTCTCCGTGCACAAATCCAAGTCCTATGAGCGATTGAAGTCATCCGGAGAATCGATCCGATGGCTAGTCTCCTAGGCCTTCTTCTCTCTTCTTCTTCCTTCTTCTCTCTGTATTTTCTCTTTTCTGGAACCCAGTCGGCTCTCTCATCTTCTCTTCATCATTTTCTATTTATAGAGTGCAGCTAGGTTGATGGAATTACCGTTGCCGCAACCCAAGCTCGCGTGGAAGAGGTCGCGTGACACACTGTGATGATCTGCTACCTGTGCGCGTGAGGGACAAGCGTGACCCAAGGTAGAGTGCAAGCATGCAAAGGTGCAACACACTGTGATACTCTTGTTTTCTTTCAAGCATGCAAGTGGACAACACTTGATTGCCATGTAATATTTCTTCTCATGCATAAACTGATCAGCAGCTCTATTTCAAGCATGTGGCAGCTACTGCTTTGATCTTCTTCATTTTCTCTTCCACGTGTAACAAGCTCTTTAATTCTTCTTTAATTTCATGCAAAGGTTGGCTTCTCTCTAATTGGTATCCGAATTGCTCGGTTTTGCCTCGATTCATCGTGTATTTGCATTAATTCACAGGGCTCACCTAATAGCTGCACATACTCACAGAACACATCAAACGTACTAAAAACACTCGAAATTACAATTAAAAGATACGGTTCAAGGGATGTAAAAATATAACAATTATCGATCGATCACTTAAAAGAAAAGATATAACTAGAGGGGTATAACCGACATTATGACCCAGCTGTAGTTATGAACTACTTGTGGAGGATCAGACTATATGTAAATAATTATATTAATGGACACTGAGATTTCAGAGTATAATTAACATTACTAAGTATTATTGGAGCCAAAAAATGTGGGTCCATTAGGTCCCCTTGCTAGCCCTTATGGTTGTTGGTAATAAGGGTCACGGTAAATTAATTGGATGGTCCAATTAATAGTATTACGAAAGTAACGCAATTTAATTAAAGAGAATAATTAAATAATATGATTATTTAATTAAATATTTAGGAGGTTACGACATCAAACTATGACAGGGACAAAAGGATTAAAATAATTTGATTATCTTAATTGTCCCACAGGTCACAGGTTCAAGTCTCTAGGGAGACCAAAACAAATAGGAATTTAGAATCCTATTTGACTTGGTTAAACTAAAACCTTAAGAGCCTAGTATTTAAGAGTTAATATTCTAGTAAAATTTAACCTAACCTAAGTGAAAAGGAAAGAGAGAATTCGGCTGAGTAAGAGGGGAGGAGAGGAAAAAAAAAAGTTTTTTTTTTTACTTCCTTTTGCAGGTGCGGCCGGCCAGGGAGAAAAGGAAGTCTTCTCCGTTCCTTTTCATGTGACTTCTATCTCTTACCGTGACGTGTCCACACACGAGTTGGCAGACCGCGGGTCATAGCTCGGAAGATCCGGTGGTGAATCAAAGAGTCAGGAAAATGTAATCAAACAAAAAAGTATGTAGTTCAAGAAACTATTTTTTGGCGTATACACATGAATTTTTTTCTGATTGAAAAACGTTTTCAATAAAGAAAATTTTTTAAACCTATTCCGCATGTTATTTGATAAAACAATTATTTTCTTCCCTTTACTTCCAATTTAATCACGAACGTGAATCATCTTGGAGTTTGGCTTCTTTTTCTTTAAATTGTAATACCTGAGGGTGGAAAATAAAAAAAAAAATTTGTTTCGTTAGTCACAGTCAACCTCCAGAAGAAACTAAAAGTGCTCGGTCACTTTTGAATTCATAACTATCGATCAAAATTCGCGTGAACCTTAATCGATATTCTACACAAAGCCTTTTGATGTAAAAACTAGTAGCGTACTATCGAAACTTAACGCTCTTCTCTTTTCTTTCTAGGCCGAATTCCTCACACACGTTTTTTTTTAGTTGGCGAATTTTTCTTAAGCAAGATGAAGCTCAAAAATTCACACAACAACACTAGTCCTGGCCAAACTCCCTTGATTGGTATTTGTGGGTGTCGAATTCTCCTTTAGGGAGGACGTAGGAAAAACACGCAGTGGAAGCGCAAAAAGTTTGCATTGGTATGTTTTAAAAATTTTCCTAAAAAGAGTGGATCTTAGCCCTCAGTTAATTAAATATATAATAAAGGTATCGTACCTTTATGAACCGTGAAGTTTGATGTCGTGTCGAGATCGAACCGCAAGATCTTTCAATCCTTCACGAACGTGGATCACCTTGGAGTGTGGGCTCCCTTTCTTTGAATTGTGTACCTGAGGATGAGAAACAAAAAAATTTTCTTTTTTTTCGTTAGTCACTTAAACCCCTCCTGAGAAAACGAAGAACATTTTGGAACTAAGTTGTTCTTTCTCTATTTTCTCTTAGGCGAATTTTCACACTTTCCTTTAGAGGGGGGCGGTTTTTTCTTGGCTATCAAAAGCTCACAAAAAATCACAATTGCATTAGCCTTGGTTGAACTCTCTTGCTTGTCTATTTATGGTGGCCGAATTCTCCCTAATGTGGGAGGATTTGTGTTTCACCATAAAACCTATTAAGCTAGAGTTCAATCCAATCTCATCTCTAAAAAGTATTATCCAATAATTATTAAAGGATAATTATCAATGAGTGACTTATCAAAACTCTCCTAAAAGTGACTTAAAAGTCAACTTTTTAATTTTGATCAATATCAAAAACCTTCCTAATTTGATTTGATAAATAACTCCTATTATTTATCACCTTATCAAACAAGGTTTTTGATAGTTATCATACTATCACAAATAGTATGAAATTAAGAATCTAATTCCTAATAGAAAAGTATTTTTGACTTTTAAATAAATAATTAATTAATTTTTATTTAATTAAATAATAAAATAAAATAAAGTAATTAGCTAATACCGCCCAACCCTAAATCCATGGGCTAACTTTGTTTTTCCATTTTATTAATCTCATTGGACTTCCACAATAAGTCCACATGTGAACTAGAGCCATTCTTACTAAAAGAAACAAGTCCACATGCCTTAAATAAATATATTAATATAATTTCAATAGCCCATTTATATTAAATGTGCAAATTATATTCTTAATATATTTATGGAATGTTAAAACCATCCCATAGGGCCACCCAAGGGATCATACACCCTTGGCCGCCTATTTTAGATACTTTGACGAGTTACCGCGTGTCTTGATCGAACACAAGAACGCACCTCTCAAACCTTTTGGAAAAATTCCAAAAATGATTCTTAAGATGGATCATTAAATGATCCGGTAGAATATATCAAGTGATCCATGAAAGTTCGTGTGGATTGAGAATCTTGGCGAGCTATCTAAATTTAAGCTCCAATAGACACAACCTAATCACAATCAACAAATAATTCACTTAGGTCCGATATATTAATTTTAATTCATTCCACTAAAAAACTAAAATTGAACTCTTAAATAAAGATAAAATAAGTGACCGTACTAATTCGTACCCTAGACAACCTAAATGGAGAAAATGTATCCTCGTGAAAAATATCAGTAATCGCCAAGAGCTCCTAAACCGCCTGTAGCTCTCCAAGTTACCATATTTACTACTCATATGACCATGTTTTCGAATTTGGATATTTTGATTTGTCCAGAAGTCATCATTCAATAGTCACTATTGAAAACCTTATGTAAAGATTTAATACCCAATACATCAAAACATCTATATGATGGTATTCTATTAACATTTGCTAAGTGCAGTCACAATGTCCAATTCTATAAATGAGGTCCTCTATCGATATACACGTGAATGTCGCCAAACCATCGAGGATAGACTATGCGATATAATTGTACTATCCAATTGTCTAGACTCTCCAATTGTCTAGATTGAGCTATGCAATATAATGATAATGCATCGAAGATTGAGCTAGACTTTCCAATTATCTCAGTCGAAAACGTTTATCTACTGCGGTTGCGGATAAAGTTTTCTTCAGTGATCCTATTCAATGCACCTAGTGCACTAGATTCTTTTGTCGAAAGACACTTTGATGATTTTAGACTCATCATATCACATTTGATCCCGCTCAAATGCTAATAAAAGAATCTACAACTTTAACAAGATAAAGGCGTTCAACCTTTGATCTTAAGTTGTGAATGTTGTTCGAGACTAGCTAAAGAATTGTGTTTACCTCATACATATCCAGATGTATGAACAATTCTTTTATTTCTCATAGTCCCTTGACCTTATGATTAGTTACTTTTGACAATTGATGTAATTGCTATAAGATTTGTTAAAACAGAAATCACTTTATTCATATGATAAAGGTTGTCAAATACACTATTACACTATTATTATCGAGCATAATCCTAACAGAGGATTTGTGTTTCACCAGAATTCCTATCAACTAGAGAGTTCAATCCAATTCTAACTCATAAGTGTGTAGTCAATTATAAGTGATTATGGCAATTAGATTAAATTTTAATCCAATCCCAATTAGGAATTTTAATTGTGACTTATTAAAAACTTCCTAATTTGACTAGATAAATAAAAACTTTTATTTATCTACTTATCAAATAGAGTTTTGATACTTATTGTACTACCAACAATAGTATGAAACTAAGAGACCTTCTCCTAGTTAAAAAAGATTTTGATTTTTAATTAAACAATTAATTAATTAATTAATTAATTAATTAATTAATTTCCATTTAATTAATTAATAAAATAAAACAAAATATTAGACTAATTAATTAGCCCTTGCCGCCCAAGCCTAAATACATGGGCTAAATTTTATTTTTCCATTTTATTAAATCCATTGGACTTTAATAAAAAGTCCACATGTGAACTAGACTCATTCTTACTAAAAGAAATAAGTCCACATGCCTTAATTAATATATTAATATAATTGAGCAGCCTGTTTAATTAAAAATGTGCAATTATATTCTTAATGTATTAATGGAATGCTAGTTACACCTTATCAGGGCCACCCAAGAATTTCCACATCATTCGCCGCCCATTACAGATACTTGAAGAGTTACCGCGTGTCTTGTTCACACATGAACGCACCTCTTCAAAACTTTGGATTCCAAAAATCCAAAAATAATTTTAAATGGACCCAGTAATTGGTCTAGTAGAATATATTAAGTGACTTATGCAAATTTGTGTAAATTGAGGATCTTGGCGGGCTATCTAAATTTAAGCTTCAATAGACACAACCTAATCACAATCAACAAATAATTCACTTAGGTCTGATCTATTAATTTTAGTTTATTCCATTGAATAACCAAAATTGAACTCTTAAATAAAGATAGAATAAGATAGTGTTTCTCATTCGTACCCTAGACAACCTTATTGGAGATGCTGTATCCTCATGAAAAATATCAGTAATAGCTAAGAGCTCATAGACCACCTATGGCTCTCCTAGTTACCTTTTTTAATCAAATGACCACATTTTGAAATTGGATATTTTGACTTGTCCAGAAAACATGTTTCAATAGACACTATTGAAAACTTAACGTTAAGATTGAATATCCAATACCTCAAAATATCCATATGATGGTATTCTACTCACATTTAATAATTGGAGCCACGATATCCATATCTATAAATGAAGTCATTTACAATAAACAAATGAATACCACCAAACCATCGAGGATAAACTATGCTATATAGTCGTACTCATTGACAGCTCAAATGATAATACTTGAAACCATAAGTCCATCATTTATCTCAGGATTAAGATAGACTCTCTGATTACCTCAAGTGAAAACGTTTTATCCACTGACGGTTCTAGATAAAGTATTTCATTGTGATCCTATTCAATATACCCAGTGTACTAGATTCTTTTGCCCAAAGACACTATACTTTGATGATTTTAGACTCATCATACCGAATTTGATCCCACTCAAATGCTAGCAAAAGAGTCCACAACTTTAATAAGATAAAGGCGCCCAACCTCTATCTTAAGTTGTGAATTGTATTCAAAACTAACTAAAGAATTGTGTCTACCTCATACATATCCAAATGTACGAACAATTTTTTATTTCTCATAGTCTTTTGACCTAAAGATTATTTACATTTAACAATTATAATATTTAAACTATAAAAGTTATAAGATTTGTTAAAACAAAAATCACTTTATTAATATGAAAAGATTATTAAATTACACCATTACACTCAGCATAATCCTAACAATCTCTCTCTTCTGCTATAGCAAGTGTGTCATATCTCTCATCCCCATGTTCTCTTGATGCCCATCAAAACTCTTTTGTGGTAAATCCTTTGTGAAGGGATCCGCTAGATTTTCTGCTAACGCGATCTTGGTAATCGTCATGTCATCCTTATGCACAATCTCCCTGAAAAGATGATACTTCCTTTCAATGTGTTTACATCTCTTATGACTTTTTGGTTCTTTCGAATTAGCCACTGCACTACTATTGTCACAGTAGTTAGTGATCTGCTAATTCGCACTAGGAACCACTTCCAAGTCAATCAAGAATTGGTTAAGCCATACAGCCTCTTTAGCAGCTTTGCATGTGGCTACATACTCAGCTTCCATGGTGGAATCAGCAATATATGATTGCTTGATAATCCTCCATATGACTACTCTTCCTCCAAGAGTAAACACATATCCTGATGTGGATCTTCTAGAGTCAGAATCTGATTGGAAATCTGAATCTGTATACCCAAGGAGAATTAAATCCTCTCTAGAGTACACAAGCATATGATCTTTTATTCTCCTGAGATACTTGAAAATATGCTTGACTTCCGTCCAGTGATCAGGACTAGTTTTCGATTGAAACCTGCTAACTATGCCAACAGCATAACAAATATTTGGTCTAGTACAGAGCATTGCATACATGAGACATCCAACTGTCGTGGCATACAGAACTTTACTCATGAATTTCTCTTCATGCTCATTCTTAGGAACTTGTTCCTTAGAAAGTTTAATTCCATGTCTGGAAGGTAACATACCTTTCTTGAAATCCTGCATAGAGAACCTAGACAAGATTTTATTTATGTATGAAGCTTGGGATAATGCAATCGTTCTATTCTTTCTATCCCTTATTACTTGGATACCAAGAATATAACTTGCTTCTCCTAAAGTCCTTCATATCAAGTTGTTTTGCTAACCATTCTTTCACTGATATCAATACTCCTACATCGTTTCCGATGAGTAGCATATCATAAACGTAAAGAACCAGAAAAACCAACTTCTCGCCTTTTATCCTTTTGTATACACAAGGTTCGTCAAGGTTTTGAATAAATTCAAAACCTTTTAAGGCTTGATTGAACCTTATATTCCAGGATCTGGATGCTTGCTTCAGTTCATATATGGACCTTTGCAACTTCCATACCCTTTCCTCTTGGCCTTTTTCAATGAATCCTTCTGGTTGCATCATATAGATGCTTTTGTCAAGACTTCCATTAAGGAAAGTTATCTTGACATCCATTTTCCAAATCTCTAGGTCTAGAGATGCCACTATGGATAAGAGTATCCTTATGGATTTTAGCATGGCTACAGCAGAGAAGATTTCCTCGTAATCGATACCTTCCTTCTGTGTATAACCTTTAGCTACCAATCTAGCTTTAAAGGTTTCCACCTTACCATTCATACCTCTTTTCCTCTTATATACTCACTTGCAACCAATGGGTTTTATCCCTTTAGGCAAGTCTACAAGTGACCAGACTTTGTTTATGAACATAGACTCAATTTCATATTGTATTGCCTTTTGCCAATGGTGACAATCAACATCCTTTATAGCTTCATTGTATGTGTATGAATTATCATCGTCCGAGAGATTCTCCATTTATTCTCCTAGACCAATGTATCTCTCGGGTTGTCTACTAACCCTTCCATTACGACGAGGAATAGTAGGTTGTTGATCTTATTTTGGTACGGAACTTACAATTGGGCTAGATTGTGAAACCACTTGTGGAAATGTATCTCCTGAAAGCTCATTCAGGACAATTCTACTCTTAGGCACAAAATCATTCATACAGTCTTTTTCCAGAAATTTAGTATTTGTCGAAACAAATACTTTAAGATCTGAAGGACTATAGAAATAATATCCTTTAGTTCCTTTCGGATACCCTACAACTATGCATGTTTCTGAAGGGGACTTTATCTTTTCTATCTTTCCTTTTAACATGTGTAACGCCCCTAATTTTTCATAATTATGAAAAGTATTATTATTAATTATTATTAAGCATACAACAGTCAAGTATATGATTTATATTGGTGGAAAGTATATATATTCGGTATATGGTTGAAAAATGAATAGTGATTTTAACCGAGTTAAAATCCCATTAGAGATATTATTTTCATGGTGCATTTGGATGATAATGGGTCCAATTGAATATTGGTAAAGTCAATTTGGTGATTGGATAAGTGTGGAATATTTTTGGAATAATTATTGAGATGGAATGTGATTAATTGTAAATTGGATTGTCATTTTGTGATTTATAGAAGTCAAAGGAGCAATTTGAAATTGAGAAGATATATATATATATATATATATATATATATATATATATATATATATATATATATAATATTAGTGGAAAATTCCACTAACATATGGAAGTCAAACAACAAAAATTGTTTTTGCACAACAATAACACACAGCAGAAAACAGAGGAGGAAGTTGGCGTGAGAAATAGAGAGAGAAAGAGAGAGATTCTAGTAAGAGAAAGAGCTAGAAGAAGAAGAAGAAAGAAGGAAGGTGAAGTTGGTCAAGAAGAGTTTTGTGTAAAGAATAGCATTTCAGGTTTGGTGATACCGTTTTCGTATTTTTCAAATTTTCCAGAATATTTTGGAATCGTTATATTATATTGTTTTTAGTTTATTTGAGCTATATTGATTATGATATATTGTTTGAAATTGATTTTGGGATGTTTTGGATTACGTATATTTGGAATATATTCTGGATCCGTAATATTGTTTACGAAAAATATTCTGAATTGATTTTCGATATGTTTTGATTATAGTAATATTACGGAGAATATTATTAAAAGCGATTTCATATATATTGTTTTGTGATTTGTTTCGAAAAGTGATTTGGGGCATTTGGATTTACGATATATAATTGCATGTGATTTTAAATGTGATTTGAAGCGATTTCTGGATTCAGACATATTTTCGGAAACGATTTTGTAATTTACTTGTATATGTATATTGATGCAATTCAAATTCCGGAAATGTGTATACTGATTTGGATATGATTTCAGAATTTAAATTGACGATTCTGTTCGGAATGAATTATATGATTTTTGAAAAGTAATTTGGCTCTGATATATGTAAACATAGATATGGATATAGGAGATTGACATGTCAATTGGGTTTTTCTATGTAGTACTATGCCGATTCTGATATGTATATAGGATACACAGCGAGTCCTCCGTTGGTATCTAATTCTGATATGTATATGGAATACGCAGCGGGTCCTCCGTTGGTATCCAACTCTGTTCTGTATAGCCCGTAATCTAGTCCGAAAAATATGTTTAGTATATCAAGAGCCCGAAATGGAATTAGAAATGTGATATGATCTGTATATGATTTGAGATAGAAATGATTTGATTTGGTATTATTATGTTTTTATTAGATATTTATTCTGATTTCCGATGGACTTATTAATATTTGCTTCGATATGATATTTGTTTTAGTTTTCCGATGGATTTGTATATTCGAAATGTTATTTGATTTGAAACGTGTTTTATATTGGGAAGTGATTTATGAATATTTGACTTGACTTGTTTTTAATGTGAATATATGCCTTGACTTGTATTTGACTCGAATTGAGCCACATATTGATTATTTATTTGTCAGTATATTTTTGATGTTTTGATTTAAATGATATTATAGTGTAAGCGTAAAAATAGTTTTATGTACACCCATTAAGCTATATGCTTAGCGTGTTGAGTTTTTCTCACACGTAGGTAACAAAGGTTCCAGAGAAGGCAAACACAGAGAAGAGTAGAGTCTGTAGGATCCGAGCCAGAGTCACATCGTTCCTATACGTTTGGGTAGACATTTTGTGTACAGTAGTTATGTTTTAAGTACATGCATCTATCGGAAGGATTATGTTGGTTTTATGTATTTTATATAATAATTATGTTTGTCGGTAAAATGGATTCTGTTACTTTTGAATGGGCATTACTTAAATATTATATTTTGTATAAACGTTATTTGTAAAACAGGTTTTGCTAAATCAGAAAAACGGAGGATACTCTGACCAGATTTTCAAAAAATGTTTTAGGACCATTATTTAATGTTTTTTTTTAATTGTAAGGACATGATTTTTATACAGTAAAGCAAAGCAAAGTTTTTCGTACAGTGTAGCGCTCCCTGATTCGGTCTGAGCGGATTGAGGGGGGGTGTTACAACATGTTCTCAAGACATCCAAATATCCTTAAGTGTTGTAAATTAGGCTTTACCTAGTCTACAACTCATGCGGTGTTTGAGGAACTAACTTAGATGGTATGTCGTTTAGAATATACATAGCAGTTTGTAAAGCATATCCCCAAAAATAATTAGGAAGCATAGAATAACTCAACATAGATCTAGCCATGTCTAAAAGAGTCCTATTTCTCCTTTCTGCCACCCCATTTTGTTTCGGTGTTCCTAGTGCAGAAATTTGAAAAATAATTTTATTATCAATAAGATATTGCTGAAACTTACCAGATAGATATTCTCCACCACGATCAGATCTCAAGATTTTTATATGCTTCTCAAGCTAATTTTCTACTTCAGCTTTAAATGCTTTGAACATGTCAAAAGCATCCGACTTATGTTTCATGAGATACACATAGTCAAATCTCGAGTAATCATTCGTGAAGGTGATAAAATACTCATATCCACCCCTAGCTTGAATGCTCATAAAACCATATACATCAATGTGTATTAATCCTAAACATTCAGTGGCTCTTGTGCCTTTGGTCGTGAACGACCTTTTGGTCATTTTACCTTCCAAACAAGATTCACAAGTTGGTAGATCATCAACCTTTAAGTCATTTAAATGTCCATCACTAACCAATCTTTTAATCCTCTTTAGGTTAATATGACCTAGGCGTAAATGTCATACATAAGTTTCATCTTTTGATAATTTTACTCTTTTATAATTAGGTTTCATTGATTCCGTGTCTATCAAGTGAGATATGTTTCTTTGCAAATGGAATAGACCATTTTCAATGTACCTTTGCAAACAATTTTGGTTTTCTTACTAATAATAAAATCTTTATTAAAAGAAACCAAATAACCAATATTATTTAAAAAAGAAACTGAAATTAAATTTCTCTTGGATTGAGGTACATAATAAACGTCTACTAAATCCAGATGCTTATTAGAATCTAAGTTTATTCTAATATCTCCCACTGCATGAGCAGACACTAACGCTTCATTGGATAAACGCTAGTTGAACTTGTAATACACCCTCCCGATAGATTGTACTGTACACGTACAGGTATTGTAATATATTTTTCCAGAATTGGCTGTACAGTACTATAGTGGAATTTATTGAATGGATCCGAAAGTTTCCAAAAAGGGTATCAGAGACTCGGAAAATATCTGGAATAGTTCCAGATGGTTATTAAGGCTCCATAAAGTATATAAGAAAATTCAATTATAAGTTTTGGAGAACATAGTAAAGATTTCCATAAATTGGAGTATGAAGAATATATATTGGAAGTTAAAATATATTTCTATGATATGATATTGTAATTTAATTAATTGATAGAAAAGTAAATTGAAATGGATTTTTGTGGAAAAGAGTTAATGGATTGTTATGGATTAAATTGTAAATCAAAAAGGTTTTGGTCAAATTCATGTGATTAATTTTCATAGTGTTGTCATTTTATGATTTGTAAAAGTCATGGGTCAAGTTTAAATTATTAATGGGATATTTATAATCATGTTTTAGTGGACATTCCACTCACTCAAAATCAAATTAGAAATCGTGAGACATAAAAGAAGAAATCAAAGTCAAACTACGAAAAACAAACCAGAAAACATTTACAAAGTCGGTGGAGAAATAAAAAAAAGTAAATAATATAATATATATATATATATATATACAAATGAATCAGAAAAATGAAGAGGAGAAAACAAAGAAAGAAAACAGAGGAAGAGGAGAGGCGGCGGAGGAGAGAAGAAAGAAAAAAGAGAGAGGAGAAAAAGAGAGAAAGGGAGAGAGCTTTGGTAGGAGAAGGAAGAGAAGAAGAAGAAGATAAGCAGTGACCGGAGATGGAAGGAAGAGGAAGAAGAGAGAAAGGAGAAGAGAGAGCTATTGTCCAGCTGAGAGAGAAAGAAGGAGAAAGAAGAGAGAGAGAGGGGCTGTCGGCCATGAGAGGAAGAAGGAAGAAAAAGCAGAACCGAGAGAAAGAGAAAGAGAAAGAGAGAAGGAAAAAGAAAAGAAAGAAAAGAAGAGAGTGTTCGGTTCAGCTAGAAGAAGAAGAAGAAGAGGATTTGGGTAAATTGATAATTGATGAAATTAAATTGATTTTTGAGATTGATTGAGTTTTGATTTGTGTTTGAAATTAATTGTTGAATATAGAGTGAAATTGGATTTCTAGGAAATGAAGAAGATTATGGGTTTTGTGATTTTAGTATTTGATTTGAGTTTTTGTAGAATTTTAATTGAAATTAGTTAGATTGGAGTTGATTAGAATGAAAATCAAGAAAATTAGTAAGGTAAATTTTGGGGATTTTATGATTTCAAGTTTAAATTGTTAAATTGAGATATTAATTGAGTAATTTGAGTGTTTTAGAGTTAATTGGTGGTATGAATTTGGAATCGTTAAGTAAAAAATCAAAATGATTCTCAAATTAGTAAACTTGTATTATAAATTTTTGGGTAATATTGTGTTTGATAATTGATAAGAGTTGTAGAAATTGTTTGGAATGAAATTGAATCATTAGTTTTGAGAATTTTTGAATTAAATTCGAAATTGAAGTTATAATTAGTTTAATCAAGTTTAATGAGATTGAAATTGGATGTTGTTAAGTGAAGGAAATTCACTTATGTTAAATTAATGAAAATTAGAATGAGAATTTATGTAGAGAATTCGATTTATGGGTACTTAAGTAATAGAAATTGTAGTTATACGATTGCAATACAAATTGATACTTAGAAATTCAAGAAATCATGTTGATTTTGAATGTTTGAAATTCGGTCAAGAAGAGGAATCATATGATTGATATGTGTTTAATTAAGTTGACATGGTTTTTATTGGATTAAATGTAATTGATTTTATTAGAATAGAAGAAATGGAAGAATAAAGCATAGAACGTGTTAATTGAGTCTTTGTATTAGTTGTTATATTTATATTTATTGATTGAAAATATATTATTTTATTTTAGGAAGAAATCTCCTTAGTGGGGGAGAATACATGAATTATAAGGAAAGGCAAGGAATGTAGTAAGACAAAGGAACCAGAGCACCAAACTTAGAGAAAATCAGAAATCTGTGAGTGTAAAATTATTTTAAAGTAAAGTATATTTTATTTTAGTAATGTGTTTTATTTAAAGTTTAGCAAGCTAATATCGTTATTTAAGATAATGCAAAATCAGATTTTCAGTTGAATTATATTTAGTTTATTTTCTTTAAGTTTGATTTAGTATTTTGTGATTTCGTATATAATTATTTATTTAAATGTGTTTTAATTAAAGTATTTTATATCTCAGAAATTTAAAATTTATATTCATTTAATAAATATATTTTACGTAGATTTCATGGTTTTTAACTAAAAAAAACCTAGTTTTCAAATAAAGAAAAGAGTTTTCAAACCATGGATACCCATTTATTATCATATTATCAGCAGCTTATCAGATTATCAGCAGTAGACCCGGCCGGTACACCCCATTTGTGTGTGGCAAGTTGGAGGGGACAGTCCGCTAACTCCAGGGGGGTTGAATCTGTCGAGTCTGTCAGTCGCCCACACATTGGGGTGTTATCTCACTCTATGTATGCGACGCAGCATTCCGTACATAGACAGTGAGATGTCTTTTATCAGATTATCATAGTCACCAGTGCAGCGCCAGATTAGTCGCCTGGTGACACCCTCCATATGGTGCGGCGCCAGCTGAATCGCCCTATAGATTATCAGTTATCAGATATGGGTTTTCCATTGGCATTTTCAGAAAAGTTTTATCATAAAGTTTTATCATAAAAAGTATTATCAGAAAAGTATTTTAACATAAAAGTGTTATCAGAAAAGTTTTATTAGAAAACGTTTTATCAGAAAAGGTTTATCAGAAAGATTTTATCAGAAAGGTTTTATCAGAAAAGTTTTATCAGAAAAACATTATCAAAAAAGTATATTAGTTTAGCATTTCAGTTTTTTAGAAAAATATATTATTTTAGTTTATCAGTTCTCAGAAAAATATATTATTTCAGTTTATTAGTTTTCATAAAAGTATATTATATTAGTTTATTAGTTTTAAGAAAAGTATATGATATCAGTTTTCAACAATAGCAGAGAGTTTTCAGTTTATCAGTTTTCAGTAATAGTAGTAAGTTTGAAGAGTTTCAGTCAAATTCAAAGTTAATCTTATTATATTTAAGGTTTCCCTGTAAATTAGAAATACTCATTGAGCTCGTTTAGCTCATTATATTTTTATGTTTTTAAACCAACCTCCCAGGTGCAGGTGCAGATAGTGCAGGGACGTCTAGGACAGACAGGACCAGTCAGAACATTGCTGTGAAAGTTCATAATTACGTTTAATGTTTCAGTTGTAATAATTATATAAAGTTTATATTTTGATATTGTTTTTAGCGCATGAGTGTTTTGATTAAAATTTAGATTTCTCTATTTTTGTTAATTTGATATTTAAACTGTTTGAGATGTGATTTGATGAGATGGACCGGAGGTCCACAGTAGTTGAGATTGGGATTTTATAGAAGTGTTAAAATTTTTATGCAGGTCTCCAAGATTTGGTAATTTCAGAAAAACAAAGGAGACTCTGTCAAAATTTTTATAAAAAAAAAAAAAAAAAATTACTACTCAGATTTTCAACTAAAAGAAACGGCTTAGCTTCACGGAAGCCTTTTATCGAGGCAAGCCTCGACTGGAAAGCTACAATGGAGTGCCGGCAGGCTACCTAATGGGAGATAGTAGGTTAGGGGCCTGTCAGAACTCCTCATCACTAAGTCTTTTCTTTTCCTGGAACCCCTTTTCACCACAAATAAAGCACTTCCCTTTTATCTTGGTTACTTTCTTAGTTTCCTTCTTCGTAGGTCCAAGTTGTTGTTTATTCTGTTGTTTCTTAACCTTCTTACGGGTCTTAACAGTAGCAAACTTTCCAACCAAGTGAATCTCTTGACCCTTGCCTTTCACAAGGATCTTTTTAGTGCTTTGAACATCTTGCATCAGGCCCTACAAGGTGTATTCCTTATTGTTCAAGGTGTAGTCCAACTTGAACTGATCAAAGGAATCCGGTAATGAATTGACTATCATGTCAATTTTGGTCTCACCATCTATCTCAGTACCATTGAGTTCAGCAATATTGAGATGTGTTATGACTTTCATCATATGATCCTTTAGGGCTTGTCCAGGTTTCATAATAAGATTCATAAAAGCAGTCACTGCCTCTCTCTTAATCATCCTAAATCTCATAGCAAAAACATCTCCTCTAGAGACATCATAATGACTGCAGCAGTCCTCATCAAAGGACTCCCACGGCTTATACTTGCCTCTTTGCACCTCAGTAGATTCATCATTAGGAACAGGTGGTTTAGGAATAGACAGAATGAATTTATGTTTTTTAGCTTGCAGCAACAGCCTAATTTTCCTTTTCCATGTAACATAATTATCACCAGTCAAGGTATTATCTTTTAGGATATTGATTAGGGATGGGGTCATAATGTTTGAATAAGACAAAATTTATATAAGTAAATAATCATGATAAAGCACTTTCGAATATTTATCTTGAATTAAATTAAATAATTCAATCATAAAATTCAACGGTGATCCAACACCCATAAATGCCACGCTTCATTTGGGAGTTCGCACTATCTACTAGTTGAACTAGGTCCCACCTAATTGTTTACATAACAACTAGCATTTTTAATGTAGCCTTGTAATTTTATTAACAAGAACTCTTTGGAGGATATCAATAAAACCACATTGAGTGTGTTACTAAGGTATCAACCTTCAATAATAATTCCCTCACGAAAATCCCTCATTTGAGAGTAGATATGGCTCGAGTCAATTGTCTAGTTTATCCTTGTAAGGAAGTATCTTGCTAATTTTTCATTCATAAATACCCCTTCGGGGGTTATCACACCAAACATAAAGCTCTATTAACTTTGGAGGCCATAGGTGTTCTAAACACCTTCTCCCACTCAATTGTTTAAGGCATGTGATGAAATTCCAAAGAATAATTTACCAAGTTATCTAGATGCCAATTAGATACCTAAATCATTCAATGCATGTTCATACCAAAAGAGATATATGAGTGGCATTCATATTCTATATGACATGTTATCAAACAATGACAAACATTATAATATTTACGAGAAAGTAAATAGCCACAATTTTGGTCCATCCTAGAAAAGCAAGTAAATTACATTTGTTTAAAAAAACAAAACCCTAACCCTAACTTGGCGAACACGCCATTAAGCGATCGTCTGTCAAAGGGTCTCGCGATAGGGCACAAGCACACCAGAAGGCTTGCGCGGCTGCCCCGTGCGCAGCACCCTTGCTGCCGCCTACAGGCGCGTGTGCTACCTCTCCATGGGCGCGCGCTTACCGCCCAGCCCTTGGAAGGTCGCGCGCGCGCAGTACTTAGAAGGCCACACTCAACACAGCCTAGGTAGGGCTGCGCACTAGCTACCCAGCCCTTGGAAGGCCAAACATGCACACATCCCTTAGAAGGTCACGCGCGCGTACAGCCTAGGGAGGACCACGCACTGCCACACCTTAGTAAGCACAGCTTTGCTCTTGATTACGCGCGCGCTTGCTGCCCGGTGCGCGCGGGCTGCCTAGGGCAGTTCCGTTGCTTCTTTTGCTGCCTCCAATCTTTAACTCTTCGATTCTTCGAATCTCAAAGAAATTACAGCAGCCCTTTATTTTACAATAATAAAATAAAACCTAACAACTAATCAAGAAGAAAATTATGGTGATGATAGGCTACCTTTCTTGTTACAACTTCAAAACAATAATTACATTGAAATTCTATGAGCAAAATTGAGCAATAACAATTCATATAACTATATATATATATATATATATATATATATATATACATATATATATATATATATATATATATCCATACATTCCAATGTAAATATATATGTGAATACCTAGAGTGTCATCTCTTTCTAAAACATGCATATTTACAATAAGAAGAAATAGATACCTGTATATACATTAATTAATTAATTAAGGGTACAACCCGGCTCTAATACTAATTGTAGGAAAAACGATTTGAAAGTATGCAGTGGAAGTTAAAATTGTATTGGTATGGTTTCAAAAATTTTCCTTAAAAAAAAAAACTTTAACCCTTGATCAATTAACATATTAATAAAAAGGGTATCGTACCTTTTTCACGTGACGATTGATGTTGCGATGAATTGATTCTGCAAGATCTTCCAATCTAATCACAAACGTGAATCACCTTGTAGTATGGGCTCCCTTTATTTGAATTGTAATACCTGATGATAGAAAACAAAAACCTTTTTCTTTTTGTAAGTCACAATTAACCCTCCTGAAGAAACAAAGAATGCTAGGTCACTTTTGAATTCACAATCTTTCGATCGAATTCGCGTGAATCTAAATCGATGTTGTACACAAAACCTTTGATGTAAAAGTTAGTAGTGTACTATCGAAACTTAACGTTCTTCTCTTTTCTCTCTTGGCCGAATTCCTCGCACACTTTTTCTCTGAGTTGGGAAAATTTTTCTTAAGCAAGATGAAGCTCAAACATTCACACACAAGCACTAGTCATGACCGAACTCCCTTGATGGGTATTTGAGGTAGCCGAATTCTCCTTTAGGGAGGATTTGTCTTTCACCAAAATTCCTGTCAACTTGAGAGTTTTCAATCCAATTCCAACTCATAAGTGTGCAGTCAATTATAAGTGATTGACTTTTATTAATCTTTCTATTATGGCAATTAGATTAAATTTTAATCCAAATCCCAATTAGGAATTTTAATTGTGACTTATCAAAAACTTCCTAATTTGACTAGATAAATAAAATATTTTATTTATCTACTTATCAAATAAAGTTCTGATACTTATCAAACTACCAACAATAGTATGACACTAAGAGACCTCATCCTAGTTGAAAAAAGACTTTGACTTTTTAATTAAACAATTAATTAATTAATTAATTTTCATTTAATTAAATAATAAAATAAAATTAATAGCCCTTGCCACCTAAGCCTAAACCATAGGCCATATGTTGTTTTTCCATTTTATTAAATCCATTGGACTTTAATAAAAAAATCCACATATGAACTAGACCCATTCTTACTTAAAAAAAAAAAAGTCTGCATGCCCTAATTAATACATTAATATAATTTAACAACGCATTTAATTAAAATGTGCAATTATATTCTTGTTGTATTAATGGAATGCTAATTGCACCCCATTAAGGCCGCCCAAGAATTCCCACATCCTTGGCCGCCCATTCCAGGTACTTGAAAAGTTATCGCGTGTCTTACTCACATATTAATGCACCTCTTCGAAACTTTTGGATTCCAAAACCCAAAAATAATTCTAAATGTACCCAGTAATTGGTCCGGTATAATATATTAAGTGACTCAAAGTTCGTGTAGATTGGAGATCTTGGCGGGCTATCTAAATTTAAGCTTCAATAGACACAACCTTATCACAATCAACAAATGATTCACTTAGGTTTAATCTATTAATTTTAGTTCATTCCATTAAAGAACCAAAATTGAACTCTTAAATAAAGATAGAATAAGATAGTATTTCTTATTCGTACCTTAGACAACTTTATTGGAGAAGGTGTATCCTCGTGAAAAATATCAGTAATCGTCAAGAGCTCATAGACCGCCTATAGCTCTCCTAGCTACCATTTTTAATCATATGATGAACTTGGATATTTTGACTTGACAAGAAGCCTGTTTCAATAGACACTATTGAAAACTTAACGTTAAAATTTAATATCCAATACCTCAAAATATCCATATGATGGTATTCTACTCTCATTTAATAAATGGAGCCACGATGTCCATATCTATAAATGAAGTCATTTACGACAAACAAATGAATACCACCAAATATAGACTATGCTATATAATCGTACTCATTGGCAGCTCAAATGATAACACTTGCAATCATAAGTCCATCATTTATCTCAGAATTGAGATAGACTCTCTGATTGTCCTCAAGTGAAAACTTTTATCCAATGACGGTTCTGGATAAAGTATTTCACTTTGATCCTATACAATACACCCATTGCACTAGATCCTTTTGCCCGAAGACACAACACTTTGATGATTTTAGACTCATCATAACACATTTGATCCCACTCAAATGCTAGCAAAAGAATCTAGAACTTTAACAAGATAAAGGCGCCCAAGCTCTATCTTAAGTTGTGAATATTATTCAAGACTAACTAAAGAATTGTGTCTATCTTATATATATCCAGATGTACGAACAATTCTTTATTTCTCACAGTCTTTTGACCTTATGATTATTTACATTTAACAATTATAATATTTAAACTATAAAAGCTATAAGATTTGTTAAAACAGAAATCACTTTATTAACATGCAAAGATTGTTAAATTATACCATTACACTCTTACTACTAAGCATAATCCTAACAATGAATAGGAATGTAATACACCCTCCCGATAGTTTGTACTTTACATGTATATGTATTGTAATATATTTTCCCAGAATTTATTGAACAGCACACATGGGAAAAAATATGCCTTTGTTATGAGTAAATTGGATGTTAAATGTATTAACGGTGCAATAATAGAATTTATTGGAAGAATCCGAAGATTTTTGGAAAGGTGTTTGGAGACCCAGAAAAGTTACGAAATGTGTCCGGACGGGTATTAAAAGCCCGAAAAATATTCGGAACGGTTTCAGAAGGTTAGTAAGGCTCCGTAAAGTATATACGAAATTCAATTATAAGTTTCAAAATTCCTAGTAAGGATTTCCCATAAATTCGGAATATTAGGAATATTTTTGGAAGTTAAATAATAAATATTTGGTGACACATTAGATGGTGTAATTTAATTAGTGTTTTAAATGTGGTGGAAAATTAATTTAGATGGATTAAAAAAATAAGGTGTACAAGTTGATTAATTAAGGTTAGCCATGTGGACAAATGAAAATCAAGATAAGTGGACTTTTATGGATTTTTATTAAACTAGTTAAAAACCAACTAACCATTAGAGTTCCATTAGAGATTAACCAATCAAATTTCAATATTTTTAACTAATGGCACTCTTGTAATTTTTAAAATAGTTTAAGAGCAAGAGTTAAGGAATTTAAAGGATAAGTCATGAAACAAATCAAGAAAGAAAAGAGGAAGAGAAGTTCGGCCAAGAAAGAAGAAAGAAGAAACAAAAAGAGAGAGGAAAAGAGAGAGGTGAGTTCGGCCAAGGGAGAAGAAGAAGGGAAAGAGATCCAAGGCACTTTCCAAGCCGTTTTCAAGGATTCTTAAGGCCATACAAGCCTCCTTTACAAGCCTAGAAGCAAGATTCAACTATATCAAGTAGGAATCAAGTGGTAAGTGCACTAATTTCATGAGTTGTGAGATAAATTCTTGAGTTTTTTATTCTTAGTGTTTGGGTGATGATTTTGATGCATGAATTTAAGGATTAAGGCATCAAACAAGTATTCAAGCCAAGCAAGAGGATTTAAGGTCATAAGATGTAAGGTGAGTTATTAGTTTGCTGGGAATTTTTGAATTAAACTTGAATTGATGTTAAAATTTATTTAAATCAAGTTGGATATGTTGAATTTGATGTTATTAAGCAAAGGAAAGTCATGTATGTTAAATTGATAAAGATTAGTGTGTGATTAAGCTAGAGTTTGGTATGATTTTGCTTGAAAATTTCAATTAAAGCATGATAAGGTGTTAGAATTGTATATGTGTGTTTGTGGTGCTAATTGGTACCTAGAAATTTAAGAAAACATGGTAATTATGGGTGCATGAATTTCAGCCAAGAAGAGGAAATGAATGATTGAAATGTGTTTAAATTAAAGTGACATGATTTTATAGTAAATTAAATGTAATTGGTTGTGTTATATAAGAAGAAATTGAAAAGGAAAGTGTAGAATGTGTTTTTGTGATTTTGACTTGTGAAGGGCATGATGTTCAAGTATGGATATGTTTGGATTTAAATGCTTTTGGTGGCTTAAATGATTAATGGGCAAGGATGTGTGATGGAAGAATGAAAAAGAAATGAAAATAGATATGTTGGAATACATTGAAGGTTAAAATGGTATTTTTAGCCACTTTGAAGGTGAAGGGCAATGATGTAATTTCACTAATTGGTCACATTTGATATACCTATGACATGGATATAAATTAAAACCATGCAAGAATGCAATAAAAATATTAATGCATGTAAGTTTGAAAAAAAAGATGGAGAATGAAGAGCATATATGTTAGTGTACTAGTTTGCTTATAATTGAGTAATGTTGGCTTAAGTTTTAAGTGAGATTAATTGTGGTGTATTTTAATATGAAATATAGCTTGTAGGTGAAGGTAAAGCAAGTGTGGGAGGAGAAGAAAAATATTAGAAAGGAGCTTTGCTATCGAGGAGCACGGAATTGTGAGTGTCTAAACTATTTTATTCAAGTGGATGTTTAAACTATTTTATGCAAAGTGCATTTTATTTTAGTATTATGTTTTATGTGAGTGTTTAAAGTATTTTTAAGTAAAGTGTATTTTATTTTAAGAATATGCTTTAAGTGAGTGTTAAACCACTTTTTATAAAATGTATTTCATTTTAGTAATATTTTCAAGTGAGTGTTTAAAGTAATTTTATGTAATGTGTATTTTATGAAAGTCATGATTTTATTTAAGTGAATGTTTATGATTAAAACTCTTTTATGCAAAGTGCATTTCATTTCCATAATTTGTTTTATATAAATTCATGGAAAGTTGTGATTTTATTCTCTAAATGTAGCCATGATTTTGGAAATGAAAATAAACTAAGGATTTCAAGATTTTTGGCCTATAACGAATCCCTAGTATTCAGTATTCAGCATTCAGATATCAGTATTCAGAAACCGATCAGAGGTATCCTAGACGTGCATGGCAGGGTATGTGTCTGGGTATTATGCTAGCCATGAATTTGCCAAGTAGGCAATATATTGAAATATGAAATCCTGCTAAGTAGGCAATTGGGATTACTGTGTCTGTTGTCAGTATGTCGCCCTCTGCACGTTCGGGGTATATATTGAGTTAGCGCGCTGGCTTCTATGTGGCGATGCAGGAATTTCGCTACGTAAATCGGTTTATTTATCAGTATGGGCTCCCGGGGCAAACCTGGACCAAGGCTTAGTATAGGCGAATCCCGGACCCCAGTACAATGTGAACACGAGGTTCCTCGTACATGAAAAGTTTTATTATTATGCATTTCAGTATAGTTTTCTGAAAACAGATTATTATTTATTTCAGTTTAGATTTCAGAAAATAAATTTCTATTCTTTTCAGTACAGTTTTCAGGGAGGTTAAATTAGAAAGATTAAATTGTTTAGAAACTAATAACACTCACTGAGCTCGTTTAGCTCACTATATTTTTATGTTTTATAAACCAACCTCCCAGGTACAAGTGCAGATATTGCAGGGACTTCCAGGACCAGCAAGACTAGTCAGACATTGCTGTGACTATTTTAGAAATATGTATTATGTTTTGTTGTAATACTCATGTAAAATTTTATTTTGAAAAATACTTTATATAATTATCATTTGTTTTAGTGCATGGGTAATTTATTTAAAAATTTGACTTGTCTATTTCAGTTACTTTAAATTTTATGGTTGATTTGTGTTGCCTTTTTGTGATGGACCTGAGGTTCTAATGGTAGTGGAGAAAGTATTTGACTTTTAGAAGTGCTTTTAAACTGTTTTACAGGTGAACAGGTAATGGGAATATTTCAAAATGCAGCCGTTATGCTGCCAAAATTTTAATAAAGTAGTTTTGTATTAAAAAAAAAATATACTCAGATTTTTAGAATAAGTAATGGCTTAGCTTTACGGAAGCTTTTCAGCGTGGCAAGCCTCGACTGGGAAACTACCGTGGGGTTGCCGGCAGGCCGCCTAGCGTAAGATAGTAGGTTAGGGGCTTGTCAAGTTGGTATCAGAGCCAAAGGTTTTGAAAGTTAGGGTTGCCTGTTTTAAATGTGATTTTTATGATGTGTTTTTGCATTATTTGTGGTTAGGGCAACCCATAAAATTTTCAATTGTTTCCCACACATACGATTTAAGAAATTTTACAAGTTTTACATAATTTTAATTTTTGTGAAAGTCACAGCATAATGTTTGGACGAGGTCACAGGGAACGTCCCAAGGGAGCCAATCCAGAGGTTTCCGTACATGATGCACTGGGGATGGATTGGTTATGCAGTCATCGACTTGCGGTAGATTGTTATAAGAAGAAAATTAGGTTGGTCCGGTCAGGGAATTCCCAAATATATTTCCGAATGATATTTCAGGCTTACCCCAAATATAGAAGTAGAATTTATGATAGATTTGGTTCCGAGAACTGAGCCAATCTCTATTTCTCCCTATAAGATGGCTCCGGCCGAGTTGAAGAGCTTAAGACACAATTAGAAAATTGTTGAATAAGGGTTTTATAAGACCCTCCTACCTCTAGTTTTATTCGTCAAGAAGAAGGATGGGAGTTTACGGTTATGTATTGGCTATAGGCAGTTGAATCTGGTTGTGTTAGATATTCAGAACTTTGATGTTGTTTTGGGGATTTAAGACCCTGTTCATCAAGGATCTTCCGACCTTATTTAGACAAGTTCGTGATCATATTAATTGATGATATATTGGTGTATTTAGGTAGTCAAGAGGTGTGACACGCTCAAACGCGTGGGAATAAATCCCAAGTGCAGGATGTGTCGAAGTAATAATATTTCCGTGAGTACGGAGTCGAATCCACAAGGAAGTGATGGTGCTAATTCTAAAACTGGAGATTATAGGTAGTGCGGTAAAATAAATCAAGTTGTTTTGGGTTTTTGTTTTATAAACTAAATTAAACTAACTAAAACGATAAATAAAGCGAGACGGATTAAATGGAAGATAATGCTAGGTGGTCTCACGGTTCCAATTCCGAATAAGGAAATATATTGACTATTATGAAGCACGTTATTAACATGATAAGAATAATTTAACTAAGGCCACACCACATTGTATTGCTCCCGCAATGATATGGTATGTGAATTCGGTCAACCACACCTATTGGTCGTAGAGTGCAATTAATCGAAAACCATAGTTAATCTAATGCCTAGGTTAATTAAGTAATTTCTTATCGAAACTAACCTAGTATTGATTTTAGAGTCAATTAAGCTCGATTTCAATTTCAATGATTTCTCATATAATATTACAATAAATATTAAATCGGTTCTAATCACAGGGCATGCAATATACTTGCGCAATCGCAAAACACCATAATTGAACACAAAGTAATAATATAAAATACACTCAAAATCAATATAATCTCTTACAGTAAATATCAAATCGGTTCTCATCACGGGGCATGCAATCTACTTTCGCAATCGCAAAATACCATAAATCAAACGCAATAAGATAATGTTCAAATAATCTCAAAAACAATATCATGAAATAATATACAAAATATATTCATAGTCAATAAATCCGAATCCGTTCATAGTTTCGAAAACTACCTAACAAGAGTTCTAACTACTCATAATCATCAATGAACAATCAAAGGAAGAATAATGATATGAAATACAACCCATCGAAGCTCTCAAGAGTCGAAATCCCGCTTTGGTCCGGTTGGAACTTCTCCGCTTTCGATCTTCGTCTTCTTCGATGAACAATCGATCAAATCCGAGTATTTAGCCTCTGAATGATGTTTGGAGATGATGTGTGGTGATGAGGAGGTGAAAGAATGGTGGAAATCCACCATTGGAGGCAGCCAAGAGCTGCTCCTTTCTGTCCTAGGCGAGCTCTCCTCTCTCTCTTGCATTTTTCTTCTTATAGGCGCAGGAAATTAGGGATTTCGCGCTGCCATCGCGACCGTGGGTCGCGACCAACGGTCACGACACTTTGGTCGCGGTACACACTGCCAGAAAATTGATGTATCGTCACGACCGGAGTATCACGACCAACGGTCGCGACGTTTGGTCGCGATACTCACTGCTCCAAATTTCAGCATTGCGCACTGTTACGAAAACGAGCATAACTTCTTCTAGAAAACTCCAAATCATGAACCGTAAAATGCATGGGAAAGTATACACCTATATCTTTCCATACATATAAAGTTCGAAACCCAGTTCATCATATAGAATATATGGAAACCTCATAAACATGACCAGTTTGCAGTGAGAATTCTTCAATTCTTCCAACTTTGTTATATCTTCCCTAATATTTTCCAATGGCCTGCACATGCTCAACAAACACTTTAAAAGCGCCAAATTCACTCAAAATACAATCAAAAGATAAGGTCTAAGGGTCGTAAATATGTAACAAATATTGATCGATCAAGGTGCTCTGCATGTACCTTAGGATGCCAAGTTCAGTAAATGCAAATTTTTGCTATATAGGGTGGCGTTCTTGGGTCATGTTATTTTAGCTGAGGGGATCCACACTGATACTTAGAAACTAGAGGCTATTATGAACTGGAAGCCGCCGACAAATATTACAGAAGTCGGGAACTTTCTTAGTTTGGCAGGCTACTATAGGAAATTCGTCGAGGGATTTTCTAGAATAGCAGCCCCATTGACCAAACTGATGAGGAAAGATGAGAAGTTTGAGTGGTCAGATGCCTGTCAATGCAGTTTTGATGAATTGAAGAAATGACAGTTTTGACATCACTATATATGATATGCCTCATAATAGGATTTAGGTTGTGATTTGATGCAGAATGATAGAGTTATTGTTTATACTTCTAGGTAGTTGAAGAAACATGAGCAGAATTACTCTACCCATGATCTTGAACTCACAGTAGTAGTATTTGCTCTGAAGATCAGGAGGCACCATATAAGTTTGCAGTATTTACAGTATTCACCTCTTGTCAAATCTTTATAGTTCATAAAAGTTTGCAGCATATCTTCACTCAAAAGGAGTTGAACTTAAGGCAAAGGAGATGGTTGGAGTTGATAAAAGATTATGAGTGTACGATAGAGCATCACCCAAAGAAAGCCAATGTGTAATACACCCTCCCAATATTATGTACTGTACGTATAAGTGTTGTAATATATTTTTCCAAAATTTATTGTACAGTACACAAGTAAATAGATAAGCCTTTATTAGGAGTGAATCAAATGTAAAAGTATTAAGGGTGCTATAATAAAATCTATTGGATGGATCCGGAGATTTTCGAAAACGGGTATCAGAGACTTGGAAAGTGTTTGGAATGGTTTCAGATGATTAGTAAGGCTTCGTAAAGTGTATACGAAATTCAATTATAAGTTTCGAAATTCCTAGTAAGGATTTTCCATAAATTGGAAGTTAAAATATATTTTTATAATAGGAAATTGTAATTTAATTGGTTTTTAAATGTGGTGGAAAAGTAAATGTTGGTGGATTAATTTTGACGTGTACAAGTGGATTAATCAAAGTTAGCCATATGGACAAATAAACGTCAAGAGTTAATGGATTTTTATGGAAAATTTCCTCCTCAAGAAGCACAATTCATGTGAAATAAAATGAACCAATCATGAAATGCCAAGTCAACAATTAGTGGATAGTATAATTAATGAGATAAAATGTGATTGGTGGATTAGTTGAAAATGAAAAGATTGTTGATCAAATTCATGTGATTAACTTTCATATTGTGGTCACTTTATGAAATTGAGAGATCAAGGGGCAAGTTGTAATTATTAAAGTTTATATAATCAGAAAACCAAAAACAAACCAAAACAAAACATACACAGAGAAGGGACCAGAAAATTCGAGAGAAGATGAAAAGAGAAAAGAAAGAAAGAAGAAGGAAGAAGAGGAAGACTCGGCCAGAAGAGAAAGAAGAGAATGAATGACAGGTCCCTAACCTATTATCTCATGCTAGGCGGCCTGCCGGCACTCCACGAGAGCTTCTCAGTCGAGGCTTGCCTCGCTGAAAGGCTTCTGTGAAGCTAAGCCGTTTCTTATAATTGGAAATCTGAGTAGAATTTTTTTTTTTTTTTATATATATAAAACTATTTTATAAAAATTTTGACAGAATCTCCTCTGTTTTTCTGAAATTACCAAATCTTGGAGATCTGCATAAAAACTTGAACACTTCTATAATCTTTCAAATCTCAACTACTGTGGACCTCCGGTCCATCTCCACAAACCACAACTCAAACAGTTTAAATATCAAAATTAATAATTATCAAAATAAATAAATCAAATCTTTAAATAAAATACTTATACACTTAAAATACAAACTTAACAATTTAAAACATCATATATGCTTGTAAAACAGTCACAGCATCCTCTGACTGGTCCCGCTAGTCTTTGGCGTCCCTGCAATGTCTGCGCTTGTACCTGAACCTGGGAAGGTTGGTTTATAAAACATAAAAACTATAATGAGCTAAACGAACTCAGTGAGTGTTATAGTTTTCTAAACAATTTAATCTTACTAACTAAACCCCCCTGAAAACTTTAGTGAAAATAATAGTAATCTGTTTTCTGGAATCTATACTAAAATGCATAATAACAAAACCTTTCCTGATATCATAAACACTGTACTGAAATAAATTATCATAATAACACATACTGAAATCTGTATCTTCAAATCAATGTATTGAAATCTATTTTCTTGAAAACTATACTGAAATCTGTTACTTAAAAGTTATACTAAAATTTGTTTCCAATAAAAACTGTACTGAAATCTCTTTTATAAAAACTATTCTAAAATATATATATTAAAATCTTTCTCATAAATCTATACTGAAATTTGCTTTCTGAAAATCTTACTGAAATCTATTTCCTGAAAGCTGTACTAAAATTTAAACAGAAAACTATTCTGAAATCTAATATCTGGAAACTGAAAGTTAAGATATATATATATATATACACTTTTACTTTACTAAAAATTGGAAAGCTGAGAAAGAATATACTATGCTGATAACTGAAAAGCTGAAATAATATATCTTTCTGAAAACAGAAATACTAAAATAATATACGTTTCTGATAATGCTCTTCTGATAATAAAATTTTCTGATAAAACGTTTCTGATAAAATACTTTTATGAAAACTTATTCTGAAGTCATTAATAATCTGTTTGCTGAATATTGTACTGAAATCTGTTTTTCTGAAAATCTAGCCAAGCCTAACGTATAAAAGCTCTTAATTTAATATTTTGTACTGAAAATCTGAAAAATATCTCTGGCTTGGCTTATGTGTCTGAAAACTTCCAATGGACCCCTAAGCTGAACTGAAATCATAGGTCGACTAACTGCGCCGTACCATATGTGTGGGTCATAGGGCGACTAACTGTGCCGTCCACTGTGACATCTGATATAAGTCACGAGGCGACTAACTGATGCGCTCAACGTGACATCTGATAAAAGACATTTCACTGTCTATGTGCGGAATGCTGCGTCGCATCATATAGCGAGACAACACCCTAATGTGTGGGCGACTGACAGACTCGACAGACTCAACCCCCCTGGAGTTAGCGGACTGTCTCCCCCCTAACTTGCCACATACAATTGGGATATACCGGCCGGGTCTAACCGCTGATAACTGATCTGATCTGAATCCGAAGGGTAATCCATGGATTTGAAAACTGTTTTCTTATTTCGAAAACTAGCTTTTAATGAAAAACCATGGAATATATATATATATATATATATATATATATATATATATATATATATAAAACATATTTATTTAATGAATATAAAATTTAAATTTCTAAGATATATAATTACTTTAACAAAACACATTTAAATCAACAATTATATACGAAATCACAACATACTAAATCAAACTTAAAGAAAATAAACTAAATATAATTCAACTGAAAATTTGATTTTGCACTAAATTAAATAAAAATATTAACTTGCTGAACTCTAGATAAAACATATTGCTAAAATAAAATATGTTTTGCTTTAAAATAAATTTACACTCACAGATTTCTGGTTTTCTCTAGACTTGGTGCTCTGGTTCCTTCGTCTCATTACATTTCTTGTCTTTCCACAACGTTTCTTTTTCTCCCATACTACTGAGATTTCTCCCTAAAGTAATATATTTCCAATTAAATCGTTAATATAAACACCATCAACTTATACAAAACTCAATTAACACATTTAATACTTTATTCTTCAATTTCTTCTATTCTCATAAAATCAATTACATTTAATTCACTAACAATCATGTCTCTATAATTATATATACCTTGAATCATTCAATTTCTCTTAATTCGAATCTCATATAGCACAATCCAATACATTTTCTTGGATTTCTAAACACCAATTTGTATCAATTCATACAAATACAATTTCTAATACTTAATTGCTCATCAATTGAAATCTCTACACTAACATTTGATTTCTACACAAATGTTCATTCTGATCTTTATTAATTTCACATAAATAAATTTCTTTCACTTAACAACATCAAATTCAATTTCATTAAACTCAATTAAACTAATTATAGCTTCAATTTCAATTTCTATTCAAAAATTCCCAAAATTAGTGATTCAATTTCACTCCAAACACAACATTATAATAAAACTCATAATATAAGTCACTAATTTGATAATCATTTTGATTTCTTCCTTAACGATTCTAAATTCAAACTATCAATTAATTCAAAAATACTCCAATTACACAAATAACATCTCAATTAACTCATTTAAACTCAAAATCATCAAATCCCAAATCTCTAATTTTCTTAATTTCCATTTTATGCAATTCAATTCCAACTAATTTCCAACCAAACACCACAAATACTCAAATCAAATACTCAAATTAACAAAACCTATTAATCAATTTCACTTTATATTCAACAATAACATTTCAAACACAACTCAAACTCAATTAATCACTAAAATCAATTCAATTTCATCAATATTCAAATCAAATCAACTTCATCAAAACTCAAAATCAAATCAACTTACCAAGCTTACCTAATCTTCTTCTGGACCGAATCCCTTCTTCCCTTTCTTTCTCTTTTTCTTTTTCTTCTTCTTCTGCTCTATTTTCTTCTTTATTTTTCTGCAGCTTCTTCTTCTTCCAGCTGCTGTCCGGTCTGCTCTTCTTTCTTTCTTCTTCCTTCTTCTTTCTTTCTTCTCTTTTCCTTCTTCTCTCTCCTTTCATCTTCTCTTCGGCTGCTGACAGCTCTCTCTCTCTCTCTCCTCTTTCTTCTTTCTTTCTTCTTCCCCTACTGTCAGCTCTCTTCTCTTCGACCAGACTGCTTCCTCCCTTCTTCTTCTTCTCCTTCACTGCTGCTCTTCTTCTTCTCCTTCGCTGTCTTCTCCTTCGGCCGGCCCTCTTCTTCTTCTTCTTCTTTTCTTTCTTCTCTTCACCGCCTCTCCCTTCCTCTGTTTCATTTTCTATTTTTCTCTTCTAATGTTTTCTGATTCATTTGTATAAATATATTAAATTATATATTTTTTATTTTATATTACTTATCTATAATTACAATTTTCCCCTTTTCATTTTAAAATCATAATGTAACCACAAATTGAAAACTAATTACATATACTTGTCCAATAACACTTTAATTGTCAATTTAATCCATAACAATCCCTTAACGTTTTTCCACAAAAATTCATTTCAACTTACTTTTCCATCAATTAATTAAATCACAACCTCATATCGTAAAAATATATTTTAACTTTCAATAAATATTCTTTATATTCCAATTTATGGAAATCCTTACTATATTCATCAAAACTTATAATTTAAATTTCTTATATACTTTATGGAACCTTATTAATCATCTAAAACCATTCCAGCTATTTTTCAAGTCTCTGATACCCTTTTTCGAAAATCTCCGGATCTATTCAATAAATTCCATTAAAGTACCGTACAATCAATTTCAGAAAAATATATTATAATACTTGTACGTGTATAGTACAAACTATCAGGAGGGTGTATTACAATGAAGAAGCTGCTTCGGCCGAAAGAGAAAGAAGAGAGAGAGAGAGAGAAGCTGCTAGCCTAGAGAGGAAGAAAATAGAGCAGAAACCGTGAGAAGAAGAAGGAGGAGAAGAAGAAGAAGGGAAGAAGCACGCCCGACCGAAGAAGAAGAGAGCAGTGACCAAGAGAAAGAGAAGAGCAGCGACCAAGAGAAAGAGAAGAAAGGAAAAAGAAAGAAGAGAGGACAGTCGGCCAAGGGAGAAGAGGAAGGAGCCGAGAGAGGAGAAAAAGAAAAAGAAAAAGAAAAAGAAGAAAGAGAGGCAAGAGGATTCGGTCCAGGAAGAGGAAGAAGAAGAAGAGCAAGAGGATTTTGGGTAAGTTTGATGAAATTAAATTGATTTGAAATTTTGATGATGGGTTTTGTTGATTTTAGAAATTTATTGAGTTTTGATGATGTTTTTGCTTGAAATTAGTTGAATTTGAATTGATTAAAGTGAAAATCAAGAAAATTAGTTTGGTAACATTTTGGGGATTTGATGATTTTAAGTTTGAAATTTTAAATTGAGAGATTATTTGAGTAATTTGAGTGTTATTAAGTAAATTGATGGCATAAATTTGGAATTTTTGAAATTTGATTTGAAATTGAAATTAGAATTAGTTTAATCAAGTTTAACAAGATTGAAATTGATGTTGTTAAGTGAAGGAAATTCACTTATGTTAAATTGATGAAGATTAGTATGAGAAATTGTGTAGAGATTGAAGTTGAAAGTGTAGAGATTTCAATTATGTATGATAAGTGTTAGAAATTGTATTTGTGTGGTTTTGATGCAAATTGATGCTTAGAAAATAAAGTAAATATAATGATTTATGATGTACGAAATTCAATCAAAAGAGAAATTGAATGATTCAATGTATATATAATTATAGTGACATGATTTTAGTAAAATAAATGTAAATGATTGTGTTAGATATGAAGAAATCGAAAAAGGAAAAGGAAGTCAAAAACTTGAATGTTGGCATTTTATAATTTAGATGCCTTATGTATATTAATTGAGCTTTTGGGTGAATTGTAGTGTTTATATTTATGATTGATTGGAAATACATTATTTTATTTTAGGGAGAAATCTCCTTAGTGTGGGAGAAGTAAGGAATTATATGGAAAGGCAAGGAATATAGTGAGACAAAGGAACCATAACATTAAAGCTTAGGGAATTCTAGAAACAAGTGAGTGTTTAATTTATAGTATTTTTATAGAAAGTGAATTTTATTTATAAATATGATTTATATAAAGTTAAACAAGTTATTATTTTATCCAAATAAATACGAAAATATATTTTGATTGAATTGTATTTAATATATTTCCTTCTAAGTTTGATTTAGTATTTTATGATCATATATACATGTTCATTTATACGAGTTTATAAATTAAACAGAATTGATGTTTCAATTATGACATTTCTATGTTCCAGAAAATTAAGTTTATTATCAATTGAGCAAATGTTATAAATGAGATTTAATTAAAGAGATATGTTTTATGTTTTTATGCTTTCGATTTAAAAGCAAAGAAAATGTTTTCAGGCCAATAGGATACCCATCAGTTATCAGATTATCAGTTATCAGCTATCAGTTATCAGTTATCAGATTTCAGCAGTAGACCCGGCCGGTATACCCCATTAGTGTAGGGCAAGTTAAGGGGGGAACAGTCCGCTAACTCCAGGGGGGTTGAGTCTGTCGAGTCTGTCAGTCGCCCACACACTTATGGGGTGTTGTCTCGCTATATGTAGGCAATTCAGAATTCCGCCACATAGACAGTGAAATGTCTTTTATCAGATTATCAGAGTCACCAGTGCAGCGCTAGATTACTTGCCTGGTGACACCCTCCATATGGTGCGGCGCCAGTTGAGTCGACCTATGGATTATCAGATATCAGATATAGGTTCCATTGGCATTATCAGAAAAATATATTGTCGCAGTTTTTCAGTTTTCAGAAAAGTTTATTATCAGAAAAGTTTTATCAGAAAAGTCCCACACACTTATGGGGTGTTGTCTCGCTATATGTAGGCGACGCAGAATTCCGCCACATAGACAGTGAAATGTCTTTTATCAAATTATCAGAGTCACCAGTGCGGCGCCAGATTACTCGCCTGGTGACACCCTTCATATGGTGCAGCGCCAGTTGAGTCGACCTATGGATTATCAGTTATCAGATATAGGTTCTATTGGCATTATCAGAAAAATATATTGTCGCAGTTTTTCAGTTTTTAGAAAAGTTTATTATCAGAAAAGTTTTATCAGAAAAGCATTACCAGAAAATATATTTTTACTTAGCTTTTCAGTTTTCAGCGGAAGAAACACACACACATATATATATATATATATATATATATATATTATATTAGCTTTTCAGTTTTCAGAAAAGAAAAAGTTTATATATTTTCAGCTTTTCAGTCTTTAGTAAAGTGAAGTATATATATAGATACTTTCAGCTTATATTTAGAAAGTATGTTATATCAGTTTATCAGTTTTCAATGCAGTTTTTGGATAATAGTACAAGATTCATTATTTCGGAATTTTAGCACGTCAATTCTAGTAAACAGAATTTAGTAGTGTTTAGTAAATATAAAGGTTTTATTAGTTTTCTTTTAGTATTTTCAGAAAACCAATTATTATTCTTCTCAGTAAAAGTTGAGGGAGGTCAAATCAGAAATATTAGATTTATTAGAAAAAGATAACACTCACTGAGCTCGTTTAGCTCATTACGTTTTTATGTTTTATAAACCAACCTCCCCAGGTATAGGTACAGGTGCAGGCGTTGCAGGGACTCACATGTCTAGCAGGACCAGTCAGACATTGCTGTGATAGTTTTAGAATTATGTATTATGTTTGATAGTAACCATTATGTAAAATGTATATTGTTAAAGTCCAGTATTTTATTATTTAAAATTTGTGATTTAATTTGTGGTTGATTTGAGATGGACCAGAGGTTCACGGTAGTTGAGATTTGGAATTTTATAGAAGTGTTCAAGTTTTTATACAGGTCTCCAAGATTTGGTAATCTCAGAAAAACAGAGGAGACTCTGCCAAAATTTTTATAAAAAAAAAAAAAAAAAAATTTCTACTCGGATTTTCAGAATAAAGAAATGGCTTAGCTTCATGGAAGCCTTTCAGCAAGGCAAGCCTTGACTGGGAAGCTACTATGGAGTGCCGGCAGGCTACCTAATAGGAGATAGTAAGTTAGGGGTCTGTCACAATGTAGTGGCCTATGCCTTAAGTAAGAGACCTGGAAGTTCACTAGCTCAGTTAAAAACAGTGTGTCTTCCACGTTTAGTGGAGATGAGATCTTTAGGAGTGAAGTTTAGGATGGTAGACATAGGTGATTTGTTAACTACCTTCCATATCCGACCTCTAATGATAGAGCAGACCAAGGAAGGCCAGAGGCATGATCCTCAAATGGTAAAGTTAAGAAAAGAGACTAAGAATGGAAAGATTACAGATTTTCAGATCAAGGATGATAGACATGATAATGAAAGGTCAACGCATGTGAGTCCTCTCTGACTGAGAACTACTCAGACACTTGAAGATATGCTTCGAGCGTGTGCTATAGAATTCAAGGGAAGTTGGGATACCCACCTACCATTGATGGAGTTCGCCTATAATAATAGCTACCAGACTAGCAAGGTATAGCCCCATATGAAGCATTATATGGCGGGAAGTGCAGAACTTCTATATGTTGGGATGAGGTAGGTGAAAGGAAACCTTGATCTTATCCGAGATAAACTCAAAAACAGCAAGAGATAAATAAAAGAGTTATGCAGATAACTACCGTAGGGACCTAAAGTTTGAAATTGGCGATAAGGTATTCCTTAAATTTTCCTGGAAAGGTGTATTAAGATTCAGAAGGAGTGGTTGAAAGGAGTTTTAGAAAAGATTTTGATTATCGTATAACATGCGGAATTAGGTTTCAAAAATTTTTCTTATATTGAAAACCTTTTTCAACCAGGAACGAGTTCATGTATATACGCAGAAAAAGACTTTAGAAACTACATACCTTTTTCTTGATTTTCTTTTTTCTGATTCCTCGATCTACCACCAGATCTTCCGAGCTTTGACCTGCGGTCTAACAACGTGTGTGTGAGCACGTCACGGCAAGAGATGGAGGTCACGTGAAAAAAACGTCGGCCGAATCCTGCAAAAAAGGGGAGAGTCAGAAAAATTTTTTTTTTTTTTTCTCTTTTCTTCTCTCTTTGGTGGCCGAATTCTTTTTCTTTTTCACTTGTGTGCTAGGTTCCATTTTTTTTCTAACTATATAACACTTATATAGTAGTCCTTTAGGGTTTTAGTTTGACCAAGTCAAAATAGGATTCTAAATCCTATTTATTTTTAGTCTCCCTAAAGACTTGAACCTGTGACCTTTTGGACTATTAAAATAATCTAATTATTTTAATTCTTTTGTCCTAGTCATTATTTAATCACATGACCTCATATTTAATAAATAGAATTAATAATTCATAATTATTAATTTCTATTATTTTATTAAATATTTAATTAATTAATTAATCACATTATTTAATTATTCTCTTTTATTTAAATCGCATTACTTTTGTAACACTATTAATTGGACCATCCAATTAATCTACCGTGACCCTCGTTACCAACAACCATACGGGCTAGTAAGGGGATCTAATGGACCCACAGTTTTGAGCTCCAATAATACATAGTAATATTAATTAAAACTCTTTAATTAATATTTCACGATTATTAACCTCGGAGTTATTCCACTAAAAACCCAAGGTTGCACTCTCAGAACTGCAGATGTGTTTATACAATCTGAAGTCTCAGTGTCCATTGATATAGCTAATTGCATATAGTGTGATCCTCCATAAATAGTTCATAAAGTCCGTTATACCCCTCTAGAAATATCTTTTCCTTTAAGTACCATTGATTCTCTAATGAACAATTAAATTCTGTCTTCCTCACGGAAGAAGGAGAGCGCTATAATCGTTCAAACCCCAAATCAACCCTTAAGGGAACTACTTATCTACTTCAATCAAGAAGGAGTGGATTCCACTATTGTGTTCAAACCTTCCCAGCCACAAGCCAAACCACAACTCCAAGATACGGAGGTATTGGTCGAGATTCACATCAACCTCACTCATGGTAAATCAAAAGCCACGATCCAACCTGAATGAGTCGATAAGACACTCAAGATTAAGATCACCTATAAATAGCCATCGTTTATCGATTATATATGAATCTCATCTACTAACGGATCTTGGTGAGAGATTCATATAAATCGTGGCCCAGTCCTATATGATCTTATCATATAAGGTGCCTCTATTCTCATGTCAACTACATGAGCGGTATAGGATAAGACCACCGTACTTTACATAATAGACCACAGCAGTAGATCAATCACAAAGTACCTAGTTTTGTTCGCTCTCTACGGACTCTTTAGATTGCACGTCTTAAAATGAATCCTCTATGTATATGACCATCATATACTCATTATGAGATTATATCTTGCAATCTAGGATGTTCTTGCACAATACGAATGTATTACTGAATATAAAACTTTTATAAACTTGAATGATAATATGAAAAAATTTTATTATTGTCTTTAACCATTTACAATTACAAGCTTTAGAGCATAAATCCCAACAGTGGTAAGTTGAGTTCACACTATATCGTGCCATATGAGATTACGAACAATATTGGACCAGTAGTGTATAAGTTGAGTTACCACCAGATCTAGGAAAGATTCACAATGTGTTCCACGTGTCCATGCTCCAAAAATATATTCTTGATCCTACTTATGTGCTTAAGGATCAGCCGGTAGAACTAAGGGAAAATCTTACTTATGAAGAGAATACCAGTTCAGATTTTAGATCATGTGGTATTACGTCATTCCCTTACTTAAAGTCCTGTGGTAGAACCACGACATGGTATAAGTCACCTAGAAACCGGAAGATCAGATGCGCTATCAGTGCCCTTATCTTTTTCGTTAGGTAGATTGTATAAATTTCGAGGATGAAATTTTATAAGGGGAGAGAAATTGTAATACACCCTCCCGATAGTTTGTACTGTACACGTGTATGTATTATAATATATTTTTCCAGAATTTATTGTACAATACACATGAGAATAAATATGTCTTTATTATGAGTAAATTGGATGTTAAATGTATTAACGGTGCTATAATAGAATTTATTGGACGAATCCGGAGATTTTTGGAAAGGTGTTTGGAGACCCGGAAAAGTTACGAAATATGTCCAGGCGGGTATTAAAGGCTCGAAAAATGTTCGGAACTGTTTCAGAAGGTTAGTAAGGCTCTGTAAAGTGTATACGAAATTCAATTAAAAGTTTCAAATTTTCTAGTAAGGATTTCCCATAAATTTGGAGTATTATGGATATTTTTGGAAGTTAAATAATAAATATTTGGTGACACATGAGATGGTGTAATTTAATTGGTATTTTAAATGAAATGGTGTAATTTGATTGGTTGATGGAAAAGTAATTTAGGTGTTGTAATTTAATTGGTGTTTTAAATGTGGTGGAAAATTAATTTGGGTGGATTAAAAAAATAAGGTGTACAAGTGGATTAATTAAGGTTAGCCATGTGGACAAATGAAAATCAAGGTAAGTGGACTTTTATTGATTTTTATAAAATTAGTTGAAAACCAACTAACCATTAGAGTTCCATTAGAGATTAACCAATCAAAATTCAACATTTTTAACTAATGGCACTCTTGTAATTTTTAAAATAGTTTAAGGGCAAGAGTTAAGGAATTTAAAGGATAAGTCATGAAACAAATCAAGAAAGAAAAGAGGAAGAGAGGTTCGGCCAAGAAAGAAGAAAGAAGAAAAAAAAAATAGAGAGGTGAGTTCGGCCAAGGGAGAAGAAGAAGGGGAAGAGATCCAAGGTACTTTCCAAGCCATTTTCAAGGATTCTTAAGGCCATACAAGCCTCCTTTACAAGTCTAAAAGCAAGATTCAACTATATCAAGTAGGAATGAAGTAGTAAGTGCACTAATTTCATGAGTTGCGAGATAAATTCTTGGGTTTTTGATTTTTAGTGCTTGGGTGATAATTTTGATGCATGAATTTAGGGATTAAGGCATCAAACAAGTATCCAAGCCAAGCAAGAGGATTTAAAGTCATAAGATGTAAGGTAAGTTACTAGTTTGTTGGGAATTTTTGAATTAAACTTGAATTGATGTTAAAATTAGTTTAAATCAAGTTGGATGATGTTGAATTTGATATTATTAAGCAAAGGAAAGTCATGTATGTTAAATTGATAAAGATTAGTGTGTGATTAAGCTAGAGTTTGGTATGATTTTGCTTGAAAATTTCAATTAAAGCATGATAAGGTATTAGAATTGTATATGTGTTTGTGGTGCTAATTGATGCCTAGAAATTTAAGAAAACATGGTGATTATGGGCGCATGAATTTCAGCCAAGAAGAGGAAATGAATGATTGAAATGTGTTTAAATTAAAGTGACATGATTTTGTAGTAAATTAAATGTAATTGGTTGTGTTATATAAGAAGAAATTAAAAAGGAAAGTGTAGAATGTGTTTTTGTGATTTTGACTTGTGAAGGGTATGTTGTTCAAGTATGGATATGTTTGGATTTAAATGCTTTTGGTGGCTTAAATGATTAATGGGCAAGGATGTGTGATGGAAGAATGAAAAAGAAATGAAAATAGATATGTTGGAATAAATTGAAGGTTAAAATTGTATTTTTGGCCACTTTGAAGGTGAACGGCAATGATGTAATTTCACTAATTGGTCACATTTGATATACCTATGACATGGATATAAATTAAAACCATACAAGAATGCATTAAAAATATTAATGCATGTAAGTTTGAAAAAAAAATGGAGAATGAAGAGCATATATGTTAGTGTACTAGTTTGCCTATAATTGAGTAATGTTGGCTTAAGTTTTAAGTGAGATTAATTGTGATGTATTTTAATATGAAATATAGCTTGTAGGTGAAGGTAAAGCAAGTGTAAGAGAAGAAGAAAAATATTAGAAATTAGCTTTGCTATTGAGAAGTACGGAATTGTGAGTGTCTAAACTATTTTATTCAAGTGGATGTTCAAACTATTTTATGTAAAGTGCATTTTATTTTAGTAATATGTTTTATGTGAGTGTTTAAAGTATTTTTAAGTAAAGTGTATTTTATTTTAAGAATATGTTTTAAGTGAGTGTTAAACCACTTCATGCAAAATGTATTTCATTTTAGTAATATTTTCAAGTGAGTGTTTAAAGTAATTTTATGTAACGTGCATTTTATGAAAGTTATTATTTTATTTAAGTGAATGTTTATGATTAAAACTCTTTTATGCAAAGTGCATTTCATTTCCATAATATGTTTTATATAAATTCATGGAAAGTTATGATTTTTTTCTCTAAATGTAGCCATGATTTTGAAAATGAAAATAAACTATGGATTTCAAGATTTTTGGCCTATAACGAATCCCTATTATTCAGTATTTAGCATTTAGATATCAGTATTCAAAAACCGATCAGACGTATCCTGGACGTGCATGGCAGAGTATGTGTCTGGGTATTATGTTAGCCATGAATTTTCCAAGTAGGCAATATATTGAAATATGAAATCCTGCCAAGTAGGCAATTGGGCTTAGTGTGTCAATTGTCAGTGTGTCGCTCTCTGCACGTTCGGGGTATATATTGAGTTAGCATGCTGACTTCTACGTGGCGATGCAGGAATTCCACTACGTAAATCTGTTTATTTATCAGTATGGGCTCGCGGGGCAAACCTGGACCAAGGCTCAGAATAGGCGAATCCCGGACCCTAGTACGATGTGAACGCGAGGTTTCTCATACTTTATCTAGGATATTCTAAGGAAAAAGGCCATCAGTGGTTGGTGATTTTCCGTAGTAATATTTTCGACGATTTTATAACCACCACTGAGAACAGTTTTCAGGATACAGATTTCAGTACGTAGTTTTCAGGAAATAGATTTTAGTACATTGTTTCAGAAAATAGAAAAAGTATTATTATTACTTATTATAGTTTTCAGGATACATATTTCAGTACATTGTTTCCAAGAAACAGAATAAGTTTTATTATTATGTATTTCAGTACAGTTTTTCAGGAAATATGAAAAGTTTTATTATGATGCATTTCAGTATAGTTTTCTGAAAACAGATTATTATTTATTTCAGTTCAGATTTCAAAAAATAGATTTCTATTCTTTTTCATTACAGTTTTCAGGGAGGTTAAATTAGAAAGATTAAATTGTTTAGAAACTAATAACACTCACAGAGCTCGTTTAGCTCACTATATTTTTATGTTTTATAAACCAACCTCCCAGGTACAGGTGCAGATGTTGCAGGGACTCCTAGGACCAGCAAAACTAGTTAGACATTGATGTGACTATTTTAGAAATATATATTATATTTTGTTGTAATACTCATGTAAAATTTTATTTTGAAGAATACTTCATATAATTATCATTTGTTTTAGTGCATGGGTATTTTATTTAAAAATTTGATTTGTCTATTTCAGTTACTTTAAATTTTGTGATTGATTTGTGTTGCTTTTGGTGATGGACCTGAGGTCCTAATGGTAGTGGAGAAAGTATTTGATTTTTAGAAGTACTTTTAAACTGTTTTATAGGTGAACAGGTAATGGGAATATTTCAAAATGCAGCCTTTATGCTGCCAAAATTTTAATAAAGTAGTTTTGTATAAAATAAAAATAAAAAAAAAATTACTCAGATTTTCAGAATAAGTAACGGCTTAGCTTCACGGAAGCCTTTCAGCGGGGCAAGCCTCAACTAGGAAGCTACTGTGGGGTTGCCGACAGGCCGCCTAGCGTAAGATAGTAGGTGAGGGGCTTGTCAAGGAACAGTCCACAATTCTGAAGCCACTCAAGTTAAGAGTGAGATAACTCCCGGGGCGACGCAACTAATAGGTATGTTCAAGGATGGGAATGAAGCCATCTTGAAAAGACTCGATGCACTAGATGAAAGGCTACGTAGTATAGAGATGTATATGAGTTGATCTACCTCACATACACATACTCGTGGCATGCTTTCCTCCTCTGATGGACGTGATGACAACGTTGACGGTGGTAATGTTGGAGGAGATGATGAATGATTCAGATTTTTGATATTTGAGAACCCATTTACATGCTTATGCACTTTTATTTGATTTCATGAACTTTTTGTTAATTTTTGTGAACTTATCTATTCTGGCATGTAATTTATAACCTTATATTTTGATCTTTATATTGTCAAGTATCTCTTGTTTGTTGAAAATAGGAGTAATTTGATTCTCATTCGAGGTTGTATGGGTCTATTTTTATTTTTAGTGTTTCATTTTTATTGTTCCCTCTCATGTTTGTTTGAGCAAGTATCTTTAAATTCGTGTTGACAATTAAAATACTTAAATTTTTATTGGTCTTTGTCTATCCCATGATAAAAAGGGGGAGTAATTTGGATATTAATTTGTTCAAATTATTTCTTCTAATCCCCATTTTTAAGTTGCAATTATGACCGTTAGCATACTTAGGTGGAGATCTTACTGGGGGAGAAATATTTATAATCATATTTGATTCGATTTGATTAATTGATGCTTGTGCATATTATCTTTAAATTGATAAATTAATTATTATGGTAATTGGTATTAATAATTGAGTGATTCCAAATTGATATCACTATCATTTCGCTCACCAACGTTCCTGAGAATAACATACTTTTGTTAATTTAACTTAGGTATAAAGTGAAGACTTCTGAAAACATAGACAAATGTTAGATTAGATCTCTCTATGTAATTTTAAGTCTTATGAGCGAATGTAAAAACAATTAGTTGATTGTTTGGTGAGTATTGTGTTTTGTCACGGAATAGCCAAAAGGGGAGATTGTAATGTCATTATTTTGTTGGCTGTGATTTCATGAGCAAACATATTTTTATTTAATTCTTAGTTAGCTTTGTTACAGTATAATTTTGGGCATAATGAAGATACGAAGAAATCGTGTAAATACGGAAAGCTTCTGAAAAGACTCAAGAACATGCTTGAAGTAAGTTTCGAAGAAATGATACTTTTTAATTCTTGAGATCAGATAAGATTCACACGCATACTTATAACATATTCATGCATTTGCATTTGAGTGATAACATGTTGGTTTTCATGTTTTAAAAGTGTTTGAGTCTTATTCTTTTTGTTTTGTCTAGTTTTGGATTTAATTTCATATATTTTGTATTTTCGAAAAACTGACCTTTGGATGCTTGAACGGGCATAACTTTTTATCTAGACATTCAATTGGTCTTTGGTTTTTTAAAATGAAACTAGACATCCATATCCTTCCAACGGTATAAAGAATGAAAAAATCTAAGGCCGTTTGGTTAGAGACCGTTTGGCTCAAAGTGGAGTAAAGTGCAGCTGGAAAAAGCTGAACTGGGAAAATAGGGCAGCAAAGCCATGCCTCAGGCATGCCTAGCAGATAGTACCTTTATGCCTAAGGCGTGTGTGCACGCCTAAGGTGTGCGTGAGCTGTCCTAGCCGAACCCAATTCGGGTTAGGCTTGTGTTTTGTGTTTAATTTGTCCCCTAAAGTCTTTCAACATGTGTTTAATGATTCCTTGTCCATCAAGGATTATATTGTTGAGTTTAGAAGCAAGAGAATCTCTTAATTAATCAGTCTTTTATTTGTAGGAATGATAATTTTTTTAATAGGAAAGTATTAATTACATTCCTTGTTGAATTAGAAAACCTAAAAGCTATCAAAGTCCTACTTCAATGGGTTTATAGATCTAATGATTGTTATAAATTTGAGTCTATTGTGCTTCAATGTTAAGCCGTGTAAGTCTCTTTTGCTAGGCTCATTATACTCTCTTGTCTTCTTAATTGTTTTATTATATTCTTCTCACATGTCTTTGTTATTTTGATACTTCATTGTTTCATGTTATTTTAAGAGAAGAGAGAGTTTTTACAAAGACTATTATTCTTCGCATTGAGCGTAATTGCATAGTTTATTCATAATATGTTTTGATCATACATATTATTTGATTGTTCATGATTTATTGAGCACATAGATCTGATCTCATAAATCAGGGGTTATTGTTTCTTTGACCATACGAAAGGAACAACAAAACTTGGAGCGCAGGGAGTCTCTAAGCATACATCGCAGGGTTTGCTAGTAAAAGACTTGCGGGTATGTAGTATTGGGTTATAGCTAGAATTGTGTGATTGAATAGTCAATCAACATGAGTTGTAAATGATATACAACCTAGTATAATTTGTATGAATGTGTTAAGTGGGCTAAGAGTTGGTCCCATGGCTTTTTATCTGTTGAGGTTTTTCACGCTAAAAATCTCTCATGTAATGTATTGAATGGTTTATTATTTTAATTCTGCAATATTTGTTGATAAATCTATTTACTCCCCACCCAGCTTCTAGGTTTCCATAGTATACAAATCCACGATTTTCATAACATGTGTTGTTCTTAATAAATTTTATATTGCATTCTCTGCGTATTGTTACATGACAGAAACGTTTGTGGGTATCATGGCTGGTAAACCCTTAGGAGACTACTCTTCCTACTAGGGACACCTAGGGGTTTAAAGGCTTATGGCACATGCTAAGTGTCATCGTGTTTCCCTATGAAAGTAGGCTAGATTAATTTTTATTTTGTTTTCAATTTTGTTTGTTTTGGTTTTGCTCATGGACTAGCAAAAGATAGGTTGGAGGTATTTGATCGACGTCAAATTGTTATATGATTTCTTCAATTTTATCATCGATCTTTTGTTATATTTATGAAGCATTTGAGCCTTTTTTTTTTGTGTTTATTAAGCTTCCCAGTGATATAGGGCATATTGAGGTGTTTTGAATAAATAGATGAAGTTTCAGATAAAAAGCGTACAAGTTAGAATTACTACATGAAAGCAGAAGCTTCCGCTACCAAGATCCGCGACCAAGCTGCTCGCACTAAATGATCGCGGAAACAAGTTCAAATGCGAAGATTTCATGAGTTTTGCAACTAAGGTCCACGACCAATCTGGTCGCAGTACCTGGTCGCGGACATCATCTATGGCTCCTAAACAAATTCGTCTTTGTACTCTTTCCAGCCTTTAAATACATCTCTTTTCATCATAAAAAGGGCACGTTATTTTCCACAGTTGGAGATCGAAGCTTGAGCTGTCACAGCTCTTCTTCATCTGATTTCTATCATCTTCGACACTGTTTCACGTTCAGAGATTATTGCGATAGTCAAGGGAGATAATTCAATGTTTCATTGCTTTCTTTCTATGAATACTGTTGTGCTTTCTACGATGTGCAACTAAATCCATAACTAGGGATTTTATGTGAAGAACATTATTTTGCTCATGTAAAAGACTATTATTTCTTTTCTATTCAGTGATTCAATATTATTCATGGTTTAATTGTTATATTGTTGATATCTTTATTGTTGATGAACTAGGATAATAGTCCTTATGTGCTAGTTCTGAATTTCATTAGAATATAGATAATAATAACTTGAGATTCTAAAAACTGAGATAATCGTTGTTATGTGCTAGTCTAGATTATATAATTTCTAAAGGAGATAATCGTTGCTACATGCTAGTTTAGTTGTTATATATCTCTGATAAATAATTGGTGCATGATTTATATGTTTATCATTAGATTGTGTGTTGATTCTAAGTTCTTAGATCTTAATGGGTTCCTTGTATTAATTACTGAATTCATGACCTTACGGTAGCAGTAATTAACATTGGGAATACTTGGTTGATTAACTGAAAGGTAATAATCATACATAAGTTAAGAATGAATCCTGAACCTAAATAGACCTTTTCGTAATATAGTTGAATGCATGAGCAGATATGTTCGGAACATTGATGACCTAGCTTCTCTTCTCATACTTTCAACCAAACTCAAACTCTTTCTCAGTGTTTAATTTAGTTTAAATTACTTTTTAGACTTCCAATCAACTTTAAAGACTTTTAATTTTCTATTTTAATTAAACTAGAATTACATTAGTAATTAAAGCATCAATCTCTGTAGGATTAATGTAACATCCCGGATTTCGGGTGATGAATTTTTGATATATATGAAATATGTGAAAATAAAATTTTACTATTTGAGGGGGTGTAAATGTAATTAAATGTATGGTTATTTTATGATTTCCAGCGGACCGGATTGAATAGTGAAAAATGAAAAATTGGAAAACTGGACCAGAGAGCATCGCGACCTGGTCACCGCGACCACAGGTCGCGATGGCTCGCTCGCGGTGAAAAACGCAAAATCTGGCAGTGAGTACCGCGACCAGTCACCGCGACCACAGGTCGCGATGGCTTGCTCGCGATGAAAATGGCAAAACCTGGCAGTGAGCAACGCGACCAGCCACCGCGACCACAGGTCGCGATGGACTGCTCGCGATGAAATTGTCAAAAACAGGCAGAGAGCAACGCGACCATTCGCGCGACCAGGGCGCGCTCGCGACGAAGGCGGTGCGCGCACTCCAGTGAGTGTCGCGACCTGGTGCCGCGACCACAGGTCGCGACGGCGGTCGCGATGGCGAAAAAAATATAAAAAAAAATAGAAGCTTCTCGCAGAAGCGAGAAGCCAGAACTGAGAGAGAAAGAACCGAGAAAAAGAGAGAAAAGGAGAGAAAAGAGAGAAGAAAAAGAAGAAGAAGAAGAGAGAAGAAGAAGAAAGAAAAGAAAAGAAAAAGAGGAAGAAGGAGAAAGGAAAAAGAGAAGGGAAAGAAATCGTGGAACCGTGGTTTGTCGAACGAAAACACGGATTCGAGGTAGGTGTACTCTTGTTTTTGAAATCGTTTCGAGCTGTCTTTCGTTTACTTTTTCATTTTAGTTTTCGATTTCGTTCCTCGTTTTTATTTTCGTTTTCGAATTCGTTCATAGTTTTCGATTTCGATTTTTGGTATGAAAAGTGTTTGCTTTATATGAAAAATTGATGATTGATGTACTTATTATTGATTTTGAACTGATTTTATGCTAGATCGCGTTTTGATCGTATTCCGATTGTGTCGATTTGTTAACAATACATGATTTATATTTTGTATGAATATTGTTGATATTCTTGAGAAATATTGTGCGAAATGTATATTTATTGAGTATTGCTTATGAAAATTATTTACTGAAACGGCCCTAGGATACTTAGACATAGAAACGGATATAGGAGGTTGGTATACCAGCTGGGTTTTACTGAGCAGTACTGCGCCGTTATTATTGTGTGATTGTTGTTGCGGGGCAATCTCGGACAATCACACCGATTTTAGTGATCGTTGTTGCGGGGCAATCTCGGACGATCACAATGACATTAGCGATTGTTGTTGCGGGGCAATCTCGGACAATCGCGATGATATTAGTGACTGTTGTTGCGGGGCAACCCCGGACGTCACATTGACCCATATTCCAGTCCTAGAATGTTTAGTATTCTAGTGGGCCAAAATTGATTGAAATTGAAAAGTGTACTGAATGATTTTATTGATAGCATTTGTATATTGATCTCCTTATTGAAATTAAAGTGATTGAAAGTGTTTAATGCTTTGATTCTGAAATTTAATTGTTTTGAAAGTGATTTAGAAATAAAACTCATATTGTGGTTTATTGTTTCTTTAAAGAATAATTATATTGTAATTTACTTAATTGAGTTTTTAGTACACCCACTAAGCTTTATGCTTAGCGCGTTAGTTTTGTTTCTAACGCGTAGGTACCAGGAATCCGGAGGAAGCTAAGGATTGAAGGAAGAGTTGCAGACCGAGTCACAGGGATTGTACAGTTGGGTAGCTATATTTATGTTATGTGTATATATATATTTTGAAAGCATGCATATACAGGAAATTTGTAAATACGTTTTGTGAAATGTTTTGTAATTAATTAGTTTATGATTTATGTCTCTTATTATTAAAACTGTTTGTAAATATTAAGGTCTGTTTGTTTTATTTTATAAATTGTGATTGATAAGTCGCACTAAACGGCAGAGTGCGCAATTGTTTGAAATTGATATTGAAGTGTTATTGAAATTGAAATTGAATTGATTTGTGGAAAACAGGTTTTTGGAAAGTCCGAAAAACAAACGGTACTCTGCCGGATTTTTGTAAAAAGTTTAAAATGTTTTATGGGCTCACACTGATTTTTAAAATGAAAAATGAAGTTTTGAAAGAATTTGAAAGTCCGAGTAGCGCGCCCCGGATCGGTCCGGCCGGATCGGGTCGGGGGGTGCTACAATTAATCCTTGTACTTACTAAAGCTATACTAACATATTGATTCATACACTTGCGAGGTATAAAATAAGAATATCAGAGGGGTTGACACGGGCTGCAATTCTTGAGTAGCTTAGGGTAGATCGTCCCTTGGCTCATCATTGTCACCACTTGAGGGTGCAACAAAGGGTGTACAACCAGGTCAACTGCTCTACCCATTCTCTTAGAGTCTTGCTCTTTACCTACTCGAGTTGGGTCAGATTCATTTACGGCTAGTCCTTGGAGCTCTGGTCGAACGCTCGGGAATGGAAGAGCAAGAGCAATATGGTTAAGTGGAGGCGCATTGAAGGCTGATAGGTCTCCATATGGTCAAATAGTCATGACCGACTAGACCTTGCTTTAGAGCTCTTGGTTCTTTGCTCGAATATTTTGGTTCTTCTTCTCGAGTACTTAAAGCCTTTGAGTATTTTCATTCATCTGGCAGATGAGAATCTGAAATTAAGCCTCCATCGCACCGTGACCTGAGTCATCGGCTATTGCAGTAGGGTTAGTAGTACACTGGTTTTGCTCATTTAATAATTGTTGTACCCCACGGTGGACACCATATTATAAATCTTGGTATCCGTAGGATGGATATACAAGCACTAACCTACAAAATTAGAGAAACAATGATCGGTAGATCGCTTGGAACACCAAGCGGCCAAGTGTACTCTGACAATCAAGTCAATATGTCTTGTATAATTGTATAGATAGTGTAAAAGCAGTAGAGTGGATGAAGAGAGATACTTCATGTGAATGATGTACTGACTGAGGTTGATCGGGATCGTGAATGCGTGGTGATAGAGCTGGTTAGAGAGTGATTTGCTTAAGAGTAAAATGATATTAAAGTTCAAAGAGGCAAAATGGCATGAATTCCTTCTCAGAGTGAGGTATGATCCTTTTATAAGCTTGTGTGTTACCCACTGGGGGGTGTTAGGATTATGCTCAATAGTAAGAGTGTAATATTGTAATTTAACAATCTTTTCATATTAATAAAGTGATTTTGGTTAAACAAATCTTATAGCTTTTATAGTTTAATATTATAATTCTTAAATGTGAATAACCATAAGGTCAAAAGACTATGAGAAATGAAGAATTGTTCATGCATCTGGATATGTATGAGGTAGACACAATTCTTTAGTTAGTCTTGGATAACATTTATAACTTACAATAAAGGTTGGGCGCCATTATCTTGTATAAAGTTGTAGATTCTTTAGCTAGCATTTGAATGGAATCAAATGTGTTATGATGAGTCTAGAATCATCAAAGTGCAGTATCTTTGGGCAAAAGGATCTAGTGCACTGGGTGTACTGAATAGGATCACAGTGAAACACTTTATCCAGAACCGTCATTGATCAAAAGTTTTTGCGTGAGCACAATCGGAGAGTCTATCTCAATCCTAAGATAAATAATAGACTTATGGTTGCAACTAATATCATTTGAGCTTTCAATGAGTACAATTATGTAATAGTCTATCCTCGATGGTTTGATGCTATTCACTTGTTAACTATAGAGGACTTCATTTATAGTCTTTTGAGGTATTGGATATTAAATCTTAATGTTAAGTTTTTAATAGTGTCTATTAAAACATGGCTTCTGGAAAAGTCAAATATCCAAGTTCAAAAGTATGGTCGTATGATTAAAACTGGTAACTTGAAGAGCTATAGGCGGTCTATGAGCTCTTGGCGATCACTGGTATTCTTCACGATGATCACCATCTCCTAATAAGATTGTTTATGGTACGAATGAGAAACACTTTTTTGTTCTATCTTTATTTAAGAGTTTAGTTTTGGTTCTTTAGTGGAATGAACTAAAACTAATAGATTGAACCTAAATGAATCATAGGATGATTGTGATTAGGTTAATTTATTGGAGCTTAAATTTAGATAGCCCGCCAAGATTCCCGATCTACATGAACTTACATTAATCACTTAACATATTCTACTGGACCAAATGCAGGGTCCATTCAAAATTATTTTTTGGTTCTAGAATTCAAAAGAGTTGAAGAGGTGCGGTCATGTGTGAACAAGGTCTGTGATAACTCTTATTATACTTGGAATGGGCGCCAAGACTGGGAAGTCTTAGGCGGCCCTATGGGATACAATTAGCATTCCATTAATATATTAAGTAAATAATTGCACATTTTAATTAAATGGGCTGAATAATTATGTTGATGTATTATTAAGGTATGTGGACTTTATTTCTTTAATATAAAATAATGTGTTTAATTCACATGTGGACTTTTTAATTAAAAGTCCAATGGAGTTAATAAATGGAAAAAATAAAATATGAGCCCATGATAATATGAACACTAGGACTTATTAAAAGCCTAGAATTTTTGTTTTATTTTATTAATTTAATTAATTAAATGGTAATTAATTAATTGTTTAATTAGTTAATATCTTTTTCTACTAGGAGAGGACTCTTAATATCATACTTTTGTTGGAAGTATGATTAGATTTAATAACTTTATTTAATTGATAGATAAATATGTTATTTATATTTATCTAATTAAATAGGTAGCCATGATAAGTGACAACATTAGAATACTAATTATATTAAAACTATGAAGTTTAATCTAATACAATTAAGGAGTTGTAATAGAAAGCAAAAATAATGAATTGACTACACACTTAAAAAGAATTTGGCTAATACTAAACTCTTTTATCAACTGCGTTCAGCCAATACTAATTCTCATCAAAAGAGGATTCAGCCAAGCAATAAAAACTTGATCAAAAGAATTCGGCCATAGGGCTTTTACACAAGCAAGAAAGTTCGGCCATCTCTTAGAAAGTGTGTGAGAGTGAATTCGTGCTAAGCAAGAAAGAAAGAATAAAAGAGCGTCTCGTATCGACAACATACAAGAAGCTTTTACATCAAAAGGCTTTGTGTACAACTTTGACTTTGGTTCATGCGAGTACTTGACTGAAATAGTTGAGAACTCAAAAAGTGACCAAACATTCTTTAGGATCTTTCTTGATTTTTGTTGTGACTAACAAAAGAGATATTATTTTCTCCATCCATAGGTAACATATAATTCAAAGAAAAGGGAGCCCACACTCAAAGGTGATTCACGTTCGTGATTAAATTGACAGATCTTGCGGAAAATAAATTTCGATGCAATCTTGATCATCATGAAAAAAAAGTATGATATCTTTTATGTTTACGTTATTTAATCAAGGGTGTCAAGGTTCATAAAAAGGAAAATTTTTAAAACCTATACCAAAATATTTTTTATTCCGCTGCTTATTTTCAAAGCGTTTTTCTTATAGGGGAAAGATCACGTTCGTTTCTAGGCGAGCTTCTTGGGGCCTTCCAATGTCATCTTTGACTTGTTTTGATTTCTGAATACTCTGATGGACTTTTGGACTTTAGTGGACGCCTCTTGGGCCTGGAGCTCTTGGATACCTCTTATGTAGGCCTTAACGCTTTATGATTGGTTATTTTATAAGCAATTGGGCTTTGGGCCCGTTTATTGCCTTTTACATATTGAGGTTTATGGACTTTTAAATATATGTTTTGGGCCTTGTTGTGTATTGGGCCTGAATCTTGGACTTGGTGTCATTTTTACTTATTACATTCGTGAGGATTCTTGGAGACAATATTCAATCCTGATTGTGAATCCATATTGAAAAAAAAAATTGTCTTCAGATTATTAGAAACAAGAATTAGTATTAGACTCAAAAATAGCACTTTAAAAATAAATAAAATACTGCTTCTAATGAAACCCAAAAAAAAAAACAAGTATTATTTAAATAAGAATATAGAATTAATGACTTGAATATAGAAGTTTAAGATTTGCAAAGAACTTGTAAATAAATAAAATAGCACTTAATAAATAAATAAAATAATGCTTCTAATAAAACTCCAAACAAAAAATGAGCATTATTTAAATAAAAATATAGAATTACTGATTTAAATATAGAAGTTTGAGTCTTGTAAAGAACTTGTAATGTCTTAAAGACAGAGTTCACCTCTTCTGAGTGCTTGAAGGATAATTGGTGATTACATCATAAGATACAACAACCTATTTATGATTTTTCAGTCATAAAAAACCATAATCCGACCGACTAAGTATTTTTCCTCTAAGGATCCGTTTGATAACTGGGTTTGGACTGGGTTTGGATAATTTTTTTATCCAAACCCATGTTTGGTACAAATTGAGTACTGTTGGGATTGGTCACAGCCAATCCCAACAGTGCTCATTTTCTCCCACTGAGGCGGGACAACTTGTCCCGCCTCAACAGGTGGGACAACTTGTCCCGCCTTTTTTTTTTTTTTTTTTATATAAAATATTATATTTATATATAATATATTTTAATAAAAATTAATTTTTAATAGTTCTATATATTTTTAAAAAATAATTTAAATAATTTATTTTATTTAAAATATTTTTTAATTTAAATAATTTTATTATTTATTTTATTTAAAATTACTTTTAAATAGTTTTATTATTTTTTATTAAATTTATTTTATTAATAGAATAATTTTAAACTCAATTTAATTTAAGTAATTTTATTTTTTATTTAATTTAAAATAATTTTATTATATGTAAAAATTAATTTAATTCAGCCTGATTTTATCCAATCTCATACTACATCAAACACATTACAGTAATAATTTAATCCAATACATATTGCACCAAACACATTACATTATTAATTTAATCATGTCCAATCCAATTCAATCCATTCGAGTAGTGTCCCTCTCCCCTAAATTACAAATAAAATATAATAGCTTAATATATATAATATATATATATATAAAAGTTAGTTTTTTTAAAAATTAATTATAAATAGTTGTATTTATTTTTTTAAAAGTAGTATAAATATTTTATTTAAAAATATTAACCATATTTAATTTTTATTATTGATTTAAAACAATTTTTTACTTTAAAATTAATTTAATCTAATAATTAATCAATTTCAAACTATATAAAACATATAAAATATAATAAAATTTTTTATCCAATCCCATACTACACCAAACAAAACATAGTACTATTTTTAATCCAATCCGTACTGCACCAAACACATGACAGTACTAATTAGTCCAATCCTATCCAATCCAATCCAATCCTATAAAAATAGTCCAATCCAATCCAATCCAATCCCATGAAACAAACGAGCCCTAAAAGTATGCAAAATCAATTAATGAAAACAATAAAAAATGTATGTGTCTCTACAGAACACCTGTATTTATAGGTACTGTAATGTCATTACACAACAGTTGCAATCATTTGAACAATTGCAATTTTCATGAACGGTTACAATTGTATCAACAGTTGTAACTTTCTGAATAATTACAGCTTGACTGAATAATTGTAACTCTTCAGACAAAATTTTGAATTTGAATTTAATTTAAATTCGAATATTCATCAGTCAAAATTGATTAAAACAAAAAATAAAAAATATATATAAAGCTAAAAAGATATAGCCAAGCTATGGCCAGCCTAAAGGAAGCCCTTATTCATTTAAGGATGAATTGCACTCAGGCACCCTGAGTTTTAACATAAATATACTAAAAATATCAGTTTTGTCATAATTGCACTCAATTATTCTAGAATGCATTGACCACCATTGAAGTAATAGTGGTTTGGACGGCTGAAGGGTAAAAGGGTATTTTTGAACCTTGGGAAGTAAAAAAGCATTAAAAAAAATTTTGATTCTTGACTATTCTGTCTCTCGTGCCCCTTGTCACGGCCCAGAAACTCTCTGCCTCTAACCATGCATCTAACATGTCACGAAATTTCGTACTGAAAAAAGCGAACTCATTAAAATAACACAACTGAGTTTCACGAGTAACACTTGTCCTGTCAGGAGTCACAATAGAACCTGTTGCGTAATAGCTAACAAGATGCTGTGTAATGTTTAACATCACAAATTCAGAATACAATAAAAGAGCAAAAACAATATAAGAAAAAAGTAAAAGCAAGCAAAGCCTATCCACTGAACTAGATAATATGTTATTGATTATGATAGTTGGAAGAAGACAAAACGAAGAAAACATTGCAGCAGCTACAATTCTCCGCATCTGGTGAAGGTGTTTGATACGTGTGCGGTTGATTGGGCCCTCACTATTTTCATGCCTATCCTTGTTGTGTTGTGACTTCGAGGATAACGTGACCTGGTTTCTCGTTGTGAGGTTGGCTTTCGAATTGCCTGAAAATTTCGGGAACTCTCCTGTTTTTGTCATTGTTATGGCAAACAACAGATTTCATAGGTGTCTGTCGAGGAGTATCAGCAACATGTCACGAAATTTAAACGAAGCGATTCTGACGAACAGTCGATTGCGGTCCTGTTTGCCGAGAGACATTGGGTTATTGAAAGACGTGATGGTTTTCGACGTGAGTTACAACAAACTAATGGGTGAGTTGCCGGGTTCTATCGGGGAAATGGTGGGCTTGGAGGAGTTGAATATGGCACATAACATGCTGTCATGGATGATTCCTAAGAGTGTATGCACGCTCCCAAATCTGACCAAGTTCAGTTATGACTGCAATTTTTCATAGGGGAGCCGCCGGTTTGTTTGGAGCTTAAGGGGTTTGATGATACTAGGAATTGTTTGAGAGGTCGACCGAAGCAGAGATCAACATTACAGTGTAGGATGTTTTTGTATAGGCCTGTTGATTGTAACGCTTTTAAATGTGGTGATCCATTTGTTCCTTCCCAGTCTTCTCTGCCTCCGTCACCAGTTTATTCACCTCCTCCTCCAATGCTGTCACCTCCACCACCATTGCCACTACCATGTTCACAACCATCTCTACCACCACCACCCACACCACTAAATTGGGTTCGCTCTTCGCCACCACCTCAGCCAAATTCTCCACCGCAACATATTTTTTCACCACTACCCCCTCCTCCACCTAGTCCTTATTTCAACAATTCATCACCTCCTCCGCCACTAAATTCACCACCTCCTCCACCTCCGCCTCAAAAATTCGCTGCCTCCGCCAGTAAATTCACTGCCACTACCACCACCTTATAACTATCAAACACCTTCTCCCCAACATGTTGACTCTCCTCCACCGATACCATCACCATCACTTCCATCTCCCCCACCATGTCAAGAACAACCACCACTACTGCCATCTCCACCACCATGTGAGGAGCGGTCAGATATTTCGGTAATTTGAGTTTGATTTCACCCATAATTATTGTGCTGATTTCATTGTCATAACACATTTGTAAATGTGCAGGGGCAGCCTTGTCTTTTACCCTTCAGCCGTCCAAAGTAACGTGGTCAACGCATTTCAGAATATTCGAATGCAATTATAGTAAAACTGACATTTTCAGTGTATTTATGTTAAAAATTAGGTACTTGAGTGCAATTCACCCATCATTTAAATGTTAAGTGTTTATTTTAAATTCAATCTTAGTTAAAGTGTTAAGCTCTTGCCAGTCAAAATTTTGGAAGTGAATTCCCAAAAGCTAAGTTGATGACCCAGCATGGGATTGGATCGGGGGCCGGCTTGGCCCGCCCCAAACATGTTTTCATTTTTAGCCCCAAACTTGATCAGAAATGATCAGAGATGCCCTATATCAGACCCGAGATGACCAATATTATTTTATAAAAAGGCTTAAAGCAATAAATATACGAATTTAATTAAATTAAAACACATTTAAATTCAAAACTATAGTTCAAAAATATATTTAAATTTAAATATATACTTACATTTAAACATAAACTATAAATAAAAATTAAAAATTAAAGTTTAACATACACTTAAAATTCATAAATAAACTTAAATTTAAAGAACAAAACATCCAATTTTAATAAATTTTAAATTCAAATATAAAATACAATTAGGTAAAGAGATAAAGAAATTACAGATTTGTTTTTTTATTTTATATTTTTAATATTTTAAAAATATAATTATATAAATTGCAAATCAAATGAGCAGATGGGTCAAAATGGTGTGACCTATACAAGGTTAAAAAAAAGTTCAGCTTGGGCCTAATTCCAATTCCATTTTAAGTGCTCTAAATTCGTCCAAAACAGATTAAAGCCGCACCAATTTGCTCCTACATTTGATATGGGATAAATTACAATCTACCTACCTAAAATATTCTCATACTATTAGCATTGACCGTCAAAAAAGACTCTTGAACCTTAAAAACATGTAAGAAGATAAATTTACCCCTAGCTAAGAAAATCTAAAATAAAAATTTTTTGACTTTGTGGAGATTCATTCATGAAAAATTTTAAAAATTTAAATTAAATTAAATTAAATCTAACATCTGTACCGTCTATCTAGAGCTTATCTATAATTTTTTTTTAAAGAAAAAAAATATTAAAAATTTTCTCTACAACGATTCATGGTGGATCATGGATCTCACCATTCTCTCTCCCTTCTTCTTCTTATTATTATTATTTTTAAATATCTACCAATATTTAATTAATAAACAAATCAACTTATCATTCGTTTTTGGTTGCATGTGAGTGATATATGGATTCCAAACCTAATGTTTTTTGTAAAGTAGTGCGGTCTTATATAATAGAATATAAATGTCTTAGTCTTTTCCTTTTTAATTGTCATGAGAAATATACTAAATTTACGGTCTTTCGAATATTCAAATATATATGGTGCGGAGCCCTCGGGGTCAATACTGGTGGCTACAATAATATAATAGAATAATATATATATATATATATATATATATATATATATAAAATATAGCACGGTCTCCAGCGAACATAAAATATAATAGGGTCTAATTTATCTAATTTTACGTTCTTAAATAATATACAATTCTTAAGAAATTATCAATCGTTGAATGAAATGAAAAACAATGCAAGGGTTGCCATATCTTACTATTATTTTGACTTCAGTAACTTAGAGAAAGTCATTGCAGGTAGCAAGGAAGTTTCGCTCAATTGCTCTTATCATTTGGTCTTTTAGTGGTTCTAATGTTAAACTGTCAAAATTCAAGGTAATTTGTGTAATTTGTATGTCACTGAATATCACACCAACATTTTAAGGAGATTCAGTGTAATTTGTGTTTGTATATAGCATTTGAAATTTAATTTAGTTTCAAATAAAAATTTGTGATCATATATAGTAACTATTCATAAACTCCATGCATACATTATTGGAATTTGGAAAGTGCAATAAACAGTAATTAATACATAAATAGCAAATAAGAATGGAAGAAATGGTCTTGCCAACAATCCAGATCCCAAGTTTTGCTGTCCAAATTACTTGTTATGTAATTAGCATGGATTGGCTACTATAGCTAGCAGGAAATGGCTTTATTCCATTGCCAAATACTTCAAATTTTTGCCTATAGCCAGAAAATCAGAAAGATTATTGAAAAGAATTTAGTGACCTTTAATTGAGATTGCAGACTGAAATTGAAATATCATAGTTAAAAAAAAATTTCCATGTAATATATGCGTTCTCCAGTTCTATTATACCCACATAATTCTTAGAGTAATATAATATTTTTTTTAAGAGTAAATAATGACTACCTCCCCTGAGATTTGCTCAATTACAGACGGAGTCAACTTTTGAGTTTATTGACCCCTCCTATCCCATTAGTAAACTTTTGGGTTTTTTGATAAAAACCTCCCCTGGTCAACTGTTCAACCAAATTAAGGGCATAGGAGGTGTTTATCAATAAACGATAAAGTTGACTCCACTTGTAATTGGCAAAATCTCATGAGAGGTCAATGCAGTTAACTCTTTTTTTTATTTCATGTCTCAAAATTTTCATTTCCAACTACCATAATAAGAGATGTTTTGACTGACGGTTTCAACCCTTTCAATAACATATTTTATTAATAAATACAATATACTTGACATTGTTGTAGAATAAAAGGCACAATTATTTATTTTTATCAACATACTGCCAATAAAAATAATTATTTAACAATTTAACAACAGATATAACAAGATTATAATAATACTAGCAAACATATGACAAAATTATAATGATATGTTTTCCCAACCATGTCTCAAATTCATTACATAACTAGTAGGAGTTACCAAACCACTTATAATAACAAAGTACGATACATAGTGGTATTGATAGTATAGTGGTATTGATAGTGCTTGGATAATAAAACGGCAGCTTTTTGTTCTATATATTAATAGTCTGGATAATCCCTTGCGGGATTAGTAATATTGAGAACAGACTGATTTCCTGTGTTTTGTTTTTTGTTTTGAGATGGCGAATCTGATTCTCTCTTCCTCTTATTACTATGCTTTCCTGGTGATGTTTCATTTTCATCTGTGTTTGGAACCTTCAATTGTTGTGGTTCATTCCGCGTTTTGTCAAGCAAAAGCTGTGCTACTTGCTGTATACTTGATGCTGCATGAATAGCTGTACTCAAATGCTTCCATGAATGCTGTACTGTTTCTCGAAGCATTTTGATTTCTTCATTGTTCTTACGTAGCTCAACTTGAAGTGCTTTGAGTTGATTACTGAGGAGTTGAATTTTTGGGTCCCCAAGATTCTCGTGGTTGCTGTTAAGCTTGGAGCAGGATCAGATAGTACATGTATTAAAATAGACGACAAAATTAAAATAGCAGAAAATAAATGACACAAGAATTTACGTGGTTCGGCTAAAAACAAACCTACATCCACGGACCAGGAGGAGCAATTCCACTATATCAGAAAATTTTATGGTGTGTACACAATTAGAAATCTCACTCTAATACCCCAAGAGGATAACTCACAAAACCCCTTACAATATTTCACACTCCAAAATTTTCTCACAAAATTCTCTCTTTCTTTTCTCTCCCTTTCTTCTCTCTATTCTCTCTCAATTGTGTGTTGTATGTGTGCTGAATACAAGCCTATTTATAGGCAAATGAGAGAGCAAGATGACAAAAAAACTTTCGGTGGAGAGGAGAAAAAAAATTCAAGCCACCCTTTTTGACAAAGCCAAACTTCAAAATTCAAGCCACCCTTTTTTGACAAATCTCCACCTTGGATTGAATTTTGATCAATAGCAGTATCGCTCCACCTTGACAAAATATTTCATCAGTTTGAAATACCAATCAAGTCCAAGCAGTGCTTGAACTTCACATTTGGAAGAGATTTCGTCAGCATATCTGCAGGATTATCATGAGTACTTATCTTCTTTACAGTAACTTGTCCTTGGGCAATGATATCTCGAACAAAATGAAATTTGATATCAATATGCTTAGTTCTTTCGTGAAACATCTGGTCTTTAGTCAAATGAATTGCACTTTGACTATCACAGAAAATAGTAGTGGCATCGGAACAAGTACTAAGTTCCCCATACAATCCTCGAAGCCAGAGTGCTTCCTTTATCACCTCTGTAATAGCAATGTATTCTGCCTCTGTTGTTGATAATGCTACAACAGGTTGCAAAGAAGCTTTCCAACTAACTGCACTTCCACCAAGAGTGAATACATATCCTGTAAGTGATCTCCTTTTGTCAAGATCACCTGCATAATCAGAGTCGACAAACCCGACTAGAGAACTGCTACTCCGACTGAACTCCAGACATGCTTCTGAAGTTCCACGTAGATATCGCAGAATCCATTTCACTGCATTCCAGTGTGCTTTCCCGGGACAAGACATATATCTACTAACAACACTAACTACATGTGAAATATCTGGACGCGTACAAACCATAGCATACATAATACTACCAACTGCACTGGAGTAGGGGACTCGAGTCATATATCTCTTTTCACTTTCTGTCTTGGGTGATAAAGCTGCTGACAATCTGAAGTGTGCGGCCAATGGAGTAGATACCGGTTTAGCATTTTTCATACCAAATCTCTCCAAAACTTTCTCAATATATCCTCTCTGGGTCAAGAATAATTTTCCTTCTTTTCGATTTCTCTTTATTTCCATGCCAAGGATCTTCTTCGCAGCACCAAGATCCTTCATCTCGAACTCATTTTTCAACTGCTTCTTTAACTTGTCAATATCTGACAACTTCTTAGCTGCAATCAACATGTCATCAACATAAAGAAGCAAATATACAAATGAGCCATCATCCGTTTTTCGAAAATAGACACAACTATCATAGTTACTCCTTGAGTATCCATTACCAATCATAAACGAATCAAATCGTTTATACCACTATCTTGGAGACTGCTTCAAACCATACAATGATTTCTTCAGCATGCAAACATGATCTTCTTTGCCTTCAACAATAAAACCCTGTGGCTGTTGCATATAGATCCGTTCCTCCAGCTCACCATGCAAAAATGCTATTTTAACATCCAACTGCTCTAACTCTAAATCATGCATGGCAACTAATGCAAGCAAGACACGAATAGAACTATGTTTTACAACAGGTGAGAAAATATCATTAAAATCCACACTTGGTACCTGACTGTAGCCTTTAGCTACTAACCGTGCTTTATACCTTGCATCCTCAACTCCTGGAATTCCCTCTTTCCTTTTGAAGATCCATTTGCAGCCAACAATCCTCTGCTTTGCTGGTGGTTTCACAAGTACCCATGTATCATTCTTGTGAAGTGATTCAATTTCTTCCTGCATAGAAATTAACCATTTTACAGAATCAACAGAAGAAATAGCATCAGTATATGTGACAGGTTCTCCAACAGAGTCTGTCTCTTCTCCAATGGTCAAAGCATATGTAACAAAATCTGTGTATCTTTGTGGTGGTCTTATTTCTCTTCGTGGTCTATTTTCAGCAATGCTATGACTTGCCTCTTGAGGCACATCTTCAACATCAATCTCCTCTTCTGATTGAGATTCTAAAATATTAGGATTTTGAGGCATCAATGGTGAACACGGAACTTCAAGCTCCACCTGCTTCGATGCACCATCTATCTTATCTGTATCAGAAGAAACTGGAGACTCCTTTTTCGACGTTAGTAGAGCAGATTAATCAAAAGTAACATCTCTACTAATAACAAATTTGGGTGATTTAGGATCTAAACACCACAATCTATATCCTTTGACCCCAGATGCATAACCAAGAAAAATACATTTCTTTGCCCTTGGTTCTAGTTTCCCTTCACTAACATGCATATATGCAGGGCATCCAAATATTCTTAAATTTGAATAATCAGCAGGTTTACCAGACCATACCTCTTCAGGAGTCTTGCACTCGATTGCTGTAGACGGTGAGCGATTTACCAAGAAACAAGCTGTGGAAATTGCTTCAGCCCAAAAGTCTTTGAACAGTCCAGCATTTGAAAGCATACACTGGGCCCTTTCCAAAAGAGTCATATTCATGCGTTCAGCAACACCATTCTGCTGAGGAGTTTTGACTACTGTACGATGTCTAACGATCCCCTCGTTTTCGCAAAATCTATTAAAATCTCCACTGCAAAATTCCAAACCATTGTCAGTTCGGAGTCTTTTGATTTGCTTTTCTGTCTGCTTCTCGATCAGAGTTTTCCAACTTTTGAAAGTGTCAAGAACATCATTTTTGTTCTTCAAGAAAAACACCCAGACCTTTCTTGAAAAATCATCAATAAAGGTCAATAAATATCGAGCTCCTCCTTTTGATAGAACTGGCGATGGGCCCCATAGATCAGAGTGAATATAATCTAACGTCCCTTTGGTTCTATGAATTCCAGTACCAAAGCTTAGCCTCTTCTGTTTTCCAAACACACAGTGCTCACAGAAGTCCATTTTAACGGTACTTTGGCCACACAAAAGTCCTCGCTTGCTTAGCAGAGTTAGACCTTTTTCACTCATATGCCCGAGCCTCATATGCCATAATTTTGTAACTTTTAAATCAGGCATAGATGATTCTGAAACAGCTGCAGAGCCTATAATAGTGGAACCTTGCAGTATATAAAGGCTACCAGCTTTCTTAGCCTTCATCACGATCAATGCACCTTTGCTAACTCTTAGTACTCTACCTTCAGCTGAAAACTTGCACCCATTTGAATCAAGAGTGCCAAGAGAGATGAGATTCTTCTTTAGGTCTGGAACATGTCTCACATCAGACAATGTTCTCACAATGCCATCGTGCATTCGGATACGAATTGTTCCTATGCCAACAGTTTTGCATTGGGCATTATTTCCCATCAAAACAATACCTCCATCAATAGATTCATATGTCGAAAACCAATCTCGGTTGGGACACATATGATAGGAGCAACCAGTATCCATAATCCATTCATTATTGAAATTGAAACGGTCTTCTGTCACGAACAGAACATCAGCTCTTTCTTCAGCAACACTAGCTTGGGCGGTCTCTTCATTCTGTGGAGTGACCTTATTTTCTCTTTTCTTTTGCAGCTTGTCACATTTACTTCGAACATGACCTGGTTCTTTACAGTGCCAGCATACGACATCTCTGCCTCTAGATTTTGATCTGTGTTTTGACTTTCCTCTACTTTTACCTCGATCTTGTGGTCTTCCCCTTTGTTCAGGTCTTCCTCTAGCATATAGACCTTGTGCCTGACTATTAGAAGATTGCCCAGTGATATCATGGTCAATCTTCTCTTTAGTCTCCAAAGCAGTTTTGACATCCTTCAGAGAAATTGTGTCTTTTCCATATAACATAGTTTCTCTAAAATGTCTATATGAGGAAGGTAGCGAACACAGCAACAGCAGCGCCTGATCTTCGTCTTCTATGTTGATATCAAGATTTTGCAAATCCATGATGAGAGATTCAAACTCATCAATATGAGAACCAAGAGATGTACCTTCACTCATGCGGAGTGAATATAAACACTGCTTCTTGTAAAGTTTATTTGTGAGGGTCTTTTTCAAATAGAGAGATTCAAGTTTCTCCCACAACGCCTTTGTGGTCTTTTCAGAAATGACCTCACGTAAAACTTCATCAGAGAGAGATAACTGAATAGCGGAACGGGCCTTTTCATCGATGTCCTCCCAATCTGCATCTTTCATATCAGCTGGTTTAACACCTTTCAAAGCTTTCTGAACTCCACTCAGCACGCATCCGAACTTGCCATAAAGTGAAATTAATCTTTTGATCAAATTTCACGACTTCAAATTTTGCCGTCGACATCCTTAATTTTAACAAGGATAGGAACAAAATAAATGTACTATTCACCGTTTGTCACTATTCACCGTGGGGCCCACCAGCGCACTATTCACCGTGGCATTATTCACAGTGTAGAGCCCACCAGGCAATTCACTATTCACCAACACAATATTCAATGCAACACTGTTCACCAGTGCACTATTCACCGTGGTACTATTCCGCGTAGGGCCCACTAGGCAATGCACTATTCACGAATACTGTATACTGAATAGTGTACGTAGTAGTGAACAGTATACCTGGTAAGTTCCCAGGAAAGAGAGGTGGGTCACAACGGACACACTTAAGTACCAAGTCTTTCCTTAGCCAGAACTTTTCCTAGACATGTACTTTCCACACCACAGTACAAAATCAGCAAATCTCAAGAATAATTATTTTCTGATGTGGAAGATCAGACAATGCTGCAGCCACAGAGCATACTAAGAATTTTCTAGCAGCCTAGAACACGATCGGAAGCTCTGATACCAGTTTGTTAAGCTTGGAGCAGGATCAGATAGTACATGTATTAAAATAGACGACAAAATTAAAATAGCAGAAAATAAATAACACAAGAATTTACGTGGTTCGGCTAAAAACAAGCCTACATCCACGGACCAGGAGGAGCAATTCCACTATATCAGAAAATTTTATGGTGTGTACACAATTAGAGATCTCACTCTAATACCCCAAGAGGATAACTCACAAAACCCCTTACAATATTTCACACCCCAAAATTTTCTCACAAAATTCTCTCTTTCTTTTCTCTCCCTTTCTTCTCTCTATTCTCTCTCAATTGTGTGTTGTATGTGTGCTGAATACAAGCCTATTTATAGGCAAATGAGAGAGCAAGATGATAAAAAAACTTTCGGTGGAGAGGAGAAAAAAAATTCAAGCCACCCTTTTTGACAAAGCTAAACTTCAAAATTCAAGCCACCATTTTTTGACAGTTGCTTTGAGAATTATGAGGTTCTGGTTCTCCAACTTGAATTTCTACAAAATAAATAAAACACCAAATAAATTAAGCACAGTTCCATACTTCCATGCTAATTCTCTTAACCTTTTATTTGCATAAAGAAATTTAACACCTTCAATTAGTTCAAGCCTGATAAAAAAATAATGAAAGCTTACACAAAATACATATAAGATGATTTTCCTTAACTGAAAAAAATCTTACTCCCAGTATTTGGATGGAGCGAGAAACTTGAGCCACCACCATCGCCGCCACCACTGATATTGACAGAGCTTCTAGCTATCAAGCAACCATTTTTGGCTTGGTTTCTCCACAACGAACCGAACTCCACCACCTGCTTAAGGGGATTGAGTTTTGGAATTTTTGGACATGGTTTGCAGGAGACCAAGTGAGTGGGTTGCAGAGACAACATGAGAGAGAGAGAGAGAGGGACACAGAGAGAGAGAGTGAGTTGCAAGTTGTTAAACAAATACAAATCCTTCGTTCACTTCATATCCTCTATTTAGGGGCAAAACCATAAAATTATGTGTAGGGTCAAGAGAATAAAATAAAATAATTAGGGAAGTAGAGTGAAACAAAATCAAAATTAAATAATATATATTTTAAATTTTTTTTTTTTTGAGGGGCCGTGAGCTCGTGACCCCCACCGGCCCCCCAAAATATCCGTCCCTGCACCTGTTGGAAGTTCAATGATTGTGATGCCACGCAACGTATTCTTTCTCATAATTGTAATTATGAATTAAATCAAGCCTTTAATACTATTTTATTTTATATTAAACATACTTATATATTACTTTTGCTTCTTTCTAATATTAACTATTAATTTAGCTCAAATACCAAAAAGAAATTAGTGTACCAAATAATATGTTGTATATAATCTGATGTTGTATGCTGAAGGAATAAAAAGTAAAATCTAATACAAAGTTAATTAGATAATTATTTGGTTAATTTTATAGTAAAAATTGTTATAAGATTCAAAAGCAGAATGCACTTTTTTTTTTTTTTTGAAGAGAAAGAAAATTCATTCATAACTAGGGGAAGAAAAATAAAGCTACATTAACATATAAGAGTTTAACCAACCAAACATGAAAATAACAAGTCCACAAACAAGGGACAACAAGATTAAAAGCTCTCTTGGTAATGCCATGAGCAACACAATTTCCCAACCTGGAAATAAAAGAAACAGAATGTATATTGCAAGACTTCAGCAACACTTGGATATCAAAGACAATATTCTCCACATCACTCCTGGACAAGAGCTCTCCATTACAAAGACGAGTGACATTTAACACATCCGATTCTACCAGCAAGGGAAGTAAACCTCTCTCATAAGCCAATTGAATACCAATCAGAATAGCCCTAGCCTTAGCCACTTTAACATCATCACAAGAAGCATCCATATTAAGCTTAAAATTCAAACCATAAGGGGGTTTCCAACAGGGGACAACAAAGCAAAATTTAGGAGAAAAGACTTTAGAATCACTAGCTGAAATAAAATCATCAATAAAGCTTCCAGCATCCAACCAAATCTGCTCTAAAACCATACCTCTACCTCCATGCAAAATGACATTCCTATCTCTCCATAACAGCCAATAAGTCTCCACAAAATGTTTCACACAATCAACAGGTAAGGCAGCAAAAAGAAATGCAATTATGTTTAAAAAATCTACTACCTTACAGCTCTTCAACTCAGCAAAAAAAGAACAGCACGCCCACAGTTTTCTTAGTCGAGAACACTCTCACAGAGCATAGTCACTACTCTTAGAAACTAAACCACAAAAAGAGCAAAAATGAGAGATAGGAATACCTTTTTTACACAAGTTGAGATTTGTTGGGAGGATCTCCTTACAAGCTCTCCAAGCAAATACCGTAATCTTGTTAGGGACATCTAGTTTCCAAAGATGCTTCCAGACTTCCAAAGCACTTTTAGAGGAAGATGCAAACCCATTGCCATCATGTAAGCACTTTGCACAGAAAATGAGTCCCTACTGTCAAAATGTCACAGAAAAGTATCATTTCGAGGGTGAGAACTGAGAGGAATACTTAAAATTAAATCAGCTTCCTCCTTAGAAAATGGTCTCCTCACAATTTCTTCATGCTAGGAGCCTGGTTCTAAAAATAGAGCTGAGACCGTGATCCCTTCTGGAAGAATTGTGGGCGAGAAGACTTCGAAAACTAAATCCCTTGGCAACCAGTGATCCTCATAAACTTGGACACCTTCCCCATCCCCAATCTTCCACTTGAGCCCCTTCAATAACACATCTCTACCCCCAAATAATGCTTCTCCAAGTAAATGAAGGAAGCTTGCCAACACTGCACTCAAGAAAGAAGGAACTAGAGAAGTATCTCGCTATTAGCACCCTAGCCAAGAGAGAATCAGGAGAGGAGAAAATCCTTCATCCTTGCTTAGCTAGCATGGCTTGGTTGAAGGCCACGATATCTCTGAACCCTATACCTCCCAAACTTTTAGGCAAGCACATTTTTTTCCAAGGCAACCAATGCACTTTTTTATTATTATCACGAGTTCCCTACCAGAAATCTATAAACAAACTATTAAGCTCTGAACATAGAAAAGCAGACAGCCTGAAGCACCCTATAGCATATGTTGGAACAACTTAGGCCACTGCCTTCAATAACACCTCTCTGCCCCATACCCGAGAAGAGCTTACTCTTTCAACCCTGCAATTTGGCCCAAACCTTATCTGTGATTGACCTAAAAACCTTTCTTTTGTTTCTACTAATCATATAAGGGAGCCTTAGGTATTTTTCATGGATGACACTACCTCCATATTGAAAATAAGCTTAATTTGATCTCTCAAAGCAGTAGAAGTAATAGGTCTAAAAAACAGAGCAAATTTACCAAAATTAATGCACTGCCCTGAAACCTTATCATAATCTTTCAAGATTCTCACCAAATTATTGCGCTCCTCAACCGTTGCTCTAGCAAACATAAAGCTGTCATCCGTGAATAACAAATGAGAGATAGAGAGAGCTGCTCTAGATACTTTGACACCGTGAATCCACCCACTTGCTCAGTCGTACCTAATATAGCTGAAAGTCCCTCAGCACAAAAAAAGAACAGATAAGGGGACAAATGACACCCTTGTCTAAGCCCTCTATTAGGAACAATCCTACCCCTCGATTCACCATTTATCAGGAAAGCATAGGAAGCTGATTTAACACACTCCAGGACTTTATCAATCCACCCAAGGCTGAAACCTAATCTCTCTATAATCTTCTGCAGAAAACCCTACTCCACACGGTTATATGCCTTACTCATGTCGAGCTTTAAAACAATTTGACCTCATGACCCACTTCTACTATTTCTCAAGTGATGCAAACATTCATATGCAATAATAACATTATTCAAAATTAAACGACCAGGCACAAATGCACTTTTAGAAAGGGAAATAACCTCATCTAGGATTAGTTTTAGCCTATTAGTAAGGATTTTAACTATTAATTTGTATAAGACATTACACAAACTAATAGGTCTAAACTCCTCAATTGGAACATGGGTCTTCACTTTAGGGTTTAAAACTACCACAACCTTCTCTAATTCTCCCATAGGAGCATTTTCATTTAAAACTTCTAACACTACCCTAGAAACCAAATCCTCCACAATGTCCCAATTTTGTTAAAAAAACAGGGCGACAACCTATCAGGACCTGAGGCCTTAAAGGGGGCCATCTGCATCAGTGCACATCTAACTTCCTCTTTTGTAAAGACAGCCCCCAACCTCAAGTTCATCTCATTCGTAACCTTCTTTCCCACAAGTTGAAGAACATTATCAAAATCAGAGGGAGAATGAGAAGAAGAAGAGAAAAGGTTACCATAATAATCGAAGATAATCTACTGGACATCTTTCACATCCGTCTTCCAGATTCCATTCCGATCAATCAGCCTGTTAATGCGATTCCTTCTTCTTCTTTAAGAAGCCTTGGCATGGAAAAATTTTGAGTTTCTATCACCCACTTTCAACCAGAGAGCCCTCGATTGTTGCCTCCAGTAAACTTTAAAATCTTGAAGAATTTTATCAATCTTGCTCTCAACAGATTTAATTTTAGCAAAATCTAGTCTGCCACTGTCAGCATTCAATAACAATCTCAACTCATCTCTCAGAGTTTTCAGCTCCAAATTCGAACTTCTTCTTTTTTCTCGATTCCATACCTGCAGCCTACCAGTTACCCTAGCAACACTGAAGCCATAGTTTAAGAAACCTGCTGCTGTTGCTAACCTTTTTCAATAATCCTCTTAGCCTCTGTATCATGAAGCCAAGCCTCTGTATCATGAAGCCAAGCCTCCTCAAAGTGAAATATGGACAGCCAACCTTTGTTCCCTTCGTGCACCACCCTTTTTGAGATATTGTCAACAAGCAAGGCCCTATGATTAGAGCCTTCATAATCAAGATGCCTAACCGAGGCCCCTGAAAATTGCATCCTCCACTGTAAAGTACATAAGGCCCGATCCAGTCTCTCTTGAATACATTGGTTATGAGATTGTCTATTAGACCAAGTGAATCGATTACCCCTGAAGCCCATATCAATCAAACAACAATCGTCAATCGCACTTAGAAAATCACTCCAAGCAACACCACCCCTAAAAGAACCCCAACTTTCTCAACATCACTCACAATTTCATTGAAATCCCCCTCTCTCCCACTAACCATGGAAGAGAAAAGAGACCCCCCATGCTTACAAAGTAAAGTCGAAGACAACCCTCGATTTGTTTGTTTTGGTTCCCTATAGAAACCTGTGAACCGCCATTTACTACCCTTTAAATCACACACTAGATAATGAATATGCCCTTTCGAGAAAGACTTTATCTCAACGTTAATGTTACCTTTCCAAAGCAAAAGTAAGCCACCACTCAAACCAACTCTACCCATCTTAAAATTGTAGGAACCGTTTTTCTGTTCTACTAGTCATGTGTAGTCCTTAAAAATCACTCGGGGACACGAGGCACTACAACCTGCAAAGATAGAACGTACGTGACCCACAGGACGTCTGGGACACCGGGGTGGAGCCGGCCAAAGTCACTCTGACGGTCAAGTTAGCAAGTGCTAATAAGTATAGAATGCTCGTAAATGGAGATGGGTAAGTAATACTTCCTGTTGTGTCGGCTATTGAGGTTTTCTTGGTGGAAGGAGATGTAAGGCCGAATACACGGAATATGTTCGGAAGGTGGTCGAAGATGATAAGTTCGGAAGGTGGTCGAAGATGATGGACAATGGCCGGAGAGTGTTGTCTGGATATTGATAGCTCTAGGATCTCAGTTTTTTTATCCTCCACTCTTTGGAGAACCATCCTTTATTTATAGGGGATGAATGCTTCTGCCCGTTGAGAGACTCCATCATTACCTTTCCTTGCTGTCTCCAACCAAGGAGGTTTGTAGATGCTTCTTTTGATCTGGCCATTATAGATTGTAATTATCGTTTGTGTAGGGTCGCCTTCTAAAGTAAATCATGATTTGGTCTCCTACAAATATGTGAAAATTGTATGTCGTACGACATGTGGTTGTGACAATCAATCATGACTATATGTCGTGCGACATACCTACTGGACGTCGACCTGAGATGATTATGTGGTGCGACGTAGTTCTCCTAAGCGTGGATACTGGGTTATTTCCCTTGTTGCTACTTGGATGTGCGGGGAATTGACTGTATGTCGTGCTACATGAAGGTTCAGTAGGTGTGTCAATCATGGTTACACATGACTGTTACCGCGTAGTGATCCTTGTTGGGCCGTCGTACGACCAAGTCAATGGGCTCATGACTATTCTTTGACTCTGGGCCTGGTCTTATGAAATAGTTGGGCCTGACATATTTTGGCTACTATAGTGTGCCCCCAAACGCCTTGGGTTTAAGAAGAAAGTCAAGGGGTTTGTATCGCCCTTCGATGTTGTTTCGTCGTATGGAAGGATTCTATGTTATATTCGTGTCGTACGGCACGTAGGTATAGATTTGTATAGAGTTTTTGTATGAAAATTACAATCTCTGTGAATTAACTTGGGCGTACGATAACGTCGTGGTTGAGGCGGTGAGTGGTTGGCCTTCCTAATGGCTCTTCGACAGTTGTGCCAAAGTAATTGTGTCTTTTTGGGAAACGCGCACGCCTGATTAATGACGACGGTTATAGGGGTGCGTGCTCAATAAGAAGCTGACATGTCAGCGCATGTTTTCCCTTTTATTACCGCCCTTTCCCTTTTTCATTCATTTTTAATTTTTCGCTTTCTCTCTCTTTTTTCTCTCTCTCAAGAACCAGTCGCCTGTATTTACCGTTTTCGGTGTCGTTGCTTCTCGTTTTTGTCCTTTTCGCGTCTATTCTGACGAAGCAGTGGTCGCTCTAGCTTTATTGGTAAGTTTTTCTTATTTTTGCTATTTGATTTTCCTATATTTGTGTCTTTTTTGTTTTTCGGTTTCTGGTATGCTTCCTGCTCTTCGAGTTTGAATTTTTAGAAAGATCTGAAAAACGTAGGTTTTGATCTAAAAATATGACTTAGGGTTTGATGGTATCTGTTTGTGGTATTATGTCGCACGACAGTAGTTTAGGGGTATATGTCGCACGACATCTCGTAGGTGTATGCTAACATTCATAGGAAGTGAGTTTTAGGGTATGTAGGATACTTAGTTAGATTTGACTACTAACCCTCCCTACCGTCGCTCGACTTGTAGGTAGGATGTCGAGTAGAGAGGACGAGAACACTCCTAGTACGTCAGGCCGAGGATATGACGATCCTGTCGACCTTTCGTTCGACTCGTGGGGCGAGTCGAGGGCCAACAGTGGTGAAGTTACATTGGCGTCTTTGTCGTATGGCCCCGTGACTGTCTCCAGTCATGAGGGTACGTCGCGTGTTGTGGAGGACATACCTGAGGGAATCCCCCTCATCGAGCTACTAGGGGAGGCACCTAGTCCTTGTCCTATGGGACCAAGTAGACCATTAAGTTTACTTTTGGTTAACCCACCTAGCGTGTTGAGGGAAGAAGATCTCATGCGCATAAGGTATAGCTATGGCATACCTGATGGCGTCGCACTGACGGTGCCTTTCAAGGGGGAGAGACCGGATTGGGATATCCCCGAATAGATCTGCTTCTATGAACTCCCGTTTCAGCGGGTTGATTTCAGATTACCGGTGGTCGGACTACCAAGAAAGGTACTGGACCACTTCGAGCTTGCCCTAGGGCAACTCATGCCCAACAGTTGGAGGATCCTGTTGGGGCTAGAATTGTTGTGTGCAAGGGAATGTATAGTTTTCGAGCTGCCTGACCTGTTCTATACGTACTCGATGAGGGAGCACAACACCGATAAGGGTCGCTACAACTTGAACCTTCGAGCCAACAGAAAGCATCTCATCACGGAGCTGACCACGAACGACAGGTCGTGGAAGGATAGGTATTTCTTCACGAGGGGTCTTCTTGTCGAGTGGCCTGTAGAGGATATAGTTGTTCATACGACCTGGTCTAAGGCTTGTGGGTCATTAATTTTGTCGCGTCGTGTCGTTCGACATTATTCTTTTTGTCGTACTGTACTAATTTTTTTTTTTTTTTTTTTGCATTGCAGTGAACACAGGAGCTCCTCAACCTGAAGTTGGTTTGACGTGTGCGACGCAGTGAAGATCTTGTCGTAGGACGTGAAAGAGAGAAGTTGGAAGAGGATCTTGGCTGAAGAGAAGCCGAGACCAAGCCATTTGTGGAAGTTTTCTGTAATCAACGAGCCAGGTACACCTTACCCCGCTTTCAAAAATTTAGTGGAGTTTGTCAGAATAAGGCATTGTGTCGAGCGACTGTACGACATAAGGTTTCTGACACCTATATCCTCCGTCGAGCGACGCTTTACAGTTGACTTGATGGCTGGAGGTTTTGCTGCTCCTGACGCTGATGAAGCTATGAGGAGACTTAAAGAGAAGAGGAAGGGAAAGAAGAAAGTCAAGTCGAGTGACTCTGTCAAGCTGATGGCGACTCCACCACCACCTCTTCCCTAGCCCAGTAGAGGAAAAGAATCGCTCGACATAGGCTCTGTTGGAAGGAAGTGGAGAAGGGATGATTCGGCCGCAGGCAGTGAGGCACCAGTCGACCTTGTGTTCCCACAAGATGCCTCTGCCTACTCTGACTTTGGGTCTATTATGCCCCAAGTTGAGCGACTGCTGCTCCCTGAAGACGAGAGCAGATTTAAAGAGATGGGCTTGTCGCAGGGGTTTGATTGGGGCCTCAGCCATCAATTTCAAGTAAGTCATACTTCTATAATATTTTAATATTTTAATTTTAGGGCCTGAAGATGAGTTTCCTTTCTGTAGGCTCTCCAATTTCAGATATATGCAAAGCAGGAGCTTGTTTCGGCCTTAAGGAAGGCGAGAGAGCTTAAGTCGAGCAACCAAGGCCTCAGGGTTGAAGTGGAGAAAATGAAGGCTTCGAGTGTAGAGGCTAAGAGAACTGCTGTGGAGGCTAGTCGTCGTGCAACGGAGGCGACTCTTGAGCTTGAACGATTGAAGTCCGAGGTTGACAAACTTAGACCTTTGCAATGGAAGGTCGACCAATTGGGAGCTCAGCTCAAGGTCAAAGAATCGAAATACGATGCCATGTACGATCGAGTTGAGGATGATATGCTGAACGCAGTCGTCAAGACACGGGCTGATCTGATGCGTCAATACAAGGAAGGTTGTGCGGCTGAGTGGGAGGTCGACAAATGGATTGCTGACCACGAGGAGGAGGATGATGAAGGTGAGGCTAAAGAGAAGAGCCAGTTCGTCGAGACAAAGGCTAATGAAGAAAGTCGTGTCGAACCGGCCCCTGAGGCTACAGCCATTATAGCCTTGCCTGCTCAATCGAGCGGCGGTCCGTCAGCGGCTGAAGTTGAAGGAGAGCATGAAGATGTTGCCCCATAGGGGTTTGTAAATTTTTTGAATTTTTCCTAAATGTTTTAAATACTTGGCCCATGTGTGCTTTTGGCACTATAATTTCGTTTTTATTTAGAATGGATGAATGATTTAAATAGTGTGCTGTCGTATGATAGAGTAGAGATAACTTATCTTGTATATACAAGTGGATTCATTGAATGTCGCGCGATTTGATGATCTTCTAATTCGTGACCTATGAAATTGAATGTAGGTCGTGGTCCATGACCTTGAATGCAGGTTGTGCGACCACTATCTGTGTTATATTGACCTTGAGTGCAGGTCGTGGTCAATGACCTTGAATGCAAGTCGTGCGACTACTGTCTGTTTCATAATTACCTTGAATGCAGGTCGTGGTCCTTGACCTTGAATGCGGGTCGTGCGACCACTATCTGTGTTATATTGACCTTGAGTGCAGGTCCTGGTCCATGACCTTGAATGAAGGTCGTGCGACCACTGCCTGTTTCATAATGACCTTGAATGCAGGTCGTAGTCCTTGACCTTGAATGCGGGTCGTACGACCACTATCCGTGTTATATTGACCTTGAGTGCAGGTCCTGGTCTATGACCTTGAATGCAGGTCGTGCGACCACTGTTTGTTTCATAATGACCTTAAATGCAGGTCATGGTCCTTAACCATGAATGCGGGGCGTGCGGTCATTGTTGATAGTGATCTTGCTTTTATGATATTGATTTGCCCTAGTTGGAGTGTGGAACTTTAAAGTTGCATGCTTCAACTTCTATTAATTTCGTCGTGCGACGTAATATCTCGAAAGTAGGTTGTATGGGATGAATCAGAGAATACTTTTAGTGCGGGATTGTCCAGCGATGCTGACCTGTATAAAATAGTTAGGTTTTACCAACGGCCCTCCGATGCCTAAGTGAGTTCCATGTCGTAGGATGATAAAATTGAAAAATATAAAGTTCAGACTTTAGAAATGATACTGTTTTAGATGGTATGCATTCCAACTGTTGTCGATCTCCATGCCATCTGTACATCGTAGTTTGTAGGCTCCATGTCCAACTGCTTTGGTGATTTGGTATGGCCCTTCCCACGTAGGACCGAGTGTACCTACTCCTTTTTCCTTTATGTTTTGGAAGGCGCGATGAAGGACCCATTCTCCAATATTGAACGTTTTGAGACGAATATTCCTGTTATAATGTCGGGCGACTCTTTGTTGATATATTGCCAATCTGATTGTGGCCTTGTCACGATGCTCGTCGATTGTGTCGAGTTCGTTCAGTAATTCTTTATTGTTTGTCTCTTTGGTTGCGTGTTGTATTCGGTAAGAAGGGTAATCAACCTCAGTTGCTATTACGGCCTCCGAGCCGTAGGTTAGGGAGAATGGTGTTTCCCCTGTTGATGTCCTGACCGTCGTACGGTAGGACCATAACACGCCTTGCAACTCGTCGGCCCATTTCCCTTTGTATTGGTCGAGTCGCTTCTTGAGGGTGGACATGATCGTTTTGTTGATGGATTCTGCTTGTCCGTTGGCTTGAGGATATCTTGGGCTCGAATAGCTTAGTTTGATATTTCACTTGTCGCAAAAGTCTTGGAAGTCGTAAGATATGAATTGTGAGCCATTGTTAGTGACTATCTCTTTTGGAACTCCGTAGCGGCATATGACATTTTTCCAAATGAAGCTTTTTACTTCGGAGTCTTTGATTCTCACATATGACTTGGCTTCGACCCATTTTGTGAAGTAATCTGTCACGGCTAGCATGTAGACCTTACCTCCGGTAGCAACTGGCATCTTTCCTACTATGTCCATCCCTCACTTCATGAAGGGCCATGGTGCTGAGATGGGGTGAAGTCGCTCCGGGTGCTGATGTGAAATGTGGGCGAAGCGCTGACATGGGTCACATCGCTTGACGAGGTCGTGCGACTCAGATCGCATTGTGGGCCAGTAGTATCCAGCCGTGATTGCTCTGTTGGCTAGGCTTCTCCCCGCTGAGTGGTTTCCACATTGCCCTTCGTACAAGTCCTTGAGTACCTACTGAGCTTTAATTGGGTCGACGCATTTGAGGTAGGGCCCGGAGTAGGACCGCTTGTAAAGTTGACATTATATTATGGAAAATCTGGCAGCCTTTATCTTGATTCTTCGTGCTTCTACCTTGTCAAGCGGGAGGGTATCGTTCATCAGGTAGTCGTAGATCGGGGTGATCCAAGTTGGCTTGTCCGAAATTGGTTCGACTTCGAGCTTCATTGGTTTTCACACAGCTGGCCATTGGGAAAAAAACCATGGGGATGGTCCGCTCAACTGTGGTATCTAGTGCAAAACCGAGGTTGGCAAGTGCGTCGGCATGTGTGTTCTCTGATCTTGGTATTTGTTCGATGTCAAACGACTTGAACGAGGCTTGTACTTCTTTCACAAGGTCAAGTAAGCTGACATTTTCAAGTCTCGGGCTTGGTAGGATCCTTGCAGTTGTATTACAATTAATTGGGAGTCACTACGTACCTTTATCCGTTCAACGTGCAAGTCCTTTGCCAAGGTGAGTCCGGCTATGAGGGCCTCGTACTCGGCTTCATTGTTAGTGGTTCTGAATCCGCATCAAATGGATCGCTCGATCACGTGTCCATCGGGTGAGGTAAGTACTACCCCTAGTCCGTTGCCCCTAGCGTTACTTGATCCGTCGACTGCCAAAGTCCAATCCTCTTTTGGTGTGTCGCACGACATGATGCAAAGCTCTTCCTCCGCTTGTTGTAGAATCCCAGGTGTGAAGTCTGCTATGAAGTGCGCCAACATTTGTGATTTGATCGCCCTGCGAGGTTGGTAGTTGACGTCGTACTCGCTTAGCTCCACGGCCCACTTCACTAGTCGGTCGGGCAGTTCGAGCTTATATAGGATGTTCTTCAAGGGAAAGGCAGTGAGTACGCTGATGGTGTGACATTAGAAGTATGGCTTCAATTTTCGTGCGACTATAACTAGTGCAAGGGCCAATTTCTCAAATTGAGTGTACCTTGTTTCTGCGTCGAGTAGGGTCTCGCTGATGTAGTATACGGGGAGTTGTTTGCCATCTTCTTCCCTCACTAGTACCGCGCTAATGACTATTTCGGACACAGCGAGGTAGAGTAGAAGTCTTTCCCCTTCCTTAGGCTTGGATATGAGGGGAGGGTCTGCTAAGTATCGCTTAATGTTTTGGAATGCATCTTCGCTTGTTTGATTCCAATCAAATGATTTACTCTTCCTTAGAGCGTCGAAGAAAGGCTCGCATTTTTCGGATGATTTTGAGATGAAACGGTTGAGGGCCGCGAGTCGCCCAGTCAGTTTTTGTACGTCTTTGATGCTTTTGGGGGATCTCAAATCCATGATGGATTGGATTTGATTTGGGTTTGCTTCAACGCCCCTCTTGGTTACCAAATAGCTAAGGAACTTTCCTGATGAAACTCCAAAGGAACACTTGGTTGGATTAAGCTTCATCCCACACTTGTCGATGATATCGAATGACTGCCGGAGGTGGTCGAGGTGTTGATCTGATATTAATGATTTTACCAGCATGTCGTCGATATAGACCTCTATGGTCTGTCCGAGCATGCTTGCGAACATCTTGTTGACTAATCTTTGGTAGGTTGCCCAGCATTTTTCAGGCCAAAGGGCATCACTTTGTAGCAAAAAATGCCGCGCTCCGTGATGAAAGAAGTTTTTTCCCTGGTCGTCCAGATGCATGAGGATTTGGTTGTAGTCGGAGAATGCATCCATGAAGCTCAATAGTTCGTGGCCTGCTGTAGTGTCTACCATCATGTCGATGTGTGGTAGAGGGAAGGAATCCTTCAGACAGGCCTTGTTGAGGTCTGTGAAGTCGATGCAGACTCACCACTACTACTACGTTTGCGAACCAGAGTGGGTAATTCACCGCTCTCACCGAGCCAATGTCGATTAGCTTTTGGATCTCCTCGTTGATAACTTTGTTGCGTTTGGGTGCGAACTTCCTTCGTTTCTACTTTACGGGTGGGTAGTCTGGGTCGACCTGCAACCTGTGTACTAGGACTTCCGGGTTAATACCGATCATGTCGGCGTGCGACCATACGAAGCTGTCGTGTCGGGCCGTCAAGAAGCTAACTAACTTTGTTCTTATATTTTATGGAAGGCGGGATCCGATACCGACTTTGTGGTTTGGAAAGCTCGGATGTATGGACACTTCGTCGACTTCTTCCATTTCTGGTCCGTCTTTGTTGGTGGCGGTGCTTGCGTTCTGTAATTGCTATAAGTCGGATGGCTTGGTTTTTAGAGTGTTCTGGTAGCAGTCACGCGAGGTCTTCTGTTGCCCTCGGATCTCGTGGACTCCCCACCTGGTAGGAAAGCGGATGACCTGATGATATGTCGAGGGGACAGCCCTTATCTCATGAATCCATGGGCGACCCATGATTATGTTGTAGGACGACGGGCAGTCGAGGATAAGAAAACTTGTGTTCAAGTTGATTCCTTCCGCGTAAATGGGAAGGAAGATTTCCCCTATGGTGTTCTTATGTTCTCCACTGAATCCTACCAAGATAGTCGAGCGACGCACGATGTTACACTCATCGATATGCATCTCCCTCAGCGCGCTAAGGAAGAGTACATGTGTTGAGCTCCCATTGTCCACTAGGATCCGCTTAATCAAACAATTGGCTACTGTTAATGAGATGACAAGCGCGTCGTGGTGGGGGTTGAGTAGGTCTGTGTGCTCATCGCTGCTAAAACTGATTGGGTAATTGTAAGTCGGGTCCGCCGTGTGGGTTTGTCGGACTTCCGTACGACCGGCTTGCTGTGAGTGGCGCTTCGCTTCTGAATAAGTGACTCCATTTACTTCGAATCCGCCAGAGATGACGTTCACAGTTCTCTTGTGTTTGGGAGGTTCTGGTGGTGGAATTGAAGCAATGTCACGCACCTATCCTTGTTCAAAAAGGTCTGCTTACCTTTGTCAGTCCGGAATTCCTTAAGGTGGCCCTTTTTGAGTAGTTCTAGTCGTAGTGCGACGCAATGCTCTGTTCGATGGCAGTGGTCGCTATAAAATTCGCACCACTTGGAGTTGTCTCTCTGATCCGGTGGGCTCATCATCTTATCAGGCCACCGAACTGATCTACCCATTCCTTTGAGGACGATGACTACCTCTGCTGGTCTGATGTTCAAATTATATTCTGGCATTACGTTCTTTGGCCTGACGAACGGTCTTGGCGGTCTGTCGTCGCGCCGGCGCTCGTATCTTATTCGGCCGTCCCTTCGGGGTATCGTTGGGTATGGCTTGATACGTCTGTCGTTAATTCGTTGTTCGACCCTCCTACTCGACCTGTCTTCCCTACTGTTTGCTCTATTAGGTTTATAGTTCACTTCGTCTTCTTCCCACTTTATCTGTGCCCATGCCTTGGCTAGGACGTCTTCCATGGTTTTACAAGGGTACTTGGTGAGCTCCTTGTATAGGTCGGAATCATAGAGTAGACCCTTACGGAAGGCTGATATGGCTGTCGCCTGGTTGTAATGAGGGATGGAAACCTTTTCATTGTTGAAACGGCCTATAAAGTCACGTAGGCGTTCACCCCTCCTTTGGCTAATTGTGTAGAGGTCATCGGATTGTTTCTCTAACTTCCAGCTGCTAGCGAACTGCTCTACGAAGGTGTCCGTGAGTTGAGCGAAAGAGTTGATGAAGACATTGGGAAGGTTGGTGTACCATTGTAGGGCAGGTCCTATGAGGCTCGAGCCGAAACCTTTGCACATGGAGGCTTCCCTTAGGTCTCGTGGGATGGCAGCAGTGAACATCCGTTGTCGATACTGAGCAATGTGGTCATCGGGGTCTGTCGTCCTGTCATACCTTCATACCGGGGAAGTTAAACTTTCTTGGCATCTCCACTAATGCTATCGCGTCGACAAATAGAGAGTCGGCAAAGCTATTAGCTGCGCTTTTCTTTATAAGAGTAGGCATTCCTGGAATGCGTTGGATGAGTGCTTCCATCTCTGTGAACCTTCGTACTAAGTCGGGGTTAGCCAATGTTGACTCAATATTTATTTGATTTGAGTTCGACGGGGCTAAACGCGAAGAGCCTGATGGCATTCCTGGTAGCGGGACGGGCTGTTGATTTGAACCAACGTTGCCATTGGGCGTGGAGGTAGGTGGCATCTCTCGCGCTGCCCTTGCCATGCCTTCCGATTGATGCTTATCTGTTTCGTTCGGCGGACTGACTGCCTGATGTCATGCGACAGTGTGTACTTTTACTGCGACTCGAATGTTAGGCTCCACACCTGCAAGAATTGGATCGAGGTCGCCAGCCGTAGTACCTTGTTCGTCCGGGTGAACTGGCGCGTAGTAGGTAGCATGGGTGGCTTGATCGAATGGCACGAGCTGGGACGTTGAAGCGTCTCCAACTGGTCGAACGATGGTGAAGGAATTGATCCTATTTTGTAACTCTTGGTTCTCTGCCAACACTCGTTGGTTCTCTTGTTCGAGCGCTTAGAGCCTTTGGGTATTCTCTTGCATCTGGGATATGAGGAGTTGTACCCTAACCTCCATTGCGTCGTGATGAAAATCGTCAGACGACATAGTCGGAGTTACTGCGCTTTACCTTCGCTCGTTCAAAGATTATCGTGCCCCACGGTGGGCGCCAAATTATAGTCCTCAAAAATCGCTTGGGGACACGGGGCACTACAACCTGCAAAGATAGAACGCACGTGACCCACAAGACGTCTGGGACGCCGGGGTGGTGCCGGCCAAAGTCACTCCGACGGTCAAGTTAGCAAGTGCTAATAAGTATAGAATGCTCGTAAATGGAGATAGGTAAGTAATACTTCCTGTTGTGTCGACTATTGAGGTCTTCTTGGTGGAAGGAGATGTAAGGCCGAATAAACTGAGTATGTTCGGAAGGTGGTCGGAGATGATGGACAATGGCCGGAGAGTGTTATCTGGATATTGATAGCTCTAGGATCTCAGTTTTTCGATCCTCCACTCTTTGGAGAACCATCCTTTATTTATAGAGGATGGATGCTTCTGCCCGTTGAGAGAATCCATCATTACCTTTCCTTGCTGTCTCCAACCAAGAGGTTTGTAGATGCTTCTTTTAATCTGGCCGTTATAAATTGTAATTATGGTTTGTGTAGGGTCGCCTTCTAAAGTAAATCATGATTTGGTCTCCTACAAATATGGGGAAATTGTATGTCGTACGACATGTGGTTGTGACAATCAATCATGACCATATGTCGTGCGACATACCGACTGGATGTCGACCTGAGATGATTATGTCGTGCGACATAGTTCTCCTAAGCGTGGATACTGGGTTATTTTCCTTATTGCTACTTGGATGTGCGGGGGGCATTGACTGTATGTCGTGCTACATGAAGGTTCAGTAGGTGTGTCAATCATGGTTACACTTGACTGTTACCGCGTAGTGATCCTTGTTGGGCCGTCGTACGACCAAGTCAATGGGCTCATGACTATTCTTTGACTCTAGGCCTGGTCTTGTGAAATAGTTGGGCCTGACATATTTTGGCTACTACATCACGCAGCGGAATTAGGATTTAAAAATTTGTATACAGATCGCAAAAGCAATCTGTGACCAGTAAAACTTTGGAACTATATTTTCGGAATAATAAAAATAATATATATCACATATATATTTATTTTACATACAGAAAATTGTAATCAATTAAAAGAAAAATAAATTAAGGAACATACCACCGTTGGAAGCTCCTTCGTATCTTTTTCTGCAGCTCCTTGTCTGTACCACTATGTCTTCCTTACTATATCCCGGCACCAGTAACTTGCGTGTGGCCGCGTCACGTTATCAGGAACAGTAAAGAGGTTGAAAAATAAGAGCAGTATCTCTCCGGTTACTTTTTTTTTTTTTCTCTGTATATTTTTTTTTTACGTAAAAACTCTTTAAACGTCAGAAATGAATTTGGTTCAGTTGTTTTTCATATTAAAAACTCCTTTTTAATATATATATTTTTAAGTTACTAAATTAATAAAATTCAGTAACTTTTGAATTTAAACTCTTTAAATTTAAATATATTTATCTTATTTTATTTAATAAATGAGATAATCTTATTATCTCTTTGTTCAAAATAAAATATAAACTATTATCAGTAATTTTGAATTTAAATTTTTTTAAATTCAAATTTATTTTATTTTATTTAATAAATGAGATAATCCTATTATCTTACTATTCAAAATAAAATATCAACTATCACCCTCCTCTTATGACTAATTACATAATTAAATAATTTTATTATTTAATTGTTATAATTGTCATTATTTAAGTAAGGGTTAATTGCACTAACAGACCCTTTATATATCGTTTTTTGCACTCGCTGGCAACCTTTGCCTTTATTGCATAAACATCCCCTAAATTTCGTTAACCAAACCGTTGACTGACGGAGAAGTTAACGGCTTGGTATTGTAGCAAGGGCAAATTCGTCTTTTTCCCCTTAAATTAATTAAAAAATTATTTTAATTAAAATCAATTTAACTATTTATCATCTTTTTCAATTAAATTCTTAATAACAACCAAATCCAATTTTTTTCAATTATTCATCATCTTCTTTAATAAAAATTGAACAAAAAAAAAAAATTCTTCTTTTTTCTTCTTTTTCTTCTACTTCTTCTTTTCCTCCTCCTCCTTCTCCTCTAAAAATTCGAATTTTATTTTCTTCTCCAAACAAATCAACTCCATATTCTTCTCAAAACCTCCTTCTTCTTCTTTTTCTTCTTTTTCTTGTACTTCTCCTCCTCTTCCTCCTCCTCCTCCTTCTCCTCTAAAAATTTGAATTTTATTTTTTCTTCTCTAAATCTTCTTCTTCTTCTTCAATAAACCCTAAAATTCAAATCCAAAAATTAAAATTTTTTTTTTCTCAAAATAAATTCTCTTCAATAACTTCTTCTTTTTCTTCTTCTTACCAAAAAATACAAACCCAAAAGTTAAAAATTCAATTTTTTTTTCTTCTTCAAACAAATCCTCTTCAACAAACCCAAAAATATAAACCCAAGAATCCAAAAATTCAAATTAGATGTTTGGATTAAAAAAATAATTCAAAGAAGATGTTTGGATTAAAAAAAAAAAAAGGTTTGCTTGAAGAAGAAAATGTGTGGTTGCAGAAAAATGAAAAAGAAGAAGAAGAAAATTTTGGGCATTTGAAAAAAAAAAATCTGGATTTAAATTTATTTGGGTTTGTTTGGTTAAAGAATGGATTTGTATTGTGGTTGAAGAAAAAAATTGGATTTGAGTTTGTTTGGTTTAATTGGAATTGAAAAAAATTGGATTTGGTAATTATTAGGAATTTAATTGAAGCAGATGATGAATAGTTAAATTGATTTTAATTAAAATAATTTTTTAATGATTTTTTTATTGTTTTAATTAATTTAAGGGAAAAAAGACGAATTTGCCCTTGCTACAGTACCAAGCCGTTAACTTCTCCGTCAATCAACGGTTTGGTCAACGAAATTCAGGGGATGTTAGTGCAATTAACCTTTTAATTAATTGAATAATCATATTACTCCACTAACTCCTGACACGTGTCACTTTCGCAACACTATTAATTGGACCATCCAATTAATTATACGTGACCCTTGTTACCTAAATCGATCGGGCTAGCAAGGGGACCTAATGGACCCACAGTATTTTGAGCTCCGATAATCCTCGGAATCATTAATTAAACTCTTTCATTAATATTCCTTGATTATCAACTCTAGTGTTATTCCACTAAAAATCCAGAGCTACATTCTCTCAAGTGTTGATGCTTTTACATAGACCGATATCACTCAGTGTCCATCGATATAGCTATTACATATGGTGTGACCCTCCACAGTAGTTCATAATTAGAGCTGGGTCATACTGTCTGTTACACCTCTCTAATTACGTATATCCTTTAAGCACCGTTGACTCTCTAATGAACAATAAATCATGTTTCCTCACGGAATCAAGAGAGCGCTCATATTGTTTAAGCCCCGAATCAACCCTTAAGGGAACTACTTTATACTTCTCACAAGAAGGAGTGGATTCCACTATTGTGTACAAACCTTCCCAACCACAAGTCAAACCGCAAACCCAACATACGGAGAATATTGATCAGGAATAATCATCCGACCTCACCCATGGTATATCAAAAATCACGATCTAGCCTGAAGGAGTCGATAAGACACTCAAGATTTAGATCACCTACATATAGCCATCATAAGTTGATGTATATGAATCTCATCGGTAAACGGATCTTGGTGAGAGATTCATATAGATCATGGCTCAGTCCTATATAATCACATCATACAAGGTGCCTTCATTCCCATAGCTCCATATGAATGATTCAGGATAGAATCATCGTACAATACAAAATGGATCGCAGCTATAGATTAACTACAAATAAAGTACCCATCTTTATTTGCTATCGATGAACGCTTTAGATTGCATATCTCTTACTGTATCCATCTGTATATGATAATTATATACACAGTACGAGATTACATCCGACAATCTAGGATGTTACAATACACAAGTTTATATAATATAAATGACACAATAAGAATGAATTGAACTCTTCTTTTATTTATTTATAAAAAACCATTTACAAATTACATCTTTAGGGCAAAAACCCCAACAATCTCCCACTTGCACTAAAGCATGTGAGGCATAAAACGTAACCCTAGACCTTCTAGGTGACCCGTAAATACATTAGCCGGTAAGGTCTTCGTAAATGGATCAGCATGATTGTCTTGCAAGGTTATTTTGGTGATGATCACATCTCCTCTCTGCACTATCTCTCTAATTAGATGATATTTCCTCTCTATATGCTTCCCTCTTTTGTAGCTTCTTGGTTCTTTGGAATTAGCCAAAGCACCACTGTTATCACAATAAAGTGTGATGGGCCTATCCATATCTAGAACAACTTCCAGATCACTCAAGAACTTGCGGAGCTAAACAGCCTCTTTAGCAGCTTTACAAGCGGTTACATATTCGGTTTCCATGGTGGAGTCAGCAATACAAGATTGCTTAATACTTCTCCACACAATGGCTCCACCATCCAGGGTGAAAACTAATCCAGACGTGGATTTTCTAGAATCCATGTCTGACTGAAAATCAAAATCTATGTATCCTAACGGGATCATATCCTGTCCGGAATACACGAGCATATAGTTTCTCGTTCTCCGAAGATACTTAAGAATGGTCTTGACAGCAACCCAATGATCTAATCCCGGGTTGGACTGGTATCTGCTGACTATTCCTACTGCATAGCAGATGTCCGATCTCGTGCATAACATAACATACATGAGACTTCCTACTGCAGACGCATAGGGCACACGTCTCATATCCTCAATAACTTGAGGTGTCTTAGGACACTGTTCCTTAGACAAGTGAACTCCATGCTTAGAAGGTAAATTACCTTTCTTGGAATTCTGCATCGAAAATTTAACAAAAATCTTATTGATATATGATGCTTGAGACAATGCTATGAGTTTGTTCTTACGATCCCTTATACGTTGGATCCCCAGAACATAACTCGCCTCTCTCAAATCTTTCATTTGGAATTGGCTAGCCAGCCAGCCCTTGACGTTAGACAACACTCCCATATCATTCCTAATGAGTAGGATGTTGTCTACGTATAGGACTAAGAAAGCTATCTTTTTGTCAATGATTCGCTTGTATATACAACGCTCATCAACGTTTTGCTCGAAGCCATAGGTTTTGATCACATCATCAAACCTTATGTTCCAAGATCTAGATGCTTACTTAAGTGCATAAATGGACCTTTGCAGTTTGCAAACTTTTTGCTCTTGATCTGAGGATATGAATCCCTCTGGTTGCATCATATAGATGTTTTCGTCAAGATTGCCATTTAAAAATGCAGCCTTGACGTCCATTTGCCAAATTTCATAATCGAAATAGGCTGCAATGGATAAGAGAATCCGAATAGACTTAAACATGGCAATTGGCGAGAAGGTTTCTTCAAAATCGACCCCCTCTTTTTGGGTATAACCCTTAGCCACTAGCCTTACCTTGAAGGTCTCTACCTTTCCGTCTACTCCCCTCTTTCTCTTGTAGATCCACTTACACCCAATGGGTTTTACCCCATCTGGTAAGTCTACAAGATCCCAGACTGAGTTGGAGTACATAGACTCTGAAGGGAGTTTTAGAAAAGATTTTAATTATCGTATAACATGCGGAACAGGGTTTCAAAATTTTTTCTTATATTGAAAACATTTTTCAATCAGGAACGAGTGCCTGTATATACGCAGAAAACGATTTTAAAAACTACATACCTTTTTCTTGATTTTCTTTTTCTGATTCTTCGATCTACCACCAGATCTTCCGAGCTATGACCCGCGGTCTGACAACGTGTGTGTGGGCACGTCACGGCAAGACATGGAGGTCACGTGAAAAGAACGCCGGCCGAATCCTGGAAAAGAGGGGAGAGTCAGAAAAAACTTTTTTTTTTCTTTTCTCTCTTTGGTGGCCGAACTCTCTTTCTTTTTCACTTGTGTGCTAAGTTAGATTTTTCCTAACTATATAACACTTATATAGTAGTCATTTAGGGTTTTACTTTGACCAAGTCAAAATAGGATTCTAAATCCTATTTATTTTTAGTCTCCCTAAAGATTTGAACCTGTGACCTTTTGGACTATTAAAATAATCTAATTATTTTAATTCTTTTGTCCTAGTTATTATTTAATCACATGACTTCATATTTAATAAATAGAATTAATAATTCATAGTTATTAATTTTCTATTATTTTATTAAATATTTAATTAATTAAATATTCACTATTAATTGGACCATCCAATTAATCTACCGTGACTCTCGTTACCAACAACCATAAGGACTAGCAAGGGGACCTAATGGACCCACAGTTTTCAGCTCCAATAATACTTAGTAATATTAATCAAAACTCTTTAATTAATATTTCACGATTATTAACCTCGGAGTTATTCCACTAAAAACCTGAGGCTGCACTCTCAGAACTGTAGATGTGTTTATACAATCCGAAGTCTCAGTGTTCATTGATATAGCTAATTGCATATAGTGTGATCCTCCACAAATAGTTCATAACTAGAGCTGGATCATAAAGTCCATTATAGCCCTCTAGAAATATCTTTTCCTTTAAGTACCATTGATTCTCTAATGAACAATTAAATCCTGTCTTCCTCACGGAAGAAGAAGAGTGCTCATAATCGTTCAAGCCCCGAATCAACCCTTAAGGGAACTACTCATCTACTTCAATCAAGAAGGAGTGGATTCCACTATTGTGTTCAAACCTTCCCAGCCACAAGCCAAACCGCAGCTCCAAGATACAGAGGTATTGGTCGAGATTCTCATCAACCTCACTCATGGTAAATCAAAAGCCACGATCTAACCTGAAGGAGTCGATAAGACACTCAGGATTAAGATCACCTATAAATAGCCATCGTTTATCGATTATATATAAATCTCATATACTAATGGAGATTCATATAAATCGTGGCCCAGTCCTATATGATCTCATCATATAAGGTGCCTCCATTCTCATGTCAACTACATGAGCGGTCTAGGATAAGACCACCGTACTTTACAAAATGGACTGCAGCAGTAGATCAATCACAAACAAAGTAACCAGCTTTGTTCGCTCTCTACGGACTCTTTAGATTGCACGTCTCAAAATGAATCCTCTCTGTATATGACCATCATATACTCATTATGAGATTACATCTTGCAATCTAGGATGTTCTTGCACAATACGAATGTATTGCTGAATATAATATATTTATAAATTTGAATGATAATCTGAATAATTCTTATTATTGTCTTTAACCATTTACAATTACAAGCTTTAGGGCATAAATCCCAACAGACTCCATCTCGAAATTCATAGCTTTAAGCCATTCCTCTTTATCAGGATCTTCCATTGCATTCTTAAATGACAATGGGTCATCCACACTATCAGTAGAGATAACACCTTGTCCCTCATCTATACCTAAATAGTGTTCAGGTTATATCACAACCCTCCCACTACATCTAGGTGGTAGAGTATCCCGATTAGGAATCATCTGACTCTCAGATGTTAGTGGATCAACAACTCATGTTGATGGAGTGCTGGTCTCACCAGGCTCCAATTCATTTAACACACTCTTGGATCGAGGCTTATGGTCACTAATATAGTGGTCCTTAAGAAACGTTGCATTTATCGATACAAACACTTTGTTATCTTCAGGACTATAGAAGTATCTGCCTCTAGTTTCTTTGGAGTATCCTACAAATAGGCAAACCACAGACTTGGAGTCTAACTTTCCACTTCTATTCTTCAGCACGTGTGCTGGACACCCCCATATGCGGAAATGTCGCAAACTAACTTTACGACCATTCTACAACTCTAGGGGAGTGTTAGGAACAGATTTGGATGGCACTACATTCAAAATGTATGCCGCTGTTTGTAACGCATATCCCTAGAAAGAATTTGATAATGATGAGAAACTAATCATAGATCTCACCATTTCCATTAGAATTCTATTTCTCCTCTCCGCTACACCATTTTGCTGAGGTGTACCCGGAGCTGTGAGTTAGGATACTATCCCATACTCGACCATAAAGTCTTTAAACGCTTGGTCAAGGTACTCACCCCCACGATCCGATCGTAGAGACTTGATAGTCTTACCTAACTGATTCTCAACTTCAGCTCGAACTTCTTTGAACTTTTCAAAAGTTTCCGACTTATGTTGCATCAGGTAGACATATCCGTATCTAGAGTAGTCATTTATAAAGGTAACATAATACTCATAACCACCCCTGGCTTTAACATTTATCGGTTCGCAGACGTCAGTATGTATAAGCTCCAGTGGCTCTTTAGCTCTAAGGCCTTTTCTAGTAAAAGGTCTTTTAGTCATCTTACCTTCTAAACAGGATTCACAAACAAGTAAGGCGCCGACCTTTAACTCGCTTAAAGGTCTGCTTTTTACTAGTCTGTCTATCCAGTGAAGGTTAATATGACCAAACCTTAGATGCCAGAGATACATGTCATTATCTGGAGAAATATTATATCGTTTGGTTTTAGGTTTTTCAACCTTAAACAATTCGATGTTGAGCAGTGTTGTATGTATTAATGGCCTTAACACATACAAATTGTTTTCATTAATTCCTAAACAAATATTCAGACCATTCTTTGAAATAATAACAGATTTATTATCAAAAGAAACATAATATAATTGTTCTAACAATTTAGAAACGGAAATTAAATTCCGTGTAAATCCAGGAATATAATAAAAATTGTTCAAAAGTAAAAATATAACATTATTACAAAAATTCAATTTTATTGAACCAACTGCTCAAGCCGACACGACATCCCCCAACCCCAAACGCATCAAGAAGTCTCCCTCCTCTAGCTGTGTCCAAGAATTAGTCCAATGTAAAGAAGAACAAACATGGTTAGTGGCCCCTAAATCAACTATTCAGGGTGAAGAATCATCTTCCACTAAGCAAGATTCAAGAACTAGTAAATCATATTTACCTTTCTACTTCTTCTTCTTGGCTACCTCCTTCAGGTACTGAGAACAGTTCCTCTTCCAGTGCCCGACCTTGTTACAATGGAAACATTTTCCCTTGTCTTTGTCAGTGGAGGTGCCCTTCTTTTTGCTTTAGGCTTTCTTGGGCTTGGACTTTCTTTTAACCTTCCCAGCAGACCTCTTCCTCTTCTTATTTCTAGATGAGGATGATGGTTCGACAACATTTACCTCACCGTTCTTCACCTTACTGCCCTTAGTTAAGGCCTCGAAGGTGGCGAGCTCATTGAGCAACTGAGTGAGACTGAACTGCAACTTGTTCATCCCGTAGTTGCTCTTAAATTGATCGAAACTCTTCGGAAGAGTTGTCAGTATGATGCTCACTTGGCTAGGCTCATCAATGGCCCCGCCATTGATTTCTGCCGTGTTGAAGTAGGACATCATGGTCAGGACATGTTCCCGAACATATGTGTCTTCCTTCATGCGAGCAAGCATAGCGGCACAAACAGCTTTATGGTGCTTTTTCTCAAAGGGTTGCCCAAACATAACTTGCAATGACTCCATGATTTCGACTGCTGTAGTCATTGCTTCGTGCTTTGTGACAAGCACTTCTGTCATAGAAGCTAACAGATACGTACGAGCTTTCCCATCAGATGAGACCTATCGTTAGTATGCCTCACAAACTCTTTGTGGGGCATTGCCAGCAGGCTGTGGAGGACATTCCTCCGTAAGCACAAACTTAAGGTCTTTGGTAACTAAAATCGCGTTTATGTTAAGTTTCCACTTTGTATAGTTATCACCAGTTAGTTTGTCGTGTGCAAGTATTTGTAATAACGCAGAAGACATTATTGCTGAAAAATAAATAAATATCCATTCAGTCATTTATTAAAAACAAGTGCTAATGCTTTGGCATAAATTTAAACATGATGCATGTACATGTTTAACGAACTAGAACTACCCTAATAAAAACAGTTACTACGCTACGATAATCCAACATACCACAAAGAAGTGCCGTCTTAGGGTCGGTCAAGTTCTTGTATGTTGGACTGAGACATTCTCAATCAAATAATATTCTAGAATAACTCTTATTCCATATTATTCAACCATCATTTATTTAGTCAAGTTTCGATTAACCACATTTAATCTAAACCTTGTGAGTGTAACCCATCATTTTAGATCTCATGGGCTTAACTCGAGAATGCTGCCTTAGGGTCGGTCAAACCCGAAATAACCTAAGAAATCCTATCCGTTAGAAAGTTAACCTTGGTATTGACCTTCGTGGAAACCCTCCTTAGGGAGGACGAAAGCAAAGCCGTCACGAGACCCCACTTGTATCTCACGTGTTGAACTAACGATGGAGACTACGAGATATATATGTCATATGTCCCTCTCCCACTCACCATTTTAAAACTTAGGGTTTTCTATTCGTTAATACACCTAGACTCTACAGGATCAAACGGCTAATTTTAATCAAGTTATTTAGGCCATTATTATTAGAATCATATTCTAAATAATTATAATTTTTAACACTTAAAAATTTATAAGTGAATAATCTACACTTAGGTAAAGTTAGATTATTAATTTGGTGTTTACCAAGTTTTAACTATTTAAAACTCTAACACATTATTTGGTTAATTTATTTATTAGGTGATTAAACATATTAAACCTAATTTTAATAAATGACCATATTAATCTAAATTTATTAAACACTTTAATAACAAGATTAATATTAAGAGAATTACCAAGTTTTTAACTATTAAAAACTAATCTTTTTTCATAGCAAATTATAAATATATTATTTACTATTTTAATCTCATTAAAACAAATAATATACAAATGCTATGATACATATATGACAATATCAATATATATTTATATAAGCACATTTAAATCTAAATAACATGTATATGCACGACAATACTAAATTATCACATAATAAAGCATACATAAGTTGACTGAGTGTTGTGAATTATTTAACCTAAAAAAAAAATTACAACCTAAATTATAAAAATAACCCCAAGGCATTCCTTGGTCTTCTTATAACTTCATAGTCTTCCAGTTTTTTCAGAACTCTCTAATTTATCTCATAAATCCAGAACAATAGCTAATTTACACACTAAAAAATTTGTGCAATGACATCACGGCGTCAAAAACAAATTGCAAGCATTTAATGCTTGTGTCTAGCATTGTAAAAAAATGGTGATTTATATTAAACCCACGTATTGCAAGCAGTACACAAATTTATTTGTGTACAAATGGTACTGCACAACAATTGTGAGTGGAGTTCAACAATTGATTTTCCACTTTTTAATGCGCTGATGTCAATTATTTATATATATATATATATTATAATATCAGTACACTGCACACCAGCACCAAATGTTTTGGTATTTTCTAATACGTATGACTGTGCGCCAAAAATGTTCTCAAATGTAGTACACCGTGGCGCAACAATTGTACCACGTGTCCGCAGCCAGTGCTGAATATAACTTGTTCTTTGATTTCCAGCATCTTCATCTTCGATTATATTTTAAAAAAAATAATACAAAAAACAGAAAACTGAAAAAAATAAAATAAATTATTTACAACCCAATAACACCTAAATCCACAATACCATTAAAAATTACGATCAATCATGTTTAAAATTAAACAATTTAATTTAAACAATATATAGTCAAATAAAAATAATTGTGCCTACACAATCATATATCAGGAGCATTGAAAATAATTTCCTATTCCGAAAATAAACTAGCTATGATACCAGTTGTAGGAACCGTTTTTCCGTTCTACTGGTCACGCAGCGGAATTAGAATTTAAAAATTTTTATACAGATCGCAAAAGCAATCTGTGATCAGTAAAACTTTGGAACTATATTTTCGGAATAATAAAAATAATATATATCACATATATTTATTTTACATACAGAAAATTGTAATCAATTAAAAGAAAAATAAATTAAGGAACATACCACCGTTGGAGGCTCCTTCGTATCTTTTTCTGCAGCTCCTTGTCTGTACCACTATGTCTTCCTTACTATATCCCGGCACCGGTAACTTGCGTGTGGACACGTCACGTTGTCAAGAACAGTAAAGAGGTTGAAAAATAAGAGTTGGAAAGATACTGTATCTCTCCAGTCACTTTTTTTTTTTTTTCTCTGTATATTTTTTCTTTTACGTAAAAACTCTTTGAACGTCAAAAATGAATTTGGTTCAGTTGTTTTTCATATTAAAAACTCCTTTTTAATATATCTAATTTACTAAATTAATAAAAATTCAGTAACTTTTGAATTTAAACTCTTTAAATTCAAATATATTTATCTTATTTTATTTAATAAATGAGATAATCTTATTATGTCTTTATTCAAATTAAAATATAAACTATTATAAGTAATTTTAAATTTAAATTTTTTTAAATTCAAATTTATTTTATTTTATTTAATAAATGAGATAATCCTATTATCTCACTATTCAAAATAAAATATCAACTATCACCTTCCTCGTATGACTAATTACATAATTAAATAATCTTATTATTTAATTGTTATAATTGTCATTATTTAATTAATTGAATAATCATATTACTCAATTAACTCCTGACACGTGTTACTTTCGCAACACTATTAATTGGACCATCCAATTAATTATACGTGACCCTTGTTACCTAAATCGATCGGGCTAGCAAGGGCACCTAATGGACCAACAGTATTTTGAGCTCCGATAATCCTCGGAATCATTAATTAAACTCTTTAATTAATATTCCTTGATTATCAACTCCGGTGTTATTCCACTAAAAATCCAAAGCTGCATTCTCTCAAGTGCGGATGCTTTTACACAGACCGATATCACTCGGTGTCCATCGATATAGCTATTACATATGGTGTGACCCTCCACAGTAGTTCATAATTAGAGCTGGGTCATAATGTCCGTTACACCCCTCTAATTACATATATCCTTTAAGCACCGTTGATTCTCTAATGAACAATAAATCATATTTCCTCATGGAATCAGGAGAGCGCTCATATTGTTCAAGCCCCGAATCAACCCTTAAGGGAACTACTTTATACTTCTCACAAGAAGGAGTGGATTCCACTATTGTGTACAAACCTTCCCAACCACAAGTCCTAGGGTTCCCCAACCCTCGAACATTCCACATTAAGGTTTTCATGACTGCCGGTGCTGCTGCTCGCCAGCTACCACCGATATAGAAGATGTTTCAACACCCCTGAACTTTTTTTTAATCTGAAAATCTACTACCTCCTCATTAATAAAACCCTCAGCTGCCTTCTTTCACAAACTATTATCAAAATGCCCGATATGTCTGCAAACTGATTTTTCCCTCACAAGTCTCTTCCACCTCTTCCTTCTTGGGCTGCACACTTCAATAATATCTTCAACAATAGGATTCACAGTTGTAAACTCCTCAGGTTGAAAGTTCACATCTGAACCCTTATTAGCAAGCTTTTTAGTACACCTCTGAAGAGTCTCCACGAAGTTTAAAGCTGTCTCACATCTTCCAACAGAATCAGTCCTCTCAAGCTACTGAGGTTTCTCAACTACACAAGAAATCTTAAAAGCTTTATCTTCACAAACTTCAGCTATATGAACCTATTTGGGTGACAAAAAAACCACACCCTTCCTAGTAAAAGAGGGTAATATACTGTCATTAACTTTGATAGCAACACTGCCAGAATTAGGAACAACAAACCCTACCTTACCATCATTTTTGCCTATAGATGCCTCAGTTAGTTTACCTTCTCTAACATCGACCTGCTCATCTTCCCTAAAATTTTATGTTTCAGCCTTTGTGTGTTCTCTAGCAGACCCCGAAAACGTACCACCTCCAGAAAAACCCTCTCTGTCACCCTCATCATAGTTTTTCCTATTACGTCTACCAAAAAGAGCCAAAGCTCTCATCCAACCACCAAATCTCCAAGCCTCCTCGTTTAGAATGCCCTGAGAGTTATCAGAGCATTTTCTGACATGGTGTCCAAGCTTTTCACAAAAGGAACAAAAATTTGGAGTTTTTCGTAACAAAGAACCACCGAGCAGACCTTCTTAGGATCGCCAACCATAACTCGGAGACCTCATTGCAAGGGTTTAGAAACATCATGCAGCACCCTCACCCTGAGGAACTTAGCCAAACAGGATCCAGTCGAACCCCCATCAATTTCAATCACTTTCCCAACCATTCCCCCCAACACCAAACCCACCTCTCTACACATACACGCCAGAGCCAAATTGTGCAATTGAATCCAGAATAGAGCGAAATTGAAATCAACATCGGTAACCCTACCCACTTTACTAGCCTCTTTTAGAACCACTAAATTCTTATCAAAAGCCCAAGGTCCCCCCCTCTAGAACCCTTTTTCTATCCCATAAACATTTGAATTGAAACACAAACAAGTTGATTCCTACAGATTCCACTTGAAAATCCTTCACCGTACTCCAAATCCTAGCTATTGCACTCTTATAAGCTTGTCGATTAACTTCCCTATTTGCAAAGATCTTACCAAATAAGCATAAAGAAACTCGCCTCATACCTGATTCCCCAATTTTTGCCATTGGACCATCTTCCTCAGTGAGCGAGAGCTTTACACACACTCTAGCTAGCTATTCTGAATCCATCAAAAAGAAAACGAAAGAAAAAAAAAAGAAAAAGAAAGAGAAAGCAAGATAAACAGGGCAAGAAACCTAATCTCCATCCATAGGGATGATGGGAAAGCAAGCAGAGACGCGTGGAGTCTACTTTCACAAGTTCGTCTAGAGCTCAGAGAGACTCCAGAAAAAACGAGAAGAAAAATTGGAGAAGTACTGATAGCAGTATGCACATATTTAGTATATGTAATTGATGTGAATTTATACAATGTCTATAGTTGACATAAAAATAAAATATTTTTATTTTTATTGGTATTTAAATCAACCTAATAGTTGACACAGATTTTGAAGTAAAAAAACGAACCAAAATAATTTTATAATTATATTTAATATAAAATAAAACAATTGTAAAATATCTATTTTTTTAATAGTTTTTTGCAAAATTTAAAGCTTTTTTTGTTTTTAAACATCAATATTGAATCCAATTAAGAAACTAGTGCCGCTGGCTGAGTGAGAATACATTTTTAGAGAAATGCATTGGTTAATAGCATAGTAACAATCTTTAGCATAGTAACAAAATTGAGTCATAGGATAAAGTGGCCTATTCCTGCATTCTCTCACATCTTTCCTTAAAACAATTGGCTGATCACATTCAGACACACTATTCTTGGTAAGGATAGACTTATTATTATATGATTCTAAAATATTCTTTCCCGTTGCTTCTGTATCTTTCACTGACTCCTGGATTTATGGATTCGGTTCAAAGTCATGGAGTAGTAGTGAATGTGTTTGGTTCTCTTCATCCGTGTAGTTTTTTATTTTATTTTTTTTGGTGTATACAATTAATTCATTGACATCAGATTGTTTAGAATGTAGTTGCTGACTCAGATTATCTTGTGAAATAATAGGAGTATCAATTACATGATTTTTGGATTGAATAACAGGTCAATGAATTAGAGTGGGAGTGGAAGTGATAGATTTTTGATAGGCTGACTTTGAATTTTAATTTCGGGGATAGAGGATTAGAGTGGGAGTCTTTTATGGAAGTGATAGATTTTTGGAAGGCTGACTTTGAATTTTAATTTCGGGGGATAGAGGATAAGTTTAGATGCTGTTAGTTGTATGAGGAGAAGAGATAGAATGTGGATTAGATGAATGAATCAAATTTTAAATTTGAATATAAGGATTAGAAGGATTATAAGACTTACCATGAATTTGAATATTAGGATTAGAAGACTCACTTTGAATTTGAACTTGACCTGAATAAATATCCTAATCAGCTGACAGAGTCTCCCAATTCTTATCTGTGACTCCCCATAGAAGCGGTTGATTTTTTATAAACGTAACATCCATAAACGTATAAAACCGCTTTTGAGTTTAAGAATAACACTTGTATCATTTTTTTAGTAGGACCATACCCAAGAAAATTACTTTTAATGGAACATGGGTCAATTTGCTCCAATGTAACGGACTGGCATGGACAAAAACACTACAACACTACAGTATATTATGACAATGTAATGATTTTAAAGATGTAGCATGAGATTTAAGCTTGGTGTTACCTATATGAGAGATTGCAAGTTGCTGTCTACTGCTAATAGTGAGTTTATCATTACCTTTATATTTAGACCCTATGGACAGACTGCAAAGATTAGAGGTGATGTGATTGGTTGGTACATTATCCATGAACCAAGCTGCATCTTGTAGTGAGTCTGGTGATGCAAAGTGGGCAGCATTTTAATTATAGTGAGCTTGGGGCTAGCTAAAAGTGTTATGTGGTACTGACACCAACTGATTCTAAGAACATGCTGAATGAAATTGTTGTTCTGCTGATTGTTGAGAATGTAAATTCTGTATATTGATTGTGTAAACAATGTACAATAGAGGTGACCATATATAGGCGATGTACAGGAAATGGACTAAGCCCAATGGGCTAATACAGGACTAAGCCCAATGGGCTAATACTAAACTAAAGTTATATACTAACATCCCCCCTCAAACTCGAGGTGGCAATGAGGAAGCCAACTGGAGTTTGGATATAAGATCTCGAAGACGACCAGGCGGGTGAGACTTGGTGAAAGTATCAGCAGGCTGGTCAGCAGAGGAGATGGAGAAGAACTTTAGAATGCCTTTCTTGAGATGCTGACGAGTGATGTGGCAGTCGATCTCAATGTGTTTGGTGCGTTCATGGAAGACATCATTATGAGCAATGTAGATAGCACTACGATTGTCACAATAAATAGGAGTAGCAGTGGGCTGTGGAGCATCCATGTCAGCCAAGAGCCAACGAAGCCAGATAAGTTCGCAGGTGGTGCCAGCAAGGGCACGATACTCAGCCTCGGTACTGGAACGGGAAACAACATCCTGCTTTTTACTACGCCATGAGACAAGAGAAGTACCCAACATGAAACAGAAACCTGTGATAGAACATCGATCAGTCGGATCACCTGCCCAATCCGCATATGAATAAGCATGGAGCTCGAGAGAAGACCGAGAGGAGTAGTGTAGACCATGATAAAGAGTGCCCTTGACATATCGAAGAATCCGAATAACGGCAGCATAATGGACAGAACGAAGGGCATCCATGAACTTACTAACCATACCTACAGCATGCGAAATATCTGGACGCGTAACAGTGAGATAGATCAGACTACCAACCAACTGACGATAGCGAGTAGCATCAGATATAGGTTTACCATCCAAGGGAGTGAGCTTAGCATTGTATTCCAAGGGAGTGGAAACAGTCTTATTGTCGGTGATACCGGCCTTAGTGAGAAGATCAGAGGCATATTTAGCTTGAGAAAGATAGTATCCATCGGAGGATGAGGTAACTTCAAGCCCAAGAAAATAACTGAGAGTGCCCAGATCTTTCATCTCAAAATGCTGACTAAGGAAGCGCTGAAGAGAGCGGATACCTGCAGAATCATCTCCAGTAATAATCATATCATCAACATAAAGAAGAATAAGAGTGATACCAGCAGAAGATCGTCGGATGAAGAGAGCAGTGTCATGAGGACTCGAAGTGAAACCCTGCTGAGCAACAACTGAGCTAAATTTTTCAAACCAAGCTCGAGGAGCCTGCTTGAGGCCATAAAGAGCACGACGAAGACGACAAACTTGTCTGCCGGAGTGTGGATAGCCAGGGGGTGGTTGCATGTACACTTCTTCTTGAAGATCTCCATTTAGAAAAGCATTCTTCACATCCATTTGATAAAGAGGCCAACGGCGAACAACAGCTACAGCAATAAGACATCTGACAGATGTAAGGCGAGCAACAGGAGCAAAAGTTTCCTCATAGTCAATGCCATATTCCTGAGTAAAGCCTCTGGCAACTAGGCGAGCCTTGTATCGTTCAACAGATCCATCGGCCTTGGTCTTGATCTTGTAAATCCATCGACAACCTACTACAGACTGACCAGGAGGCAAGTCAACCATATCCCAAGTGTGATTCTTTTAAAGGGCATCTAGTTCTTCATGCATTGCTTGCTGCCAAAGAGGGTCAGTATGAGCCTCACGATAGGTGTGAGGTTCATAGAGGGTGGCAAGAGCAAAAGAGCAGTGATAATCAGAGAGATGGGGGGGGGAATGCTTACCCGAGTGGAACGACGGAGTTCAGGATCAACAAGAGACTCAGGAGACTCAGGAGAGGGTGGTGCCACAGGATCCAAGACAGGCAGGTCAGATGCCTGGGAGAGAGCCGGAGATGAGTCGTCTGGAGAGGCAGCCGATGACGAAGAATCCTTCACAAGTTCAGGATAGAGAGGGATAAAAAGATCAGTAAAAATGGGAGACTCGGAGGAAGAGGACGCAGGAAGCTGTTGAAGACTCGTGAAAGTACGATGTTCCCAAAACTCAACATGACGAGAGACACGAAGACGATGAGAAATAGGATCATAGCAGCGAAACCCCTTTTGAGATACACCATAACCAAGAAAACAACAGAGACGAGCACGAGGCTGGAGTTTTGTGCGTTCATGAGGAGGAAGAGAGACAAAGCAAACACAACCAAAAACCCGAAGAGAGGAGTAGTCAGGAGATTGACCATAGAGAAGCTCAAATGGTGATTTGTTGTGTATGGTTGGTGAAGGAATACGATTAATGGTGTACACAGCAGTGAGTGCGGCCTCACCCCAAAAGCGCTCAGGAAGAGAGGCAGAAATGAGAAGGGTGCGGACAACATCAAGAATGTGACGATGTTTTCGTTCTGCACGACCATTTTGTTGAGATGTGTAAGGACAGGATCGCTGAGTAAGGGTCCCATGACTGTCTAAAAAGGATAGGAAAGATTTATCATTATATTCTTGAGCATTATCTGATCGAAAGACTTTGACGGTGCGATTGAACTGTGTTTGAATCATTTTATGAAATGTTTGGTAAATGGACACAAGTTCAGACCTATGATGAAGCAGATAAATCCAAGTATATCGAGAAAAATCATCCACAAATATGACAAAATATCTAGACCCCCCCTCAGTAGGAACAGGGGCAGGACCCCATATATCAGAATGTATAAGATCAAAAGGTGCCGAAGAAAATGAGACACTATTACTAAAGGGCAATTTTGTTTGCTTACCAAAATGACAGGAAGGACAATCAAATTTTTGAAACTGAATTGAACCTAAATGACCTTGAGAAGCTAAAAACTGAAGACGAGATAAGGATGGATGACCAAGACGAGCATGCCATAGATCAGGTGATGGGGTGGCAATGGTAGCAGCGGCCGAAGCAACTGGTGAAGGGATCTTCAAGTCATGAACCTCAAACATACGACCAACCTTACGGCCTGTCCCAAGCACTTGACCCGTCCGGGGATCCTGCACATACACACCATGATTAGTAAAGAGAAGATCTATGCCTAATTCACAAAGTTGACCAACAGAAAGCAAATTGAAAGACAACTTTGGGATATGATAAGTGTCACTAAGAGATAAACCAGAAGAGGAAATTTTTCCTTTATGACTAACAGGCATAGGAGTTCCATCAGCAGTGTAAATAGTGATAGGATGTTCTAAAGACGCCTTATCAGAAAATTGGGATTCATCAGGAGTCATATGGTTACAACATGCAGTATCAAAAAATCAAGGTTGTTTACCTGAGGTGACAGAAAGGGCAGTGGAAGTTCGAGATAAAACCTGTTGAAGTACTGCCTCAATATCTGCCGTAGTAAGTGAGGAAGCCAAAGATGGACCTGTAAGAGCCAATGGAGTTGGAGGACATACAGCAGCTGCCTGAGGAAAAGAAGGTATATTCCGCTCTTGCAAAAATTTCTGTAGTTTGCGACAAACTGAGATGTCATGGCCTTTAGCACGGCAAAACTTGCAGCGAGTACCTTTGGAAGACTGAGAGGTGAGTCGCCCAGAGTTTATTTGCGGAGGAGCAGTGAATGTGGCAATAGGAGGCTGTGGAGATGGTGTAGCCAATACATGATCAGAAGATGACATGTGATGAGTAGGCCGACGGTTCTCCTCAGAAATGAACTCCTTGACTGTCTCCTGGCGAATGTTGATAGGACGAATGATATCTCGTTCGTTTTGTTGCACCATAATGAAGAATGGCGACCTCAACTGGAGAAACGGAGCCCAAAATGAGAATCTATGCGAAAAACTGAGCAAGATAGATTTTTTTTTTTTTTTAGCTGACGAGGCAGTGGCGCTGACGTGGCAGTAGGGCTGACGTGGCAGTGGCGCTGACGTAATATTCACCAATCTGAGGGGTAAAATGGTAATTTTACCAAAATAAACAATTTAAAAAAAAAAAATTGAAACACCTCTTCAACCTCTGTTTCAACCTCTGTTTTTGAACAAAAAAATGAAGGTGGCAGCGCTGCTGGGAGGCGCAAGGCAGTGAGGCGATAGCCGACGCGACTGTGCAAGCATGCGGCGCAGCTCCAAAATGGCGATCGGGAGCCGAGAAAGAGAGGAGCAGCTGCAGCGGGGCGGTGTTGGCTTGCGGCGCAGCTCCGATGGCGTCGTTTTCGGTGTGGAAGACAGATCCAAATGGCGATGGACGATGGCGTCGTGGCAGCGGACTACGATGGCATCGTTTGCGATGGGCGATGGACGATGGCGTCGTGGCAGCGGACTGCGATGGCGTCGCGGACTGCGATGGCGTCGTTGGCAGAGTCGACGCCGTGGAACGAAGAAAGCAGCAGAACCAGGTGTTGCAGCAGCGGCGAAGGAAGCAGCAGAACCGGTGAACGAAGAAAGAGCAGCAGCGGCGAAGATCGGCGTCGTAGGAAGCGAGTAGGTGTGCTGCTCGAACTCGAAGCAGCAGCAGCGGCGAAGATCGACGTCGCAGGTGTGCAAGGAGGTGTGCAGCAGCGAAGATCGACGTCGCAGGTGTGCAGCAGCAGCGGCGAACTCGAAGCAGCAGCAGCAGCGTCGATGACGCCGTGGAACGAAGGTCTGTGGGTGACGGCGGTCACTCTCTTCTGACAGTGAGTACTGGACGAAGACGAGGGCAGCGGAATATTCGCCGGAAATCCACAATAACCAGAAAATCAAAAACAAAGCTCTGATACCATGTTGAGAATGTAAATTCTGTATATTGATTGTGTAAACAATGTACAATAGAGGTGACCATATATAGGCGATGTACAGGAAATGGACTAAGCCCAATGGGCTAATACAGGACTAAGCCCAATGGGCTAATACTAAACTAAAGTTATATACTAACACTGATTAACACCATGCCAAGCCTGATCAAACCTCCTATAACACAACAAAGCTCCATGACTGGCTTATTACACAGTTGACAAATAATTCTATTATTATTGTTCCATCTATTACCATTTATGACTCTGCCTCGACCTCCTCTACAATTTCCACAATCTCTATTGTTCGAATTATGACCACCACATTAATTAAAGCAAAATTAGCATAGGCTCTTGGAACATGCACATGAGTTACAAAATTAAGTTGACATAGCCTATGCTTATATACCTTTAGTAGATAGTGTGCTTCTTGCATAGACATGGACTTATGTTGGGATGAGACAAGAACTACGTCATTACACTAAGAACAAAATCAAACTCAGTCACTGTTTAACTAGTTGCTCTCAGTCCATCTCCTATAGTTTTAATTTTCAAGAAATATTCACTAATAGTCATTCAGGCTTTTTTGGTGTTCTAAAGTTGTTGTTTGAGTTAGAAGTAATTTAGCCATAGATTTATGAGAATAAAGCCTCTTTAACGTGTCCCATGCTTTAAAAGATTTACTGTTAGGATTATGCTTAATAGTAAGAGTATAATGGTATAATTTAACAATCTTTTCATATTAATAAAGTGATTTAAATTACACCATTACACTCTATTAAAATATTGTTAAATTACACCATTACATTCTTACTATTGAGTATAATCCTAACAGTAATGTACGGCGATCTTATCTTAGACTGATCATGTAGTTGACATGAGAATAGAAGCACCTTATATGATGAGATCATATAGGACTGGGCTACGATTTATATGAGTCTCTCACTAAGATCTGTTAGTAGATGAGATTCATATATATCAACAAATGATGATGTATATAGGTGATCTTAATCTTGAGTGTCTTATCGACTCATTTAGGTTAGATCGTAGCTTTTGACATACTATGAATGAGGTCGATGTGATATTCTTAATCAATACCTTTGTATCTTGGAGTTGCGGTTTGGCTTGTGGCTGGGAGGTTTGAACACAATAGTGGAATCCACTCCTTTTTGACTGAAGTAGATGAGTAGTTCCCTTAAGGGGTGATTCGGGACTTGAACAATTATGAGTGCTCTCCTTCTTCTATAAAGGAAGATAGGATTTAATTGTTCACTAAAGAATTAACGGTGCTGAATGAAAAGATATAATTAGATGGGTAAAACGAGCATTATGACCTAACTCTAATTATGAACTACTCGTAGAGAATCATACTGTATGTAATAGCTATATCAACAGACATTGAAACTTCAGATTATATTAAACATCTTTAGTTCTGAGAGTTCAGCCTTGAGTTTTTAGTAGAATAACTCCGAGGTTAATAATCATGGAATATTAATTAAAGAGTTTTAATTAATATTGCTAAGTATTATTGGAGCTCAAAACTGTAGGTCCATTAGGTCCCTTTACTAGTCCTTATGGTTAATAGTAATAAGGGTCACGGTTAATTAATTGGATGGTTCAATTAATTATGTTACGAAAGTGACACGATTCGATTAAGAGAATTAATTAAATAATTTGATAATTTAATTAATGAATTTATAATTAAACAAATATTAATAATTGTTATTAATATTATTAATAATTTAAAAGGAGGTTACAAGTTCAAACCTTGACTAGGACAAAAGAAAAAAATTATTATTATTATTTTAAGTCCTAGAGGTCAAAAGTTCAAGCTTTATAGATGATCAATATTAAATAGGATTTAGAATCCTATTTGACTTGGTCAAATAAAACCTTAGAGCCCTGATTATATATAATATAATATATTTGGAAACAAAACTAAGCAATAACCTAGTAAGAGAAGCAAGGTGTGGCAACACTAAAAAGGAGAGGAAAAAAAAAGATTTGTTTTTCCTTAACTTGTGCAGGGTGCAACCGGCCAAAGAAAGAAGGCAAGGAGTTGTCTTATCCGCTTTTCTGCAACTTCATCTCTACATCAGTAATGTACTCACACATGCATTGTTAGATCGCGGGTCATAGCTCGGAAGGCTTGATGGTGAATCAAGAAGTCAAAGAATCAAGAAAAACAACAAAGATAATTGTAGTGTAAATATTCTATTCGCATATGTACATTAATACGTTCATTTTTTAAAAGAGTTTTCAACAAAAAAGAAAATCTTTAAAACCTATTTCCGCTACGTTTTATTCTAAAAAGACGACTTTTCCCTTCAGCAAGTTGTTCCATGTGCGATGTTGTGCCTACATTTTGAATTTGGTAGAGTAGGATGTGTTAAAAGTCATGGCACAAGGGATTGAGAAAATTAGGGATATTGTTTGTTTTTGGACAACATCAAGTTGGAGAATTGAAGCATTTGAATATGCTGGAAATCAATTGAAAATCAAATATGCTAAGAAACTTGTGCTTGATTATCCTACTAGATGGAATTCCACATACTTCATGTTTTCAGTTGCCTTGATTTATAAGGATATTTTTTGTTCGTGCTCAGCAATGTAAACCACAACATAAGTATTTGCTTGATGAATTAGATTGGCAGTTAGCAACAACTATGGTGGAGCATCTGAAACTGTTTTATAAATTAATAGAGTTTTTCTCAAGTACTTATTTATTTATTTATATATAAGTATTTATATTTTGTGTACTATTATCTTTGCCATTGTTTAAATTATAAGTTTCAGCAAATGTGACAATTTATGTTTCAATTATTCAGGCACCGAATACCCCACAAGGAATCTTATTTTTCCAATGATTTGCAAACTGAGGGAGACAATAAATGGGTGAGTTAGCTCTCCTTAGGTAGAGATACAAACAATGGCTATGAGAATGATTGCCAAGTTTGAAAAATATTGGAGTGATATTCCCGTTGTAATAACGGTGGCAGCGGTTTGGATCCTAGGTGTGTGTCGATTTTCATTTTGGAAAACTATATGGTTTTGATGCATCTCGTCAACGAGATAAAGTGAGAGATATAGTGTTGTTAGAGTAAAAATTTTGTAGGGATTGAATAGAGAGGGAATATTCTATTTTGACTCTTCAAAATAGAAATAGAAATAGAAATTTTATTGGAGATGTTCTAAACAAGTTTTTTTTTTTTTTAAAATAAAAACAACACATGGTGGATTCATATATGAATTCCAAAGATGGATTTCGCGTGGAATGCGTCGCCGCTTCCTCCTACCAACCACCGTACAGTAACATAGAGAAATGAAAATGGGAGCCTCTTTGTGCCACTGCCGCTTCCCACTAATGACCACACACCCAGCTAGTGACATAGCCCATGTTAAGCCCACCATGTCAAAATGGAAAAAAAAAAAATGAATAGTATTATTATACACACTATATTTGTCCATTCATATTTATATTTTAGTCCATTAAAAATTCTACTCGGTTAATATTTTGGGTATTTATTAATTTGGTCCCTAACGTTTAAGGAATTATCAATTTTTTAATGTAGTTTCGTTTATTGTACCCATGGGCCTTAATTTTTATAAATGTATCAATTTGATTCCTCTGACCAATTTTTTAACAGTCAAACTAATTGAAAATATTAAAAAAATAGTAATGTTCTTAACTCTATTTAAATGAGTTAAAATTAAAATTTTACCCTCAAATTCTTTAAAATGTTATTAATAATTAGAAGGATATGGTCATTTTATATTAATTTTTTTAAAAATAAAAATTTTTAAAAAAAAATAAATGGATCTATCATTTAAAAATATCATTTAATTTTTTTTTAAAAAAAATTTAAAAATATATTTTTAAAAAAACTTTAATGAGATATTTTGAAAAAAATTTAAAATTTTATTTGAGATTTTGCCTTAAAATAGTCATGGCCTCGGTTCGGTTCCAACCGTCCACCGGCGGTTCGAACCGTCAAAAACGGTTCCGAATCAGGACATCTGGTCTCGGTTTCGGTTGGCCTTAAAAAAAATCGAAACCGCCGATTAGGCTGCAGGTTGCAGCAGATTGCGGTCTGCTGCGCACTGCCCCATGTGTGGGGCAGTGCGTACTGCCAGCGCACTGCCCCACACATGAGGCAGTAAAAAGTTTAATTTTTTTTTTTTTAAGATTTGCCATCGGTTTCGGTTATGGAACCGGCAGTTGAACCGCCGGTTCCATAAAACTGGAGGAGGAACCAGGTTCCTCCTCCAGTTTTTAACCAGAACCGGGATCGTGACCTCCAGGGTCCCGATTGGCCCAAAAATAGAACCGGAACTAGTCATGGCCACTTGAACTGAACCGACGGTTCCTATTTTGGAACCGCCGATTCCGGTTCATTTTTTTGATCAACTGAAACCGGGACCGTGGAGGTCCCGATCCCGGTCCCGGTTCCGATTGGAACCGGGGAGGAACCTCCGATTCCGGTTGCTCCCCAGTTTTTTGGAACCGGTAGTCCGGAACCGGAAAAATTAAAATTTATAAATAAATTAATAAAAAAATTTAAATATATAAATGAAATGGTTCATTTGTTCAACTTCAACAAAAAATTTATTACGATAATAATAATATCATAAAACTATAAAATTAAAAAAAAAATAAATATATAAATAAGAAATTAGTTAATTATGGCTTACACTTAATTTAAATTAAGATAAAATATGAGTCTATATGAGATATATTTGTTTTTAAAATTTTTTTAATATATGAGATGAGAGATGATGTAGATAAGAATTATTTTAAAAAGATGAAGAAAGGTAATTTTGTAAAAATTATATTTTACAAAATTACCCTTCTTCATCTCTTTAAAATATCTCTTCCCTATATCATCTCATATATGTGATATATCTCATATAAAAAAAAAAAAAATTAAAAAGTAGGTACTGGATTGTAATAAAATAATAATAAAATTGAAATAAAATTATGATAATATCATAAAACTATAAAATTAAATAAATAAATAAGAAATTAGAGCTTGCACTTAATTTTACCTCAATTAAGCTGCCTACGTATCCTCTAGGAGGAATCAAATCCCATGTAGTTCTTTTACCTGTTATGTTCCAGAGGTGATCAACCGTTGCTTGTTCCTTCGGTAACCGTTGTATCGTCGTTGGTGTCGAAAAAGTCATTGTCGTCGGACACGAGATCCAATTCTTGCTGCCGGTATAAGGCCTTGGTCCAGTCGTCAACACAGACCTGGATCTGTATTGAGTCAGGATTGAGCAATGCCCGTCTCTCGTCGAGAACATTGCCACCTGCACTAAATTCCTATTCGATTGCCACGGTCGAGACAGGGGTTCCAAAATTTTGCTTGGCAATGAGGGCCAAAATTGGAAAGTTAGTTTCGTGCTCCCTCCACCAATGTAGGATGTTAAAGTCTTCGCTGTCCAAAAACTCAAAAGAGGTGTTTACGTAAAGATCAACCTCTGAAACATAGGTTGATGAAGACGAAGAACTCCCCTGTGCCCTTGATTTTTTGGACAACACGCTTGACCCTAACTTCTTTAATGAGGGAAAGCGAGAACGAGAATAACTACTTCCGCTTCGGTTGTTGAATATTAATGTTTAGCGATGGACCGTATACAGAACGGTATTTATCATATATTGAATAAAATAATTTCCTAACATTATTATATAAAGTACTAATATCTACGTTGTGTAGCCCTAGAGATTGATAATAAAGTGTTAAATATTCATATAAACTATCAAATTTATACCTAGGGTCAAAAACTGAAGCAACAGTATAAATCGAAGGAATGTCCCTATAATAATTTAACCATCTATCTATAATTGTAAAAACACATGCAGATAGTTTCAATACTTGTGCACATTCATTAAGTACATCTACAATATTAATAGCTTCACATAAAAATAAATGTGAAGTTGGATAATATATACCGGATAAAGCGTTAGTTGCATCATAAAAAGCTTTTAAAAGCATGCAAATTTTAGTACAAACATCCCATGATGAGCATACAAATTAACGCTGCTAACATTATGCTGCATAAATTAACCAATAATTCTCTATAGTCATAGCTTTCACAAAGCAATTTATAGGTGGAGTTCCAACGAATTGGAATATTACGGGAAAACCTAATTGGATGTTTCCCGTTAGATTTACAATACCTAGCCTATTGTTTCATAGTGCTAGGATGTTTCCACAAATAGTATAGGGCATCCCTAATTGGTGTAATCCATTCTTGAAGTGTTTGCAAACCATGTTGTACACATATATTTAAAACATGGCAAACACATCTTTGATGAAAAAATCTGCCGCCAGAGTAGGGTTGACACAATTGAATTAATTGTGGAACGGTGGCAGTATTGTTTGCAGCATTATCAAAACCAATTGCAAAAATTTTACTTTCAATACAATATTTTTCAAAAATAATTTTCATTAATTTGTAAATATTATCAGCAGTATGGGTGTCGTCAAAAAATCTAAATGCAAGAATTCGTTTTTGTAACTCCCATGATTGGTCAACATAATGGCAAGTAAGTCCTAAGTATGAATGATTTTGTCAATGATCGCTCTAGATATCGGCACAAACAGACACACGACCCATATAATTTTAAAGATATCAGCACAAATAGACACACGACCCATACAATGTGGAAAACGTTAATATACTAGCGACAAAAACTATTTAATTTTGTTTTTGAAAAAAAGAAGAAAACAAAACAGCAAACCAGCTGTAATATTGCATCAGAAGCAACTTTCATGTCCCGTCAGATTTACGGAGATATCCATCAAAGATATTTATAATTTTTTTTTTTGAAACACAAAGATATTTATAATTAATAAAATAATATCACACCAAATAAAATATTATTTGAATATTAATTGGAATGCCTACTTTTATTGAACATATAGATATATTTTTTAAAATTTTTATTTGCTGAATATCTTTATTTTTGGGGGAGAAAATAAAAAATAATTTGTTATATATTTTTTAGTTAATTTTTAATTATTTTAATGTGTATTTTTAAATTGAAAAATAAATATAATTATTTTTAAAAAAGTAAAATATAATTTAATTATAAATATAATTTTAATTTAAGATAGAATTAATATTATAATAATTTATATAATTAGTTTATACTATTTTTTTAAATTGATATATAATTTATAATATTTTAAAATTAATATAAAATTCATTATTTTATTTAGTAACTAAAAGGATCAAATTATCCTTCAATTAATAGGTTAAACTTAAAAATATGGGGTACTTATTTAAAGTTTTGCTTTATATCACTAAACTAGAAGTTTGTGCAATTAATGTAATAAAACACTTTTTTTTTTTCTTTTCTTTTTTGAAACATAACCCAATAAAAATACTTGTTAAGTCCATAAAAGCTTTAGTTTGGAAGACATCGTAACGCACATGGCATGATCATCGATTCACTGAATCACCTCTCAAACAAATTATATGTACTGTTGCAGACGTGAACTGTGTAAATTTAAGGACAAAAACCATTAAATTTTGTTTTTGACAAAAAAAAAAAAAGACAGCAAAGCAAATCTACGAGATATTTATTAGGGTGCGTTTGGTGTATGAGATTGAATTTGACTATTTTTATGAAAAATGATAAAATTGGATTGGACTAATTAGTACTGTAATGTGTTTGGTATAATATAAATTGGACTAAAAATAATATTGTCCCTTATTTGTGTAGAATGAGATTAGATAAAATCAAATTTGATTAAATTAATTTTATATAAAATAAAATTATTTTAAAATATTATATAATTAAATTAAAATTATTTAAAATAAATCTAAATAAAATATAAAATTTTTTAAAAATTAAAAATATTTTAAATTAAATTAAATATTTAATAAAAAAAAAGCGGGATTCACAATGAGACTATTGCCCACACTGTCATGACCCAGCAAACAAATGCGCCTTTAAAGTCTTATCCTTTATGTGATAAGTGGGATAATATCTATAATTTGTATCAATTAATAATGAGATAATAATACCAAATCAAATTAATTTTATTGAGATAAATATGTTTGTAAGTAATTTTAAACAAATTTTGAGCCTTCAAAAAATAAAAAGAAAACAAAAATGGTGGATTTATTGATCATATAAATACGGTCAGACAACTATTTTCAGTAATGAAAGATGAGAATTACGGGACTAACAGCTAAACAACTACTTCCAATATTATGAGGGGTCTACTCTCAATATGAGAAGAGATTTATCTATACAATTATATTTTTATAAACAATAGTAAAAATATATATTTATAAGTCTATACAATTTTAGTACACACAATTTCCGGAGGCCCACTTTGTAATTATATAAAGACAAGGTAAGTACAAATACGCATAAAAAATTATATACATTTAAAACGTGAACTATGTTAATATGCTATATGTGGACAAAAACCATAGAAAACTCACAAAAGTAGAACCACCAGGAATATCAATTGGACCACCAACATTTATTTGATTTCATTTTCTAGAGGCCCACTTTGTAATTAAATAAAGATAGGGAAGGTATATGTACACATTAAAAAAAGTTGATATACAAATTATTTACATTTGGAAATGGGAAATTTACAAAACGGTTACTAAATTTTCGGTAACTGTCACTCTTTTATTCGATATATTCGTGTTAACTTTTTTGGTCCACAATTAATACATATGAATACTCCTGCTGTAGTTAATTTAAAATAATAGAAGAACCACGTTAATATATTTTTAAAAAAATTAAGAAACACATATATTATTTTGATCCTATGTGAGAGAGAGAGATATTATTTTGATCCTATGTGTGAGAGAGAGAGAGAGGGAGAGAGAACAATCCTATTAAGATTAATTTAGATAATCTAATTTTATAACTTGAATTGGGAATTTAACTTGGTTAAGATAACAAAACAACTTTATATCAACTTTCTTAGAATAATGAAAAATGAAAAATATTATACATATCCAACCAAGAAAAAGGAAAAATCCAACGAATCAATAATAATTGGACCACTTGATTTATCATGTATATCAACTTTATTCGTGTCTTGGACTATCTCCATTATTAATAATTGGACCACTTGATTTATTTACACTACACGTGAAGCTATAATAGATGTATCAATAATTCTTTTTTTCTTTTTCTTTTGTTTTAAATGTTAAACTATCTAAAATCAACTCAAATAATGAATCAACTGGACAGTGGTTTAATAGCTGGTTCAAGTTTAAGAAGGTTAATGGTAAGACATACAAGATCAAGTATTGTCCCTCTGTGTGCGAGTCCTGTGTAAGTTTGTGCAGCGATGTTGGGATTTATCACGATGATAGAGCACTACGTCGTCTTGCTCTGAGCAAACGTCCATTAATCCTCGTTAATATTTATAAAGCTGAAGCTGAAGATGCATCAAAGGAAAAGATTGTCAGTGTAATTTGAGCAGTAATGATAATCTAAATGGTTGACCGAGTTCCTTGTTATTAGAAATGAATGTAAAACTTGTATTCGAATAATGACATTTTGGACAAACTGTGTTTACCACATGGTACATATATAACAAGCTCTGATAATTAAAATTATTATCAGTGTCTATAATTTAATGTCAAACTTGTGAGGGAAAAAAAGGGAAAAGAAATAGAGATACCCTTTAGATTCCTCCCTAGAAGAAAAAAGTGTAAGAAAACTTTATTTAATATAAGCCGCACGTGATACTATATTATGAATTTGTGAAAAACAATTGATTGAATTGTTATGATCAGAGAGTTAACTGGATTAGCCCGTTATTATTTGTGATTAATTTGATTTATTTAGGTTTGGTGAACTTTGTTTACAGTAGTTTAGTATAATGTTTGGTATGAGCTATTTTATAACTGTGAACCTAGTTTAATCATATTAGGATTATGAATGGAATATGATTCAATTTGTATTATATATATTGAAGGTCCCTACTCTCGCTCATGTAATTCAATATAATATTTATTCATACTTATTCAGTCAATGCATGTCGATTAAATAAATATGCTTACAGTGGTATATAGTAGCAATCGAATAATCAAATAGTGCATAAAATTTTGCCATCAAAGAAGTGACTCACTAGTCACTACTTAGTAGGCATCAACTTGGATTAGAGAGTTTTTGAGTTCAAATGGTTGTGTGAATGGATAATAACGGAATGTCAATCCTAAATCATAAATAGTAAACCCCTAGGTATCCATCTACTCTTATATCTTTTGTTCTTTTGACGGTTGAGGACATTAGACATATTCATATTCATATCCACCAATGTGTTTTGTTTTCCTTGTTGAGTTCTTTTCCACGTGGAAAAATCATAAATAGCCAATATAGTTTTGTAAAATTGTTTTTAACTAGCAATTTAATATTGTAGTTTAGTCATTCAACTTATTTTTAAACTTTTACATGTGAATTAACACCACCGCCGGAATTGCACTGGGAGGCCGACTTGATGACCAATCGACAACAGAAAAAGAACCAGTTACCCAACAATTGACAAACCCAGATTTAACATCAAGATCATGATCATGCACAACAACAGACAAACCAGATTAACACCAAGATCATGATCATGATCATGCACAACAACAGACAAACCAGATTTAACATCAAGATCATGGCATACATACATATTAACTGTTTTTTTTTATTATAAATAATAACTGAATTTAATTTGTTGTTAACACATGTTGGATATGCGTCTTGAATCTCAGTGATAGAGATGCATGAATTTCATATCATCAAGTTTCAATTTGTTTTCTAATGATTCATCCAATATTATGAATATACAATAAAACAAATCAATTATAATTTAATATCAATTCAACGTACTCAACAGTACAAGAGAATCTAATTCACTACAAGAAAAGTAGTTTTTCATTACAGTTTATCTACCATGTATGACTTGTAATAGAAAACAGTTATCTACCATAGACTTTTAAAAGCCCGTTGTCGTTATGTCTATTACAAAGGGCCTTTAAATGCCCGTAATAGATATCCATTATCGATTACGGACATTTAAAGGCCCGTTGTTAATATGATAACAAATTTTTGTCCCACCAGATAATTGGATCAGGAACGGGTTGGGTTCCTTAAACCCGACCCACCTGATTATATATATATATATATCAAGTCTCTTCTTTTTCTTCCTCTTCTTGGTCTGCTGTCAACTCCCTTTTCTCTACTTGTAGCTGCTGTCCACGGCCATTGGTTCTAGCTCTCTCTCTCTCCGTCCAAGTCTCCTTGGTCCAGTCGCTCCAGCCCCCGCCCAAGCCTGCTCCTCCAAGCGGTTCGTTCAAGCCTCCAAAGGGTGCTGTCTTCTCTTCTTGGCCGTCTCTCTCTCTCTATCCAGCTGCTGGTTATGGTGATTTTCTCCTTGTTCTTCCAGCAGCTATTGGTCTTTTTCATCCTTTGCCGCTGCAGCTCACAGTCCCTAGCTCCCCGTCGAAGCTCCCCCAAAACTCTTGCAGCTGCTGCCTTTAAAACCCAGCAGCTAGGGCGAAAAAAAAAAACATGGCTGCGACTTGTGCATGTCGCGCGCAAGTCGCGGCCAAAATTCTCCTCCAGTTAAACGGTGCAAAACGCACCGTTTAACTTATTATTTTTTTTCTTTTCTTTCATCAAACCGACGTCATATCATGGTCACATTAAACCAACTTTATAAAATTGCAATTTTTCCCCAGCATTCTGATAAGCTTTCAACTAGGCCCTTACACCAAGTTACTGAAATTAGACTTTATCCTCAAAAATATATAAAATCTTCACTTGGGTTCCTAATTTTGCACAATCAAGAAAAGCATTAAAAACAGCCGAAAATTACCCGGGAACAGAACAAAAGTAGGTAAAGATAGGTACTACTGAAGGCCCATTTTTGATCAAGAAATTGAGTCAACGAATACCCCCAAACCTAACTTTTGCTCGTCCTCGAGCAAAATCGGAACGAAACAAAAATACAAACAAAACGAAAGTAAAACAAAATAACAAATAACTAAAAATAAACAACTAGCCTCAACCACTTTCGTAGGTAGCACGATGGAACTTAGCATGTGCCACAAGCCTTTAAACCCCTAGGTGTTCCTAGTGGACGAGTTATAGTCTCGTGAGGGTTTACCAGCTACCATACCCACAAACGCATCTTTCAACATTGAAGAACAATTAAATTTTCCACATGAAACTCAAACCATTAAGATAAAAGTTAGCAAATTCAATAACTAAAAATTTGAAAGCATCCACTCATCAGAATTTTTGCACCACTTGCCACACACATGCCAATACTCTAAGAATCTTAAAACGAAAACAATTGTGTTCAACTAACCATGCTAGAATTCGCTTCGACTCTAAACCTCTCAGAATAATTCTCTCGAAAATCGTTCAGAACTTAGGTAACACACTCATGAAACATATGCGGAAGGAATTTATGCTCAAAGAAGTACGACTATACATCGCATGTGAAAATCAATTTGAAAAACGCTATTTTGTCGCGAATACATCTAATTTAAGGAATCAAATATTATGAACAAGATATCAACATGAAAACCTCTACATTAAAGCTAGACTCCCCAAAAGATCAGCAGGTCTTAATAAAGGTTGTAATGGGGCTATTGAGTGATAGGTTAAGAAAGAAATGGAAAAAGGAATGCAAAAGGTTTCGATCAAATTAAGAGAGTCCATGACATTTTTCAATACATGGATCATTCTCTTTTATTTTTCAATTCTTATGCCACACTGCTTTTCATGAATCCTTTCGGTTTTGTTTCTTTTCTTTTCCTTTCTTTTTATTTTCTTTCTTTCTTTTTTTTTCTTTTCTTTTTCAACAATCACAACAATAGCAACATTTACCTTGGCATATTTTATATACACTTCATCCATGCAATTATTCTCTTTCTTTTCATCTTAAAATGATCCAAGCTAAAAGGGTAAGGCTATTTCATATTCAGAGCTTGGTTTTGGATTTATGTAGGTGATGAAAGAAAAAGCTTTTAAGTGTTTGGCTTTAAAATGGTTATTGGAGCACACACAAGGGTAGGATGAATATTTAGCTTTTTAGTGGTTCAACATGCATAGCCTACATCACATCTAACAGGGAGGACAAACAAAAATATAGGATAAACACATGATATCTTTGATGTTGTTCAAAATATTCAATGCAAAACCTAAATGAGATCAACTAATCAATCAAAATTAAATATAAGTGTGTATAGAGTAGAAATGAAAATACCCTCTCAAATAACACGATATAAGCTCAAAAACTCACTGGGTAAGTCTCCACTATTTATCCTAGTCGATCGAACATGGCATGTTTTTACAAGAAGATAAATAAAGTGCAACACAATGCGGTGCAAAATATGGCACAAAAAAAAATCTGAGTGGTTCCAAACAAATTCAAACTCATTGAAAAAAAAAAACAATTATGATGCAACGGAAAGCGTACACATGACAAAAATAAATGTTCAAAAATGTTCAGAGTTGTAACTAGACACACTAAACACAGACTAGACGTATGTGACGTTGTTATACCTAAGTCTTCAAAATGCAAAATGGGTAGAAGGAAATTCTAGGTTTCCAGCCGATATACGTCAACTAACCACAACCCAAAACACAAGAAATATTAAAAGAAAACAAAGAACCAAAAACCACCCCCAAACCTAAGATAAACATTATCCTCAATGTTTTAAAACCTTACACACGAGGAAAAGGGGCTAAACAAAGTACTAAAAACGAAAAACTAAAATTAAGAACTAACAACAATCTAACTAGACACACAAACAAAAACATAATGAAAACAAATGCAACCAAACACTTCAATAATATTTACAACCAACCAAACTTCCCCCGAACTTCGAAATTTTCAACACAAGGCACTGCACTTCAAATAAGCTCATGGGCAAAGATTACCAAATACTAAACTATAAGATTTAAACAAATGGAGAAAAAAAATTAAAAAATAAAGAAAAAATAATATACAGATTTTACCTCATCACTTGTGCTTTCGCCCACCTGCCCCATAATTGGTATCTCCTCATCAACTTACCGCACCATCCTAACCAAATGACTAGGAGAGAAGACTCTCCCAGCACTGCATACCTCGAATGCGAAGATATCTTTTTACGGCCTAAGTACGGTAGCTGCTCAAAAGGCGGAGGCGGTTTGGGCTTCCCTTCTCCAAGGTCCACAGAAATGCATGTATCTTGGTGGCTTTCTTCTTTTGCAGTGGTACTTTGGACTAGACAAACCTCAACTGACTCTGGAAAGGTAGATGTATCATCTTCATGCAACAAACTCTTGCTCCCTTCCATCTCTACTTGGTCAACCCAAATCTGCTGCTCAAATTGCTCTTCGATTTCCACGGCCGTTTCATTGCACTGCTCCATCGATAGGTCGTGCTCTAGCCATAGGATCTTTGCAGCTAATATGTTGATTTTATGCTACAAGCTCTGATTCACTTCTTAAGTCTGCTGAGCAACTTGGTCACTATGCTGAGCAATTCGGGCATGGCTCGCAGCTAATGGATTGCCCACCTGACAATCAGTACTAACATGCAGCCCTCCACATAAGAAACATCTCAGTGGTGCTCCATAGTCTATAGTCAGGTAGGGGTTGTTCTGTTGAAAGTATAGATATTTCTCATACTGCTGTTCCTCAGAACGACTCCCAGCAAATGGATTGCCTACCTGACAATCAGTACTCACATGCGGCCCCTCACATAAGAAACAGCCCAGAGGTGCTTTATAGCCACTAGTTGCCACTTCCTCGGTAAGCTCCTGCGCCTCATACCAAGAATACATGTCTTGTATAGAAAAAGACATAAAAAAAGCAAAAATTAATAAAAATAAAATATGTACAAATCCAAAGCAGCTATAGACCTAATCGGTATTAATATCAACACAACTAAAATATCCCCGGCAACGGCGCCAAAAACGTGTTACGCCTTTTTGTACCCGCAAGTATACGGGGTCGGCACAAGTAATAAAGTATGAGTAAATTATCGTATCCACAGGGATATTTTGGTATTGAGTATTAAAATTAACTAAGTCTATATCTATTTGAATAAATCGAAGAGAGTGAAAATAACTAATTAAAACTAAATAAAATAAGAAATAAAAAAAAATAAAATGAGAGTTGGATCGAAGGGAGAGCTAACTAGGATTTTCGATTTCACTAATTATGTCCTAATGAATGGAAATACAAATATAATGAAAATGAGTTATTACCGTTTGATGATCGTGTTAACTAAATTATTCAAAGTCCTCTCTCGAGATAAATCGAACCCATCCCACATATACTAATATCCTATCTTTCGATGAATATCCAAATGTATGAGAATGAATTGAAAACAATAACATAAACAATGATCACACAAAATAAGTTAATATATCTCTATTTAACTCCAAAATCGTGGTGAGTATTTTAATGAACACATTGTGAACGTCACCTCTCGGTACTTAACTCACAACAATAAAATCAACTAAATGCATGCCATTACACTTAGAGGCATTACACATAAAATACTCACTCAATCGAATAATAATCAACAATCAAAACGATTTATAAACTCATCTAAAATTTTATAAAAAGATACATCATCATCCTAACATATATATTTAGTTCATAATCAAATAATCCAAGTAAAACATGATAATCAACTTTAATCAACTTTAAAGACATAAATAAGTATGAAGGAAACAAAGATTAAAGGAAAAAGAAAACTCTAAACGGAATGACTCTCGTGTGATTCCGTGCGGAGAAATCCAAGACCAAGCTTCTTCCTCTCCTTATACTCTCCTTTCTGCCTCCAAGTCTCATATGATCTGCTTTGCTTTTTCTTCCCTCAAAGCTACTGGTTTCTTCTCCAAGGCTGCTGGAATTTTCATGACCATGTCCAAGTCTTTTCTTTTTCTTCCTCTTCTTGGTCTGCTGTCAGCTCCCTTTTCTCTACTTGCAGCTACTGTCCACGGCCACTGGCTCCAGCTCTCTTTCTCTCCGTCCAAGTCTCCTTGGTCCAACCGCTCCAGCCCCCGTCCAAGCCTGCTCCTCCAAGCGGTTCGTCCAAGCCTCCAAAGGGTGCTGTCTTCTCTTCTTGGCCGCCTCTCTCTCTCTCCAGCTACTGGTCATGGTGATTTTCTCCTTGTTCTTCCAGCAGCTGTTGGTCTTTTTCGTCCTTCGCCGCCGCAGCTCACAGTCCCTAGCTCCTTGTCCAAGCTCCCCCAAAACTCTTGCAGCTGCTGCCTTTAAAACCCAGCAGGTAGGGCGAAAAAAAAAACATGGCCGCAACTTGTGCATGTCACGCGCAAGTCGCGGCCAAAATTCTCCTCCAGTTAAACGGTGCAAAAACGCACCGTTTAACTTATTATTATTTTTTTCTTTTCTTTCATCAAAACGACGTCGTATCATGGTCTCATTAAACCAACTTTCTAAAATTTTAATTTTTTCCCAGCATTCTGATAAGCTTTCAACTAGGCCCTTACACTAAGTTACTGAAATTACACTTTATCCTAAAAAATATATAAAACTTTCACTTGGGTTCGTAAATCTGCACACTGAAGAAAAGCATTAAAAACAATCGAAAATTACCCGGGAACGGAACAAAAGTAGGTAAAGATAGATACTAATGAAGGACCATTTTTGATCAAGAAATGGAGCCAACAAAGCATATTTTCTAGATAAAGAAAAATCCCATTGTTTTAGGGATTTGATCATATCAGTTGACCCAGTTTGAAATTGTATTTATTTCCTGATTTTCAGTGATTGTATCCTGATTAAATTATAATAATTAGAGATATTATTTGATCCCTGATTTCTAGCAATTTGATACCATATAAATAAGAATGACTTCATCCCTTCTCACTATAAAAGGGAGAGATCATCACTGATACAGGGTTACAAAAATTCTGAGAGAAAACACTTAGTGAGAGCTCGTGAGTAATACAAGAACAGTGGATGTAGACATTAATTCTCAGGCGGAACCACTTTAAAAATCTTCTTGTTTGATTTTCTTTTATTGCTTTACAACTATATTTATTGTTTATTTGCGTTAACCGAATTCACACGTCAACACAAAAGTTTGTTATAAAGAAAGTTATTGGATCTGATGAGATGTGTATATATATCAGATTACTTTGTATTTGGAATATCATGAAATGAAAATGAGCATCTCTTCTCTCCCATCGACCATTAATGGTAGGCCAAGAAATCTGTTATTTCTCTTGTGGACTTTCATCAAACACCTATTGACTTTTATCAAACACTTTTGATTCTTTTGTGAATCTTTTCAATCTCCAGCTAATTAATTAATGAAGCAGTTATTGATTTTTCCTTCAAAATGATCAGAAATCTTCTCTTGTGAAATCTCCATTGATGGAGCTCGAAAAGCTTGAAAGCTTTTCTGCTAGCATTGCTTGAAAGCTTTTCTGCTGGCATTTGATCAAACACCTTACTTCTTCCTACTTTGTACGTATTCTTTCATTTTACAGGTGGTGTTACTTTGAAAGTCTAAGATTGCATTTATGTACACTAGTCATATTTACTAATTATACTTGGTTTTTAAGGATATAATTACAAGATTAATAACAAGTCTTTCGGGACTACTCCCATAACGGGAGACATCTTCTTAATGTGCGCTTGGTGAGATTTAAACCCTCACTATTGAGGTGGAAAGAAAGTACATTAACTACTTAAAATATGAGTGGATGTGTAATATAAAAAGATTGGTTGGTTGTGGAAATTTTTTTTATGTAAGTTTTTAATCTTTGTATTTTCATGCATTTTTCTCCATTCTCTTTTGTAACACGTTGGCGGCTATTTATGGTTAGTTTATGCCTTTTTTTTTTCTTTTCTATTTTAATAAATGTCCTTGTATGTACCATACAATTTAATTAAAAAAAAATCATTAAATTTGAACCGATTAAGAAAAGGCAATAGGCATGTTTCTAAATAGCGTCCAAAAATATGTGACACATGGAAACAAATATTTGTGCAGATTAGAATGATTGCCGAGTGCATTATTATATATAAGTTAACAGTACAAGAAGCACAATCTATTATGCTTTTTATTTCTAATGATCACAACACTAGCAACTCGGTCACTTCTTTTCCTTCAATAGATTTTCAGTAAGGAAGAAATGGAGCCTTAACGAAAAAGAATCTGAATGGCTGAGGACTTAGAACTAGACGCCGCTCATTATCATCATAATTAATCCCAACATCACCACATAAGTGTACGGTGGATTCACTCACCGAAGGACAATGAACAATCTTGTATGCATTACCTGCAGCTCTTTCAAACTTGAACCAGTCTTTCAGGGTTTGAGGTCCAGGGTTTCCTAAAACCCCATTAGTTGTAACAAACCATGCTCCTCTTTTATCATCATAGTTATCCACTTTCCACACGAATTGTTGATTGCAATTAATAATGTTAGCATAGAACAAGATGTTGACATCAGTGGATTCATAGACAAACCCACGATCTTCACTATTGTAATTAGTCGGATAAAAGAACATTGGATAACCCCTAAATACGTCCAAGCGTTCCTGGATCACATCGAGTGGACACGACCCATTTCTATTAAAGGTTAGAGAAAGACCGCCGCCGCCTCCTCCTCGGATTGCGGAGACAATGTAATAAGCAGTGCCAGCTTCAACCTTCTCGCCATTGTTGTCGAGCAACGGCTCGGGAGCGCTCAACAAGGGTTTTGTGAGCAAGGCAAAGAAAAGGAAGAAGAGTAATAATGGTAGGAAAGGAGTAGTCTTCATTTTTACTTAATTTGAAACTTTGAGCAAAGGCTGTTTGATGTGTGAAAATGGATGCAAAGGAGCTTCAATTTATAGAGGTTTGAAGATAAAGGTGATATTGGTAGATGCATGAATGCATGTTTAAAACATTTTTGTAATTGCGTACTGCGTTCATATTCTAGAGACAAAAAACCATACTGAATTCTGAAATAGTAGATTGGGGTTTGAATATAAATTGGACCACCTACTCAAGTACAAATTTATAGATTCAATGAATTTGTGGTGATGATTTATGATCAAATTCATGAAATCCGTGGTGAGAAATAAAGAAAAAAGTCGTACAAATTAAGCCTCTCCAAATCAATATATGCCACACACACTTCATCTATCAATATTGCCTTATCCTTTTATGTAAAAACTTATCATACATATGCGGTGAATATACATACAATTAATCATATGCAACGAAACTGAAAGAAAAGGCCCCCCTGCTTATATATGCATACCATAAATTGTTTGGCATCCTTAATTATATTGGACCCCCTGCTTGTTAAATGTGTCATGTACACACAATTGAAGAACTGAAACTCGGTTCGTACAAAAATAAATAAATAATATGGTTGGTGAAGCATAGTAGAGAAGACTAGGAGCAACAAATTATCGGGAACATCAAATATTATATGAGAGAATTTAATAAAATTAAAACTATATATATATATATATATATATATTGCTTTTTCTCAAAAAAAAAAAAAAAAAAAAAAAACCTATATGCATATAAACAAAATCCATCTATAGTTTTTATCTTAGTCTATACAGATAAAAATCCTTAAAAACCAGGAAATCTACAACCCATAAATATGGTTGAAGATAGTAGTGTCTCTCATCTATGGCCATTACAGATATTAGAAGAGCTTATTATTATTTTTTTATTAAAGTCATATAAAGTTAGGAGTAAGTAGTGTTATTTTTCACTATTTTCTCCATATTAGAACCACAAAAAGAAATAAAATTTTATATGTATGAGCTATTTTTTTATTTTTAAAATAGCTCATGCATGTTTAAGACATTTTTTTTTCTTGGAGGACCACTTTGTAATTAAATAAAGACAACGAAGGTAGAAATACATACAAAAGGCTGATCATGCACGTACAATTGTATACATTTAAAACGAGAACTATGTTAATATGCTATGGACAAAAACCATAGAAAACTCACAAAGTAGATGGGACCTGGAATGTGTGGACCAGCTACTCTAGTACAAAATATCCTTTTCATTTCATCTATCAATATTTCTGGATGCAAAGAAACTGTGGTGATGATTTATGATCAAATTCAGACATGTGTGTATTGAAATAAATGTATGAATATCCGACTTTATATGATAACTGACTTAATATTTATAATTTGTGTCAATTGAGCCGTACGACCGTTATTAATTATATAATTATATTATATTAAAAAAAATTAATAGTAGATGGGGATCAACAATTATCGGCAACTTTAAATATTTTATGAATAAAAAATTTATTCATATATATATTTTTTATTTTTTAATGTGTTATTTCATTTCTTTTTTGGAGGCTTAATTTTTTTTTTAAAATTTGACAACTTACGGGTGAGAGAATTAACAGTACCAACCGAGATTAAATCATACAAGTACGATTTGGACAACTATTCCCACTAACGGGAGACGAGAACTACGGGACTAATGGTCGAACAACTACTTTCAATATTAGAGGGGCCTATTCTCAATACGGGAAGAGATCTACCCACACAATTACGTTTTTATGAATAATAATGATAATATATATTTATCAACCTATACAATTTTGGTCCACACAATTTCTGGAGGCCCACTTTGTAATTATATAACGACAAGGAAAGTACAAATACATGTAAAAATTATGTACATTTAAAACGTGAACTGTGTTAATATTCTATGAACAAAAACCATAGAAAACTCACAAAAGGTTCATGCCTCATGGGACCTGGAATATCAATTGGACCACCAACATTTATTTGATTTCATTTTCTGGAGGCCCACTTTGTAATTAAGTAAAGATAGGGAAGGTACACATACAAAAAGTTGATATACAAATTATTTACATTTGGAAATAGGGAATTTACAATATGGTCCTTAAATTTTCAACTACTGTTACTTTTTTATTCGATATATTTGTATTAACTTTTTGGTCCACAACTAATACATATGAATACTCTTACTTTAGTTAATTTTAACTAACGGAAGAATCACTTTAATATATTTTTTTAAAGTTGAGAACAAAAATAATTAATATACATATATCAACTAATAAAGTGATATTTCTAAAAACTTTAAGGAGGAAATTGTAATTTCCCCTTTAAAAATGTAAACTATATTTTTATATGAAAATAATTGAAAAAAGAAAAAAATGTAGATTGGCTTTGGGATATTAATTGGACCACCTAGTATATATATATATATATAGACAAAATAGCAACTTCATCTATCAATTTGTCTATACATGCAACGAAGATAGTAATAAATTAGTGATCAAATTATGAATTTGTGTTGATATATGACAATTATTGTAACACCCAAATCTAAATAAACCTAATATGCGTACTAAACATTTAAATTTTAATAACACATTTTTATATGTTTAGTTTAAACTAATGGGAGTTGATTTTTAAAATAAATTCTGATTAACAAAGTAGTTAATATTGTTTTAAACTCTTTGTATTTTAAAAGAAAATATTAGATTTTATGTAAATATAGGATTTTGAACCCTTTTAGAATTCCTATATTTTACAAAGCATTAAAATACTTTTATTAAAAGAACCCTATTACTTTGTCTTATTGTATACGGTTCAACAACGGCCTAAAAAAAAAAAACTCTCATATTTTGAAGTTTACCGAAATCTAAAGAATGTGATTTTCTATCAAGAAGGACAAAGAGGTTTTCAAGGTGTGTTATTAATATTTTCTGTATTTTTATACTTATATGTTTAGTGATTCAATATTAGGGTTTTGATTGTGTATAAACCCTAAAGGCATACTAGTTGTGCTTTTAGTTTTAATTTTCTAAAATTAGGTATAGTCTGACTGACCAGTCCTTATATCAGGAATTTTAGTGTGAATATATGTTTGGTTTTGATAAATTGGTTTTACATTCTGTAAACTAAACATCTAAATGGTTCTATAGAAATTCGTTTCGCTTAAAAATCTTTAGTATTGAATTTGTTATGAATTTTCGATTCTTTAACAGAGTTGCTAAAAAGCTTTCGTTTTAAAACGTAGTTTCAGTTCGAACCATTGTTTTAGCAGTTATACTCCTTAGAAAATTATGAAATTTTGTACAAAGGTTTTTCAAGATTTAATATTATTTCTATAAATTTTCATGATTTTTAGAGTTTTATTGAAAAAGATATGAATTTCTTAAATAGGGTACTGTAATCTGTCCAGCAGTAGACAGAGGGCAGAAACGCAAAAGTAAAAATACTTTAAAAATATGTATATGTATTATTTAGGTTTGAAACTTTTATTTTGGAATTATATATGTTTATTTCACGTTATTGCAAAATTTTATAGCAATTGGAGTTTTTAAGAAATTATAAACAATTCGACATTATATAGTGTTGTGGACTGTCGACTGTCAGGCAGATCAGAATACTCCAACAAATAAATTATTTTAAGGTAGTTTAAAATTTTATAAAATTCTGAAAATTTTTATATGAGAAGATATGTTCGTTTTGAAAGTTTTATGCAAAGTTTTAAAATTTTCCAGTATGTAATTAATTTACGAAAAATTCAACATTGGACGCCATTCCTTTTCCAAGACAGCACTGATTAGTTCTAGTATTGAGTTTTTGGTTTGGGGAACGTTTTGAGAGTCATATTTCAGTCCTAATACATTATTTTGAGTATGATATATGATTTAGGTTAAGGTTTGGATCATTGTCTTTTGGAGAATTTGTTTTGCTTGGATTACTGAAAGGTAAGTATACTAAATCTTTTGTTTTCAAAACCGAAATCACAATGTTATATGTATATGAATGTGTTTATGTGTGCTTTTAAAATATGTTTATGCAACTATTATGTTTTGAAAATATGTGAATACACGGTACCATAAAATACGTTTTGACGAGAATTACCTTTATTTATTACTGTTAGTAGGCACCCTTATGATTTTTGTGTGGAACACTATGTAATATGTGATTTGTTCTGTGTGTGGTATATGGGAAGTGACTCCAGGGCACCCTGGGGACTAAAGAGTCTTCGCATTCATGTATTGACGTATTGGTGCATGTGGGAGGACTCGTTGATGATCACAACGAGGGTCTGGCTCTTACCTTCGGGCATGAGTGTTCTGTGTTTTTAAGAAAATAATCATCACTTGCCTTTCCCTGTATACATTAGTTGCCGACGGGTAACTTTGGCTCCAAAATGTGATATGTGTTAGGTGCAAGTCCTACTATACTGTAATGAGTAAAGGGATCCTAGTATTATTTTGATATATGATAAGTATGTGATTTTCGATATATGATAAGTCTTATTATTTGTGTTTTGAATATTATTTTGATTTGATAAATAAAAATTAATGCTTAGTATGCTTACTAAGTATCCAACTTACTTAGTCCATTGTGATTCCCGATGATTGATGTTTCGATTCGCGCATAGCATGAATTGACATTACGGCGAAGATTAGTTCTTGGTTCCCTAAGTTTTATAAGTTTGTTTATTATTTTTAGGCCGTTATTTATATTATTTGACTATTTATTGGAGGTTGTATTTGTTTTCAAGCTTATCTTGAGATTTATTACAAGTTATTTGACATTAAGTAAGATCATGTCTTGACCTTCGAGTTGGAGTGTGACAATTATAGCTTTAAAATATAATTTAATTTGGTTTTTTAGGCATAAATGATTTAATTTATTGATGATTTTAACTCTTAGCCTGATATATAAATATATATATACTCAACTTAACAAACCTATTTTTAGATAATCTAATTTTTTAACTTGAATTGGGAATTTAACTATTTTTAATTTTATTCTTACAAAAAAATGAAAAATCCAACGAATCATTTATTAAAAATTTGTCGTCATGTATATCAACTTTATTCGTGTCTTGGACTATCTCCATTATTAATAATTGGACCACTTGATTTATATACACAACACGTGATGCTATAATATATCGATAATTCTTTTCTTTTTTTTTAGATTATACTATCTAAAATGTTAGTTTAAAAATCAATTCAAATAATATGGTAAGCGATTTATCCTTTGTCCTTACTGTTTTACCCTGTAAATAATATTAATTATTAAAATTAAAAAAACTTTTAAATGGATTTTTACCGTTCATCAATCTTGATGGACGATGGAGATCCATTTAAATTTTTTTTATTTTAATATTTATTAGTAATTTTTTTTTCTTTTTTAATCAAGAGTAGTTATGTCATTTCGTATATAAGTCAAAGTCAAACTGTTAGTTTTGACTAAGTCAACTAATAGTAGGGTACTAATGTATAATTAAGGCTAAACTTAGGATTTCGTTATAATATAACCAAATATCACAGTGCTTTATTGTAATTCGCCCTATATATAAATAGAGAGAGAAGAGATCCCTACTCTCACTCATGTAATTTAACATAATATTACCTTCACATTAGGTTATCTGAGAAGGATTATAAAAGAGTAAAATCTCCTCCTTTTAAGTAATTTTCTTATTATTTATGTTATCGAATTATATTGAAGGTTAATTCACTTACGAGGCTCTAGCACAAAACTTTTATTCCTATCCGCTTGACCTCGGGGCTCTTGACAAAGAAGTACGAGACCTTGTAGTTTCCCATATCCGACTTGGTGTCGGAGAGTAACTCCTTGTATTGATTAGCTCGCACAGGGAGGTAATGTATTCCATCGTGCGGGGTCCCCTTAGATGCATTTCTTAGGAGCGGGTTCTTCTTCAAAGAGAAGCAGAACCTGATGATGTTGTCACTTGGTGGAGGAACCCCATGCCTCCAGAATGTCAGGTAGAGAGAAATGAGTTGATAGTAAGAGTTAGGGGAGAGCTGCATTGGAGCGACCTTCAAGAGATTTAGGATATCTATGAGGAAGCTAAAAAAAAAAGAAGTCTCATCCCGGCCTGAAAATGTTGCTGACTTATCACTACGTAGCTCGGAGAAGGGTAGGCAACTCTATCTATTATGGCTGGGAGGAACAACTTATATCCCATAGGGATATTGAAGGCTTTTACGAAGCACACTAAATCCACCCTACTGATGATGGAACGAGCTGATGCAAAGGCGTTGGTCCTTGGCTGCGACCTCCTGCAAAGCTCATCTCGGGGAGGATTAACCCTTATCTCCACATTGCCTACTATTTCCACACACTCCCCCTGGTCGCCAGCAACCTAAGCCAGTACTGACAGACCCCTAACTTACTATCTCCCATTAGGTAGCCTGCTGGCACTCCATAGTGGCTTCCCAGTCGAGGCTTGCCTCGCTGAAAGGCTTCCGTGAAGCTAAGCCGTTTCTTTATTCTAAAAATCCGAGTAGAAATTGTTTTTTTTTTTTTTATAAAAATTTTGGCAGAGTCTCCTCTGTTTTTCTGAGATTACCAAATCTTGAAGATCTGCATAAAAACTTGAACACTTTTATAAAATTCCAAATCTCAACTACCGTTAGGACCTCAGGTCCATCATAAAAAATCACAACTCAACCACAAAAATCAGATTAATTGAAATAGACAAATCTAATTTTTTAAATAAAATACTCATGCACTTAAAAACAATATCAAAATATAAACTTTACATAATTATTACAACTGAAACATTAAACGTAATTCTGAACTGTCACAGCAATGTTCTGACTGGTTCTGTCGGTCCTAGGCGTCCTTGCACTATCTGCACCTGCACCTGCACCTGGGAGGTTGGTTTAAAAACATAAAACTAATATGAGCTAAAGGAGCTCAGTGAGTGTTATTAGTTTCTCAACAATTTAATGGTTTAATTAAACCTCTCTGAAAACTGTACTATAAAGAATATTAATATGTTTTCTGAAATCTGAACTGATAAACTATTTCTGAAATCTATTTTTTGAAAACTATTCTGAAATCCATACTAAAAACCTTTCAAACTTTCTGTTATTACTGAAAACTGATAAACTGAAATGCTGCATACTTTTTGAAAACTAAAAAGCTGAAATAATATATATACTTTACTTTTCTAAAAACTGAAGGCTGAGAAAATATACTTTTACTTTTCTGGAAACTGAAAGGCTACTTTTCTGAAAACTGAAAAACTGATATACATACTTTTCTGAAAACTGAAAAGTTAAGAAAATATACTTTTTCTGATAAAAAATTTCTAATAAAATTATTCTGATAAAACTTTTATGATAAAGCTTTTATGATAAAACGTTTCTGATAAAACTTTTCTGATAAAGCTTTTCTGATAAAAAATTTCTCATAATGCCAATGGAATCCATATCTGATAACTGATAATCCATAAGGTGACTCAACTGGCGCTGTACCATATGGAGGGTGTCACCAGGCGACTAATCTGGCGCTGCACTGGTGACTCTGATAATCTGATAAAAAACATCTCACTTGCTATGTGGCGGAATTCTGCGTCGCCTACATATAGCGAAACAACACTCCAATGTGTGGACAACTAACAGATTCGACAGACTCAACCCCTTTAGAGTTAGCGGACTGTTCCCCCCTTAACTTGCCCTACACAAATGGGGTGTACTGGCCGAGTCTACTGCTGATAATCTGATAACTGATAAGCTGATAACTGATGGGTATCTTATTGGCCTGAAAAATATTTATTATTTTTCTAAAAGCTTGAAATATAGAGAAAACATTTTTCTTTAAACTAAATCTCATGTATAAACATTTTCTGCTGTAAATATAAATTCAGAATTTCTGAAATATAAAAATATCTCTATTAAAATATGATTAAGACATCAGTTTCTAGTTAAATAATAAAACACATATAAATAAATAAATAAATATATGTAAAGCCACAAATACTTCAATCAAACTTGAAAACATATTAAAGAACATTTCAATCAAAACATAATCTTACACTCGCTTAAATAAAATCATCACTTGCCATAAGTTTTCATAAAACATATTATAAAACTTGAAATGCACTTTACTTAAAAATACTTTAAACACTTGCTGATTTCTCTGGGCTTTAGGCACTCTGATTCCTTCGTTACACCACATTTCTTGCCTTTCCGCATAATTTCATTTTCTCCCATACTATGGAGATTTCTCCCTAAAGTAATATATTTCCAAATAAATTATTAATATAAATACCATCAACTTATTTAAAAACTTAATTAACACATTTAACACTTTATTCTTCAATTTCTTCTATTCTAATAAAATCAATTACATTTAATTTGCTAAAAATCATGTCTCTACGATTATATATTCCTTGAATTATTCAATTTCTCTTAAATTGAATCTCATACATCACAATCCAACATACTTTCATAAATTTCTAAATACCAATTAACATCAAACCACACAAATACAATTTCTAATACTTAATTACACATAAATTAAAATTTCTACACTTTCAACTTCAATTTCTACACAAATTTTCATACTAATCTTTATCAATTTACTATAAATAAATTTTCCTTCACTTAACAACATCAAATTCAATCTCATTAAACTTGATTAAACTAATTATAACTTCAATTTCAAATTAAATTCAAAAAAATCCCAAAACTAGTGATTCAATTTTATTTTTTATGAAATTAAATTCTCTTTCTTATCTAGATTAATTGTTTGATATTTAAATTCCTCAATTCATGCATCAAATTCATCATCCAAACACAACATCACAAAAACCTCATAATACAAGTTCACTAATTTGAGAACCATTTTGATTCTTTACTTAATGATTCCAAATTCATACCATCAATTAACTCAATAACACTCCAATTACCCAAATAATATCTCAATTTAATAATCTAAACTCAAAATCATCAAATCCCCAAATCTTTACCTTACTAGTTTTCTTGATTTTCACTTTAATCAATTCAAATCCAACTAATTTCAAGCAAAAATATCATCAAAACTCAATCAATTTCTAAAATCAACAACACCCATCATCAAAATTCCAATCAATTTAATTTCGTCAAACTTACCCAAAATCCTCTTGTTCTTCTTCTTCTTCCTCTTGCTGGACCGAATCCCTTTTCTTCTTCCTTTCTCTTTTTTTTTTCTTTTCTTTTTCTTTTTCTTTCTTTTTTCTCACGGTTTTTGCTCACTTTTTATTTCTTCCTCTTCTACGGCTGTTGCAAGCTGTTCTCTCTCTTCTCTTTCTTCTTTCTTTCTCCTTCCTCTTGGTTGCTGCTCTTCTTCTTCTCTCTCCTGGCCGGTTGTTTCTCTTTCTTCTTCCTCTTTCGGCCGGCCTGCTTTTTATGCTTTTCTCCTTCGCCGCTGCTCTCCTTTCTTCTTCTTCCTCCTTCGGCCGGAGCTTCTTCTTTTCTTTTTTCTTCTTCTTTTTCTCTTGGCCGGCCGAACCTTCCTCTTCTCTCTTTTCCTTCTCCCTTCTTCTTCCCTCGGTCGAGCTCTCTTCTCCTCCTCCTTTCTTTTCTCGAAATTTCTGATTTTTTTTTTCTTGTTCTGTTTTTCTTTTGTTTCCTGATTACTTACACACACACACAGAGATACATACATATATATATATATATATATATACTTTAATAATTATAACCTGTCTCTTTACATTTTAAAATCATAATGTGACCACAACATAAAATTTAATCATATGATTTTGGTCAACAATCTTTTGATTTTCAAACTAATCCACCAATCACATTTCATCTCATTAATTATTCTATCCACTAATTGTTGATTTGGCATCTCATGATTGGTTCATTTGTACACCTCAAAATTAATCCACCTAAATTAATTTCCACTATCTCATGTGTCACCAATGATTTATTATTTGACTTCCAAAATATCACTAACACTCTGAATTTATGGAAAACCCTTCCTATGACCTCCGAAACTTATAATTGGATTTCGTATATACTTTATGAAATAATACTAATTGTCCAATAAATTCCATTATAGTACCGTACAATCAATTTTGAAAAAATATATTACAATACCTGTACGTGTACAGTACAAACTATCGGGAGAGTGTATTACAACTATGATCGTCCCCACGACTTCACCCTTTAGCGACCTAGCATTCGGTCGACCAAAAGTCGAAGCCTGTGCAGTTCGTCATTGCTCATAACCCCTAGGCGTCCTGGCATCCGGTCGACCAGAGGTCTAAGCCTGCGCAGTTCGCAACTGCCCATAACCTCTGATGGCCTCGCTGAGATTCACAAGAGCGCCCCCCTCTGAGCTAGAGGATTCATCCTCATCGACCTGGTGGTTTCGACACTTCTGATTGCTTAAGCTAGACATCTATACCAAAATAAACTTATTGAGTTAGCGAGTTAGTGAGAACAACCCTAAAATGCCTACAGCGAACTGAGACTCGAATCAGAAACGTTACTAGGTCGTGGTCGTTTTGAACTCGACGGGAAGAAAAGAAGTCAAGACTCAAGACACGCCGGACTCCCAAACTTCTCAGGTATACCGGAAAATACCAAGAAAATGCAGAAAAGACACTGACCCAGAAATAAAAAAAAAAAAAAAGAAAAGAAAAAGAAAGAATTTGATAGAAAACTAACCCGCTGAGTTCGAAACAAGCTGAGTTGATTGTTGGTTACCGAAGAGTACCTTTATGCCGAAAACTGGGTGTGGGGGCTCTGAGTAATCTGGAAATTCAGAGAAAAAGAAGTTTTTGCAAAATAGTGCTTTTTCAAAATCTAAGAATTATGAGGGAAACAATGTGCAAAGCCTTCATTTATACCTTAAGCCCCTAATCGTTGGATTAAGGTAATAAAGAGCTGGTGGAGATCAACGGCTAAGCTGAGATCTCAGAATTTGTGGGGTATTCAAAGGGCTGTAACTGATGGCATACGTGCATTAAATGCACTTAAGACGTGATAGTTGACATGATGGCACCCACTAACTAGAATGGAAACCGAGTTTTAATGCTGTCATTAGTCAGTTATTGTAATTGATGTCACGTTTATGAAGGGTTCATATGGTGGCATCTTGTTTGTGGCTGTGTGTCAGAACGAGAACGACCAAATATTCCCATTGGCATTTGGTGTTGCGGATTCTGAGAATGATGCTGCTTGGAGTTGGTTTCTATCTTGTTTGCATTATACCATTGGAGAGGTTGAAGACCTTGCTTTTGTGTTTGATAGGAAAAACAGTATTGTCAAAGCGATATCAACGATTTTTCCAAATGCATACAACGGTGTTTGTTTTATGCATTTAGAACGAAACATGATTTTTATTTATAAGAACAAAAATCTTTCCATACCATTTAGAAAGGTAGCTAAGGCCTATCGAGTTGATAATGTAACACCCCCCGACCCGACCCGACTGGACCGACCCAGGGAGCGCTACACGGTTTTTCAAAGCTTTCTAAATTCATTTTTATAATCTCAAACCATTTAAAAATCAAATCAATTTGAAATTCCAAAAAGACTTTTCTCGTGAGCCCATCGAATAAAATTTTAAACCATTGGAAAACCACATACTTTATAATGTAAAACCATCTCGAGTGAGCCCATCAAATCACACTTTTTACAAAAATTCGGCAGAGTTCCGTTTGTTTTTCGGATTTTCCCAAAACCTGTTTTTCACAAAACAATTCAAATACAAATTCAATATCATCACTTCAATATCATTTTCAAACAATTGCGCACTCTGCCGTTTAGTGCGTCTTTCCAATACAATTTATAAAATAAAACGATTCGAATTTTAATATTTACAAACACTCTAATAATAAAAGGCAGAAATCATAAAATATTTAATTACAAAACATATTACGAAACCCATTTACAAATCCTCTGTATATGCATGCTTTCAGAATATATACATATAACAACAATATAGCTACCCAACTGTGATAACTCTGGGACTCTGTCAGCAAATCCCTCACCCTCTTCAGTCTTTAGTGTAATACCCCCCGACCCGACCCGGCTGGACCGACCCAGGGAGCGCTACACGGTTTTTCAAAACTTTCTAAATTCATTTTATAAACCGAAAACCGTTGTGAGCCCATCGATAGATTTTCAAACCATTGCAAAACATCACATAATTTAAAATTTTAAAACTAATTTTCGAGTGAGCCCAATACATAAACTTTTTACAAAATTTTGGCAGAGTTCCGTTTGTTTTTCGGATTTTCCCAAAACCTGTTTTTCACAACTCAATCAAATACAATTTCAATAACAACACTTCAATATTATTTTCAAACAATTGCGCACTCTGCCATTTAGTGCGACTTCTCAATACAGTTTATAGAATAAAACGATTCAAATTTTAATATTTACAAACATTCTAATAATAAAAGACAGAAATCGAAAAATAATTAATTACATAACATATTACGAAACCTATTTACAAATCCTCTGTATATGCATACTTTCAGAATATATACATATAACAACAATATAGCTACCCAACTGTGATAACTCTGGGACTCTGTCAGCAAATCTCTCTCTTCTCTTCAGTCTTTGGCTTCTTCGGGATCCCTGGTACCTACGCGTTATAAACAAAACTAACGCGCTAAGCATATAGCTTAGTGGGTGTACATAAAAATCATAAATAACTTTTAATAACCACAATTAAAATAATTTACCTTCCAAATCAAACCATAACCACAATTAACACAATATTCTTACTCAATTCATTTTTGCAACTCATTTAATAATCATTTAATATAAACATTGAATTACACGTATTAAGTCAATTTCAAAGCACTAGATAAAATCATATTCAATTCACTTTTCAATTCAAATCAATTCTGGCCCGATAGAATACTCAACATACTAGGACTGGAATATGGGTCAAACTCCCACCCTAGGACGAATCCTAAGAGTGGTACGTATCTCCCTACTCTAGGACCGTGGGTACGGAACCTAGAGAGGTACATAACTCCCTATCCCAGGAACGAATCCTTAGGAAGGTACGTGGCTCCCAACCCCCAGGACGAATCTTGAGGAGGTACGTGTCTCCCTGCCTCTGGACGAATCCATGAGGAGGTACATAATAATCATCAATAGCAATCAATAGCGGCGCAGTACTGCTCAGTAAACCCAGCTGGTATACCAACCTCCTATATCCATTTCTATGTCTAAGTATCCTAGGGCCGTTTCCGATAAACTAGATTCACAATAACTTTCACAATCGTTACTCAATAAACATACAAGTCACACAATTCCCTTCACGAAAAATAATCAATAGTTATACGAAAATCTAAATCAAGTATTGTTAACGAAATAGAAATATTCGAAAACGAAATCAAAATGCGATCTATCATAAAATCATTCCAAAATCAACAATAGATATATCAATCATCGATTTTTCCTATCAAATAAACAATTTTCATACGAAAATTGAAAACGAGCAAGTTCAACGAAATCAAAAACGAAAACGAAAACGAAATACTTAATACTTTTCGTAAAGATTCCGTAAACAAAAGTACACCAACCTGGATGCCGTTTTTCGTTCGAGAAATCACGGTTCTACAGTTTCCTTTTTTCCTTTTACTTTCCCTTTTCTCTTTCTCCTACACTTCCTTTTCTCTTTCCTTCCTCTTTTCTTCTTCATCTTCCTCTTCTTCTTCTTTCCCTTTCTTCTTTCTTCTTCTTTCTCGCTCTCTGCCTCTCTCTTCTCTCTGTGCTGTTTTCTGGCTTCTGCGAGAAGCCACTCTTTTTTTTATATTTTTTTAGCCATCGCGACCTGTGGTCGCGCCACCAGGTCGCGGTACTCACTGGAGTGTTTGCACCACCTTCCTCGCGAGCACTCCTCGCGGTCCCTTGGTCGCGCTAGTAGTCGCGTTGCTCACTGCCAGAATTTGTCATTTTCATCGCGAGCAGTCCATCACGACCTGTGGTCGCGGTGACTGGTCGCGATGCTCACTGCCAAAAATCACATTTTCCACCGCGAGCAAGCCATCGCGACCTGTGGTCGCGGTGACCAGGTCACGATGCTCTCTGCTTCAGTTTTCAATTTTTCATACTTCATTTTTGAACCGTTCCATCTGGTCCACCTGGAAATTATAAAATTTATTTTCACATATATAAATTTAATAATTCGAAATCCGGGATGTTACAATTCTTCCCCTCTTAAGAAATTTCGTCCTCGAAATTTACCTCAATGAAACAGTTGCGGATACTGCTGTCTCATTGTTTCTTCACTCTCCCAGGTAGCCTCTTCTACTTTATGGTTCCTCCAGAGGACTTTCACCAATGGCACTCTTTTATTTCTTAGTTCTTTGATCTCCCGATCAAGAATCTGCACTGGTTCCTCCTCATATGTTAGGTCTGGTCGGATTTCAATACTTTCGGCCTGAACTCTATGGGAAGGATCTGATCTGTATCTCCTCAGCATAGAAACGTGGAACACATTATGAATCTTTTCTAATTCTGGAGGTAAAGCTAGTCTGTAGGCTACTGGTCCCACACGTTCAATGATTTCGTATGGCCCAATAAACCTAGGACTCAACTTACCCTTTCTGCCAAATCGAAGCACTTTCTTCCACGGAGATACTTTCAGAAACACTTTCTTACCGACGTCATATTCTATCTCTTTTCTTTTTAAATCTGCATATGATTTCTGTCGGCCAGAAGCAACTTTCAATCTGTCCTTGATAATCTTCACCTTCTTCTCAGTTTGTCTGATTAAATCTGGGCCTACTAACCTGTCCTCTCCTAACTCTGTCCAGCATACTGGAGTCCTGCATTTCCTTCCATACAGTGCCTCATACGGTGTCATAGCTATGCTCGACTGGTAACTGTTGTTGTAGGCGAATTCAATCAATGGAAGATGATCCGCCCAACTTCCTTCAAAGTCAATTACACAACTCCTGAGCATATCTTCAAGCACCTGAATCACCCTTTCTGATTGTCCGTCTGTCTGCGGATGGAAGGCTGTACTGAAACTCAGTCGAGTACCCAAGGCTTCTTGAAATTTCTTCCAGAATCTGGATGTAAACCTCGGATCTCTTTCTGAGATGATGGATACAGGTACTCCATGCAATCTGACTATTTCTCTGATGTACAATTCTGCTAGTCGATCCAGGGAATAGTCAGTTCTGACAGGTAGAAAATGTGTTGACTTTGTCAACCGGTCCACTATAACCCATACTGCATCGTGTTTACTCCGGGTGAGTGGCAATCCGGTAACAAAGTCCATTGTGATACGATCCCATTTCCATTCAGTTTTCAATTTTTCATACTTCATTTTTGAACCGTCCATCTGGTCCACCTAGAAATTATAAAAATAAACATACTTTTAATTACATTAACACCCCTTCCAATCACAAAATTTATTTTCACATATATAAATTTAATAATTCGAAATTCGGGATGTTACATTTAGCTTCTTCGGGATCCCTGGTACCTACGCGTTAGAAACAAAACTAACGCGCTAAGCATATAGCTTAGTGGGTGTACAATAAACTCAATTATGAAAAATAATCATAAATAACCTTTAAATGGAAAGACATATCACAATATATTTCAATTCTAATCATTTATAAATCAATTTAACTTTAAAATCAAATCATAAAACAGTTTTAATCACTTTTATTTCAACAATACGATCAATGTATAAAATCGGTCAATAAAGTTATTCAATTCATTTCTCAATTCACTTTAAATCTGGCCCGCTAGAATACTCAACATACTAGGACTGGAATATGGGTCAAACTCCCACCCTAGGACGAATCCTAAGAGTGGTACGTATCTCCCTACTCTAGGACCGTGGGGACGGAACCTAGAGAGGTACATAACTCCCTATCCCAGGAACGAATCCTTAGGAAGGTACGTGGCTCCCAACCCCCAGGACGAATCCTGAGGAGGTACGTGTCTCCCTGCCTCTGGACGAATCCATGAGGAGGTACATAATAATCATCAATAGCAATCAGTATCGGCGCAGTACTGCTCAGTGAACCCAGCTGGTATACCAACCTCCTATATCCATTTCTATGTCTACGTATCCTAGGGCCATTTCCGATAAACTATATTCACAATAAATTTCACAATAGTTACTCAGTAAACAATAGTTGCTCAATAAACATACAATTCACACAATACCCGTCAAGAAAAAGAATCAATAGTTATACGAAAATCTAAATCAAGTATTTCTAACGAAATCGAAATATTCGAAAACACGATCAAAATGCGATTTAACATAAAATCATTCCAATATCAACAATAGATAGATCAATCATCGATTTTTCATATAACTTAAACAATTTTCATACTAAAATCGAAAACGAGAAATTTCAACGAAATCGAAAACGAAAATGAAAACGAAAACGAAAACGATAACGAATTACTTTTCGTAAAGATTCCGAAATCGAAAGTACACCAACCTGGATACCGTTTTTCGTTCGAGAAATCGCGGTTCTACGATTTCTTTTTCCTTCCCTTTCCCTTTCTCTTCACTTTCCTCTTCACTTTCTTCTTCTTCTTCTTTCTCTTCTTCTTCTTCTTCTTTCTCTTTCTCTTCTTTCTCTCTTCTTCTTTCTTTTCTTTCTTTCTTTCTTTCTCGCTCTCTGCCTCTTTCTTCTCTCTGTTTCTGTGTTTCTGGCTTCTGCGAGAAGCTACTTTTTGTTTTATATTTTTCTGCTGTCGCGACCTGTGGTCGCGCCACCAGGTTGCGGTACTCACTGGAGCGTTTGCACCGCCTTCATCGCGAGCACACCTCGCGGTCCCTTGGTCGCGCTGGTGGTCGCGTTGCTCACTGCCAGAATTTGTCATTTTCATCGCGAGCAGTTCATCGCGATCTGTGGTCGCGGTGACTGGTCGCGATGCTCACTGCCAGAAATCGCGTTTTTCACCGCGAGCAAGCCATCGCGACCTGTGGTCGCGGTGACCAGGTCGCGATGCTCACTGCTTCGGTTTTCAATTTTCATACTTCATTTTTGAACCGTTCCATCTGGTCCACCTGAAAATCATAAAAATAAACATACTTTTAATTACATTTACACCCCTTCCAATCACAAAATTTATTTTCACATATATAAAATTAATTATCCGAAATCCGGGATGTTACAGATAATCACTTATTTTACATGGAATAATTATCGAACATAAATGTTGGAGTTCATAAGTACGTTCTTGAAGTAGGACAAGAGAGATGGTTGCGAGCCTTCTGTCTAAGAAAAAGGTACAATACTATAACAACTAATATTACTAAGTCTATGAATAATACAATCAAAGATTTTCGAGAGTGACCCATTATTGTTATAATTGACCGTATTCGAGATATAATACAACGTTGGTTTCATGATCGACGTACAGTGACAAGTTCTTATCAAACACAATTGACAGACATGGTTGAGGCACTTATTAGGGTTAAGGATGAATCTGCGCAACATATGAAAGTTTCCCCAATTGCATTGTATCAGTTTGAGGTACACGATGAAAAACAAAATGAAATAATTGATTTAGAAAATCGTACATTTAGTTGCAAAGAATTCGAACTTGATCAGATTCCATGTGCACATGCTTTAACTACCATTAGACATCGAGGTTTACATTATACAACATTCACCTTACCGTATTACTCAACTGCTTATCTTGTTTCAGCTTACAGTGGTGAAATTCATCCTATTGGCCATAAAAAAGACTAGTTGGTACCTACTGAGGTTGCAAATACGATTGTTTTGCCACCTGTCACCCGATGTCCACCAGGTCAACCAATAAAATATTGTATATCTTCCATAGGAGAAGACATTATACGAAGAAGGTGTAAAAATTGTTAGTGCCACGGTCACAACAACCAAACATGCAAGAATCCTAAAGTATCTGAACCACTGAGAGGATGATAAACTATTGAAGGTATTATTAAGCATATGTTATATTTTATTAAAATTTGTTCAATTGTGTTGGTGCATGTATAAGTTTCATGTCCATTTAAGTAAGCTACATCTGGTGGGTTTATGCATGTTAACCATATGTAACAAGTTTTATGTAACTTTTCATTGTCCTTTTCGTTGTATCTAATTGGCTTTTTCTTTTATTCGTTGTAGGATATGTGCTTCAGTCTCTTAATGGTTCTTCAGTTCTTTTGTGTGAAACCTTTGTCTTCTAAATTTCGAGCTACTAACTAGACATTAAAATTTTGTTTTTGACATTTATATAGTTCTTGGATTACACATTTGGTAGATAAGCATTTTGACAATATAGAGATGTTATTGCCCAATTAACACAAATTGTTTGTTTTATTATCTTTTCAAATTATAATTACTTGCTTTGCTTTTGGCACTCACTGGTACAATCAATCTGTTATGGGCATTTAGAAGTAAAAGAGGTTAACTACATGACAGGACTTTCTCTATTTGATATCTTGGACTTATAAGTTTTGTACGAATTTTATATCATATTTATTCCATCAAACTTGTCTTTGCAATTTTAAATTTATTGAAATTGGAATTAATCGAACTTTATTGCTTCTGGTTACACTACTACAATGCTGATTTAAATCATTTGTTTCTAGAACTCCATTTTAACATCGCAAGCAACACTTAAACCACAATATCAAACACATGTTCAGTATTTCTACACAGTTATTAGATAAAATTTGAGACTGCATTAGTAGCCAAAGAGGCGTATTAAAGCAAATATAGATGTATCATTCTATACATAATAAAGTTTTTTGAAAAAAAAAACAAAAACTACATCTCAATCTTATGTTTCATCATCGTCTAACGGTGTAGAGTTCGCAAAGATTTCAATAGACATTTTCCGCCTGAGACCTTTCATTTGCTCTGCTTTGAAATTGAATTTATGTTTGTTTGTTATTATGTATTCAGCATACATAAGCACAAATGTACCACAGTTGCCACTGCAATACAATGAATATACCAAAAATGTCAATTATATATCAATATAAAATCACAATCAGTCTAGAAAGGGAAAGTTCAATGTCACTTACACCTCGGGTTGTTGTGGAACAACATCAGGACCTAGTCTTCTAAACACTAAAGGAGCCAATCTGAACAATTTGAACTCTGAAGCAACAAGTTGTAAAAGAAACATATCATTTAGTCATCGGGTTTAGTGGACCCGATAAATATATTATCGGGTCATCGTGACCCAATGACTGCTTAAGCATAAATTTTTAACTATTCAACCAAATCAATGTTCGAAAGTTAAAAAATTGAAAAACTCACAACATAAGCAACCAAATGCATTTTTTAATTTTATTATTACATACAAAAAATCATTTTATATCCTAAGCCCTAAATCTATGGGGTCATCTAATGCATCTCAACTAATTTTTACCAATGCAAGAAATTAATGCTTGTAAACGAAATGATGGTTCTGTAGAAGATGACATCTTACCTTCTTTGTTTTTCTACAATTTGTCTTTTTGCAGAACAACCTGAACTCAAATTTGTGCTTCAATCAAACAACAAATACAGCTTCAAATCGTCTGGCATTTAATGTGCAAAGTTTTAGATGGAGTTTAAGAAATGAGAGAAGAAATCTAAGTTTTGTTCGGGAAGTAGAGAAAAGAAGAAAAAAACTGTTTGGTCTGTGAAAAAGAGAAGAGGAAAAAAAAAAGAGTCAAAAATATCTTTGTGGATTGGGTTAAAATATGAGGGATATTTTTGTCTCAAACAAACATTTGGATAGTTAATATAAAAATTAGTGTGGAGTGGGTATATTTACAATTTATATTTATTTTTTGGGCATTTTTACTAAATTTCCTTTATATATTATAATAAGTTCGGTGGATGTTTATCGAAGAAAAATGAAATTAAAAGAAATTGAAAACGTGAACTGTGTTAATATACTATGGACAAAAGCTATTTAATTTTGATTTTTGAAAAAAAAGAAGAAAAAACTACAGCAAACCAGCTGCAAAATATTGGATAGACGCAATACTGTCTTGTCCCGTCAAATCTACTAAGATACTAAGATATATCCATCAAAGATATTTATAATTTGTTTTAATTAATAATAAAATAATAAATAAATAATAATAAATCTACTTAAAATTTATTAAAATATAAAAATATATTTAAAATTAAAATTTATAAAAACTTATATTTAACTCCTCTTATTTTAAGTTTGACCCTTATAAAATAAGATTGACTATTAATAAAAAAAAGTAGAAGAAGAAACGAGAAATCTATAATCGATCCATATATTCACCATGAATTGCGAATCAGGGGAGGTCGACTCTACTTTTTAACGGTCAAATTTAATATTAGAAAATTCAGTGTGAGTTTTTATATACTTTGATTTTAAGTGTAAATTAACAAACTTCAGGTAAGTTCAGTATTATTTATTTATAAAATAATATCATACCAAATAAAATTTAAATTGGATATTAATTGGAATGTCTGCTGTTCTTGAATATATAGATGTACTTTTTATTTTTTATTTTTTAATGTATTTATTTTTTAAAATAATTTTTTTTTATTTTTTAGGGAATAAAATGAAAAATAATTTGTTACATATTTTTAGTTTAATTTTTAATTATTTTAATATGTATTTTTTAAATTAAAAAAATATAATTATTTTTAAAAAGAGTAATTATATTTAAGTATCAATATAATTTTAATTTAAGATAATGAGATAATAATACCGCACTAAGGTAAAATTAAAATTATAATAAGTTATATAGTTAGTTTATAATATTTTATGGAATGTTAAAAACGTGAACTGTGTAAATATACTAAGGACAAAAACCATTAAATTTTATTTTTTGCCAAAAAAAAAGAATAAAAAAGACAGCAAAGCAGCAATTATAAATATCAAATCTAGGAAGATATGAGACTCCCATCAAAATCTTATCTTTTATATGATAATGAGATAATAATACCGCACTAAATTATACATCTTATTGTGTGGTTAGTTTTCTCCGTGTGATCGATCTTGACAGGTCTCAGTAGTTATTAATTATATAACTATACCTACTTAAAATATATATATATATATATATATATATATATATATATAAGGTAGCAATTATACATTACTTCTCATCTCACACATGCATAAAATGTCACAAATATAGAAACTTAGCAAGCATCACATAAACTTGAATAAGAGAAACTATGTTCATAGCATACTATGATACTATAGTAGATGAGAAGTAACAAATTATCATTAACTTTAAATATTGTATATACATTTTAATGTGATATTTCATTCTCATTTTTTTTTGAGGCCCAATTTATTTATTATTTATTTTTTTTAAATCTGACGTCTTGCAGGTTAGAGGATTACTAATACTAACCAAGATTAAATCATATAAGTATGGTCTGGACAACTATTCTCAGTAACGGGAGATGAAAACTAAGAGACTAATAGCCAAACAACTACTTCTAATATCAGGAGGGATCTACTCTCAATATAAAAAAATATCTACCTATATAATTATATTTTTATAGGTAATAATGAGAATATATATTTATATACCTACACAATTTTGGTTCATACAATTTCTGGAGGCCCACTTTGTAATTATATAGAGACAAGGAAAGTTCAAATACACGTAAAAGTTATATACATTGAAAACGTGAACTATGTTAATATGCTATGGACAAATATCACAGAAAACTCACAAAAGTAAATGGTTCATGCCTCATGGGACCTGGAATATTAATTGGACCACCAACATTTATTTGATTTCATTTTCTAGAGGCCCACTTCGTAATTAAGTAACGATAGATAGGGAAGGTACATGTACACATACAAAAAGTGGATATATAAATCAGGGAGAAATTTAAAAATAGCCCTCTAAATATGGGAAAGATTATTTCTAACCTTATTTTAAAAATGATTGTTAGTAACCCTGTTAATTTTTAAAAAAACCCATATAAAATTCTAGGTAAACCCATTATATAATATACTTAAAATCATATTTTTTTTACCCTAATTCATTTTGTTTGTGTTGCTGTTTCATTTTTTTTTTTTTAAGAGAGTGGTCGCCGATCAAAAGAAGGAGAAGAAGCCGAAGAAGAAGGAGAAGGAGAAGGAGCCGCCAATCAGAAGAAGAAGAAGGAGAAGAAGCCGCCAATCAGAAGAAGAAGAAGAAGAAGAAGAATGCCTGCGAAGAAGTCGGAGAAGAAGAAGAAGAAGCCGAAGAAGAAGAAGAAGAATAAGAAGAAGAAGAAGAAGAAGAAGAAGAAGAAGAAGAAGAAGAAGAAGAACCGGACGACAAAAGAACTATACGCGAGAAAGAGAAGGAGAACCGGACCTGTTCGTCGGCGAGAGATTTCGGCTTCGTTCAGACGACGGACTTGAAGTGGTACTAGAAGACAAAACATTGCTTATTTGAAGGTGATTTTTTTTAAATTTCATGGTGTAATTCTTGATTTTATTTAGACAAATTGTTTACTGAATATATTGAAATTTTTGATATTTTTTTTGACAGATTGTTTATATGTAATTGTGTTATGTTTTTTTGACAGATTGGAAACGAAAATGTGTTCTGTTTTTTTAAAATATTGTTGACTGAATGATGTTGGTACTTGGTTGTTAAATGTTGGTATTTGAGTGTTGATTGAATGAGGCAAAAAATTAGTTACCGTTTATATTCGCGCGTTTCACGTAAAATTGTATTTGCGCGTTTCACGTAAAATTGTATTTGCGCATTTCACACAACTTCTTTTGTTTGTTAATATCATGTTTGATGTTACGTTTTATTGTAATTTGTTATTGTTGATTGAAATTTAACGTGAAACATGTTGGAAAAATCACGTGAAACACACAACAAATTTATCATGAAACACACAACCAATCTATCGTGAAACAGGAGATTCACGCGCGATTTACAGAATTGTTGCATGAAATCGCGAGTGAAACACGAAGCAAATCGCGCGTGAAACACGAAGCAAATCGCGCGTGAAACACATGATTCATGCGCGATTTCATTCGTGATTCACGCGAGATTTTGTTCGTGATTCATGCGTGATTTGCTTCGTGATTCACGCGAGATTTCGTTCTTGATTCATGCGAGATTTCCTTCGTGATTCACGCGGAATTTTTAGTGTGAATCACGCAGAAAATCATGCGTGAATCACGCAGAAAATCATGCGTGAATCACGCTGGAATTCCCGCGTGAATCACGCAGGATTTTCTGCGTGATTCACGCATTTTTTCCTTCGTGATTGAAACGTGATTCAAACGATTTCCGGCATGATTCACACAAGTTTACCAGTGTGATTCACACATGAATTCCAGCTTGAATCACGTACGAATTCCAGCGTGAATCAAGTTTCAAATCTCGCGTGAATCACGTAAATTATTTAACGTTTTAAGGTTGATGATTCATTTTTTATATATTTTTTCCATACTAATAAGTATGTTGTTTATTTGCAGATGGGCGACAATTCTGTTCAGTTAACTTACAAGTATGATGAAGACCGATGGTTTGACCTTCGAATTAACATGCATTGCCGCGTTAGTGAATGGGGAACTTTTCGGGAGGCTTTGGTTAGAGAGGATCAATTAGATCGATGGATGAATGGAGTATTTGGTCATTTCCTTAGAATGAGGGGAGACCAATACTTTGGTGGTAAGCTATGCCAAATCTTGTTGTGTTGAGATTTGGGGGTTTCTTCGATCACATGAACATAGATCCATGGGTTGATGGTATTGATGTGTCCATGGTCGATCATCGATTACTTCCCCAGCAGCCACCTAGGTATGTCCATTTTGTCAAGTGATGAATGTTTTTTGTTTATTTTTGTATATTATTAACAAATTGAAAATAAATTTTTAACTCATTCTCAGGGTTAGTTACGGGGCATTTGTGATGAAGTACATGAAAAATATAATGACGTTTAAAAACCACAAATGGGACTTTGATGGGAATGATGAAAAGCGTATACGGGAGGAAATAGCTAGAGATATTTTTATAAATAGTGAACCAGTTGATTGATGTGTATTTTTTATAATAACTTTTCGTATTGTATATATATGGTGGGAAATTGGGACAATACAATGGTGGGAAATGATATGGAAAGTCATACCATACAATGGAAGGGTACGCATAGTGGTTGAATAAATTTTGTAATGTTGGAATTGATTGTGAAAGACTTGTGATTTTCTGTACTTGGTTGGGAAAGTCTATAATTCAGGGGAAACTCTGTCAAATTTTTTTTATGGAAAAATAAACTTGACCATTTTTTAAAAAATACAAATACATTAAAGTTTTATTTCTTTTAATGATTTAAAGTTTAGTTTTACAAACCTAAATTGTCTTTGATTACAAATAAATATCAACATGTTTTATGAGAATTATTACCTCATTTCACGGCAAAATAAGTTCGTATTTCACCCTAACATCAATATGTTTGAAGCTAACATCAATGTGTTTCACTAACAACATAATAAGTACAGAAGGTGAAACATACTATCAATTATGTTAACCATATAAATACGTACTGAGTATCAATAACATGTACTGAATATCAATAACAAAGGTCCACAATAATATATGAATAACTTAAGCATCAGAACTTCGGGGCGTCTCAGTGGTTGTGTCATCCTCGGTATGAGAGTGGTCAACAAAGGCTCCCCACTAATCAAACCATATATCAAATCTAACAACTGGGCATATGTCAAATTATCTGTAACCACCTGAACGAACGGCTCCCTACCAACATACTTCAACCCATCCTATTGCCCGTTGTAGTTAATTATCAGCCTGCGCATAGCCATTTTTCTGAAAAAATTTAAAAAAATTGGTCAGAATTCATAAGATTTTACGTAAAATTTCTGAGTATTTCAAGCCAAATTTCATAAACTTTCATTTTAGCGTGAAACATGTACAAATTTATGCGTGATTCACGCTATAATTGTTGTGTGAAACACGCTGAAATTTTAGCGTGAAACCCGGTTTGCGTGAATCACGCAAAAATTATAATGTGTTTCGCGCAAAAATTTCTACGTGAATCACGCTAAAATTGTTACGTGAAACACGGTAAAATTTTAGTGTGATTCACGTAAAAATTTTTGCGTGAAACCCGATTTGTGTGAATCACGTTAAAATTTCTACGTGAATCACGCTAAAATTTTAGCATGATTCACGCAAACCGAGTTTCACATAAAAATTTTACCGTGATTCACGCTAAAATTATTGCATGAATCATACTAAAATTGTTGCGTAAAACTCGGTTTGCGTGATTTCTATGTGAATCACACTAAAATTTTAGCGTGATTCATGCAAATCGAGTTTCACGTAAAAATTTTACCGTAATTCACACAAAAATTTTACCGTAATTCACTCAAACCGTGTTTCACGCATAAATTTGTACATGTTTCACGCAAAAATTTAGCGTGAAACGTTTTATAGGTTAAAGAAAATATTGGGAAATCAATCTACACCATCTCTACTAAATTAATTGATCAATGCAACAAATACTCATAACATATGATGCATTAACATACCTCAAAATTGGTGGTGGATTTACGAACCAATACAGAAGTATAAAATGAAGAGAGGAGAGAAATGACGAAGAAGAAGATGAGAAGGAATGTTTCTGCTTTTCAATTTGAAATTTTGGTCAGAGAGTTTTTTTTTTTGTAATTTTACATTTTTTTAGGTAATTTTATAATTTTACATGCAATTATTGCGGGGTTAACTTTTATAATTTTTTAAGGGTGCTTTTGTAAATATTTGGTTAATATTTGAAATAAAATTTTTAAAGAGGTCACTAACAATCATTTTTAAAAATAAGATTAAAAATAATTTTTTATAAATTTAGGAGATTATTTTTAATAATTACCACTACAAATTATTTACAGTTGAAAATGGAGAATTTACAATACGGTCCTTAAATTTTTAGGTACTGTTATTTTTTTTATTCGATATATTTGTATTAACCTTTTGGTCCACAATTAATACATATGAATACTCCTACTTTAGCTAATTTTAACTAATAGAAGAATCAGTTTGAAATATTTTTGAAAAGTTAAGAATAAAAATAATTAATATACATATATCAACTATCAAGTAATAAAGTAATATTTCTAAAAACTTTAGGGAGGAAATTGTAATTTCCCCTTTAAAAATTTAAACTATATTTATATATGAAAATAATCGAAAAAAGAAAAAAAAAAGTAGATTGGCTTTGGGATATTGAACATATATATAGACAAAATATCATACATATCCTGATAATTATTATTGATGATTTTAACTCTTAGCCTAAGATTTATATATATATATATAAATAATTCAACTTAACAAACCTATTTTTAGATATTAAACAATCCTATTAAGATTAATTTAGATAATCTAATTTTATAACTTGAATTGGGAATTTAACTATTTTTAATTTAATTTTTACAAATATCATACATATTCAACAACAAAAAATGAAAAATTCAACCAACCATTTATTAAAAATTGTTGTCTTGTATGTCAACTTTATTCGTGTCTTGGACAATCTCATTATTAATAATTGGACCACTTGATTTATTTACACTACACGTGAAATATCAAATAATACTATCTAAAATGTTAGTCTAAAAATCAACTCAAATAATACTCCATAAAAATAGTCAGTTACCATATCACCCTCAATAGCTTATAAATTCAACCACCTGTTTAGCTTTCGTTCTCCACACAAGAAGCAGCCTTTCAAAATAAATATTAACGATGAAGAGTTCCTCCTTAGCATTCTCATTCACCTTCCTTTTCGTAGCCTTCATCACAAAGCCATTGTCGGCGGCGGCGGCTCCCGAGCCATTGGTTGACATACGTGGTGACAAGGTTCGAACCGGCACTACTTATCAAATCGTTTCTGCAATCCAAGGAGCAGGCGGTGGTGGCCTCACTCTAGATGGAGGTAGAGACGGACTCTGTCCACTCGATGTCTACCAGTATGGCTCCGATTTATTGTGGGGTCTTCCATTTTTCTTTTCACCTATTAACAGCACTACCATTGATCAACAAAGTTATGTATATGATTCCACTGATCTCAACATCATATTTGCCCCGTCACCATTCAAGATCTGTAACGAACCAAAAGTGTTCAAGGTTGATAGTTATGATGAATCAACTGGACAGTGGTTTATAACGTCTAATGGAGCTATAGGTAACCCTGGACCTCAAACATTGCATAGCTGGTTCAAGTTTGAGAAGGTTAATGGTAAGACATACAAGATCAAGTATTGTTCCTCTGTGTGCGAGTCATGCGTAAGTTTATGCAGCGATGTTGGGATTTATTACGATGATAGATTACAACGTCGTCTTGTTCTGAGCAAGCGTCCATTCCTCGTTAATATTTATAAAGCTGAAGCTCAAGCTGAAGATGCATCAAAGGAAAAGATTGTCAGTGTAATTTGATCAGTAATGATAATCTAAATGGTTGTATTCGAATAATGCACTCGGTAATTAAATTTGTTCCTTGTTATTACAATTGTACTTATATTGACAATTTGGACAAACTGTGTGTAACACAAGGTAAATATATAACAAAAGCTCTGATAATTAAAATTATTATCACATAGTCTACAATTTATTTTCAAACTTGTGAGGGAAAAAAAAAAGGGAAAAGAAATAGAGATACCCTTTAGATTCCTAGCTAGAAGAAAAAACTGTAAGAAAACTTAATTTAATATAAGCTGCACGTGCTATTTTATTATGAGTTTATGAAAAATCAAATTGATTCAATTCATATTATATATATATAAGTAAAATCTCACTATAGTCATAATGCAGGACCAACTAATTTTGAGGAGGTTATAACTTAATAATAGATGTGTAGTTATAAAACTTATCTTTTTTATTTAATTATCTTTAGTACAAGTGGTATAGAGGTAATGTCTGCACTACAAAAATTATTGCTGCAATTAGACAAGAAGAGGAATGAGATAATCTTGAGGATAATAGTACGGAAATACAAAATGTTTCGTGCCAAGAAGCTCTAAACATGCTTGAGAATGTAGAAATATTTTGGCTTCAACAAGAAGGTGTTCATACTGGCGATGTACCCGCAAGTTCAAAGATGTTGTATCAACATAATTTAAAAAATAAATAATTGTCTCAAACAATTTTAAAAAATATTTTATTCCATTTTAAACCTTTAATATAACATAGCATATATTTTTTACAATATACAGATAATTATGACTATATGGAGGCAAGTTTTTAAGATGGGATCTAGAAAAATTATAACTTATTACAACGTGAAGTTTATTCTTATTCTTAACTAGCCCAGATTAGGATTAGAATTTTTTATGACTGTATGGAAGTTATTCCTATATAGAGTATCACTATAGAGTAGGGTTGGCCACGGTTCAAGAACTGGCGGTTCTAGTTCTGGAACTGGCCTGGAACCACTGGTTCCGGTTTCTCCTCTGGTTCCTCGGAATCGGCGGTTCCAAGCCGATTCCGGAACCGGCCAAATTTTTTTAAAAAGAAATTAAAAAATTATTTGGAAATTAAAATAATGTAAAAAAAAAAAAATTAAAAGTAGGTAACTCTAAGCTATGATAAAATTTAAAGAAATAAATAAAAAATTTGGGCTTGCACTTAATTTTACCTTAATTAATCTGCATACGTATCCTCTAGGAGAAATCAAAGCTCACATAGTTCTCTTACCTTTTATTTATCTAAGATCAATCGTCACTCGTACTTTCGGTGGTCGTTGTAACCTCATTGTTGAATAAGTCATTGTCATCGGATGGTCCGTCCATTTCTTGTTGCCTATATTATGCCTTGGTCCAGTCGTCAGAACAGATCTGGATCTGAATTGAGTCTAGACTCAGCAATGATCGTCTCTAGTCGAAAACGTTGCCGCCAGCGTTAAATTCTTGTTCCACAGTCACGGTCAAGACAGGGGTTCCAAATATTTGTTTGGCAGTGATGGCCAAATTGGAAAATTTCTCTCGTGATCCCTCCACTAGTGTTGAAGGTTGAAGTTATCGCTCACAAACTTAAATGCAGTGTTTAAGTAAACATCAACCTCTGAAGTAGAGATTGATGAAGACACACTCCGCATTTTCTTTGTTTTGTTTAGATAACATATTTAACCCTAACTTCCTTAATTTGGAGGGAACATTAAATGGAGAATCTCTAATTTCTGGTTGCTGAACATTAATGTTTAGTGAGGGATCGTATATAGAACGGTATTCAACATACAGTTCATAAAATAAACTCCTAACATTATTAAACAAACTAACAATTTCAATATCATTTATACCTTAACATTGATAATAAACTTTATAATATTCAAATAAATTATCTAATTTACACATAGGGTCAAAACATAAAGCAATTACATAAATCATAGGAATATCCCTATAATAATCTAACCATTTTAATCTCATTACCATAACACATTCAGTTAACGTTTGATCTTGTGCACACTTATTAATTGCGCCAACAATATTTATGTCTTCTACAAAAAATAAAAGTGTTGTAGGATAATATATACCAGATAAATTATTAGTAGCATCATTAAAAACTTTTAATAATTCACAAATACGTGTACACACATCCCAATGCTGACTATATAAATTAATACTACTACAATTATATTGCATAAAACGAAGTAATAAATCTCTATACTCATAACTTTTACACAAGAATTTGTATGTGATGTTTCAACAAATTGGAACATCACGGGAAAATCTAGTTGGATGCTTCCCATGAGATTTGCAGAACTTAGCCCGCTGTTTCATGATACTAGGATGTTTCCATAAATAATAGAGAGCATCCCTAATTGGTTTAATAAAATGTTGAAGTGTTTGCAAATCAATTTGTACATATAAATTTAAAACATGGCAAATACATCTTCGAAGAAAATCCTGCCGCCAAATTAGAGGTTACATAATTCATATAATTGTAAAATGATGACAGTATTGTTTGCAATATTATCAAAACCAATTGCAAAAATTTTGTTTTCAATCGAATATTCTTCAAAAATAATTTTCATCAATTTATGTACATTATCAGCAGTACTGGATTCATTAAAAACTCTAAATGTAAGAATTCTTTTTTGTAAATCCCATGCTTCATCAATATAATGACATGTGAGTCCTAAATATGAATATTTGCTAATGATCATTCAAGATATCGGCACAAACAGACACGCGACCTACATAATTTTTAAAATAATTAAATCTTTTTTTTTTCTTTTTCACAAATTTCACATATGATACATTTAAGAGTATTTATAGGTACCCAACATGCAGCGGAATTTAAGGCCTTATGGTAATATTTTAAAAAACCGATTTTTTCACCAAAACTAAAAGGTAAATGTTCTACGGCTACTATCTTAGCTACTTCTTCTCTGTTACATTGTGTGAAGTTTTGAAGTAGTTTGAATATAAGAACAAGTTACACAAAACTTGATTTCAGTGTAGAAGAAACAAAGATCAAGAGATAACGAAGAAGCTTGAAGAACAAGCAATAATGGCAATCAACAGCTCCATTAGAGATCTCAGTTTTTTCTAGTATTGATGATGTAAAATGTAAAATTACAATTCGTTGACTGGGATCACAATATATACCAACATACTCTATCACTATAGACAATGGCACATATGTCATTTCAATGAACATTTCTTAATAACAAACTCTAACCAACTACCAACAGAAATCTAACCACTAACTACTTTTCCCGCTTCTTTCTTGTTAGTTAATCTGAAGTGGTTGTAATCCATCTTATCACATCTGATCACACTGCTTTGATCATCTTGATAACCTTTTGACCCTCAAGTTACATCACCTGCAGATCAGTTAAAGAATGCTGACTTGTTGCAATCAACTGTATGATAGTGTTGATAAACATGTTGTGTATCATCAGTTGAAACCATTCATGCTATATTTGATGTACATGTTTTCTGCTTTGATTGCTCCATATGATGATCTGTTACATTCCCTCGCAAGTTGAACTGAGGTGAGGAGATCAGATAAAACTTGGAGCATAAGAAGTTAAATCGTGCTTGAGGAAGACCCTTGGTCAAGATATCAGCCACCTGAAATTCAGTAGGTATATACGTGGACTAATAAGACCAGCTGCCACCTTCTCTCTAATAAAATGTGTATCAATATTAATGTATTTGGTTCTAGCATGAAAGATCGGATTTTGAGCCAAATTATTGGAACTAATGTTGTCACACCAAATGACATGGGAAGAGGGTAAAGAAATGTGCAGCTCCTTGAATAAGGATTGCAACCATAAAACTTCACTAGTAAGCTGAGCCATGGATCGATATTCAGCTTCAGCACTTGATTGGGCCACCACAGTTTGCTTTTGTGAGCTTCAACTGATCAGATTGCTTACAAGGAAAACACAATGACCACTTGTGGACTGCCTGTCATCCATACTACTTGCCCAGTTAGCATCTGAGTATGCTTCAAGCTTGAGACTGCCACTAGATGGTTTGAACCACAGCCTTTTATGGACAGTGCCACTCAGATATCGAAGAACCCTTTACATGCTTGCCAGTGTAAGGTGGTAGGAGCAATAAGAAATTGGCTAAGTTTGTTAACAATATATGAAATATTTGGTCTTGTGCATGTTAAGTATTGCAAAGCACCAATGGTACTTCTATAACAGGTTGGATTAGCAAAGATTTCACCTTTATGGAGACTAAGTTTGACACCAGAAGTTGTAAGAGAGTTATAAGGCTTGGCATCTAACATGTTGGTCTTCTTTAAGAGATCAATGATGTACTTGGATTGAGTAAGATACAGCCTAGTTGAGTCCGTAAATGCTTCAAATACAAGAAAGTAGTTGGCTGAACTAAGCACTTTGAAAGCAAACTGGAAATAATCTGTTGAATTTGAGCTGGAATGCTACTTGTGATGAGAATGTCATCAATATAGACAAGTAGATACAAAGAGTGAGAACTTGAATACTTGATAAACAAAGAAACATATGAGGTAACATTCTGAAAACCCCAAGACAGAAGAGCCTGTTTCATTTTGTGGAACCAAGCACGAGGTGCTTGCTTAAGACCATACAAGGCCTTGGTGAGTTTGCAAACATGGTGTGGGTGAGCAGCAGCAACAAATCCCTCGGGCTGGTGCATGAACACCTGTTTTTAGAGATCTCCATTGAGGAAAGCATTGTTGACATTCACTTCCTGCACATCCCATTTATAGAAGACTGCCAAGCTTAGAAAAACTCGAATGGTGGAGGCCTTCACCATAAGGCTAAATGTGTCAAAAAAATCAAGACCAACTGTTTGATTGAAGCCATTAGCAACTAAACTTGCTTTGTGTTTTAGAACTCATCCATCTGGATTATATTTAGTTCTGAAAATTCATTTACACCCCATTAGATTCATATTTGATTTGTATGGAACTAGCTGTCATGTGTTGTTAGAATGAATAGCATTGAACTCTAATTGTATGGCTTGAACCCACTTAGGATCAGCCATAGTAATTTTCACTGATGTTGGATCATATTCAGCTAAGAACGACTAAGGAAAGCATCATTATAACATATAAGACCTCGATTGTAGAACACCACTTTTAAGTCTAGTAATCATAGGATGCTTAGAACCTTGATTCTGTGATGGATGAGGAACATCAGTACTTGGAAGTGAAGATGGAACTGAATCCTGCAGATTATGTTGTTGAACTGCTGGAACATAACCAGAGTGTGATGGTAAAGAACTCAATTGTGAAGTATTATTCTGATTTCTCAATTCTACAACCAGCTAAGGAGCAGCACTTTCAGTTTGAAGTTGATAAGGAAACAACTTCATTAATGTAGGAAATTAGAATTTGAGGCAGAGCTAGGTGGTTGAGATTCAAACATATGCTTGTAAGGATACTCTAGTGAAGGGAGTTTTAGAAAATATTTTGATTATCGTATAACATGCGGAATTGGGTTTCAAAATTTTTTATTATATTAAAAACCTTTTTCAATCAGGAACGAGTTCCTGTATATACGCAGAAAAAAACTTTAGAAACTACATACTCTTTTCTTGATTTTCTTTTTCTAATTCTTCGATTTACCACCAGATCTTCCGAGCTATAACCCACGGTCTGACAATGTGTGTGTGGGCATGTCACGGCAAGAGATGGAGGTCACGTGAAAAGAACGCTGGCCAAATCCTGCAAAAGAGGGGAGAGTCAGAAAAAACGTTTTTTTCTTTTCTCTCTTTGGTGGCCGAACTCTCTTTCTTTTTCACTTGTGTGCTCGGTTAGGTTTTTTCCTAACTATATAACACTTATATAGTAGTCCTTTAGGGTTTTAGTTAGACCAAGTCAAAATAGAATTCTAAATCCTATTTATTTTTAGTCTCCCTAAAGACTTGAACCTGTGACCTTTTGGACTATTAAAATAATCTAATTATTTTAATTCTTTTGTCCTAGTCATTATTTAATCACATGACCTCATATTTAATAAATAGAATTAATAATTCATAATTATTAATTTCTATTATTTTATTAAATATTTAATTAATTAAATAATCACATTATTTAATTATTTTCTTTTATTTAAATCACATTACTTTCGTAACACTATTAATTGGACCATCCAATTAATCTACTGTGAACCTCGTTACTAACAACCATAAGGGCTAACAAGGGGACCTAATGAACCCACAGTTTTGAGCTCCAATAATACTTAGTAATATTAATTAAAACTCTTTAATTAATATTTCACGATTATTAACCTCGGAGTTATTCCACTAAAAACCCGAGGCTGCACTTTCAGAACTGTAGACGTGTTTATACAATCTGAAGTCTCAGTGTCCATTGATATAGCTAATTACATATAGTGTGATCCTCCATAAATAGTTCATAACTAGAGCTGGGTCATAAAGTCCGTTATACCCCTCTAGAAATATCTTTTCCTTTAAGTACCATTGATTCTCTAATGAACAATTAAATCCTGTCTTCCTCACGGAAGAAGGAGAGCGCTCATAATCGTTCAAGCCCCAAATCAACCCTTAAGGAACTACTCATCTACTTCAATCAAGAAGGAGTGGATTCCACTATTGTATAACACCCTCTGACCCGACCCGTCTGGACCGATGCAGGAAGCGCTACCGGGTTTTCAAAACTTTTCTTAATTCTGTTTACAATTTGGAAACCAAATAATTTATAATTTAAAAACCCTTTCTAGTGAGCCCATCAAAATCAGTTTTGAAAATTTCGACAGAATTCCCTCTATTTTTCTGATTTCCCAAAACTTATTTTCAACAAAAGTCCAACACAATATAATTTTCAACACTTCTAAATCAAACTTTCAATCAATTGCACACCCTGCCGTTTAGTGCGACTTTCCAAACAGAAATCAATATTTACAAACATTTGAAAAGAAAATATAAACCATAAAGCAATTATTTACAAATCATAAATATATAACACATTTACAGATTTCTGTGTATGCATGTGTAACTGAATATAATATACAAAAATATATATATATATATATATATATATCTACCCAAAAGTATGGTGACTCTGTTCTTCCGTCTGCAGCTATCTCTTCAATCTTTTCCTTCTTCGGTATCTCTGTTACCTACGCGTGATAAATATCAACGCGCTAAGCATATCGCTTAGTGGGTGTATACTAAAATAAATTTCAATGTAATATAAAACAATAAAACTAAAAAATAATATAAGGCAACAATTGAAATATCCAATACTGAAATTAAGCTCAGTAACTAAAGTTCAAATATTTCTAGTTTTCAATCTCACTAACATTTCGTTATTTCCACATTATTTTCTAACTTTCAGTTCTTATTTGGGCCTCTGATACACATTATAGGGTTTACAGGACTAGATTACGGGTTTTACAGTCGGGTTTCCCATCTCATATGAAATGGTATCCCTATATACACAGTCGGTTTTTCATTACAGAATGAAATGGTATCCGTATTTTTCACAGTCGGTTTCCCATTTCAGAATGAAATGGTATCCGTATTTCACAGTCGATTTTCCATTTCAAAGGAAATGGTATTCGTAGAATCATCATCATAATCATCAGGAATATCGGTGCAGTACTGCTAAATTTACCCAATTGATATGTCAATCTCCTATATCCATATTTCCCTATATATATATATCAGGGCCATAATTCAGGTATCAAATTAGTTCATTTATTTCGAAAATCAACGAATATAAGTTTCAATCCAAATCAATAATTAGAAAATCAAACAATATTCATAAAACTATATTCATAAATCAGGTTTTGAAAACATACGATTTCATTGAAACTATATCAAAATATTCTACAAACAATTCCAACAATGTACAAAAAATAAAATACGAGTATATGAAATCCATAAATATGTTTCCAAACCCACTAAATCAAAAACACATAACGAAAATAATTTCAGAAACGAGTGTACAACAACCTGGATACCGTTTTTCGACAGTTTCTTTTCTGAATTTTCCTTTTTCCTGTTTCCTTTCTCCCTCCTCTTTTCCTTTTCTCTTCTTCTTCTTCTCTTCTTCTTCTCCTTCTTCTTCTTTCTCTTTCTCTCTCTTCCTTTCTCTCTCTTTTCTTTCTTTTTCTTTCTTTCTCTTTTCTCTTCTCCCCCGGTCTCTTTCTTTTTTCTGGTTGCTTCTTCGTGAAGCTTCCACCACCAACTTATTTTTTTTTATATAAAAATTCGGTCATGCTCACTGCCCAAATTTGATATTTTCGCGGTACCTAGTCGCAACGTTGGTCGCCATGCTCACTGCCCAAATTCGATATTTTCACCGTAAGCTTCTCAGCGCGATCTGTGGTCGTGGTGCTCACTGCCTAAAATCACCATTTTCACCGCGAGCTGTTCATCCCGAGCCCTGGTCTCGGTGACTGGTCGCGGTACTCACTGCCCAGTTTTTCACCCTTCTCTTCGTGCATTATTTTTTGACCGTTCAAATTGGTCCATTTGGTAACCTAAAAATATACATACATTTAATTACATTTTACACTCCTCAAATCATAAATATCATATGCATGTACTCAAAATTAATTATTTGAAATTAGGGATGTTACATATCGTGTACAAATCTTCCTAGCCACAAGCCAAACCGCAACTCCAAGATATGGAGGTATTGGTCGAGATTCTCATCAACCTCACTCATGGTAAATCAAAAGCCACGATCTAACCTGAAGGAGTCGATAAGACACTCAAGATTAAGATCACCTATAAATAGCCATTGTTTATCGATTATATATGAATCTCATCTACTAACGGATCTTGGTGAGAGATTCATATAAATCGTGGCCTAGTCCTATATGATCTCATCATATAAGGTGCCTCCATTCTCATGTCAACTACATAAGCGATCTAGGATAAGACCACCGTACTTTACAGAATAGACCGTAGCAGTAGATCAATCACAAACAAAGTACCCAGCTTTGTTCGCTTTCTACGAACTCTTTAGATTGCACGTCTTAAAATGAATCCTCTCTGTATATGACCATCATATACTCATTATAAGATTACATCTTGCAATCTAGGATGTTCTTGCATAATACGAATGTATTACTGAATATAAAATATTTTATGAACTTGAATGATAATCTGAATAATTCTTATTATTGTCTTTAACCATTAACAATTACAAGCTTTAGGGCATAAATCCCAACATCTATTTCGTTGAAAATTATATGTCTTGAGACATACACTCTGCCAGATTTATGTAAACACCTATACCTCTTGTGTACCAAACTATATCCAATGAATATGCATTTACTTGAATGAAAGTCAAGTTTATGTCTAGAGTAATCCCTCAAGTATGGAAAACATGCACTGTCAAAACATTTCATGTACTGATAATATGGTTTCTTGTGAAAAAGGTATTCAAAAGGAGAGATAAACCTGAGTAAGGAAGATGGAAGATTGTTGATGAGGAACACAGCTGTAAAGAAAGCTTTAAACCAGTATTTCAAAGGCATTCCAGCATGAACCAGCAATGTCAAGCCCATTTCTACAACATGTCTATACTTCTTCTCAGAGATTCCATTTTTTTTATGTGTGTAGGGATATGAGAACCTATATTGGATGCCTAGACTCTTCAGGTAAGGAACAAAACTCATGTATTCAGCATCCATATTGGTCTGCACGCACTTAATCTTCCTGTCAAGTTGCAGTTCTATATATTTTTGAAATTGCAAGAATATGGATAATGCTTCAGATTTTAACTTCAAGGGAAATAGTTAAGTGAACATATGTAATATTTATAACCCTCAGTGGACATCATAGGAGCTGGTCCCCATGTCGCTGTAAACCAGTTGCAAGGGTGTTGTGACCTGAATCGTGGACCTATCGAAGGGAAGTTTGTAACGGCCCGGGACGCTCTACGGCTCTTACCCGACCCTGTTACTCACAGGTACTGTCCGCTTTGGGTCGTAACATCGATCTACCCCTCACGGCTTTCTTTCGCCTCCCTCATCAGGATTTGAACTTGGTACTTGTCCATAAGTACCAATTCTTATCAAGTTGAGTACCAATTGAGCTAAGTAGCTCAATTGGTACTCAACTTGATAAGAATTTTTATTGTAACGGCCTGGGACGCTCTACAGCTCTTGCCCGACCCCGTTACTCACAGGTACTGTCCGCTTTGGGTCGTAACATCGATCTACCCCTCACGGCTTTCTTTCGCCTCCCTCATCAGGATTTGAACTTGGTACTTGTCCATAAGTACCAATTCTTATCAAGTTGAGTACCAATTGAGCTACTAGCTCAATTGGTACTCAACTTGATAAGAATTGGTACTTATGGACAAGTACCAAGTTCAAATCCTGATGAGGGAGGCGAAAGAAAGCCGTGAGGGGTAGATCGATGTTACGACCCAAAGCGGACAGTACCTGTGAGTAACGGGGTCGGGCAAGAGCCGTAGAGCATCCCGGGCCGTTACAATAAAAGGCGCCTTTTATTCTAACGGCCCGGGACGCTCTACGGCTCTTGCCCGACCCCGTTACTCACAGGTACTGTCCGCTTTGGGTCGTAACATCGATCTACCCCTCACGGCTTTCTTTCGCCTCCCTCATCAGGATTTGAACTTGGTACTTGTCCATAAGTACCAATTCTTATCAAGTTGAGTACCAATTGAGCTCAATTGGTACTCAACTTGATAAGAATTGGTACTTATGGACAAGTACCAAGTTCAAATCCTGATGAGGGAGGCGAAATCAATTGGTACTCAACTTGATAAGAATTGGTATTTATGGACAAGTACCAAGTTCAAATCCTGATGAGGGAGGCGAAAGAAAACTGTGAGGGGTAGATCGATGTTACGACCTAAAGCGGACAGTACCTGTGAGTAACGGGGTCGGGCAAGAGCCGTAGAGCGTCCCGGGCCGTTACAAAGTTTGTGCATCTTTCCCATCTTACAAGAGTCACAAAAATGAGGCGCTTGAACATTAAATGGAAATTTCATCAAATGTAACACTTTTTGCAATATCAAGGGTGCTGGATGGCCAAGTTTGGCATGCCAAATGACTGTAAACAGACTCTGCTTTGTTTCCTTGATCAAAACAAGAAGCAAATAAGTTATGTTGTTGTTGTATAACAATAGCATATTGGTTACCTTGTGGAGAGCCTTGAGAACCTTGAAATTGTTGATCAAAATGCCTATAACACTGCAATGCACCATGACCAGGTTTTACACATAGCTGATAATGTATATGCTGATTGGACTTGCTTGGATACCTTCCACCTCTTCTATTTCCTTTTCCTCTATTTCCATTTCCTCCTTTGTAATTATTAGAACCATTTCCTCTAGGTTTTTTGTTGATAAAACCAGCATTGTTGTTAGACGCAAAATGAGCAGCATGAATATTAATCTGAGATGTGGTATTTAGTTGTTCAATTCTTTGTTCATGCATCAAAAACAAGAATTGTGCTTCCTCTAAATCCATAACTTGACGTTGAGAGGAAATCATAACTACACTGCATCATATTCATAACCTATCCCATTCATTAAACTTCACAATGAGTCTCTTTCACTCACACTCTCACAAGCTGCCATAAGTGCATCACCAATTGTTTTTATTTTCAAAACAAAATCACTTATGCTATCTGATCCCTTTTTAATAGTCTGTAATATCCTTAGTTGTAATATTCTAGCCATAGATTGTTGAGCATATGTTATTTCAATTTTCGACCACATTATAAGAGAAGTTTTGTATTGAGTTACCTAACCAAGCACACTTGAACTAGCAGTAGAAAGAAGCCAACAAAGCAGTATTTGATCAGTTTTCTTCCATACAGTATATTCAGGATTGAATCGTTGCTCAACAGTGACCTCAATGGATCCATTGCTCGAGTGAACTTCAATGAATTGAGAAGGCATGACTGATGAATTCGAGATATAATCTTCAAGATCCAATGCTCGAATGGCAGGTAACACCTGAGTTCGCCATAATATGTAATTGCTTTTATCCAGTTTCATAAGAAGATTGGAGTTGAGAGTTTTTCTAGATAAGCAAAATCTACAAAACCAGATGCCATTGCTGAAATCACTGAGGATGTATGAGGAGGATTTTGAGAAGAGCTTGAATGATTGTTATTTGCCATTGACGTGAGTCTATAGCTCTGATACCATGTAAAGTTTTGAAGTAGTTTGAATGCAAGAACAAGTTACACAAAACTTGATTTCAGTGTAGAAGAAACAGAGGTCAAGAGATAACGAAGAAGCTTAAAGGACAAACAATAATAGCTGTCTATAGCTCCGTTGGAGCTCTTAGATTTTTCTGTTATTGATGATGTAAAATTTAAAATTACACTTCGTTGACTGGGATCGCAATATATACCAACATACTTTGTCACTATATACAATGGCACACATGTCATTTCAATGAGCATTTCCTGATAACAAACTCTAACCAACTACTAAAACAAGTATAACCATTAACTACTTTTCCCGCTTCTTTTTTATTAGTTAATCTGTAGTGGTTATGATCCGTTTGATCACACGGCTTTTATCATCTTAATAACCTCTTGACCCTTGAGTTACATCACCCGCAGATGAGTTGAAGAATGCTGACTTGTTGCAATTAGCTGTATGACAGTGTTGACAAACATGTTGTGTATAATCAGCTGAAACTATGCATGCTATATTTGATGTACATGTTTTTTGCTTTGATTGCTCCATATAATGATTTATCACACATTGATCACTATATTCAAATAAAGGATGATTAGGATATGTGTACTTTCCAATTTGTTGTTGTCCGCATGCTCGGGATGCTTCGACTGGATGACTGTTGTTGATGTGTTTCCAGTACGTGCCGTATCCTCCGGATTTGTTCCACTTAAACTCCTTGGAACAATAATTGCAAGTCACCACATTTTTCCCTGGTTCTTTTTTTACCTTCTTCATATGAACTTAAAAACATTCAGATTTGTACTTTCCCAAATCAGCATCACCAAATTGAGTATATTTTGAGATTGGCTGGTTGCATGGTAAAGAGGGTTTCGGGGGCCTTGAGGAGTGGAACCGGATTCAGAAAAATTGGGAGGAATTTCATTACCGAATATTTCCTCCTCAAATGCTTGCTACTGTATAAAGTCATAATAATTTGTTTCATTGAATAAATTATCACGCAGCTCTTCTTGAACCGCAATAGGATCATTTCCTCTACTGGAAACTGATCTTCTGGAAGGATTAGAACTTGCTATGATAATTTTATAATTTGAAAAATAAAATATAGAATTAAAATTAATAATTAAAAATAAAGATAATTGAAAATTTGAGAGAATTGTTGAGAGAATGTTGAGAGAGAGATTGAAAGAATTGGTGTGTAAAAAATGAATGGGGGAGGGGTGTATATAGTTTTAAAGGGAGGGGTCATTTTATAATTTAACAAAAGAAGGGCTGGCTGGCTGTAAAATTTACTAGCCGTTGGGCCAACAGCTAGTGACTGTTGGCCCAACGGTCAGTTTTTAAATTATTTTTTAAAAAGAAAATGAATTATTTAAAGAGTACGAGTCAAAAGCTTTAATCGGATCCACCTTAGTTGAACAAGCCGAGGAATCTTCATCATTTGATCATTCCATTGAAGTTCTTAGGGGTGATGAAGAATATGAATTATATAACAGCCAAACTATTAGTAGTATGAACAATCAGATTTAGAGACGTATTTGGGTGAACAATTGAAAATAACCTTCCTAACTTTGAAATTTTGTGTTGATAGAAGGTTAACAAGGGGAAATATCCGATTATTGCCAAAGGCATCTTGGTCATTAATGTCTCTACGATGACTTCTGAGTCCGTTTTTAGTACTGTGGGTAGATTTTTGAGTCTACGTCATAGAAGATTGCATCCAGACACGTTGGAGGCCTTGATGTGTGCACAAAATTGGATATGAGATCCTCTTCGAGGTGTGGAAGTTTTAAATTATATTATACTCTTATATAAATACTAATTGGTTATCACATTTAATTTTTATTTTTTTAATTTTTTTTTATTAGGTGTCATTGGAGAGGAAGAAGTATATGGAAGGAGTGGATGACGAAAAGCCATTAACACCAAAATGATTTTTTGCTCTTTTGATTGTTTAGATTTGGATTGTGTTATTTATTATTGTTGATTTTTAATAGTATGTAAAACATTAATTTTATAATTGTTTTGATTTGGATTGTGTGTTATTTATTATTGTTTATTTTTAATAATATGTAAAAATTGGTTTATTTGGATTGAGTTAGTTTAATTTATTTTTAATAATACGTTTAATTTGTAGCTCCACCACAATTTAAATTGGTTTATTGGAATTGAGTTAGTTTAATTTGTCAAAAAAAAATTAAAATTTTGGTATTTAAATTGTTCTATTTTGGTCCACAAAATAAAAAATGAAAAAATTCAACAGTTTAAAAATAAAAAAAATGACCTATAAAAGTTTCTATCAAAATATGCGTAAATAAGAGGGTTAAAATGATAATTGGATAAAATCCGTATATTTTGAGAGTCGGCTTCAAACCTGCACCAGAAGTTTATATAAAAGGTTTAAGGCTGGAATTAAGCGCTTTTAAAATTTTTGAAATTTTTACAAATTTATATGCGGCTCTGGTTTACACCCTTATTTTACCAAAAGGATCACATTATTGATTTATGAGTTATCTTTCTATCTACTTGATCCCACGCGAGTGTTTGCTGTACCAACCCAATTCTCGTCGCTTAGTCCTATAAAATCTTTTGTCAGTATATTAATTTTCCTCCTTTATTATCGGTACCAAATACCAATGTCATGAAAATGGTGTGCGTACTTTTTAAATTCTAAATTTGTATTAAAATATTATCATATTATATATTGGGATATAAAGAAGAACTGTTTTAATACAATAATTGAGTCATATTAATATGCGTTCTTAGGGTATTAAGGATTTAAAATTTAAATAAATAATTTATATTTATTCTTTTTATATATAATTAATATACAATTTTCTATATCTCAAAAGGATAAATATATATTTATATTTACAATTTTTAACATTTGCTTGTGCACTGTAACATTTTCCTATAATAATAAAGTATTAAATTATGAAAAACAGTACTTCGTGACAATCTTTAGGTTGTTGAAAACCATTCTTGGGTTGCATAATAGAACATAATTTATATTATTCTATTCAATATAGGTGAGCCATCGACTTACCCACATTGACTTAAATATGACAATACAATTACGCAAGATACTTCAGTCAATCACATAAAAATATTATTACAGTCTAAAATTTAAAGTGAAATTATAATTTTATTAATATAAGAGTGAGAGATATATCATTAAATTAATCTTATTTCGTCAATTCAAGACATTATATGATAATAACTTAAAATAAATCCATAACTATGTGATAGTCTTTAGGTTACTGAAAACCCTACATCAGTCACTTGGTACTGGCTTAGTTTGTACAATAAAAACAAATTATAAATTGAAATTTATTAGTTTATTAAATGTAGGAAAGCGATTGAGCGAAGCTTTTCAGCTGCTTGCATTGACTTGTCCCTTGTCATACTCCTTAAACCTTAGCCTGAATTGATTTGTTTTCTGGTGTATTTTATTTTATTTTTATTATCAATTAGCATACACGTCAAAGAGTAAAAAGATAAATGGAAGATAAATGGAAGGGGAATGAGCTATGATTTTATTACTTAAAATTGAAGATCATACTTTTTGTTAATTAAGTCAAAGTCAACTCAAGTTTGTGTGAGAACATGATTATGCCAACTTATCAAGCTATTGGGCTTTGGTTCGAATTCCTAAAATATACACTCGTAATGAACTGATGCGAAAGTATAGCATATGGTGTTTGATTGAGGTGATTCAAAATCGATATAAAAAAGAGATCAAGATGAAGATAACAAACAAACGATGTTGGAATCGGAGGCCAGACGCGCCCTCATGCGTCGTTGGAATCGGAAGGTCACGCGGCGACGTTTTGGATGCATGACGACGAATTTGAGCTGTGTTAGGAGAAGTCTTGTTCGGGGTTTTCTAGATTTATGAAATCTAGTTGATTTAGGAAGTGTCTTGTTTCAGAATTTCCTATTCCTTATAGGTCTCCAAGAATCTGATTGGTTTAGAAAGTATCTTGTTTGAAGACTTCCTATTCCTAATAGGTTTTTGATTACTTTGGGACAATGGTTACTTAGTCTATATGTAACACCCCCTGACCCGACCCGACTGGATATGTTCAAGGAGCGCTACTCGGCTTTCAAAACTTTCTAAACTTATTATAATTTGAAAACTTTATAAATTTTGTAAACTAAATCTCTTGTATTTTAAAATTCTTTCTCTAGTGAGCCCATCAAAACTGGTTTAAAAAACATTTTGCCAGAATTTCTTCTGTTTTTCTGACTTTCCAAAAATTCTGTTTTCAACAAAAACTCAAACAATATAGTATCAACACTTCAAAATTTTCATTTCTCAAGCATATGCACACTCTGCCGTATAGTGCGACTTTTTAAACATTTTCAAATAAAACAATATATCATTTACGATTTACAAATGTCTGAAAAACATAAACCATTAAACAAATATTTACAAACATTTACAAAACTCATATATTGCTAACTTTACAAACTTCTGTATATGCATGCTTAACTAAATAAAATATACAAAACTATATAACTACCCAAAGGTATGGTGACTCTGAACCTCTGGCTGCAGCTATCACCTCTTCAATCTTTTTCTCCGCTGGTATCTTTATTACCTACGCGTGATAAAATCAATGCGCTAAGCAATAATGCTTAGTGGGTGTACACTAAACTTATTTCTCAAAATCACAAAATAAATTTCAAATAAGATGCCACAATACTATCATATAGAAACATATCATTATTCAATTCAATAAATGAAATAAATCATATGAAATCAATTTAATAAAAGCAACTAAATTAAATTAATAATTCATACGAAATCAATTTCTTAATTCTCTTATAATCATTTTATTCAATTCAATGCATTCTCAATCTTGGCTCTTTGGTATACTCAACATACTTTTCTGGACTGGAATATGGGTCGTTCGACATCGACCACTCAGTGGTTGCCAGCCGAACATAACTCCCAACCCTAGGACCGGCACTTGGAGCCTGTTCTATCCAAGGGTGGTACATATAACTCCCTACCCTAGGACCGGATACTCGGTATCCTCAGGGAGGTACATAACTCCCTACCCCAGGACGAATATAATATCAAGCTCAATATCAATATTGGTACAGTACTGCTAAAATAACCCAGCTGGTATACCAACCTCTTATATCCGTTTTCTATGTTCAAGTATCCTAGGGCCGTTTCAATACAAAATTTTCCAATTTTCATATCAATTCCTTGTACTCATTTCAAAATCAACAACTGTAATTTACAGATCTAATTAAAGTCAACAACTATAAGTTTCAAACAATATACGCAAAACATATGTATTTAACTTCGTGAAAATTATACGATCATTTCATATGATATATTTCTGAAACAATTTATATCAATATAATCGTAATAATCGAAATACGATTAAATCAAAATATTCAAATAAATAAACATATGAACATATATCACCAAAAGATTCAATAAATCTCAAATTCAAATCAAAACACATATTAAATTCGTAAAGTTTTCAGAAACGAATGTACACCAACCTGGATACCCTTTTTACGAACTTTTCTTTTCTGGACTTCCTTTTTCTCCTTGATCGGTTATTTATTGTTATATATTTACAACCCTTGGATCGTTTCTTTTGATTGTATTTTTGAGTATTTTTAGTACGTTTGATGTATTTTATGAGTATGTGCAGATATTAGGTGAGCCCCTTGAATTAATGCGAATACACGATAAGTCGAGGCAAAACCGGACAATTCGGGACATGTATTCTTGGTATGAGGCGCAAGAGCTTACTGAGGAAGCCTTGGTGGATCAAATTGAAGATGTGGGTGTACACGTGAACAGTACCGTACACGTGAATAGTACATGGTGAACAGTAATGCTGCAGTCAACGGTCAAACGCGGGCGCCACAGTCAACGGTCGGTGAACAGTACCTATAAATAGTACTGTGTACGTGTGAACAGTAACCATGAACAGTACAGTATACGCGTGAACAGCAATTATGAACAGTAACCTGGCATCTCCTATAAATAGCCCCATTTGTGAATTAAAAGGGATATCAATCAGAAAGAAAAGATAGGGAAGAAGAAAATCCAAGAGAGAGAGTTCGGCTGGGTTCGTTTCAATAGCTCTTAGCTGCGGCCTAGGGCCAATTTTCACCATTCTTTACCCTCCAAATCACAAAGCATCATCACCAAACACCAACACAAGATTAGTTTTACGAATTACATTGATTGTACATCAAGAGAAGAAGAAGATTTGCGGAAGAGAAGTCTCAGCCAGACCAAAGCCGATTTTGACTCTACATGTCTCCGAATGGGTTGTATCATATCCCTTTTCCTATCTTCTTGTTATTTCGATTATATGAGTAGCTAGTTTTGTTGTTAGGTGGTTTTCAGAACCATGAACGAATTTGGATTTTATTGATTATGAATATATTTTGTATATTATTTCATGATATTGATTTTGAGCTTATTTTATATTATTACTTTGTGTTTTGCAATTACGAAAGTAGATTGTATGCTCTTTGATGAGAACCAATTTGATATTTATTGTAATACATGATATTGATTTTGAGCGTATTTTATATTATTACTTTGTGTTTAATTCTTATGTTTTGCGATTGCGAAAGTAGATTGCATGCTCTTTGATGAGAACCGATTTAATATTTATTGTAATATTATATGAGAAATCATTGAAATTGCAATAGAGTTTAATTGACTCAAGAATCAATACTAGGTTAGTTTCGATAATAAATTACTTAATTAACATTTGTATTAGATTAATTATGGTTTTCAATTAATTGCACTATAGGACCAATAGGTGTATTTGCATACCATACCATTGCGGGAGCAATACAATGTAGTGTGGCCTTAGTTGAAGAAGTCTTATCATGTTAATAACGTGCTTCATAATAGTCAATATATTTCCTTATTCGGAATTGGAACCGTGTGACCACCTAGCATTATCTTCCATTTAATCCGTCAATCCGTCTCACTTTATTTTATTATTTTGGTTAGTTAATTTAGTTTATAAAACAAAAACTCAAAACAACTTGATTTATTTTACCGCTGTAGTATAATCTCTAGTTTTAGAATTAGTTCCACCACTTCCTTGTGGATTCGACTCGGTACTCACGGAAATATTATTACTTCGACACATTCTACACTTGGGATTTATTCCCATGCGTTTGAGCGTGTCACTCCTCCTTTTTCCTTTTCTCTTTCTCCTTTTTTCTTCCTTTCTTCTTTTTTCCTCTTCTCTTCTTTTTTTTTTTTTCTTTCTCTCTCTTCTTCTTTATCTTCTTCTTCTTTCTTTCTCTTTCTTTTTCTTTCTCCCAGTCTCTCTCTCTCTCTCTCTCTCTCTCTCTCTCTCTCTCTCTCTCTATTTCTGTTTTCTTTTGTTTCTTCGTGAAGCTTCCACCGCCATCTTATTTTTTTTATAAAATTTTGGTCATCGCGACCGCTCCTCGCGACCTGTGGTCACGCCACATGGTCGCGTTGCTCACTGGAGTGATTTTACCGCCTTCATCTCGATCAACCATCGCGGTGTCTGGTCGCGATGCTCACTGGCTAAAATCAACATTTTCACCGCGAGCTTGTAATACCCCCTGACCAGACCCATCTGGATTGACCCAGGAAGCGTTATCGGGTTTTCAAAACTTTTCTTTATTCTTTTATAATTTGCAAAACCATTGAAAATCATAAAAATTGTATTTTATAAATGTTTTTCTAGTGAGCCCATCGAAAATCAGTTTTAAAAATTTCGGCAGAGTTTCCTCTATTTTTCTGATTTTCCAAAACCTGTTTTCGACAAATGTTCAAACAATATAATTTCAACACTTCTATATCAAACCACTGCGCACTCTGCCGTTTAGTGCGACTTTCTAAACAGTTTTAAAATAAAACAATTTATAATCCACTATTTACAATCCTTTGAAAACAAAAAACAGAAATCATAAAACAAATAATTACAAAACATAATTATATAACACCTTTACATACTCCTGTATATGCATGCATAACTAACTATATTATACAGAAATATATGACTACCCAAAATGTGGTGACTCTGGATCTCTGTCTGCAACTCTCTCTTCAATCTTTTCCTTCCTCGGTATCTTTGTCACCTATGTGCGATAAACATCAACACGCTAAGCAATAATGCTTAGTGGGTGTACACTAAAATAAATTACAATATAATATAAAACAATAAATCTTAAATTCAGAAATTCAGAAATTCAGAAAGATATATTTATAAAACAACCATCACATTTCAATTACTGAATCTTTATAAAAGAAGGTATTTCAAAAGTTTCTGAGTTTCAATCGTAATAACATTTATTTATTTTCATATCATTTTCTAGCTTTCAGTTCTTAATTGGGTCATCGATACACATAACAGAGTTTACAGGACTGGATTACGGGTTTTACAGTTGGGTTTCCCATCTCATAAGAAATGGTATCCCTATATAAACAGTCGGTTTCCCATTCCATAAAGAAATGATATCCATATATTCTCACAGTCGGTTTTCTATTTCATAATGAAACGGTATCCGTATTTCACAGTCGGTTTCCCATTTCTAAAGAAATGGTATCCGTAATATCATCATTATAAACATCAGAAACATCAGTGCAGTACTGCCATATATACACCCAATTGATATGTCAATCTCCTATATCCATATATCCCTATATATATCAGGGCCGTTATTCAGGGTTTTTCAAATATCATATCAAATTATTTCCTTGTTTTCGAAATCCAACGATTAAAAGTTTCAATCAAAATCAATAATTATAAAACCAAACAATATTCGTAAAACTATATTCATCAATCAGGTTCTGAAAACATATGATTTCTTTGAAACTATATCAACATATTCCATAAACAATTCTAACAGTATACAAAAATAAAATACGAATATATAAAATCCATAAATATGTTTCTAAAATCACTAAATCAAAACACATATCGAAAATAATTTCAGAAACGAGTGTACACCAACCTGGATACCGTTTTACGCAGTTTCCTTTTTGGATTTCCCTTTTTTCCTTTTCCTTTCTTCCTCCTCTTTTCCTTTCTCCTTCTCTTTTCTTCCTTTTCCCTTCTTCTTCTTCTCTTCTTCTTCTTCTTCTTCTTCTCCTTCTTCTTATTTCTCTTTCTCTCTCTTCCTTTCTCTCTCTTTTCTTTCTTTTTCTTTTCTTTCTTTTCTTCTCCCGTTTTCTTTCTTTCTTTTCTGGTTTGCTTCTTTGAGAAGCTTCATCGCCTCTTATTTTTTTTTTATAAAATTTCGATCATCGCGACCTGTGGTAGCGCTACCTGGTCGCGTTGCTCACTGAAGTGATTTTACCGCTTTCATCGCGATCAACCATCGCGGTCTCTGGTCGCGCTGGTGGTCGTTATGCTCACTGCCCAAATTTGACATTTTCACCGCGAGCTAGTCAGCGCGATCTCTGGTCGCGGTGACTGGTCGCGGTACTCACTGCCAGAAATCACCATTTTTCACCGCGAACGACTCATCGCGATCTCTGGTCGCGGTGAGTGGTCGCGGTACTCACTGCCAACTTATCACCCTTCTCTTCATGCGTTATCTCTGGACCGCTTCATTTGGTCTACTTGGAAACCATAAAAATATACATACATTTAATTACGTTTTACACCCCTCAAATCACAAATTTTATATCCACATATTCAAAATCAATTATTGGAAATTAGGGATGTTACAGAGCTGCTCATCGCGATCCCTGGTCGTGGTGCTCACTGCCTAAAATCATCATTTTCACCGCGAGCTGCTCATCGCGATCCCTGGCACTTTACATAATTAATGGAAATTATGGATGTTACAATTCTTCCCTTTTTAAGAAATTTCGTCCTCGAAATTTTATCTCAGTCGAACAGTTGAGGATACTGCTGTCTCATTACTTCCTCGCTCTCCCAGGTAGCTTCTTCTATATTATGATTCCTCAAGAGGACTTTCACCAGTGGAACTCTTTTATTTCGTAATTCTTTAATCTTTCTATCAAGAATTTGCACTGGTTCCTCTTCGTATGTCAGGTCTGGTCGTATTTCAATACTTTCTGCCTGGACTCTGTGGCAAGGATCAGATCTGTATCTCCTCAGCATGAACACATGGAAGACATTATGAATATTTTCTAATTCATGAGGTAAAACAAGTTTGTAGGCTACTGGTCCCATACGTTCAATGATTTCATATGGGCCAATAAACCTAGGACTTAACTTCCATTTTCTACCAAATCTGAGCACTTTCTTCCATGGAGATACTTTAAGGAAAACTTTTTCACCGACTTCATATTCTATATCTTTCCTTTTTAAGTCTGCATATGATTTCTATCAGTCAGATGCAACTTTCAGTCTTTCCTTGATGATCTTCACTTTCTCTTCAGTCTGTCTGATCAAATCTGGGCCTACTAACCTGTCTTCACCCAACTGTGTCCAGCATACTGGTGTCCTGCATTTCCTTCCGTACAGTACTTCATATGGTGCCATAGCTATGCTCGATTGGTAACTGTTATTGTATGCAAATTCAATCAATGGAAGGTGATCAGTCTAACTCCCTTCAAAATCAATTACACAACTCCGGAGCATATCTTCTAGCACCTGAATTATTCTTTCTGATTGTCCATCTGTCTGCGGATGGAAGGCTGTACTAAAACTCAATCGAGTACCCAAAGCTTCTTGAAACTTCTTTCAAAATCTGGATGTAAACCTTGGGTCTCGATCTGATATTATTGATGCAGGCACTCCATGCAATCTGACTATTTCTTTTATATACAGTTCTGCCAGTCGATCTAGTGAATAGTCAGTTCTGACAGGTAGAAAATGTCCTGACTTCGTCAGTCGATCCACTATCACCCATATGGCATCATGTTTACTCCGAGTGAGTGGTAAACCAGTGACAAAGTCCATCGTAATACGATTCCATTTCCATTCAGGTATTGATATTGGCTGTAACACTCCTAATGGAACCTGGTGTTCAGCTTTCACTTGTTGACAGGTCATACATTTATTCACAAAATCCACCACATCTTTTTTCATAGCAAACCACCAATACTGAATTTTCAAATCTCTATACATCTTTGTGTTACCTAGGTGCATCGAATACGAGCTACTGTGCGTCTCTGTCAGGATCATCCTTTTCAATTCTTCATCATCTGGAATGCAAATCCAGTCTCTGAAACACACAATACCATCGTTTTTAACTGAGAAGTCCAGATGCTTCCTCTCTGGGGTCTGTTTACATATCATCTGAATTCTCTCACCCTGCTTCTGTTTCTCTGCTATCTGCTGAATTAAACTTGGTCTGCATCTCAATTCAGCTACCAATGCATTGTCTGGATTTAACTGTAATTGCACATTCATGGCCTTTAGAGCAAATAATGCTTTTCTACTCAAAGCATCTGCTACCACATTCGTCTTTCTTGGATGGTAGTCAATCACATAATCACAATCTTTGATCAACTCCATCCATTGTCTCTGTCTCAGATTGAGCTCTCTTTGAGTAGGCAGATACTTCAGACTCTTGTGATCTGTGTATATATATAGTACTTTTTACCATACAAGTAATGCCTCCAGATTTTTAAGACAAATACAATGGCTGCAAGTTCCAGATCATGCATCGGATAGTTCTGTTCATGAGTTTTCAGCTGTCTGGATGCATATGCAACCACCTTGCCTTCCTGCATCAGTACACAACCTAAACCATGGTGTGAGGCATCACTATATATCACAAAATCTTTACATGAAACAAGCTGAATCAGGACTGGAGCCTCTACTAACATTGTCTTTAATCTGTCAAAAGCTGCCTGGCATCTGTCAGTCCATTCAAATCTGACATTTTTATACAGTAGTTTGGTCAACGGACTTGCTATGGAGGAGAATCCCTTCACAAACCGTCGATAATAACCTGCCAAACCTAAGAAATTTATGACTTCTGCAACATTTCTGGGAGGCTTCCATTCCACAATTGCTTCAATCTTTTTGGGATCCACCTTAATACCCTCTGCTAATACAATGTGACCTAGAAATGCAATCTCAGCCAACCAGAACTCACATTTACTCAATTTACCATACAGTTGATTCTCCCTCAAAATCTGCAATACTATTCTTAGGTGCTTGTCATGGTCCTTTGTCGTCTGTGAGTATACCAAAATATCATCAATAAATACAACCACAAACTAATCCAGGTATGGTCGGAATATCCGATTCATCAGATGCATAAAAGCTACAGGTGCATTTGTCAGCACAAATGGCATTACTACAAATTCATAGTGTCCATACCTCATTCTGAATGCGATTTTCGGAATACCAGAATCTTTTATTCTTAACTGGTGATACCCCGATCTGAGATCTATCTTTGAGAAGGCACAGGCTCCTCTCAACTGATCAAACAAGTCATCGATTCTAGGCAACAGATATTTATTCTTGACAGTAAGTTTATTCAGCTACCTATAATCGATGCACAACCTCAATGACCCATCTTTCTTTTTCACAAATAACACTGGAGCTCCCCACGGGGATACACTGGGTCTGATGAATCCCTTATCCAACAATTCCTATAACTGTATCTTCAGTTCTTTCAGCTCTGCTGGTGCCATTCTGTAAGGAGCTATGGATACTGGAGAAGTACCTGGTACCACGTCAATTACAAACTCCACTTCTTTCTAAGGTGGCAAACCCGGAAGCTCCTCTGGAAATACGTCTGCAAAATCACACACAATAGGTATATTCTGAATTGTAAAATCAACTTTTCTGGAATCAACCACTTGAGCCAAATAAGCTTCACAACCCTTTCTGATCATTTTACAGGCTGTAGTGGATGAAATGACATTGGAGGGAAAATCTCTCCTTTCTCCCACCATCGTGATTTCTGTGCCATCAGCTGCTCTGAGAGTTACTCTTTTCAAGTTGCAATCAATCATTACCTTGTGTTTGGACAGCCAATCCATGCCTAGAATAACATCAAACTCATGGAATGGCAACTCCATCAAATCTCTTGGAAATTCATACTCCTGAATCTGAATAGGACAATTTCTGTACACACAGTTCACAACTACACTTTGGCCTATCGGATTGCTGACTAATACTTTATACTCAATAGGTTCAGTTTTCAAATTTCATTGTTTCAACAGTGCATCACATATGTAGGAATGAGTAGAACCTGGATTTATCAATGCAATAGCTGTAGTGTTAAAGATAAAAATAGTACCAGCAATTACGTTTGGCGCATCCTTGTCTTCCTGAGCCCTAATACTATAGGCTGGACAGGAGTACGACTATCTGGTCTTGCTACTGATTCTGAAACCCCTCTATGGCTACCACCTTCAGTTCCTGCCTGGCTGGGCCTTCTACCTCTGGAAGTTGTAAGAACTGGTCTCTCTGATTGTTGAACAGGGATAACTCTAATCTGTGGGCAATCCCTTTGAAAATGATCATGGGATCCACATCTCAAATAGGCTCATGTGATCCTCCAGCATTCCCTAGGATATCTTCTTCCGCAATGCTCACACAGTGCCAGGGCTGGTCCCCTAGCTGCATTCCTAGGGGTACTGGCTATCGATGTTGCAGACTGACCCAGCCTAGCTGTGGGTATGGGTCTCTGTGACTGCACCGGACCACTAGACTGCGGTCCTTTAAACTTCTTACCCTGTGGCTGATATGAACTAGATGGTCCTGATCCCCTTCTCTGTTGACCTCTGTCTCGTCTGGTAAAATCTTCAAATTCAAATGCAACAACCTGTAGGTGAATATAATCGTTCAGTCCATCTTCAAATCTCCTGCACCTGTCCGCCACGGTAGCCACCATATCTCGAGTATATTTACTCAACCTGACAAATTCTCTTTCGTATTCTGTCACTGTCATCTGTCTCTACTTCAGGTTGGTAAATTCTCTCTTCATATTATCCAGATAAATACGACCGACATATTTTCTTCGAAATTCCTTTTGAAACAACTCCCAAGTTCTATCTTCCGGCCACACTGTATGTATAATGGAGGTCCACCATTGGTAGGCATCCTCCTGCAATAGGGATACTGCACATTCTAGTTTTTCTTCAGGTATACAGTGCATCTGCTATAAGATTCTTTCTGTTCGTTCAAACCAATATTCTGCGGCAGATGCATCCTCATCTTTTCTGCCATGGAAATCAGACGGTTTGTATTTGGCCAACCGTTCAATGGCTGACCTTCGTGGCACTGCTCTGGCCACGTTCTGAAAGAATTCAGCCATTTGCTGCATAAATGCTGGCTGACCCTGAACTTCTGGTCCAGCCGCCCTTGGGCTTACTGATTCTCTAGATGCTCCTCCAGCAACGCTGTCGGGACTTTCAGGTCTATCTCCACTTTCTTCCATTTCTTTTTATCCTATATAAGACAGAAGAGAGGTCTGCAGATTAGAGTCATATACCCTATAGGTGTCTTTATTCAATGCATGCATATACAGAATATTACTCTTTTGGTCTAAAAACGCCTAAATCGCGCTCTGATACCACTAAAAATGTAATTCCCCCTGACCCGATCCGACTGGATCGGTCCAAGGAGCGCTACTCGATTTTCAAAACTTTCTAAACTTATTATAATTTGAAAACTTTATAAATTTTGTAAACTAAATCTCTTGTATTTTAAAATTCTTTCTTTAGTGAGCCCATCAAAACTGGTTTGAAAAAATTTTTGCCAGAATTTCCTCTGTTTTTCTGACTTTTCAAAAATTCTGTTTTCAACAAAAACTCAAACAATATAGTATCAACACTTCAAAATTTTCATTTATCAAGCATATGCGCACTTTGCCGTATAGTGCGACTTTCCAAACATTTTCAAATAAAGCAATATATCATTTACGATTTACAAATGTCTGAAAATCATAAACCATTAAACAAATATTTACAAACATTTACAAAACTCATATATTACTAACTTTACAAACTTCTGTATATATATGTTTAACTGAATAAAATATACAAAACTATATAACTACCCAAAGGTATGGTGACTCTGAACCTCTATCTGCAGCTATCACCTCTTCAATCCTTTTTTCCGCTGGTATCTTTATTACCTATGCGTGATAAATCAACGCGCTAAGCAATAATGCTTAGCGGATGTACACTAAACTTATTTCTCAAAATCACAAAATAAATTTCAAATAAGATGTCACAATACTATTATATAAAAACATATCATTATTCAATTCAATTAATGAAATAAATCATATGAAATCAATTTAATAAAAACAACTAAATGAAATTAATAATTCATACGAAATCAATTTCTCAATTCTCTTATAATCATTTTATTCAATTCAATGCATTCTCAATCTTGGCCCTTTGGTATACTCAACATACTTTTCTGGACTGGAATATGGGTCATTTGACATCGACCACTTAGTGGCTGCCCGCCAAACATAACTCTCAATCCTAGGACCGGCACTTGGGGCCTGTTCCGTCCAAGGGTGGTACATATAACTCCCTGCTGATGCGTGATTTTTATGCAACTCACAAGTGTACGAGATCAACACAAGTAATAAAGAGTGAGTAGAGTATCGTTCCCACGAGGACAATGGATATCAATTACCAAAATTAACTCAACCTAATTCTATTTGGAATAACAATATTTTAGAAATTGCAAATTAACTAAAAAAAAAACAATTAAAAACTATGATTCGAATTCAAGGGAATTGAGGCGTTAGGATATTCGATTTTACTTGGTTATTATTATCAAACACTCATGAGTTACTATCTAGATTTTATTACCGATGGTTGAATGCGTGCTTAAACTAGATTAACCAATAATCTCTCTCGAGTATTACCAGAATTATTCCATTGCACACCAATACTCTATCTCTCGATGACTACTGAGTGCGCGAGAACACATTAAGAATAAATAAACACAAAATAAGCAACACAAGCCAATTATGATATCTCTATGTAATTTAGTATGTGATAGACATTAATACGAGCACGTGGCGGGCGTCTCCTCTCGGTTCATAACCCAACCACCTATGATGATTCTAAGTGCTGATCAGACACAATAGAAAGCAATTAACACAATAATATCTATTCAACACATCAATAACAAATCTAAATAGAAAACCTCAATTGTATTTAATAATTAATAAACCAAGATCCATCATCAATCCTAACTATGGAAAATTAGTTCATGCTTGAGTAAAAGAACAAAGCAATAATATTCTTAAATCCTAGCATGACTAATTACAACGAAAAAGTAAAGGAGAAGAAATCTTAGAAAATTTCGTTGATTCCCAATCGATTGTTTTCCAAGGTGATGCGAAATTGATGACGAATGCGATGCGGAACGAAGATGTTGCTTCCAAACCCTAGAATTTTCGACCTCTATCTCTTATTGATTGAGTCTCTATTTATAGCTTTCCCTAATGAAGAATTTGAGAAGGATATAGCTTTCCCTAATTAAGAATTTGAGAAGAAAACGATCACATGACTTCATGCCAAAAAGCGCTAGCTAAGGAAGCGCCTCTTGGTAGCGCCACTTGATGGAGAAGAAAAGCGCTGGCTGAAGAGGTAGTGCCTTTTGGTAGCGCCACCTGATGGAGAAGAAAAGCGCTAGCTGAGGGCACTACCTGAGGTAGCGCCACCTGATGGGCGAATTCTCCACTAAAAGGTGCTACCTAAGAGCGCTACCCTCTTGGTAGCGCCTCCTAGACTTGCTCTTCAACTTGATTTTATGGTCTATTGATCCGAAATCATCCAAAACATCATCGATCATCGAATATCACATGCACACTAAATAAACACATCAAAACGTCCAATTTTCCTTAAGAATCGAGCAAAAACGATAAATAATGGGGTCGCAAAATCATGCAAAATATGACATTATCACCTACCCTGGGACCGGGTACTCGGTATCCTCAGGGAGGTACATAACTCCCTACCCTATGACGAATCCTTAGGGAGGTACATAATATCAAGCTCAATATCAATATCGGTGCAGTACTGCTAAAATAACCCAGCTGGTATACCAACCTCGTATATCCGTTTTCTATGTTCAAATATCCTAGGGCCGTTTCAATACAAAATTTTCCAATTTTCATATCAATTCCTTGTACTCATTTCAAAATCAACAACTGTAATTTACAGATCTAATTAAAGTCAACAACTATAAGTTTCAAACAATATACGCAAAACATATGTATTTAACTTCGTGAAAATTATACGATCATTTCATACGATATATTTCTGAAACAATTTATATCAATATAATCGTAATAATCGAAATACGATTAAATCAAAATATTCAAATAAATAAACGTATGAACATATATCACCAAAAGATTCAATAAATCTCAAATTCAAATCAAAACACATATTAAATTCGTAAAGTTTTCAGAAACGAGTGTACATCAACCTGGATACCCTTTTTACGAACTTTTCTTTTCTGGACTTCCTTTTTCTCCTCCTTTTTCCTTTTCTCTTTCTCCTTTCTTCTTCCTTTCTTCTTTTTTCCTCTTCTCTTCTTCTTTTTCTTCTTTTTCCTTTTTTTTCTTCCTTTCTCTCTCTTCTTCTTCTTTCTTTTTCTTTTTCTTTCTCCCAGTCTCTCTCTCTCTCTATTTCTGTTTTCTTTTGCTTCTTCGTGAAGCTTCCACCGCCATCTTATTTTTTTTATAAAATATTGGTCATCGCGACCGCTCCTCACGACCTGTGGTCGAACCACCTGGTCGCGTTGCTCACTGGAGTGATTTTACCGCCTTCATCGCGATCAACCATCGCGGTGTCTGGTCGCGATGTTGGTCGCGATGCTCACTGGCCAAAATCAACATTTTCACCGCGAGCTGCTCATCGCGATCCCTGGTCGAGGTGACTGGTCGCGGTGCTCATTGTCTAAAATCATCATTTTCACAACGAGTTGCTCATAGCGATCCCTGATCGCGGTGCTCACTGCCAACATTTTCTTTCTCTTTCATGCACTTTTTTTGGACCGCTCCACCTGGTCCACTTGTATACCTAAAAATTAATCCAAATAAACACATTACATTATTTTCACATAATTAACAACAATCATAGGCACTTTTCATAATTAATGAAAATTATGGATGTTACACTATAAATAGGAGATTTATTTTTATGTTAATGTAACAAAACTAGAGAGCTTGTTATGTGAGTTAGGGGATATCCGGGGGGAGACCCGAGGGATACGAGGGAAGACCCAGGGCATCTGGGAGGAGCAGAGGATATTTGGAAGATACTGAGAGAGCTGTGAGCTTGAGCACATTAGTTGTTATTGAAGTTTAGGGTTAGAAAATTATCGAGTTGTAGTTGTAACAATTTTCTACATAGTGATATTTGTTTCTCTTGTCGTCCTGACGACCGTGATTTTTTTTCCTATTTTGGGTTTCCACATAAATCTTGTGTTTGTGAGATTGGGTTGTGCTTCTTTCATCTTATTTTTCCTATTTATATATTATTTATTTTGTGGTGGATATTAGGTAAAGCTTCCGCTCAAACGTTTTTTTTTTCCAACACAAGCTCAGGGTCAAGTTATGGTATTGCAGGCTCAGGTGGCTCAGGTTCAAGTTCTGATACTACAATAAGATCATCAAGATCTGGTATTGTAGGGTCTACTGCAATAGCTGTAGTTTAGGCATCAACTTCAGGGTCCTTCAAGTTATCTTCAGAATCCTGCAGTTCAGGATTGAGCAATGTGATCACAATGCCAAGTAGTCAAGGGACAGTTATAACCGTCACTAACATAATGAAAGCTGGAAACCATAATCTAGTACATGAGCATTTTTGTGTATCAAGTAGGACTGGCAAAGTGTGCAATGATCATCAATCCTTATGATCACAGAAGTAAGAAGAAGAAGAAGAAATTGAGAGCCTATCAAGTTAACATTTCAGCTGATTAGTTAAGAGATTAGCTGACATGGACTTAGTTGATTAGAAGAATTATAGAGATTGTTTCCAATTGTAAACATAGAATTGGATCAAAGTATTCTGTTTGAGTTTGTTACATTTCTGTTTAGAGAAGCTGGCATGCATGTATGTATAAATACTTTGTGTATTCGGTTAAGATTAATGAGAAGCAATAGTGCACAACTTGCATGTTGAGCTTAACATTTCAATAATGGCAGATTTTCCCATCCTGATCATCTTACATCCTTTGTTCTGCAAAGCTGATTTTGCTTGTGATTTTAATTTGTTTTTAATTTTCACAAAGTTCATCTCAAGTCTTTTATAGTTAAAGATCCTTAAGAGATCTTAATTTAATGTTATTTTAAATTCTTTCACAATTATATTAATTTGTTTGGGTAAGGTCAGCAAAATATGATTTTTTTTTCCCTAATCCTTAACAAACCATTTCACTAGAAGCTCTCCATTATCTTATATATACTCTAGAGCTTTAGATTGCATTTCGAGTATAAAATAGAAAGGTACAACATTATTCCAAACAGATCTAGTTAGTTTGATATGCACATCCCTTTTGCTTACAATATCGCAGTCTTGGTCATCCTAGAGATGTACCTTCCCTAGATAACTTTGCTCATAATTCGCCGGAATTTCTTTGCTTGAGTAGCGTGAAACGATGACCCAGAATCTAGCACACATGACCTACTCTCTAATGAACATATGAGACTATCATCAGATTCCTCAAAAATAATGTTGGCCTTCGTCTGACCTTAACTGTTTTTCCTGGCACTTTTACATTCAACTTGATAGTGCCCCCATCTTCCTACAATTCTAGCTTTCAATATCTTTCTTACCTTTTAGAATTGGAAGAACTTTGACGATATCTGGACTTGGACCTCGCAGATCTCTGTTTGGATTTACTAAGCTGATTACCCTTATCCTTATTTCTGCCCCTGCCTATACTTTTCATGCTTATGGCCGATGATGACTACTCGTCCCCCCCCGGTTCTGATATTCTCAGTCGTGATTATATCCATGACTTCCAGAAATTTCATCTTCGCTTTCCTGAATGAAGTACTGATCAACTGAACCCTTCCCTCCCAAATATCTGGCATCTGTCCTAGATTTAGTTGATCGGTGATTTTGTTGAAGACATTCAGATACTCCTTGAAATTACTGGTTTTAGACATATTTAAGGCAAACAACTTCTTAATTTACTAGATGTACCTTGTTAACCGCAGACTGCAGACGGTTGTTTGTACATGTTGGCTAATGCACTCATAAGTGACATTGAAGGTCATTATTCTTGACAAACTGAGTCGAATCACTTTCAATGCCTTGTGGTCTAGAACCCACCAATCTTCTTCCTCTATGGTTTCTGCCTTTACTCCTTTTAGCGGTTTATACAGTACTTTTTGGTATAGATAGTCCTCCATCTGCATCCTCTAGAAACTAAAGTTCAACCCGATGAACTTCTCCACCCTATATAAATCCCTCTTCGATCCCATGACTCCTGATGAAATCGATAATGTTGACTTTGAGTTTTGTGTTTTGCAAAACCTAGGCTCAACCAGGCTCTGATACTAGTTGTTAGGAATTATACCGAATCTCAACATAGCGGAAATACAAATCTGTATGCAAATACACACAAGCCACAACACAACAAGCCATAACACACACAAGCAACATAATCAAACGAAAAAGAATCGGAAAAACTTTCCTACATCCACGGAGCCGCCTCCTTCTGCTTGCTCGACCTATTGCCGTAACCACCTGGTTGCGCGAGTCCCTTGACCTACTGCCCTAACGTAGCTGATTCTGATTCAGTCTTCATCACCCAACAGCGACAATTTTTAGGTTGTTGGAAACTATGCATCAGTCACATAGTATTGGGTTAGTTTACTTGATGAAAACAAATGATAAATTAAATTTTATCATTTTGTTAAATGTAGTAGAGCAATTGAGCGAAGCTTTCTAGCTGCCTGCATTGACTAAAGAAATCAAACAAAGGCGTTTTTAATATGATACAAGTGAAAGTAGAATATTTTTATAATTTTATTACTTATATTTATCTATCCTTATTAATATTTTAGGTAAAGAGTATTTTCGTCCTTGACAAAGTGTGTTTTGTATTTTCTTTATTTATGTTAATGTCTCATAATGTCCAAATTATTAAAGTAAAAGTAAAGAAAATACTTACAAATACTTTAGTAATAAAATAATTAAAAAATTGACAGTTATCAAGCCTTTTATAGTTTTTTTTTTTCAAGGGTAAAGTCTTTTATAGTTAAAAGATCCATAAGAGATCAGTAAAATTCTTTTACAATTATATGATTTTTTTTTTTTTAAAATCCTTAACAACCATCTCACCTAGAAACTTCTATTATCTAAGGATAGAATGCACTAACCACTTAAACCATTTCAAATCTTTTATACGTAAAAATCCTTAAGATATCTTAATTTAATGTTATTTTACATTCTTTCACAATTTTATTGATTAGCTTCAGGTGCTTCAGGTGAGGTCAGCAAAATATGATTATATTTTTTTAAAGGGAAAACTTCAATTTAGTTATTACTTTTTAATAAAACATTATTTTTTTACTTACGTTTTCATTTTTAGTTCGCGTGGTCCCTAACGTTTTCTAAATACATCAAATTGGTCATTTGACTAATTATTTTACGGTCAACCATTACTATTTGATAATTTTACCCTTGAGGAATTAATAGAATTATAACTTGACATAAAATAAATAAAATTGAGAATTAAATTTTATTCTCTAATTTTTTTAAAATGTTAATTTTTCTAATAAAATAACTTAATTTGAATATTTTTTTAATTTTCCATTTTAAATTTTATTCTTTAAGTTTTTAAATGTTAATTTTTCCTAATAAAATAATTTAATTTGAATATGTTTTAATAGATTTTATATTTTTAAGTTTTTATAATTTAGTTTAATATTATTTTATTAATTTTTTTATTTAATTATTTTTATTATATTTTAATTATAAGGTAAAATTGTAATTCTATTAATTGAATTCTTTAAGGATAAAATTATCTTTTAAATAATTTTGTGATGGTTGACAATAAAAAATTTTTGTAAGGGGAGAAAACTAACTACACATATTGGTAAATGTGTATGGTGAGAATTGAACCTTCACCATTGAGATGGGAGGGAGACGCACTATCCACTTTATTATAAATGGATGTGCAACCCTCCGTTATCTTATATATATCTATCATTTTAGAGTTGTGGATTGCGTTCTGGGTACAAAATAGGAAGGTACAACATTTAGAAAATATTTCTATTTTGAATCAAATTAAGTGTTTTAGTTCTAACAAGATGAAGTTTCTATACTGCAGGTTTTACACAAATAATGGCGATAAATGAAATAATGGAAGATGATGGCGTTCAGCAAATTAAAGCATCTGAAGATGTTCGAAATGAGATTGGTATGATTTGCTTGACTACTTTCTAATTCTATACAATCATCATATTTTATTAAAGTTTCTTCTCTGATCATGTAATTATAAACTACAATATGTTTCGAGAATATTTTTCATATAGCGAAAAACCTTGTTCAGTATAGTACTGAAAATTGAATAAGCAAATATTAATATTAACATATATGTTAAATAATATGTGTAAACTTGTGCTTAATTATTTTAGCTTGACATATAGATCTGGAAACCAGAAAAAGATATGCGGATTTATATGTAGCTGCATTAGAAGGTGATTGGGGCAAAGCTGAAGCAATTTATAAGGATTACCCAGACGATGCTGTAGCTAGTCTCCCTGACCTAGGAAACAACGCTCTCCAATTAATTTTGTGAAACAACTGGTCATGAGCAATTATATGAAAGAAAATGATTTAGAAAAGAAAAATCATGACGGAAATACAGCTTTTACTCTTGCTGCTATGTCCGGAAATGTACAACTTGCTCTGTTGATGATCGAAAAGAATAAGAAATTAGCAATGATCCGTAATGGAAAAGAAGATAATTTGGGAATGTTACCTGTTCAAATGGCTGCTTTGTTAGGCCTGAAGAAGATGGTAAACTACCTTTACAAAATCACCAGGGAAGAATTGAAGAATGAGGATCGCATTGAATTGCTCGTCACACTCATAGACAACGCCTCGTACGGTAAGAATCAGTTCCAAAATATTCTTGGTTTACCAGTTTTCGTCCGTAAAAGACCTGCAATGAAGATGTTGGCTTAATTTTTGTGCTACCAGATGTTGCGTTGTCGATGGTAGAAGAGCACCCTGAGTTAGCGGATTACCGTATAAAAGGAGATCAAAATAAAATTGGGGAAACGGCGTTGCATGCCTTGGCTAGAAAGCCTCTGACATTTAATGATCACTTTGACAATTCAAAGCAAGGAATTTGGAAGAGATGCTGCTGCCACCGTTAGTACTATCTTTCTAATCTTTGAATCTTTTAAGAGCATGCCTTGTTTGCTTATGTAGGATCACATTTTCATTCTCCATTTGACAATTACATGAAAAAAGTTAATTACTTTCTAGCGATGGATTGTGTGGTTTGAAATTTATTTCAAATTCCTAATTTGGCTTGCTTTATCACATATATATATACAATCACAGTTATGTGAGTTTTCCATTATCATCTCAACCTCAGTTTTTTTGCAAACTAAATATAGTTGGTTCAAACAAAACTTGCTGCAGTTTCAGGTACCATCATGGTAGAGAACAAAAAGATGGACCCGAAAGCAGTTAAACCAGTCGAACTCCTTTGGGGAACCATAGTGAAACGGCTCGATTACTTCGAAATTTCAGAGCTAATTCGAAAACCTTGGCCACTAACATACGTTGCTGCAAAAGAAGGGAATATTAACTTTCTATCTATTCTTATTCGTGACCATCTTGATTTAATATACAAAGTTGACAATGATGGATGTAGCATCTTTCATATTGCTGTCAAGTATCGTCGTGCAAATATCTTTCAACTTGTTCATCGGACACCTTGCATCAAGAATACTATAGTTGCATCGCAACGTTACCAGCTGATCAAAATCGACTCAATGTTGTATCAGGAGCCGCGCTCCAGATGCAGCGAGAGTTGTGGTGGTTCAAGATGAATTTTTATAATCTCATGAAGCTGCACACTGAAATTAATATACTTCTTCGTCTTTCGGCATCTAAATGTACAAGATTATTGTTAACATTATTGAAGGAAGTGGGAAAGCTTATGCCACCATTATATGCTGAACTCAAAATTAAACTCAAGGAAAAGGAAAAGAAAATTACAGCCCGCGAATTATTTACTGAAAGTCACAAAAATTTGATGAAAGAAGGGGAGAAATGGATGAAGAATACTGCCAATTCATGCATGATTGTGGCGACACTTATTGCCACAATCGTTTTTGCAGCAGCTTTCACAGTACCAGGCGGAATCAAAGAAGATACAGGGACTCCCAATTTCCTTGAAAAAGCCTCATTCATAATTTTTGCCATATGGGATACAATATCTTTGGTGTCATCTACTTGCTCAATACTAACATTCTTATCTATTCTCACTGCACGATATGCAGAGGAAGATTTTCTCTGGTCGTTGCCTTTAAAGTTGCTTCTGGGACTTTATACTCTTTTCATATCAATCATAGGAATGATGGCAGTCTTTTGCACAACTTTATTCATCGTCTTCATTGAGGGAACGAAATGGCCTGCTGTTCTGGCTCTTGCACTTGCTCCTATCCCGATCATCGTCTTCATTTTGCAGCAAATACGCCTCTTTCTCGATGTTGTTTGGTTGATGTCTTTATCTAATTCTTTCTTCAAGAAAATTCAAAAGTGCTTTTCTACTTCTACTCTTTAAGGGAAAGCAATTGAAGAGGGATCTTTAGTATATAATTAACCTATTATTGGGTTTGCATTATCTTGTAAAACAAAATCTGTGGCTTTAGTTGTGAGAATTAAGTTTACCTTTGGTGTATTGTATTGGATTGAATAACAATTACGATTGTTTTTAGGTTATATTATAGTGCATTGTAATGAATTATATTTATATCCCATGACTCCTGCTGAAATCTATTAGAGTAATAAATATATGTATTATTCATGTATTACTATTTATGTAATTAATTAGTTTTGCAAGGTTAGTTTAGTCTTTTTATTAGTTTGTATATATATTCTTCTTTCTTGTAACCTAACACTATTCTTCAATGCAAGGAAACCCTAATAGTTTTCTCTCTCAAATCTCTCTCAATTGTTCTTCACTTTGTTCTTCATTTTCTTTAGATTGTTCACATGGTATCAGAGCTTTGGAACTTAGTTTGATGTCATCCACAGCTTTCGCGGATCCAACTTAGTTTGATGTCTCTCAAAATTTTTTCGATCTGTTTTCGCATCGCATCGTACTGGTATTCCTCCCGCATCTCTTCGATTTTGATAATTTTTGGATTTTCGTATGAATTGCAGTTTTTAGGGTTTCACAGATTTTGCATTTGGGGGTTTTTGTTGTATTTTGCATCTGTTGAATTTTGTTTGATAGATTATTGTGATTTTATAATGGATGGTGGTAGAGAGGATTCACTTCAGGCCATTAGTGCAAAATTAGATGGCAGAAATTATTCTTATTGGAGTTATGTGATGAAGAATTTTCTAATTGGGAAAAAGAAGTGGAATTATATTTCGGGTGCATCTATTAAACCCACAGATGATAAGGTAGAGAATTTTGCACAGCTTGTTGAGAATTGGCAAGTAGATAATTCGAAAATTATCACATGGATAAACAACTCTGTTGAGCACTCCATAGGCACACAATTAGCAAAGTATGACACTGCTAAAGAGGTGTGGGAACACTTGTCCAGACTGTATACACAGTCTAATTTTGCAAAGAAATATCAGTTAGAATCTGATATTCGAGCTCTTCAACAAAAGGATATGACTGTACAAGAGTTCTATTCTGCAATGTCAGATCTTTGGGATCAATTAGCTCTTACAGAATCTGCAGAACTGCGAGCATGTGCACCTTATATTGCTAATAGAGAGGAGCAACGTTTAGTTCAGTTCTTGATGGCTCTCCGTGATGATTTTGAGGGCCTTCGTGGCTCAATATTGCATCGTTCTCCGCTTCCTTCTGTTGATTCAGTAGTGAGTGAACTCTTGGCTGATGAGATACGCCTCAAGTCTCAGTCAGGAAAAGGAATTCTTCCAATACCTACTCAGTCAGTTTTGGCAGTCCCATCTAGACCTCATGCTTCCTATGAGAACAAACCATACTCAAGGGTTGGGTTTGATGAATGCAGTTTTTGTAAGCAGAAGGGTCACTGGAAGTCTCAATGTCCTAAATTGGGCAATAGAGCGCAGCAATCACAACAGCAGAAATATCAGTTCAAGCCTCCACAGTTTGTCAACCAATCACAACCACGGACATATCGACCTCCACAATTTAACACTGCAGCATTTGTGCCATCACCAGATTCCATTGGATTTGGATCACCATCCTCAACTCCCACACTTGCATCCCTTTCTGAACAACTTCAGAAACTTATTGCTGCACAGTCGCATGCTATGTCTGTCTCCTCTCCGATAGGTCAGTCGCCTCCTAGTACTTCAGGTATGTCTTCCTCCGTATGGGTTTTAGATTCGGGAGCCTCACATCATATGTCTCCTAATTCGAAATTTTTTGTTTCTTTATGTCCTGTATCATTTACTTCTGTTACAACTGCTGATGGCACTCCTATGCCATTAGCAGGAGTTGGTTCAGTTGTTACATCTCAGTTATCTCTTTCTAATGTCTATCACATTCCTAAACTTACAATGAATCTTGTTTCGGTTAGTCAATTGTGTGATTATGGTTACTCAGTGTCCTTTACTTCTACTTCTTGTCATGTGCAGGATCTACAATCCAAGAAGCTGATTGGGATAGGCCGTAGAAGTGGGGGATTATATGTTTTGGATGAGCTGAAGCTACCAGTATTTGCAGCTCCCAGTGTTGATTTGTCTTCTTTTCGCTTGTGTCCTTCATCCTCTAGTTTTTATTTATGGCATTCTCGTCTTGGTCATGTTTCAGCTTCCCGTTTGAGATTCTTAGCTTCAATGGGAACCTTAGGGAATTTGCAAACTCATGATATTTCAGATTGTAGTGGTTGTAAACTTGCTAAATTTTCTGCTTTGCCTTTTAATCGAAGTAACTCTTGTTCTCTTGCACCTTTTGACTTAATTCACTCTAATGTATGGGGGCCTTCTCCAATTGCTACAAAAGGAGGGTCTCGATATTATGTTTCGTTTATTGATGATTGCACTCGTTTTTGTTGGGTTTATCTTATGAAACATCGTTCTGACTTTTTTAGCATTTATAGTAATTTTCGAGCTCTTGTACAAACTCAACACTCTGCTGTTATTAAGTGTTTTAGATGTGACTTAGGTGGTGAATATACATCTAATAAATTTTGTGAATTACTTGCTTTGGATGGAACTGTTCACCAATCTTTTTGTACAGACACTCCTGAACAAAATGGTGTTGCTGAAAGAAAACATAGACACATTGTTGAAACTGCTCGTTCTCTTTTGTTGTCTTCTTCTGTTCCTAGTGAGTTCTGGGGAGAAGCAGTTCTTACTGCAGTCCATGTCATCAATAAAATCCCATCGTCTCTCACTTCAGGTTTGTCCCCTTTTGAAAAATTATATGGGCATGCTCCTGATTATTCTCTCTTGCGAGTTTTTGGCTCTACTTGTTTTGTCCTTCGTCCTCATGTAGAGCGTACAAAATTATCGTCTCGCTCTGCCATTTGTGTGTTCCTTGGTTATGGTGAGGGACAAAAGGGATATCGTTGTTTTGATCCTGTTTTGAAAAAGTTATATGTATCTCGTCATGTTGTGTTTCTTGAACATATACCTTTCTTTTCTATTCCTGCTGCTGCTCACAATGTCACCAAATCTGATCTCATTCATATTGATCCATTTTCTGATCATACTGATAATCTCTCTCCGCAGGTTCCTTCTAACACAGCTTCTGATTCCTCTATTGTTCCTATAGTTCCTTTTCCACTCCATTCTTCTCGCAGGGCTCGCACAATTGATTCTGCAGATACTGGTACCTCATCGTCTCCTGTTGATACTCCCTCTCCACCTACAGTCTACCCAACACCTTCTGCCATTGTGGATCCTTCTCCTCGTTATCCTCAGCGTACTCGTAAGTCTACTCAACTCCCAGATTTTGTTTACTCTTGTTATTCCAATTCTTTCTCTTCCTTTTTAGCATCAATTCACTCTCTCTCTGAGCCCTCATCCTATAAAGAGGCAGTTCTTGATCCACTGTGGCAGCAAGCTATGAATGAGGAACTTTCTGCTTTGCATAAAACAGATACTTGGGATTTGGTTTCTTTACCGCCTGGTAAACGTACAGTTGGTTCTCGTTGGGTATATAAGATCAAAACGAAGTCTGATGGGTCTGTTGAGCGTTACAAAGCTAGATTGGTTGCAAAGGGGTTCTCTCAACAATATGGTATGGACTATGAGGAGACCTTTGCCCCTGTTGCAAAGATGACTACTGTTCGTACTCTTATTGCAGTTGCATCTATCCGTCAGTGGCATATCTATCAGATGGATGTCAAAAATGCTTTCTTGAATGGTGATTTGCATGAAGAAGTGTACATGGCTCCACCACCTGGTGTCTCCCATAATCCTGGAGAAGTTTGCAAGCTTAAGAAATCTTTATATGGTCTCAAACAGGCTCCTCGAGCTTGGTTTGAGAAGTTTTCTACTGTTATCACTTCTCTTGGGTTTTCTTCCAGTAATCATGACTCGGCTCTTTTTGTCAAATGTACCAATGCTGGTCGTATTTTGCTCTCTCTATATGTTGATGATATGATTATTACTGGTGATGATGTTGATGGGATTGCAGTGCTAAAGTCAGAATTAACCCGTCAATTTGAAATGAAGGATCTGGGTTCTCTGCGGTACTTTTTGGGTATAGAAGTTGCAGTTTCTCCGAAAGGTTATCTTCTCTCTCAGTCCAAGTACACCACTGAAATTCTTGAGCGTGCCCCTCTCACTGATACTAGGACTGCTGATACTCCATCTGAGCTCAATGCTCGGTACTCTCCTTCTGATGGTACTTCCTTGTCAGATCCTACATTGTATCGCACTATTGTCGGCAGTCTAGTCTACCTTACTATCACTCGTCCAGATATTGCCTATGTTGTTCACATTGTCAGTCAGTTTGTTGCCTCTCCCACTACCATCCATTGGGCAGCGGTCCTTCGTATTTTACGGTATCTACGGGGTACTATCTTTCAAAGTCTTCTACTTCCGTCCACCTCGTCCTTACAGCTGCGTGCCTATTCTGATGCTGATTGGGGCCATGATTCCACTGATCGTAAGTCTGTTACTGGTTTCTGTATCTTTTTGGGTGATTCTCTTATTTCATGGAAGAGTAAGAAACAAACTGTTGTTTCTAAATCTTCTACCGAAGCAGAGTATCGTGCTATGGCATCTACTACCACAGAGATTGTTTGGTTACGCTGGTTACTAGCTGATATGGGTGTTCATCTTTCCCACCCAACTCCGATGTTTTGTGACAATCAGAGTTCTATTCAGATTGCTCATAACTCAGTTTTTCATGAACGAACCAAGCACATTGAGATTGATTGTCATTTTACTCGCCACCACCTTAAGCATGACACTATTACATTGCCGTTTGTTCCTTCTTCCTTGCAGCTTGCAGATTTCTTTACCAAGTCGCATACTATTTCACGTTTTCGTTTTCTCGTTGGCAAACTCTCGATGCTTTCTGCTGCCGCATCGTGAGTTTGTGGGGGGATATTAGAGTAATAAATATATGTATTACTATTTATGTAATTAATTAGTTTTGCAAGGTTAGTTTAGTCTTTTTATTAGTTTGTATATATATTCTTCTTTCTTGTAACCTAACACTATTCTTCAATGCAAGGAAACCCTAATAGTTTTCTCTCTCAAATCTCTCTCAATTGTTCTTCACTTTGTTCTTCATTTTCTTTAGATTGTTCACAAAATCAAGAACATTGAATTGTTTCTAAGTTTGCAAAAACCAAAACCGGACTCTGATACCAGTTGTTTGGAAATCTCCTTGTGCAACGAAATAAAACCAACACAAACTCACACATAAAACCACAACATACAAGCACAAAAGAAGAACGAAAAACAATAATGAGGCAAAGGACTTAAATGTGGTTTGGCAATCAAATTAATTTTTTTGAAGTGCACCTGCACTCAATCCACTATATAAAGAGTGATTACAAAGTTTCTCACGACAACACTCATTATTTCTCTTCCGTAATCTACCTTTGCCACTTTTCTCTCTCTTATTTCTCTTATGTTTTTCTCCGTATATTTCTCTCATAATATATGGGTATATATACTAAAACATAGGGCTATATCACCCTAAAACAATCCAAGACTAATTAGGAAAGAAAACCCAAAAAATTTGTCTTGATCGAATCAAGATTCTCTGCCGCAACCTATGGCGCGATCCACAAGTCGCACCTCCTTGGTTGCGCTGCTCACTATCAGAAACCTGCTATGAGGCACGCGACCTGTGGCTCGACTCTTAGGTCGCATCTCTGGGTCTCACTCCTTTCTGCCCAAAACTACCGAAAGACCTGTGACTTGTGGCGCGAACCACAAGTAACGCCACCCAACTCGCGATGCTCACTAACTAGATACGAATCTTGGGTCAGACTTCACATCCTAACAACTCAATAATAATTTTTCGTATTATCATATTGAGGTTGTGAGTTCAAATCGTATTTCTATCTTCAAATTCAAAATTTGTAGTTCAAAACAAAAATGTTCATACCTTTATTCTAAGTGTCTTGCAGTTGTTTCTATCAATCCATTTATGTCTTTAGTTTCTACCTAGGTGAAATATGAAATTCTAACACTATTTGTCAAGTTAAAAAATTGCCAACTAATCTGGTTCTAACAAACTTGACCTTAGTGGCTCGGTGAGAATACAATTTAGAGGAATGCTATTGTCAATCTCCTAGATATACTCGTTTGGATAATTGACATTACAGTTTAGTATATTAAATAAATAAAAAATAAAAATTGACCTGCAGGTTGGTTGCAAACAGTCATGGCCACTTGAACCGAATTGGCGGTTCCGGTTCATTTTTTTGATTAACCGGGACCGGGACCGTGGAGGTCCCAATCACGGTTCCGGCTGGAACTGGGGAGGAACCTCCGGTTCTGGTTCCTCCCTGGTTTTTTAGAACCGGCGGTTCAACAGCTGATTCCAAACCGGTCCGGAACCGGAAAAATTTAAAAAATTAAATAAAATTTAAATTTATAAAAAAATTTAAATATATAAATAAAAGGGTTCATTTGTTCAACTTCAACAATAAATTTATTACGATAATAATAATATCATAAAACTATAAAATTAAAAAAAAATTAAATATATAAATAAGAAATTAGTTAATTATGACATATATAAAAAAAAAATTAAAAAATGGGTACTGGATTGCAATAAAATAACGATAAAATTGAAATAAAATTATGATAATATCATAAAACTATAAAATTAAATAAATAAATAAGAAATTAGGGCTTGCACTTAATTTTACCTCAATTAAGCTGCCTATGTATCCTCTAGGAGGAATCAAAGCCTACGTAGTTCTTTTACCTGTTATGTTTCGGAGGTGATCAATCGTCGCTTGTTCCTTCGATAGCCGTTGTATCGTCGTTGGTGTCGAAGAATCATTGTCGTCGGACACAAGATCCAATTCTTGCTGCCGGTATGAGGCCTTGGTCCAGTTGTCAACACAGACCTGAATCTATAATGAGTTAGGACTGAGCAATGCCCGTCTCTTGTCAAGAACATTGCCACCTGCACTAAATTCCTGTTCGACTACCGCGGTCGAGCCAGGGGTTCTAAAAATTTGCTTGGCAATGAGGGCCAAAATTGGAAAGTTAGTTTCGTGTTCCCTCCACCAATGTAGGATGTTAATGTCTTCGCTGTCCAAAAACTCAAAAGAGGTGTTCATGTAAAGATCAACCTTTGAAACATAGGTTGATGAAGACGAAGAACTCCCCTGTGCCCTTGATTTTTTGGACAACATGCTTGACCCCAACTTCCTTAATGAGGGAAAGCGAGAACGAGAATGACTACTTTAGCTTGCATTCGGTTGCTGAACATTAATGTTCAGCGAGGGACCGTATACAGAACGATATTTGTCATACATTGAATAAAATAATTGCCTAACATTATTATATAAAGCACTAATATCTACGTTATGTAGCCCTAGAGATTCATAATAAAGTGTTAAATATTCATATAAACTATCAAATTTACACCTAGGATAAAAAACTGAAGCAATAGTATAAATCGAAGGAATGTCCCTATAATAATTTAACCATCTATCTCTCATTGCAGAAACACATGCAGATAGTTCCAATACTTGTGCACATTCATTAAGTGCATCTACAATATTAATGGCTTCACATAAAAATAAATGTGAAGTTGGATAATATATACCGGATAAAGCGTTAGTTGCATTATGAAAAACTTTTAAAAGCATGCAAATTTTAGTACAAACGTCCCAATGATGAGCATACAAATTAACGCTACTAACATTATGCTGCGTAAATCTAACTAATAATTCTCTATAGTCATAGCTTTCACAAAGAAATTTATATGTGGAGTTCCAACGAGTTGGAACATTACGGGAAAACCTAATTGGATGTTTCCCGTTAAATTTACAATACCTAGCCCATTGTTTTATAGTGCTAGGATGTTTCCATAAATAATATAGGGCATCCCTAATTGATGTAATCCATTCTTGAAGTGTTTGCAAACCATGTTGTACATATATATTTAAAACATGGCAAACACATCTTTGATGAAAAAATCTGCCGCTAGAGTAGGGTTGACACAATTGAATTACTTGTGGAACAGCGGCAGTATTGTTTGCAACATTATCAAAACTAATTGCAAAAATTTTAGTTTCAATACAATATTCTTCAAAAATAATTTTCATTAATTTGTAAATATTATCGGCAGTATGGGTGTCGTCAAAAACTCTAAATGCAAGAATTCGTTTTTGCAACTTCCATGATTGGTCAACATAATGGCAAGTAAGTCCTAAGTATGAATGTTTTTGCCAATGATCGCTCCAGAAAATTTGGTATTGTCCTCGGCTACGCTTATGCTGAGCTTCGACTGGATGCTTGGTGTTGATGTACTTCCAGTACTTCCCGTACCCTTCGGATTTGTTTCACTTAAAATCTTTATTGCAATAGTTGCAAGTCACCACAACTTCCCCCGATTCATTCTCCACCCTCCTCATATGAACTTTAAAAAGTTCAGATTTATAGTTTGCCAAATTTGGCTGTGGACCTTGTACGGTTACACTTGGGGGGGAGGGTTTTCACAAGAGGGACCAGGGGCCCCAAAGGGATGGGAATGAGAATACTGAGGAGTAAAATTAGGAGAAGTATCATTACCAAATATTACCTCCTCAAATTCTCTCTGTTGTAGGTAGTCAGCAAAATTTATATCGTTGAAATTTAATTCTGAGCCGGCGGCACGGTGGCTCTGCACTTCTTCAGCATTTAAATCTGGTACCTGCTCAATGTCTCTGCTGGAAACAGACCTTCTGAAAACGGATCGTTTGCCTCCGAAAATAGACGGTCTTGATTGTGATGGCATTATAAATTTATAATGGTAAAGTATACAATTTAAATAAATAACAAAAATAATTGCAGTATTGAAAAATAAGAACAAGATTGAGAGAATAACTGAATGAGACTTTGAGAGAATTAGAGAAAAATTGAGAGAATGAGAGAAATATTAAGAGAATGAGAGAATGAGATTGAGAGAAAATGGTGTGAATTGAATTGAAGAAGAATGGGGTTTATATAGTTTTTTGGGTTGGGGAGAAAAATAATATTTTTTAAAATTTAGGGGGTCGTAATTTTATAGGGATTTTATGGTAATTTTACACCAAGGAGCCGGTGGCCGGATGGGCAATGGCTCCTTGGGTGGCAGTGTCAGGCTCCTTTTCAGGCCAACGGCCACATTTGATTTTTTTTTTATTTTTTTTTATTTTTTTTTTAAATTTAAATTTTTAAAAATTAAAAACCGCCCAAGAACCGGAACTGCCGAAACCTGGCGGTTCCGGTTCTTTTCTTGAAGCTAACTGAAACCGAGACCTTGGGTCCCGATTCCGGTTTCCAGTTCCGGAATCGGTTTTTAAATCAATCACATAGAAATGATTTATTAGTCTATTAAATGAGAAGAGCTGCATTGACTTTAAGTGATTGGTTCAAATATGTTAAACAGTAGACTTGAAAGTTCCAAATTTTGTTAAACAGTAGTATTACTGCTCAAAACTTAACGTTCATGGCTAGCTGTTGCCTGTGGAAGTGAAAATTAAGCATTTTCTTGGTAAACAAAGCCCAGGTATGGTTCACCTGTTTTTATCTGTGATTTGTTTCCTCATTCTGGTACCAGATTGGTTTATATAGACAAGTATATCTTATAGTAAATCAAAACAGATCATTGTTGAATATATGTAGTTTTGTAGTGTAGGTGTCTTGTTTCTTTAGACCAATATTCAATATTGTTATTTTTGTTAAATTTTAAAAATGTTTTAGTTTTTCTACATTAAATATATTTTCATATGATTGAATTCATCGAATTCAAGCCAATTGAATTTAAGAATAATTGGATCGAATTGACTTGAATTTTGCTCTAAAATTAGATCGGATCCGATTCCAATTTCTACAATATAATTGGATCAGCTCACATTTGGATAATGCAAAATCGAATGAATTTGATCCAATGCACACCCCTCCTAGAAACGTCCATTATCTTATTTATATACATGCACGTGTTTATATATGTTTTAAACGTCCATTATCTATATTGTCGTATTATTGTGATCATGAGCAAGATTACCTAATGCTTACAATACTTGATATCCGATACCCAGTCTAGTAATTATTTCAGCTCTAACAAAATGAAGTGTGGTGTAGGTTTACAAAATGTCGATAAATGAAACAATGGGAGATGATGGCATTGAACAAATTAAGATATCTGAAGATGTTCGAACTGAGATTGGTATGATTTGCTTATAACTATGCATTGCTTGAGTACTTTTTCATTCTATTCACTCATCATATTTTAAAATGTTTCTTCTTTGAGAAAAGAAAACATAGCCTTCAAATTATTGAAATGTTTTTGAAAATAGCCCCACTGGAAAGTTTTTTTTTTTAACCAAAATTCCTTTAATACCTACGACCCCTTCAATGCACTAAAACAATAAAAAAAAAATAAAGAGAAAGGATTTTGAAGTTAGAAGAAAATTAGGGTCAATTAGAGAGAAACAATAGGCCGAATTTAAAGAAAGAAAAGAATTCAAACTAGTAAAAGAAGCCCATTAAATCCTAAAGACATAAACCCACTGAGAAAAGGAAATTGTGTAGACTGAGAATACAACGCTAATCAATTGATGCAGCAAAAGTAAACGAGAAAGACAAATAACACTTTATGTCAAAAAAAAAAAAAAAAAAAAAAAAAAAAGAAGAAGAAGACAAATAACACTAAAAACGAACAACCAACGCTAAGTCTTGTTGATTCCTCATAATACAAAGAACTTAGATGAAAATATTGAGATAAACTCAAGAAAATTTTTATTGATAATCAATTGCCTCTAATTACAATAATTTTAAGAAAAAAATTAAGAACATGTTTGGTACATGAGATTGGATTGAATTTGACAAAATCCAGTCCGATCCTATTTACTCCATTAATACTACCCAGGAGGGACTATGAGTCTCATCTTTGAGCATGGGACTCATTCCTTGCTTTTGTCTTTTTTGTTTCTTTTTTTATTGAATTATTTATATATACATTTTTATATTTATAAAATAAAAAATAAATATTATTTGTAATATTTAAATATTTATTTTATTTAAAATATAATTTGTTAAATTTTTTAATTTTTTAAAAATTATTTTAATATAATTTTATACTGATCAATTTTACATTATATAAAACATAAAATATAACTATATTTTATTGTATCTCATATTACACCAAATAAAACAAGAGATTTGATAGTATGATGCTTTTGTACCCCTTTCAACTTCTTATTTTTATACATTTTTAATAATTAATTAATTACTATAATATATTTTATGTAATTAATTTTAAAATATTTAACATAAATATATTTAATTTTTAAAATTTTATATTTTATTTTGATGTATTTTAAATAATTTTAATTTTATTACATAATATTTAAGGATAATTTTATTTTGTGTGAAAATTAATTTAATTCAATATTATTTTATCTAGTTTCATTCTATACCAAATAAGAGATAAATATTATTTTTAGTCAAATATATTATTTCAAAAAACTTTTGGGTCAAGACTATAGTATAGTTGATTATTTTCATTTATTAATTGGGCTTAGTGGATTGAATTATGTAATTGAATTAAAAAGGTTTAGATTATTTAAAAAAATAAAAATTAACGGAATGAACGGGTCTTAAACAAGTGATTGAGATAAAGAAAATTGAAAATGAAAATGAAAGAAAGATAACATTACATAAATGTAAATCTGGAACTTACAAAGAGGCAACTGAGCTTACAGACTCAATTTCCCCGTGACCACGGGTCAGGATTTAATAAGTCACCTAAATAATTTTGTGTCTTCATAGCTAGTTCTCAATAAACAAATAGCAATTTCACTAATAATCTGTGCATGAAAATGCTAGTTGCAATAATGCCTAATTATATTTGTGCTAATTAATATGTGAATAAAGTATATTAGCAATTATGTAATGGTATCAAAACAACCTGCTACCTATATTATCCATGTGTTGTTCTGTTATCGATCGATACATAATTGCTGATATAATTTATTCACATGATTTGTTATATTAATTAGCACAAATATAATCAAGCATTATTGCAACTAGCATCTTCATGCAAAGATTATTAATGAAGTTGCTATTTATTTATTGAGAACTAGCAACGAAGACACAAGACTATTTTATGTAGCTCTCCACGTTCAAGTCATCCCACTAGCCTTGAGTTTTCTTACCCTCTGACATCTAGGTGGCGAAAGAGGTTGTTTTGGTATTGGTTCAGCTTCACAATTCTCACCTCAATACAATGGTAGGTGCTGTCATTTGATAGGAAGGGGTTCGAGACAGCTTCGATAGAGGGATGGCCAAAGTAGTATGGCTTCCTTGATGGAGATAACACCACAACACCATCCTTAGCACCAATTAGAGTACACTGTCACGGCCTTAGTATTTTCTAAGCCAACCGTGCGGCACTTAACACACTTCCTCCCGTCGAAGAGGTTAAGTCAGCCTTAATCCCCACGAGCTAGGCAAGTAACTTGCTAGCAAACTCAAGAAAGCTTGTAGGAAGAGAGAAGAGAAGAGAGCACAAGTGTTTGAGAGAATACTTGAATGCTTTTCCAAGATTTCTAGGATGGTTTGTACAAATGAGGGGTGCCATCTATTTATAGGCACCAAAGAACATTCTAGGTCCTTACCTATCTACCATGTTCTAGAGAATTCTACAATGTACAAGAAATTCCTACAATGTACATGTTCTAGAGAATTCCAAGTCTTGAACATCCTACAAGTCTCCACAACATTCTAGAATGTCCCAAGAGCTAGACTTCTCTAGGAGCTTCTCCATCCTTCTAGGTTTCTCCACAAGGTTCACCATTCCTCTAGGTTGTTCCGGATCCTTCTAGAAAGTTCGTGACATTCTCCCCCACCTAATCCGGCGACGTCCTCGTCGTAGTCTCCTTGTGGAACTCCTCGATTTGTTTTGCAAACTGCCATAAAGCCTCCTTCGGTTCCCAAGTAGCTTCACTCGTAGGAAGTCCCTTCCATTTGATCAGGTACTCGCTACTTCGGGGAACACCCCTTTTCCGCACAACTCGATCCGCTAGGATCTCCTCCACTTCCTTGTCGTAGGAGGTTACAACGGCAGTTGGCGCCCTCGATGATTCTCCTCGGCTAGGGTCTTCCGTGTCCGCATGATAGGGTTTCAAATGACTCACATGGAAGACTGGATGGATTTTGAGCCTCGGAGGTAATTCAACCTTGTAGGAAACTTTTCTTACCTTCTTCAGGATCGGAAAGGGTCCTTCGTACTTCCTTACCAAGCCTTTGTGCACCTTCCTGAAGGCCTTGAATTGTTGGGGCAGTAACTTGACAAGCACCAAGTCTCCCACTTGAAATTCCACTTGTCGTCTCTTCCTGTCCGCCCATTTCTTCATTTTTCGCGCGGCCTTGTCAAGATAGGATCGTGCTATATCGGCTTGTTCTTGCCAATCCTTGGCCAATTTATACGATCCTGGACTCCTTCCCGTATATCCTACCATTACAGTCTGTGGAGTGAGGGGTTGTTGGCCCGTTGCCAACTCGAAGGGACTATGGTGGGTCGCCTCACTCCTCTTCAGGTTGTAAGAGAATTGGGCCACATCAAGTAACTTTGCCCAATCTCGCTGGTTGGCACTCACAAAGTGCCTCAGGTATAGCTCTAACAAGGCATTCACCCTCTCTGTTTGCCCATCCGTTTGTGGGTGAAAGCTTGTAGAGAAATGCAACTTCGACCCCAGTAGGTTGAAAAGCTCGGTCCAGAATTTCCCTGTGAAGCGCGGGTCTCGATCGCTAATGATAGTTCTTGGCACGCCCCAATACTTCACTACATCCCTTAGGAACAACCGAGCTGCCTGCTCCGCCGTGCAATCCGTAGGGGCAGCAATGAAAGTTGCATATTTTGAGAATCGATCGACCACCACCATGATCGATCCACATCCGTCTGACTTCGGTAAGGCCGAAATGAAGTCCATGGTGACACTTTCCCATGGTCTCTCGGGGATGGGTAACGGCTCTAGCAATCCTCCTGGCGATTGCTGCTCGTTCTTGTCTTGTTGGCATACAAGACAAGTCTTCACATAGGCCTCAATATCATCCCTCATGTGCGGCCAGTAGTACGTTGCCTCGAGTAAAGCCCTAGTCCTCTGTTGCCCCGGATGTCCTGCCCACTTTGTATCGTGGCACTCCTTGATCAAGTTCTTCCGCAGATTTTCGAATTTCGGGACATACAGCCGGTTTCCCACAGTGTAGAGTAAGTCATCCTGCACCCAAAACCGTTTGGTCTTCCCATCGTTTGCTAGTCCCACAAGACTCTTGCCAAGTGAGTCGTGTTGTAGCCCCTCCTTGATGAGATTGATGACTTCTCCCTGTGGCGCACTCCTCATAGTTGCAAGTTCCGCCTTGCGACTCAGTGCATCTGCCACCAAATTGGCCTTCCCGGGCTTGTACTCCAACGTATAGTCGAACTCGGCTAGGAAGTCTTGCCATCTAGCTTGCTTTGGGCTTAGCTTCTTCTGCGTCTGGAAGTAGCTAGTGGCAACGTTGTCTGTCCGAATGATGAAGTGAGAGCCGAGCAAGTAATGTCTCCATGTGCGAAGGCAATGAACAACTGCAGTCATTTCCTTCTCTTGAACGGTATACCTCCGTTCCGTATCATTCAGCTTGCGGCTCTCGAAGGCTATAGGATGTCCATCTTGCATTAGAACTCCTCCAATGGCAAAGTCAGAAGCATCCGTTTGCACTTCATAAGGCTTGGAATGGTCCGGAAGACTCAACACTGGCTCCTCCGTTACCGCCTTCTTCAATCCTTCAAAGGCTTCTTGGCACTCTTTCGACCATTCCCATGCCTTGTTTTTCTTCAACAGATCCGTGAGTGGAGCTGCCCTTGCTGAATACCCCTTTATGAATCTCCGATAATAGTTAACTAGGCCAAGGAATGACCGTAGTTCAGGAACCTTCGTGGGAGGATCCCATTCACAAATGGCTTTGATCTTCCCTTCATCCATCATGAGCACACCATCCTTGGTCTTGTGCCCCAAGAAGTACACCTCCGGTTGGGCAAAAGAGCATTTCTCCTTCTTCACGTAGAGCTCGTTTTCCCTTAAGACCTTGAAAACAGCTTGTAGGTGTTGAGCATGCTCCTCGAGGGTGTTACTATAGACCACGATGTCGTCTAAGTACACCACCACAAATCGATCCAGGTAAGGATGGAAGATCTTGTTCATGAGTGTGCAAAACGTGGCTGGTGCGTTGGTGAGGCCGAATGGCATCACTAGGAACTCGTAGGCACCGTAACGCGTCACACACGTAGTCTTTGCCTCATCGCCTTCCGCAATCCTCACTTGGTAATAACCCGACCTTAAATCAAGCTTTGTAAAATATCGAGCCCTGCCAAGCTGATCAAACAAGTCAGCAATCAAAGGAATAGGGTACTTGTTCTTGATGGTTACCTTGTTCAAAGCACGATAGTCGATGCACAATCGCATGGACCCATCCTTTTTCCTTTGAAACAGCACTGGTGCGCCATAAGGGGCTTTGGACGGTTGAATGTAGCCAGCATCCAACAAGTCCTTCAGTTGTTTCCTCAATTCCTCCAACTCTGGTGGTGCCATCCGATAAGGGGCCTTGGCGGGTGGCTTCGTTCCTGGCTCCAACTCGATCTGGTGATCCACCTCCCTCCTAGGTGGTAGTTTCTTGGGCAACTCCGCGGGTATGACGTCCTTGTACTCCTCAAGGACCTTCTTGATCTCCTTAGGTAGCTCCTCCGTTGGAACTCCATCCTCATCATGCTTTACCGCGGCCAAGTATGTCACATCTCCCTTCTTAAGGCCTTTCTTCACTTGCAAGGCCGACAGATGAGGGGTCTTCGATCCGGACTTGGCAATGGCTGGAATAATGCAAGGAGTATGTTCCAAGATAGCAACAGAACGTAGGAAGGGTAAAGGAACTACCTTGACTTGTTCGAGGAAGTCCATGCCGAGCACTACCTCGAAGTCATCCATGGGCGCGACTGTCAAGTCTATCTTCCCATTCCAATTACCCATGCTGATGCTTACTCCTCGAGCCATGCCAATAAGCGGTCTCGCCTTAGAGTTCACCGCCTTTAACCATCCGGTCTCCTTGGACACCTTCAGTCCAAGTCTCCTTGCCTCCTCCTCCGAGACAAAGGAGTTTGTAGCTCCCGTATCGACCATGACGCGGGTAGCTTTCCCGTTGATGTGTACATCCAAGTACATCAGACCCTGACTCCCTCGGGTCTTTGGGGCTGATTGGGCTTTGATGGCTGTGAGAATGCGAAGAGAGCCCATGTGAGATTCCTCCATCTCTTTCTCGCGCTCATCTACCAACGCATTGATAGCCTTGCGCTTTGGGCACTCTCTTGCCCAGTGAGGACCGTCGCAAAGGAAACAGTTGGTCTTTGGCTTGATGTCTTTCTTGCCTTGACCTTCCTTCTGCTTACCCTTGTCTTTCCCACTCGGAGGCTTGTATGGACCTTTCCCTTTGTCTCCCCCACCTTTGCCATGGTTATCTTGTGGTGGTTTCTTCTTGGGTGGTTCGCTCCTCCGGTAATCAATTAGGGATTCCGCAATGGCTATGGCTTCGGCAAGATTTTGCACATTGCGGCGTCGCAACTCTACTTCCGCCCAAGGTTGCAAGTTGTCCATGAAGTTGAATAACAACTCGTCGTCCGACATGTTAGGGACTTCGAGCATGAGATTTGTAAACTCCTTGACATAATCCCTAATTGAACCCGTTTGCTTGAGCTTCTTCAAATTCTTCCGAGCAAGATATGCAGCATCTTCCGGATAGAATTGCTTCTTAAGCTCTTTCTTAAAGTCATCCCAAGAATCGATAGTGCACGTACCTCGTTGGATGTCGGCATGTCTCCTCCTCCACCACAGAGTGGCTATATCGGCGAGGTATAAGGTTGCGGTCCGGATTTGCTCCTGATCATCCGTGATCCTGACGGCCTCAAAGTACCTCTCCATATGCCAAATGAAGTTGTCTACCTCCTTGGCATCTCGTTTGCCATCAAACTCCTTCGGCTTAGGTATCTCCTTCTTTGGAGCACCTTGGAAAGCCCCACCACTCACGGCTCTCTTGCATAAGGCCCAATCGTCCCGCATGTCTTCAAGAAGTGTCTCGAACTCCGCGAGCTTCCCCATTACCGTGTTCTCCAACCGAGCTTGGAAGATCTCGTTCCCCTCTTGCGCCTCTCGCCCTGATGTAGAGCCAAATTGCATGTCTCCCCGGAGGTCCTCGATCCTTTCCTTAAGATCGCCTATGTCCCTCTCCACGCATTGCTCCAACACATCCAGCCGTTCCCTCGAATCGGCTATAGCGAGCTCAATCCTAGCCAACCTTGACTCCAAGATTGAGGCGGCATCCCGAGATTTGTCCTTCCTCGACCTGCTTGGGTTGGCATCCCTTCCACGGCTTGGCTCTTGGACGACAACTTCCTCGACTCCTGCCATTATGCTATCTCTTCCTTGGTTGAGCAACGAGGCTCTGATACCACTTGTCACGGCCTTAGTATTTTCTAAGCTAACCGTGCGGCACTTAACACACTTCCTCCCGTCGAAGAGGTTAAGTCAGCCTTAATCCCCACGAGCTAGGCAAGTAACTTGCTAGCAAACTCAAGAAAGCTTGTAGGAAGAGAGAAGAGAAGAGAGCACAAGTGTTTGAGAGAATACTTGAATGCTTTTCCAAGATTTCTAGGATGGTTTGTACAAATGAGGGGTGCCATCTATTTATAGGCACCAAAGAACATTCTAGGTCCTTACCTATCTACCATGTTCTAGAGAATTCTACAATGTACAAGAAATTCCTACAATGTACATGTTCTAGAGAATTCCAAGTCTTGAACATCCTACAAGTCTCCACAACATTCTAGAATGTCCCAAGAGCTAGACTTCTCTAGGAGCTTCTCCATCCTTCTAGGTTTCTCCACAAGGTTCACCATTCCTCTAGGTTGTTCCGGATCCTTCTAGAAAGTTCGTGACAACACGCTCACTTCCCTTTTAGTATATCCCAAATCTATGTTTGGAGGATGTTATCATTTTGACATCTTCATTTATAATCCTCTTTAATTCAGTCTTTTCTTTGCCCTTGATTCTCTTGTCAAATGTAGATATGAAATCTACAAAAAGGCAAGCGATAACATTCACGAAACGTAGATCCGGAATCTACAAAAAGGCAAGTGAGCTTGTCACTCTAACCGGTGCTCAGGTTGGGTTTGTGGTGTTCTCACCATTGAGGAGGCCCTACTTCTTTGGCCACCCGTCTATGGAATTTGTTTGGAACCGCTTCTTAGGAGTGAACTCGCCATCAAATGATAGCACCACCCTCTTGTTAAGGGTCATGGCTAGGTAAATGTGGAACAATTTCACAGTTAGTTTCTTAGAAAATATTCAGAGGTTGAAGTCACAAATTTAACAAAATAAAGCTCTACCCATTCTCAAATATTCGGTAAGTACAGCGAACGGTCAATTACTTGTCAGTCCAATTAAATATACAAATAAATTAGTTTCTTGGAAAGTAGTTTAGGTAAAAAAAATATAATACGATATTTAACTAAATAAAGCTCGACTCATTCTCAAGTATTTGGTAAGCACAACGAACGTTTAATTAGTTGCCTATCCAATTAAATATACAAACAAATTAGGTTCTTGGAAAATATATAAATAACAAATTTAACTAAATAAAGCTCTACCCATTCTCAAATATTTGGTAAGCACCGCTCGGGGAATGGAATGGCACACTCTCTTGCTTCCCTAGCCTTTTCCTCTAAGGAGGAGTTTTGTTGGTTCAATCCTGAACCTAACTTTCTTGTTGGTCTTCTGTAATAGAAGCTTTTTTGAAATCAAAAAAAAAAAAAAAAAACTAAATAAAGCTCTACCCATTCTCAAATATTTGGTAAGCACCGCGAATGTGTAATTAGTTGCCAGTCCAGTTAAATATACAAATAAATTAGTTTATTGGCAAATGCTCGGTTGTTTAAGTAAAAAATATAAATAATATATTTAACTAAATAAAGTCCTACCCCATTATCAAATATATGGTATACACAACAAATGTTATCTAAATTCAAATAAAAATAATAAAATTTTATAATACATGGTAAGATGACAAATTAAAGAGATAAATTCGTGACGTTGCACTAATTTTCTAAGTTTCTACTCTAGTTTTAAAATCTCAAATCATGGCGGAGTTAGGGCAAAGGGCAAAGCCAATAAGGCCCAAGCCGCTTAGCACAAAAATATTCATCATATTTATTTTAAAATACTTATATATTATTCTCCAAAATTACATTTTTTTTTATTTTGTTTTTGAATTGTTATATTTTTTTGGCCTCTCCATAAATAAACTGCTAGCTCCGCCATTGTCTCAAATCATACCATTCGAAAAACAACACAACATTATTAGGAATGAGAAGCCTGATCAAGATGGTCAAACACATCGTGCTAAGCAAGAGATGCAGCTGTCTAGAGATCCTCAGCTGCACATTGATCACGCTCATCAAAGATCAGACTTCAACAGATCATCATCAAGTGAGAGTACACCATTGATTCAAGGAACAGCCATCACGCGATTGAAGTTCTTGAGAGGTTGTTAAATATGTTATTATTGGCGGGAAAGTTTGTTACAACCTTAAGAGGTGGCATCAGGTTGTTGCATTCCGTTACAAGCATGAATGCATGCTTTCTTTGTATTTTATTCAGTATATAAATACAGAGCTTAGTGTATAGTTTTATTAGGCAATTATATTGTAAAGTTTGATAAATCAATACAAGAGAATTCTCTCAATCTTCTTCAGTTTTTCATTTTTCATTTCTTTGTTCTTCGATTCTTGTGTCATTGAAACTCAAGAATCCTATCATGGTATCAGAGCATGCATCCACTGCTTCTGCTCCAGCAAAATGAAACTGCTGATGCATCACATATCACAGTCCATGGCAATACGAAGATGCCTACTCAGTTGAAGCTTGAATTGATAGTCAAGCTCAACTATAACAATTTTCTCCTATGGTGCCAACAGGTGCATGCAGCAATCAAAGGAAATCGCCTCTCTCCATTCATAGATCCATCGATTTTAGCTCCAAGTCGATTGAATCCAAATGGAACTATCAACGAGGCATACCTAGATTGGGAGCAACAGGACCAGATCTTGATGTGCTGGATCCTTTCTTCTGTGAATCAGGAGCTGCTTCCTGAGCTCGTCGGATTCAACACAGCTTGTGAAGTATGGAGCAACATAGAGATGATGTTTACCTCTCAATCAAAGGCAAACATCATGCAGTTGAAGTTACAACTTCAAATTCTCAAGAAATCAGGTTCTTCTATGTCTGATATCTCATGAAAAATAAAAGTTTAGTTGATGCTCTAGCTTTTTCTGGATATCTCATGAGTGAAGATGATAAAATCATGTATGTGCTTGGTGGATTAGGACCCAAGTATGACTCCTTTGTCATCCTCGTTACTTCTGTGCCTAATAGTTATACCTTGGCCCTTATTACTGGTCTTTTACTCATAAATGAAGTTCGAATTGATCAACATGCTCAAGTTGAGTCTTTAAATGTCAATATGGTTATTAGCAAGAAGTCTAGTAGTGGACATCCAGCAAGAAGAGGTCAGTTTCAATGACAGTTTCCAAACAACAATGGCAGAGGATCACCTGTACAAAACACAAACAATAATAATGGAGGAAGGAAAGGCCGTGGTACAGGAAGAAACAACAACTTCAACAATAGGTTGCCATTCCAAATCTGTCACAAGATTGGTCATGGGGATTTTCAATGCTACTATAGGTTTGATCAATTCATTCAAGCATAAAATCCAGTTGTTCCTCCACCACAGAATGCTCCAGGACGGTCTCTTCTCTCCACATAGTGCACATATGTCAACAATGATGGCCTCACCTGAGACAGTTGCTGATCCACTTTGGTATCCAAATAGTAGAGCAACAGACCATTGTACTCTAAATAGTAACAATTGGCTCAACAATGTTGAATATCAAGGCAAGGAATGAATCTTTATGGGGAATGGTACAGGTCTTAAGATCCAATCTATTGGTTTTAATGCTTTTGTTTGTGATAAAAACAAATTGCTGCTTAGAAATATCTTGCACATACCTCACATAACAAAAAAATCTAATGAGTGTGTCTAAGTTTGTGAGAGATAACTCAGTTTTCATTGAATTTCATCCCTTTATTTTGTCTTGTGAAGGATCCAATTTCGAAGAGGGTTCATCTTCGAGGTGTGCTTAGGGATGGTCTCTATGTGTTTGATCATCAACTTCACACATCTAAGGAGACTAGTCTTGCATCACACAATTCATCTGCTGCTCAGCATAATTCTTTCTTTTTTGTTAAAAATTATGTTGATACTGTTTCATATTCTGCTGCACCTCATTTGATTATATCATCTACTTGTAAGTTGTAATATCATGTTCTTTTTTTACAGCAACCCTTGCAGTCCTTGCCAATACCATAGCAGCCTCAGCATTATTCACAGCAGTCCTTGCGAACACCACAGCAGCCTCAGCAGCCCTTGTAGGATCATTCATTTGTTCCTTCCTCAGCAGGAACTCAACTTCAAGTTCAGCAACCTTTAAATCAACATCTTATGGTGACAAGATTCAAGGTTAGAATTTTCAAATCAAAGGCTTAGATTGCAACTTGTGATGATGAAGAGCCTCCAACTGTGCAACATGCCCTTAATCATCCTGATTGGTTTGCTGTAATGTAGGCTGAATTTCAAGCTTTACAAAAGAATCACACTTGGTTTTTGGTGTCACCTCATTTTGGAAGAAAGATTATTGTTTAAAGTGAACAAAAATGATGATGGGTCATTGTTGAAGCATAAAGCTAGACTTGTAGCAAAGGGTTTTCACCAAATTAAGGGATTTGATTTTAATGAGACTGTTAGCCCAGTTGTAAAGCCAGCTACGGTTCGTGTTATTGCCTTCATTGTTGTGACAAGAGGTTGGCAGTTGAGGCAGTTGGATGTCAATAATGCTTTCCTCAATTGAGTCATAGAGAAAGATGTTTACATGACACAACCTCCTGATTTTGTTAACACTAATTAGCACCTAGTTTGCAAACTCCATAAGGCACTCTATGACTTGAAGCAGGCACCTAGGGCCTCGTTTGATAAGTTTAAAGAGGCCTTAGTTCAACTAGGTTTTTTGTCATCTAATGTTGATAATTCATTATTGTTGGGATTTATGCCATAAAGCTTGTAAATGTAAACAGTTAAGGACTTAACAAGAATTGTTCAAATTATCATTCAAGTTTAAAAGCGTTTTATATTCAGTAGTACATACATATTGTGCAAGAACATCCTAGATTGCAAGATGTAATATCAAAATGAGTATATGAAGGTCATATACAAAGAGGATTCATTTTGAGATATGCAATCTAAAGAGTCCGTAGAGAGTGAACAAAGCTGAGTACTTTTTTTGTAATTGATCTACTGTTGTTGTCCGTTCTGTATAGTACGGTGGTCTTATCCTAGACTGCTCATGTAGTTGACATGAGAATGAAAGCACCTTATATGATGAGATCATATAGGATTGGGCCACGATTTATATTAATCTCTCACCAAGATCCGATAGTAGATGAGATTCATATATATCGATAAACGATGGCTATTTATAGGTGATCTTAATCCTGAGTGTCTTATCGACTCCTTTAGGTTGGATCATGGCTTCTCATTTACCATGAGTGAGGTTGATGTGAATCTCGACCAATACCTACATATCTTGGAGTTGCGTTTTGACTTATGGTTGGGAAAGTTTGAACACAATAGTGGAATTCACTCCTTCTTGATTGAAGTAAATGAGTAGTTCCCTTAAGGGTTGATTCAGGGCTTGGACAATTATGAGACCTCTCCTTCTTCCGTGAGGAAGACATGATTTAATTGTTCATTAGAGAATCAACGGTGCTTAAAGAAAAAGATATTTCTAGAGGGGTATAACGGACTTTATGACCTAGCTCTAGTTATGAACTACTTGTGGAGTATCACACTATATGTAAATAGTTATATCAATGGACGCTGATACTTCAGATTGTATAAACACGTTTACAGTTCTAATAGTGCAGCCTCGGGTTTTTAGTGGAATAACACCGAGGTTAATAATCGTGAAATATTAATTAAAGAGTTTTAATTAATATTACAAATTATTATTGGAGCTCAAAACTGTCAGTCCATTAGGTCCCCTTGCTAGCTCTTATGGTTGCTGGTAACGAGGGTCACGGTAGATTAATTAGATGGTTCAATTAATAGTGTTACAAAAGTAATATGAATTAAATAAAAGAGAATAATTAAAAAAATGTGATTATTTAATTAATTAAATATTTAATATAATAATAGAAATTAATAATTATGAATTATTAATTCTATTTATTAAGTATGAGGTTACGTAATTAAATAATGACTAGGACAAAAGAATTAAAATGATTAGATTATTTTAGTAGTCCCAAAGGTCACAGGTTCAAATGTTTAGGGAGACCAAAATAAACTAGGATTTAGAATCGTATTTGACATGGTCAAAATTAAAACCCTAAAGAACTAGTATATAAGAGTTATTATACTAGAAAAATGGACCTAACCACAAGTGAGAAACACAAAGGCAATTCAGCCACCAAAGAGAGAAGAAAATTAAAAAAGTTTTTTCTCTGACTATCTTTTTCCATGCAGGTGCGGCCGGCAATAGGGAGAAAGGGAGTTTTAGAAAAGATTTGATTACCATATAATGTGCGGAATTAGGCTTCAAAAATTTTCTTTTGAAAAACAATTTTTCAACGAGGAATGAGTTCCTGTATATACGTAGGAAAACGAATTCGGAAAACTACATAATTTTTTTCTTGATTTTCTTTTTCTGAATCTTCGATCTACCACCAGATCGTCCGAGCTATGACCCGCGATCTGACAACGTGTGTGTGGGCACATCACAATAAGAGATGGAGGTCATATGAAAAACGCGCGAAGAACTTCTTCTTTCTATGGTCGGCCGCACCTGCAGGGAAAGGAGTAAGAAATAAAAAAACTTTTCTTTTTCTTCTCTCTTTTGTGGTGGCCAAACCCTATTTTCTTTTTCACTTAATGTGTTGTCAATTTTTCTAGTATCATAACCCTTATATACTAGGTCTTTAGGGTTTTAATTTTAACCAAATCAAAATAAGATTCCTAATCCCTTTTATTTTAATCTCCCTAAAGAATTTAATAATTGACTATTATGACTTTTAAAATAATCTAATTATTTTAATTCCCTTGTCCTAATCATTTTTTAATCACATGATCTTATATTTAATAAATAGAATTAATAATTCATAATTATTAATTTTTATTATTTTATTAAATATTTAATTAATTAAATAATCATATTATTTAATTTATTCTCTTTAAATTGTATAACTTTTGTAACACTATTAATTGGATCATCCAATTAATCTACCGTGATCCTCGTTACCAATAACCATAAGGGCTAACAAGGGAACCTAATGGACCCACAGTTTTGAGCTCCAATAATATTTAGTAATATTAATTAAAACTGTTTAATTAATATTTTATGATTATTAACCTCGGAGTTATTCCACTAAAAACCCGAGGCTGCACTCTCAGAACTGTAGACATGTTTATATAATCTGAAGTCTCAGCGTCCATTGATATAACTATTTACATACAGTGTAATCCTCCACAAGTAGTTCATAACTAGAGCTAGGTCATAAAGTCCGTTATACCCCTCTAGAAATATCTTTTCCTTTAAGTACCCTTATTTCTGTAATGAACAATTAAATCTTATCTTCCTCACGGAAGCAGGAGAGAGCTCATAGTTGTTCAAGCCCCAAATCAACCCTTAAGGAAACTACTCATCTACTTCAATCAAGAAGGAGTGGATTCCACTGTTGTGTTCAAACCTTCTCAGTCACAAGCCAAACCGCAACCCCAAGATACGGAGGTATTGGTCGAGATTCACATCGACTTCACTGATGGTAAATCAAAGGCCACGATCCAACCTGAAGGAGTCGATAAAACACTCAGAATTAAGATCACCTATAAATAGCCATCGTTTATCGATATATATGAATCTTATCAACTAATGGATCTTGGTGAGAGATTCATATAAATCGTGGCCCAGTCCTATATGATCTCATCATATAAGGTGCCTCCATTCTCATGTCAACTACAATAGCAGTCTAGGATAAGACCACTGTACTATACAGAATGGACCACAACAGTAGATCAATCACAAACAAAGTACCTAGCTTTGTTCGCTCTCTACGGACTCTTTAGAATGTATATCTCAAAATGAATCCTCTCTGTATATGACCTTAATATACTCATTCTGAGATTACATCTTGCAATCTAGGATGTTCTTACACAAGATGAATGTATTACTATATATAAAACACTTATAAATTAGAATGATAAATTGAATAATTCTTATTAAGTCTTTAACCGTTTACATTTACAAGCTTTAGGACATAAATCCCAACAATCTCCCACTTGCACTAAAGAAGATGAGACATGTCTCGTAATCCGAGACCCTTTAGGGGACCTTCAAACACTTTAGCCGTAAAGGTCTTCATAAATAGATCAGCTAGGTTATCTTACGATGCTATTGTCGTCACGACCACATCTCCTCACTGCACTATCTCTCTGATGAGATGATATTTCCTTTCTATATGCTTTCCTCATTTATGGCTTCTAGGTTTTTTGGAATTAGCCACAGCTCCACTATTATCACAATAAAGTACCATGGGCCTATCCACATCTGGAACAACTTCCAGATCACTCAGGAACTTTCGGAGCCAAACAACCTCTTTAGCTGCTTTACAAGATGCTACATATTCGGCTTCCATGGTGGAATCAGCAATGCAAGATTGCGTGATACTTCTCCATACTGTGGCTCCACCACTAAGGGTGAATACTGACCCAGATCTAGATTTCCTAGAATCCTTGTCTGGCTGAAAGTTATAATCTATATAATCCAATGGAATCAAATCTGGATGGGAATATACAAGTATATAGTTTCTTGTTCTTCGAAGATACTTGAGAATATGCTTAACAGCAACCCAATGATCCAATCCTGGGTTGGATTGATATCTACTGGCTACTCCCACTGCGAAGCAGATGTTGGGTCTTGTGCATACCATAATATATATGAGACTACCTACTACGGACGCATAAGAAATCCATCTCATATCCTAAATCTCTTGAGGTGTCTTAGGACACTGTTCCTTAGACAGGTGAACTCCATGCCTCGAAGGTAAACTACCTTTCTCAGAGTTCTACATCTATAACTGTACAAGTATCTTGTCGATATATGATGTCTGAGACAGTGCTAACAGTTTGTTATTGCAATCCATTATTAATTGGATCCCTAGAACATAACTTGCCACTCCCAAATCTTTCATTTAGAATTGGTTATCAAGCCAAGCCTTTACCTCTGGCAATGTTCCTACGTCATTCCTAATGAGTAGGATATCATCTACGTAAAGGACCAGGAAAACTACTTTCTTATCAATGATTCACTTGTATACACAAGGCTCATCAACGTTTTTCTCAAACCCATAGGTCTTGATCGCAGTATCAAACCTAATGTTCCAAGATCTAGATGTCTACTTAAGTCCATAAATGGATCTTTGCAGCTTGTAAACCTTTTTCTCTTGATCTTGAGATACGAATCCCTTTGGTGCATCATATAGATACTCTCGTCTATATTACCATTCAAGAATGCAGTCTTGACGTCCATTTGCCATATTTCATAATCGAAATAAGTAGCTATGGATAAAAGTATCCTAATAGACTTAAACATAGCTACTGGCGAGAAGGTTTCATCATAATCGATGCCTTCCTTCTGGGTGTAACCCTTAGCCACTAGCTTTGCCTTGAAGATCTCTACCTTCCCGTCTATTCCTCTCTTACACTTATAGATCCACTTACAGCCTATGGGTTTTATCCCATCTAGTAAGTCTACAAGTTCCCAGACTGAGTTGGAGTATATGGACTCCATCTCGAGATTCATGGCTTTAAGCCATTCTACTTCTGTTCTTCAGTACATGTACTGGATATCCCCATATGCGAAAATGTCGTAAACTAGCTTTACGATTATTCCACAACTCTAAGGGAGTTTTAGGAACAAACTTGGATGGAACTACATTCAGTATGTAAGTTGTTGTTTGTAGTGCATATCCCCAAAAAGAATATGGTAATGATGAGAAACTAATCATAGATCTCACCATTTCCATTAGGGTCCTATTTCTCCTCTCCGCAGGTGTTCCTGGAGCTGTGAGTTGGGATACAATCCCATTCTCAACCACGTAGTCTTCAAACTCTTGGTCGAGATACTCACCCCCACGATCCGATCGTAGAGCTTTGATGGTTTTGCCTGATTGATTTTCAACTTCAACTTGGAATTCTTTGAACATTTCAAAAATTTTCGACTTACGTTACATTAGGTAAACATACCCATACCTTGAGTAGTCATCAATAAATGTGACATAATACTCATAACCACCTTTAGCTCTAACACTCATAGGTCCGTAGACATCTGAGTGTATAAGTTGCAGCGGCTGTGTGGCTCTAACACCTTTTCCTGTAAAATGTCCCTTGGTCATCTTACCCGCCAGACATGATTCACAGACATGTAAGGTGCCGATCTCTAACTGATTTAAAGATCCGCTTTTTACTAGTCTGTTTATCCTATCAAGGTTTATATGTCCACGTATTAGATGCCACAGATACATGTCATCATCTGGAGAAATCTTTTGTCATTTTGTTTTTGGTTTTTCAATGTTAAACAATTCAGTATTAAGCAGTATTGTATGAATTAACAGTCTTAAAACATACAAATTATTTTCTATCATACCAGAACAAATATTCATTCTATTTCTTGAAATATAACTGATTTATCATTAAAAGAAATCTTATGAAACTCATTCAAGTAATCTGGATACATAAATCAAATTCCTTATAAATCCGGGAATGAACCACGACAACCCCTGTTCCAACGCGCATAGTGAAAGACCCTTCCTTCAACTTTTGCCAATAATCATTCCAATGTAAAGAATAACAAAATTAGTTAGTAGCCTCTGAATCTACTATTCAAGGTGAATAATCATCTTCCACTAAACAAAATTTAATGATAAGTAAATCTGATTTACTTTTCACTTTCTTCTTATTGAAGACCTGCTTGAGGTACTGTAGACAGTTCCTCTTCCAATGACTAACCTCTTTGTAATGGAAACATTTTCCTTTTGCTTAGTCAGTCGTGGTGCTCTTTATCTTGGGCTTAGCCTTTACTTTACCAGTAGACCTCTTCGTCTTCTTGAAACCAGAAGAAGATACGCTTAGCAAAATTTGCTTCGCCAGTCTTATCCTTGGTAACTCGTCAAGCGTTGGTTACAGGCTTTGGTAGACATTCCTCCGTAAGCACAGATTTAAGGACTTTGCAGACCATGATTGCGTTCATGTTCGTTCCACTTAACAAAGATATCCCGGTTAATGTTGTATTTGCAAGAAAAATAGAGCAGAAGACGTTGCTGATATTAAACACATAAATCTAAATTAATATCATTCATTCATACATTCATTTCATGCTATATGTTCAGCATAAAATTAAACATGATGCATGGGCATAATTTTAATGAACTAAAAAATCCCTAAAATTAGTTACTATGCCGCGATAATCCAACATACCACAAGTAAGTGCCTAGGTAGGCTAGGTCAAATCCCTGCATGTTAGATCGAGACATTCTCAATCGGATAATAAATTAACTACTTTAATTAAGTCATTTATGAATGTGACCCACTGTTTCAGAATTCATGAACTTAATTTGAAAGTGCCTAGGTAGGCTAGGTCAGTCCCAAAATACATTTTGAAAACCTATTCGTTTAGGAAGTCAATCTTGGTATTGACTCATATGGACACCCTTCGTAGGGAGGACGAAAGTAACGCCGTCACAAGGTGCCACTCGAGTCTCACAGTGTTGCACTAACAATTGAGACTACGGGATATAATGTCATATATCTCTCTTCCACTCACTATTGGTAGTTAGGGTTTTCTATTTAATTAAGAGTTTCTAAAACTCTAAGTTTCTATTCTTTACTTAGATTCTACGGCTAATATAAAATCTAAGTTTTACTAGTGTTAATAAATTATTCAATTTTAACACTTAAAATATAATTTATTATGCAATTTCTAATTTACATAAACTATTTAAATAAACTAGAAATTATATGTGAAATTATCAAGTTTTAACTATTAAAACTAAATCACATTATTTGGTCCAATTATGTATTTGGTGTTTAATCAAATTAAAAATCTAACATTTAAAAGGACCTAACTAATCTAATTAAACACTTTTAATGTATAGATTAGTTAATAATGATATTTACCAAGTTTTTTAATCCAAAAAACTAATATCATTATTTGATTCTTTTTAATTATAGTATTAATCTAATTAATCTTAATTAATTGAAATAATCTAACTAATCAATTATTGACTAGTCATTAATGAGATTTACCAAGTTTTTACTCCTAAAAACTAATCTCATTATTCGGTTATTTCTAATTAAAACATTAATCTAATTAATCTTAATTAATTAAATGAGAACCCAACTAGTCATTTTAATTACACTCTTTAATTGGTTGATTAGTCAATTAATGGATATTATCAAGTTTTTACACCTAAAAACTAAATCCATTATTCAATTGTCATTTATGAATATTGTTACCTATTTTAATCTCATTAAAATAAAACAATATAAAATAAAAATTATATATGACATATTATTTATGCATGTGTAGGCATCCCTAATCTAGATGACATTCATATGTATGACAATGCTTTAAACCCATTCCTTGATCTTCAAGAGTTCTTTTTCGAGTTGAATTCTTCTAGTCTTTATTTTCCTAATCAAGTCAAAATTGATTTTTGTAAAAAGTCAACATCTTTTCTAGAGGTCCACATATTACCTTAACATGCACCCTAGGTCAAGACGAAACCCTAAACAATCTTAACGCATGCGAAAGTGCGGCTGTCAGCAGCGTAGCTGCACGCATGCAAGGTGCCTGCGACCTCACGCGAGTCACACATTGGCGCACGTTCTTGGGTCGTTTTGCCCACGGTTTTCCGCTCCAATTTTCTATACTTTTTCCAAAAAATATTCTATAATATTTTTCCAGAAAAAATAGCAAAACATCGTTCGCAAAAAACACGAAAAATAGCCCTAGCGAAAACTCGGCAGCTGGGCGCGCGCGGCCGCTGCTGTGCAGTTTTTTCTTTTTTCGTTTCTTCTTCGCATCATCCGCTTCTTCGACTCTTCGTAGGGCAGATCGATTACAAGAATAACAATAAAAGAAATATAGCAAAATAAAAAAAAAAAACTTTTGCCATAAACAATTGGCCCAAAAACAAAACAAATCCTATAACCCATTCATCATATAATTAACGACCAATTACGCTATTTAAAATTATACAATCAAATCATATAACAATAAAAATAAATCATACAATCTAGATTTGTGCCTACACAATAATATATCAAAGATCAAGAATCATAAAGAAAAATATAAACAAGAAATATGTGGTTTTTCTTTTTCTTTTTGCGTATATACAAAAACTTATAACCTGGCTCTGATACCAATTGAAGGGAATTTAAGAAAAGATTTGATTATCATATAACGTGTAGAATTAGGTTTCAAAAATTTTCTTTTGAAAAACAGTTTTTCAATCAGGAACAAGTTCCTGTATATACACAGGAAAAAGAATTCGTAAAACTACATACCTTTTTCTTGATTTTCTTTTTTTGAATCTTCGATCTACCACCAGATCTTCCGAGTTATGACCTCCGGTCTGACAACGTGTGTGTCGGCACATCACGGTAAGAGATGGAGGTCACGTGAAAAACAAGCGGAGAACTTCTTCTTCCTATGGCCGGCCGCACCTGTAGAGAAAGGAGTCAGAAAAAAAAAAACTTTTCTTTTTCTTCTCTATTTTGTGGTGGCCGAACCCTCTTTTCTTTTTCACTTAATGTGTTGTCAATTTTTCTAGTATCATAACCCTTATATACTAGGTTTTTAGAGTTTTAATTTTGACAAAGTCAAAATAGGATTCCTACTCATTTTTATTTTAGTCTCCCTAAAGACTTTAATAATTGACTATTATGACTTTTAAAATAATCTAATTATTTTAATTCCCCTATCCTAGTCATCTTTTAATTACATGATCTTATATTTAATAAATAGAATTAATAATCATATTATTTAATTAAATAATCATATTATCTAACTTATTCTCTTTAAATCGTATTACTTTCGTAACACTATTAATTGGACCATCCAATTAATCTACCGTGATCCTCGTTACCAATAACCATAAAGGATAGCAAGGGGACATAATGGACCCACAGTTTTGAGCTCCAATAATACTTAGCAATATTAATTAAAACTCTTTAATTAATATTTCATGATTATTAACATCGGAGTTACTCCAATAAAAACCCAAGGCTACACTCTTAGAACTGTAGACGTGTTTATACAATCTGAAGTCTCAGCGTCCATTGATATAACTATTTACATATAGTGCGATCCTCCATAAGTAGTTCATAACTAAAGCTAGGTCATAAAGTCCGTTATACCCCTATAGAAATAACTTTTCCTTTAAGTACCATTGATTCTCTAATGAACAATTAAATCATGTCTTCCTCACGGAAGTAGAAGAGATCTCATAATTGTTCAAACCCCGAATCAACCCTTAAGGGAATTACTCATCTACTTCAATCAAGAAGAAGTAGATTTCACTGTTGTATTCAAACTTTGTCAGCCACAAGTCAAACCGTAATCCCAAGATACAGAGATATTGGTCGAGATTCACATCGACTTAACTCATGGTAAATCAAAGGCCACGATCCAACCTGAAGGAGTCGATAAGACACTCAGGATTAAGATTACCTATAAATAGTCACCGTTTATGTATTGCATCCAAGCATTTGTGTTGGCCAAACTCTCCATTGTAGTTTATATAGGGTGGCCGAATCCTCCCATAAGGAGGATTTGTGTTTCACCTAAAAACCATCAAACCAAAAGTTCAATACTATTTCATCTCTTGAAACTATTATCCAATGATTATTAAAGGATAATTGTGAATTAGAATGACTTATCAAAAACTTCCTAAAAGTGACTAATAGTCAACTTTTAGTGTTTTTGATAAATAATTCATTTTATTTATCTCCTTATCAAATAAGATTTTTGATACTTATCATACTATTACAAATAGCATGAAAACTAGAAATCCAATTCCTAGTAGAAAAGTGTTTGACTTTTAATTAAACAATTAATTAAATAATTAACTAATTACCACTTAATTAAATAATATAATAAAACAAAATAATTGGCAAACTAACTTAGCCATTGTCGCCCGCCCCTTTTGGCATGGGCCAAATTTTGTTTTTCCATTCTATCAATCTCATTGGTGTTGGGATTTATGCCCTAAAACTTATAATAGTAAATGGTTAAAGACTTAATAAGAATTATTTAGATTATCATTCAAGTTTATAAATGTTTTATATCCAGTAATACATTCGTATTGTGCAAGAACATCCTAGATTGCAAGATGTAATCTCAGAATGAGTATATGATGGTCATATACAGAGAGGATTCATTTTGAGACATTCAATCTAAAGAGTCCGTAGAAAGCGAACAAAGCTGGGTACTTTGTTTGTGATTGATCTACTGTTGTGGTCCATTCTGTAAAATACGATCGTCTTATCCTAAACCGCTCATGTAATTGACATGAGAATGGAGGCACCTTTATGATGAGATCATATAGGACTGGGCCACGATTTATATAAATCTCTCACCAAGATTCGTTAGTAGATTAGATTCATATATAATCGATAAACGATGGCTATTTATAGGTGATCTTAATCCTGAGTGTCTTATCAACTCCTTCAGGTTGGATCATGGCTTTTGATTTACCATGAGTGAGGTTGATGAGAATCTCAACCAATACCTCCGTATCTTGGAGTTGCGGTTTGGCTTGTGGTTGGGAAGGTTTGAACACAATAGTGGAATCCACTCCTTCTTAATTGAAGTAGATGAGTAGTTCCCTTAAGGGTTGATTCGGGGCATGAACGATTATGAGCGCTCTCCTTCTTCCGTGAGGAAGATAGGATTTAATTATTTATTAGAGAATCAATGGTACTTAAAGGAAAAGATATTTCTGGAGGAGTATAACGGACTTTATGACCCAGCTTTAGTTATGAACTATTTGTGGGGGATCACACTATATGCAATTATCTATATCAGTGGACACTGAGACTTCAGATTGTATAAACATGTCTACAGATCTGAGAGTGCAGCCTCGGGTTTTAGTGGAATAACTCCGAGGTTAATAATTGTGAAATATTAATTAAAAAGTTTTAATTAATATTACTAAGTATTATTAGAGCTCAAAACTGTGAGTCCATTAGGTTTAACTTGCTAGCCCTTCTGGTTGTTGGAAACGAGGGTCATGGTAGATTAATTTGAGGGTCCAATTAATAGTGTTACGAAAGTAATGCGATTTAAATAAAAGAGAATAATTAAATAATGTGATTATTTAATTAATTAAATATTTAATAAAATAATAGAAATTAATAATTATTAATTATTAATTCTATTTATTAAATATAAGGTCATGTGATTAAATAATGGCTAGGACAAAAGAATTAAAATAATTTGATTATTTTAAAAGTCCTAATAGTCAATTATTAAAGTCTTTAGGGAGACTAAAATAAAAAAGGATTAGGAATCCTATTCTGACTTGGTCAAAACTAAAACCCTAAAGGACTACTATATAAGTGTTATATAGTTAGGAAAAATCAACCTAAGACATAAGCGAAAAAGAAAGAGAATTCGGCTACCAAAGAGAGAAGAAAAAAGAAAAAAACGTTTTTTCTGACTCTCCCCTCTTTTGTAGGATTCGGCCAGCGTTCTTTTCACGTGACCTCCATCTCTTGTCGTGATGTGCCCACATATACGTTCTTTTAACTTGTCCAGAATTCATGTTTCAATAACCACTATTGAAAACTTTACGTAAAGATTTAAATATCCAATACCTCAAAACATCCATATGATGGTATTCTACTAATATTTGCTAAATGCAGTCATGATGTCTATTTCTATAAATGATGTCCTCTATCGATATACACGTGAATACCACCAAGCCATCAAGGATAGACCATGCGATATAATCGTACTCATTGACAGCTCAAATGATAACGCGTGCAACCATAAGTCCATCATTTATCTCAGGATTCAGATAAACTCTCCGATTGTCTCAGTTGAATACTTTTATCCACTGACGGTTGCGAATAAAGTTTTCTACAGTGATCCTATTCAATGCACCCAGTGCACTAGAGTCTTTCGTCCAAAGACACATTGATGATTTTAAAGTCATTATATCACATTTGATCCCGCTCAAATGCTAACAAAAGAATCTATAACTTTGACAAGATAAAGGCGCCCAACCTTATATCTTAAGTTGTGAATGCGTATTCGAGACTAACTAAAGAATTGTGTCTACCTCATATATATCCAGATATACTAACAATTCTTTTGTTTCACATAGTCTCTTGACCTTATGATTATTTACTTTTGACAATTAATATAATTGCAATAAGATTTGTTAAAACAGAAATCACTTTTATTTATATGAGATCGATTGTCAAATGCACTATTACACTCTTGCTATTGAGCATAATCCTAACAATCTCCCACTTGTGCTCTAGCAAGTGTGTCATATCTCTCATTCCCATGTTCTCAAGGTGCCCATCAAAACTCTTCTGTGGTAGAGCCTTTGTGATGGGATCTACTAGATTTTCAGCTGATGTGATCTTGGCAACCGTCACGTTTTCCCTATGCACAATCTCCCTTAGTAGATGATACTTTCTCTTAATGTGTTTTACTCTCTTATGACTTCTTGGTTCTTTCGAATTAGCCACTGCACCACTGTTGTCACAGTAGATGGTGATCTACTTATTTGCACTGGGAACCACTTCCAAGTCAATCAAGAATTGACGGAGCCATACAGCCTCTTTGGTAGCTTCGCATAAGGTAACATACTTAGCTTCCATGTTAGAATTAGCAATACAAGATTACTTGATGCTCCTCCATACGACTGCTCCTCCTCCTAGGATAAACACGTATCCTGATGTGGATCTCCTAGAGTCAAAATCTGATTGAAAATCAGAATCTGTATACCCAACGAGAATTAAATCCCCTCCAGAGTATACAAGCATATGATCTCTCGTTCTCCTGAGATACTTGAAAATATGCTTGACTGTCGTCCAATGATCAGGGCCTAGTTTCGATTGAAACCTGCTAACTATACCAACATCAAAACAGATATCTGGTCTAGTGCAGAGCATTGCATACATGAGACTTCCAACCGCGGAAGCATATGGAATCCTACTCATAAAATGCTCTTCATGCGCGTTCTTAGGAGCTTGCTCTTTAGAAAGCTTGATTCCATGCCTGAAAGGTAACAGACCTTTCTTGGAATCTTGCATGGAAAACCTAGACAAGATTTTATCTATGTATGAAGCTTGGGATAATGCAATTGTTCTATTCTTTCTATCCCTAACAACTTGGATGCCAAGAATATAACTTGCTTCTCCTAAGTCCTTCATATCAAATTGTTTTGTTAACCATTCTTTAACTGATGTCAATACACCTATATCATTTCCGATGAGCAGTATATCATCAACATAAAGAACTATGAAAACCAACTTGTCGCCTTTGATCCTCTTGTACACACAAGGTTCTGAATAAATCCAAAACCTTATATAGCTTTATCGAACCTTATGTTCCAGAATCTGGATGCTTGTTTTAATCCATAAATGGACCGCAACTTGCATACCCTTTGTTTTTGGCCTTTTTCAATGAATCCTTCTGGTTGCATCATATAGATGCTTTCATTAAGACTTCCGTTAAGGAAAGTTGTCTTGACGTCCATTTGCCAAATCGCTAAGTCTAGATATGTTGCAATGGATAAGAGTATTCTAATGGATTTAAGCATGGTTACAGGAGAGAAGGTTTCTTCGTAATCGATACCTTTTTTCTATGTATAACCTTTAGCTACCAATCTAGCTTTAAAGGTTTCCACCTTACCATTCATACCTTTTCTCCTCTTGTATACCCACTTGCACCCCATGGGTTTTATCCCTTTTGGCAAGTCTACAAGAGTCCAGACTTTGTTTGTGAACATAGATTCAATTTCGGATTGCATTGCTTTTTGCCATTGACGACAATCAACATCCTCCATAGCTTCCTTGTACGTGTAGGGATCATCGTTGCCTGGGAGATTATCAACAGATTCTCCTAGATCGATGTATCTATCGAGTTCTCTAATAACCCTCCCACTGCGATGAGGAATGGTAGGTTGTTGATCTTGTGATGGTTCGAAATTTATAATTGGGCTTGGTCTTGAAAGCTCATATGGAATTGTATCTCCTGAAAGCTCATTCAGGACAATTCTACTTTTAGGTACAAAATTATTCATATAGTCTTTTTCCAGAAATTTAGCGTTCGTCGAAACGAATACCTTAAGATCTATAGGACTATAGAAGTAATATCCTTTCGTTCCTTTTGGATACCCCACGAATATGCATGTTTCTGAACGGGACTCGATCTTTTCTGTCTTTCCTTTCAACACATGTGCAGGACATCCAAATATCCTTAAGTGTTGTAAACTAGGCTTTTGCCCAGTCCACAACTCATGTGATGTTTTAGGAACTGACTTAAATGGTACATCGTTTAGAATGTACATTGCAGTTTGTAGAGTATATCCCCAAAAAGAATTAGAAAGCGTTGAGTAACCCAATATCGATCTAACCATATCTAAAAGAGTCCTAATTCTCCTTTCTGCCACCCCATTCTATTGAGGCGTTCCTGGTACAGAAAATTGAGAAATTATTCCACTATCAGTAAGATATTGCTGAAACTCTTCTGATAGATATTCTCCACCATGATCAGATCTCAAGATTTTTATGTGTTTCTCAAGCTGATTCTCTACTTCAGCTTTAAATGCTTTAAACATGTCAAATGCATCAGACTTATGTCTCATGAGATACACATAGCCAATTCTCAAGTAATCATCCATGAAAGTGATGAAGTACTCATATCCACCTCTAGCTTGAATGCTCATAGGACCACATACATCAGTGTGTATCATTCCTAAACATTTAGTGGCTCGTGTACCTTTGGCAGTGAACAGCCTCTTGGTCATTTTTCCTTCTAGATAAGATTCACAAGTTGATAGATCATCGACCTTTAAGTCACTCAAAGGTATGTCACTTACCAATCTTTTAATCCTATCAAGATTAATATGACCTAGGCGTAAATGCCATAGGTAGGTTTCATCTTTTGATAGTTTTACTCTTTTATGATTAGATTAAGTTGATTCAGTATCCAATACATGAGAGACGTTTTTATGTAAATGGAACAAGTTGTTTTCCAATGTACTTTTGTAAATAAACTTGTTATTCTTACTAATAATAAAGCCTTTATTAAAAGTAACCGAATGGCCAAATTTATTCAAACAAGAAACTGAAATTAAATTCCTCTTGAAATGAGTTACATAATAAACATCTATTAAATCCAAATACCTACTAGAATCTAAACTAATTCTAATATCTCCCACTGCATCGGCGAATACCAACGCTCCGTTGCCTAACCACAAGTTGAATTCATCTTTATTCAATTTTCTTCTTTGCTGAAACCCCTGTAAAGAATAACAAGCATGATTAGTGGCTCTAAAGTCTAAGATCCAAGAATCTGTAAAATCCGCCAGAAAACATGTTTCTAGATAATAAAAATTACCTTCTTCCTTCTTTTTCTGGGATTTTGGGTAATTTCTTTTCCAATGTCTCTTTTCACCACAAAGGAAGCATTTCCCTTTGATCTTGGTTACTTTCTTGGTCTCCTTCTTAGTAGGCCCAAGTTGCTTTTTCTTCTCTGACTTCTTGACCTTCTTATGGGTTTTTACAGTAACAACTTTACCAACCATATGAATCTCTTGACTTTACCTTTGACAAGGATTTTCTCAGCGCTTTGAACATCTTACATCAGGCCCTACAAGGTGTATTCCTTATTGTTCAAGGTGTAGTCCAACTTGAACTGAACAAAGGAATCTTATAGTAAGTTGACAATCATGTCAATTTTCGTTTCACCATCTATCTCAGCGCCATTGAGTTCAGCAATGTTGAGATATGCTATGACTTTCATCATGTGATCTTTCACAGCCTGTTCAGGTTTCATCCTAAGATTCATAAAAGCAGTCACTAACTCTCTTTTAGTCGTCCTGGATCTCATAGCAAACATCTCATTAAGAGACAGCATTATCTCAGCAGCAATCCTTATTCCTTCATGTTGCTGTTGCTACACGTCAGACATGGCGGCTATAATATAACATTTGGCCATCTCATATGAGGTCTCTCACTGCTCATACTCGCCTCTTTGCTCCTCAGTGGATTCATCAGTAGGAGCAGGTGGTTTAGGAGTTGACAGAACAAATCTATGTTTTTCAGTTTGTAACAACAGCCCAATTTTCCTTTTCCACGTAACATAGTTATCTCCAGTCAAAGTATTATCTTTAAGGATGTTGATTAGAGATGGGGTCATGATTTCTGAATAAAACAAAAATTATATTAAGTAAACTATCATTTAGCATTTTTGAATATTTATCTTGAATTAACTATTAATAATTCAATCGTAAAATTCAACAGTGATCCAACACCCATAAACGCCACGCCTCCTTTGGAAGTTCGCAACATTTACTAGTTAGACTAGGTCCCACCTAATTGTTAATATAACAATCAACGTTTTTAATTTTAGCCTTGCGATTATTATTGACAATAACTCTTGGGAGGACATCAATAGAATCGCATTGAGTGTGTCACCAAGGTTTTGACCTTCAATATATTCCCGAACGAAAAATCCCTCCTTTCAGAGTAGATATTGCTTGAGTCAATTGTCTAGTCTATTATTGTAAGGAAATATCTTGCTAAATTCCATTTATGGGTACCCCTTGGGGGGTTCTCACACAAAACATAAAGCTCAACTAACCCTGAAGGCCATAGGTGTTCTAAACACCTTCTCCCACTTAATTGTTTAAGGCGTGTGATGGAATTCCAAAGAATGATTACCAAGTTATCTAGAGGCCAATTTAGATACATAAATCATTCAATGCATGTTCATACCAAAAGAGATATATGAGTGGCACTCCTATTCTACATGACATGTTATCAAGCAATGAATAAACACTATAATATTTACGTAAAAAGTAAATAGCCACAATTTTGGTACATCCAAGATCGCGAAAAGGCGTTGCGGTCCACAGGCGTGCGTACAGCCCTTCGATGCCCCCGATCGTGCAGCCTCGCGAGAGGCGCGTGCGGCGGCCTCTAGGGCACGTGCGAGCACCCATCTTTCCTTGGCTACGCCTGCGCACTGCCCTTGCTGGGCCGCGCGGGCGCACTGCCTTGGGAAGTCCGTGCGCGCCTTGCCCTTCCTTGGGTGGGCCGCGTGCATGCAAAGCCCTTTGGCAGGGCCGCGCGCAGCCCATACAGCAAGCGCGCCTGCACGCCTAGCGTGCACCTGCTGTCTTGCGCTCGTGAGTGCTTTTGGGTTTCTGACGTTTCATTTTTCTACTTCAAATTCTTCAATCCTTCGTGTCTTCAAATCTCGAACGAATTACAACAGTTTTTACATAAAATAAAAAAAAACTTCTAACAACTATCAAGAAGGAAATTATGGCAATAATAAGCCACCCTTCTTCTTACAACTCCAAATAAAAATACATTGAAATTCTAGGACCAAAATCGAGCATTAACAGCTCAGTTTATATAATCCATACATTCCAATGTAATATATAAAAGAATTCCTAGAGTGCCATCTCTTTCTAAAAACATGCATATTTATCCATACACAATTAAAAGAAAAAATCCACGTATATACGTTTAATTAACTATGGGTGCAACCAGGCTCTAATACCAATTGTAGGAAAAACGGCGAGTACGGCGCAGCGAAAGGTGCAAAAACCAATTATTTTTGCATTGGTACGTTTTAAAATTTTTTCCAAAAAGAGCAATCTTAACTCATAGTTAATTAAATATATAATAAAAGGTAACATACCTTTTGAATTATGTGAAGCTTGATGTTGCGTCGATTATGAACCGCAAGATCTTCCAATCCTTCACAAATGTGGATCACCTTGGAGTGTGGGCTCCCTTTCTTTGAATCGTTTACCTGAGGGTGAGAAACAAAAAACTTTTCTTTTTCGTTAGTCACTTAAAACCCTCCTGAGAAAACGAAGAACACGTTGTTCTTTTTCACTTTTCTCTAAGGCAAATTCTCACACTTTTTCTAGATATGGTGAGTTTTTTTTTCTTAACTTCTCAAAGCTCACAAAAAACGTAAAACTTACATCCAAGCCTTGTTATTGGCCAAACTCTCCATGGTGGTTTATATAGGGTGGCCGAATCCTCCCATAAGGAGGATTTGTGTTTCACCCAAAAACCATCACACCAAGAGTTCAATCCTATCTCTTGAACTATTATCCAATAATTATTAAAGGATAATTGTGAATTAGAATGACTTATCAAAAACTTCCTAAAAGTTACTAATAGTCAACTTTTAGAGTTTTTGATAAATATCAAAAACTTCCTAATTTGATTTGACAAATAATTCCTTTATTTATCCCCTTATCAAATAAAGTTTTTAATACTTATCATATTATTACAAATAGCATGAAAACTAGAAATTCAATTCCTAGTAGAAAAGTGTTTTGACTTTTAATTAGATAAATAAATAATTAATTAACTAATTACCATTTAATTAAATATAAAATAAAACAAAATAATTGGCTAAATAACTTAGCCATTGCCGCCCACCCCTTTTGGCATGGGCCAAATTTTGTTTTTCCATTTTATTAATCTCATTGGACCTCCACAAAAAGTCCACATATGAACTAGACTCATTCTTACAAAAAGAAACAAGTCCACATGCCTTTAAATAAATATATTTAATATAATTTAACAGCCTCATTTAATTAAATGTGCTAATTATATTATCAGTATATTTACGGGATGTTAAAAACATCCCTTAGGGCCGCCCAAGGGGTCACACACTCTTGGCCGCCCATCTCAGGTATTTCGACGAGTCACCGCATGTTTTGATCGAATACAAGAACGCACCTCTCAAAACTTTTGAAAAGAATTCCAAAATCAATTCCATAAGATGGATCAAATAAATGATCTGGTAGTATATAACTAATGATCCATTCAAGTTCATGTGGATTGGGGATCTTGGCGGACTATCTAAATTTAAGCTCCAATAAACATAACTTAATCACAATCAACAAATGATTCACTTAGATCCGATTCATTAATTTTAGTTCATTCCACTAAAGAACTAAAATTGAACTCTTAAATAAAGATAGAATAAGTGAGCATACTAATTTGTACCTTAGACAACCTAAATGGAGAAAGTGTATCCTCGTGAAAAATACCAGTAATCGCCAAGAGCTCATAGACCGTCTATAGCTATAACACCCCCCGACCCGACCCGGATGGACCGACCCGGGGAGCGCTACCGGTTTTCAGAACTTTAAAAATCAATTTTATACGTTTCAAAAATCATTGTGAGCCCATTGAATAATTTTCAAACCATTGGAAAACCACATAATTTAAAGTTTTAAAACTATTTTCCAGTGAGCCCAATCCATAAACTTTTTACAAAAATTCGGCAGAGTACCGTTTGTTTTTCGGACTTTCCAAAACCTGTTTTTACACAAATCAATTCAAATTCAATTCTCAACAACACTTCTATAATGTTTTCAAACAGTTGCGCACTCTGCCGTTTAGTGCGACTTACCATCACAGTTTATAAAATAAAACAAATCAGACTTTAATAGTTACAAACATTTTACTAATAAAAGACAGAAATCATAAAATAATTATTTACAATACATATTACAAAACATATTTACAAATCCCCTGTATATGCATGCGTTCAAAATATATATACACATAACAATAATATAGCTACCCAACTGTGAATATCTCTGAGACTCTGTCAGCAAATCTCTTTCTCTTCAGTCTTTAACTTCTTCGGGATCCCTGGTACCTACGCGTTAGAAATAAAACTAACGCGCTAAGCATAAAGCTTAGTGGGTGTACTATAAACTCAATTAAATAAACCACAATATAAATATCTTTTAAGAAGAAATAAATCACAATATGAATTTCATTTCTAATCATGTACAAATCAAATGAACTTCAAAATCAAATCATAAAACAGTTTCTATCACTTTAATTTCCACAATAAAAGCAATATATACAATCGATTAATAAATTCATTCAATTCACTTCCCAATTTGTTTCAATTCTGGCCCGCTAGAATATTAAACATAACAGGACTGGAATATGGGTCAAACTCCCACCGAGGACGAATCCTACGAGTGGTACGTGTCTCCCAACTCTAGGACCGTGGGTACGGAACCTAGAGAGGTACATAACTCCCTATCCCAGGAACGAATCCTTGGGAAGGTACATGGCTCCCAACCCCCAGGACGAATCCTGAGGAGGTACGTATCTCCCAGCCTCTAGACGAATCCAAGAGGAGGTACATAATAATCATCAGTATCAATCAGTAGCGGCGCAGTACTGCTCAGTAAAACCCAGCTGGTATACCAACCTCCTATATCCATTTCTATGTCTAAGTATCCTAGGGCCGTTTTCGATAAACTAAATTCACAATCAATTTCGTAATAGGTAATCAATAACCGATAATTACTCAATAAACATATAAGTCACGTAGCATCCTTCAAGAATCATACTCAAAACTTTTACGAAAATCTAAATCAATTATTTTTAACGAAATCGAAATATTCGAAAACGAAATCGAAATACAATCTATCACAAAATCGGTCCAAAATCAACAATAAAGACATCAAACATCGATTTTTCATATACAATAAACAATTTTCATACTAATAATCGAAAACGAAATCTTCTAACGAAATCAAAAACGAAAACGAAAACGAAAACGAAAACGAAAACAAAACAATAACGAAAGACTTTTCGTAACGATTTCGAAAACAAACGTACACCAACCTGGGAACCGTTTTTTTCGTTCGAGAAGTCGCGGTTCTACGATTTCGTTTTCCTTCCCTTTTCCTTTCTCTTCACTTTCTTCTTCTTCTTCCTCTTCTTCTTCCTTCTCTTTCTTCTTCTTTCTTTTCTTTCTTCTTCTCTCTTTCTTTTTCTCGGCCTTTTCTCTCTCTTTCTGCTCTGTGTTGATTTCTGGCTTCCTCGAGAAGCCACTTCTTTTTTTTATATTTTTTTCGCTACCGCGACCTGTGGTCGCGCCACCAGGTCGCGGTGCTCACTGGAGCATTCGCACCGCCTTCGTCGCAAGCGCACCTTGGTGGCGCTGGAGATCGCGTTGCTCGCTGCCCGAATTCGACGTTTTCATCGCGACCTGTGGTCGCGGTGACTGGTTGCGATGCTCACTGCCAGAAATCGCGTTTTTCACCGCGAGCAAGCCATCGCGACCTGTGGTCGCGGTGACCAGGTCGCGATGCTCTCTGGTTCAGTTTTCAATTTTTCATACATTAATTTTCAACCATTCAATCTGGTCCGCTGGAAATCATAAAAATAAACATACATTTAATTACATTTTCACCCCCTCAAATAGTAAAATTTATTTTCACATATATAACATTAATTACCCGAAATCCGGGATGTTAGAATAGTTCTCCAAGTTACCATATTTACTCATATAACCATATTTTTTGAACTTGGATATTTTAACTTGTCTAGAAGTCATGTTTCAATAACCACTATTGAAAACTTTACGTAAAGATTTAAATATCCAATATCTCAAAACATCCATATGATGGTATGCTACTAACATTTGCTAAATGCAGTCACGATGTCCATTTCTATAAATGATGTCCTCTATTGATATACGCATGAATACCACCAAGCCATCGAGGATAGACTATGCGATATAATTCTATTCATTGACAGCTCAAATGATAATGCGTGGCAACTATAAGTCCATCATTTATCTGAGGATTCAAATAGACTCTCCGATTGTCTCAATTGAATACTTTTATCCACTGACGGTTGCGGATAAAGTTTTCTACAGTGATCCTATTCAATGCACTCAGTGCACTAGATTCTTTCGTCCAAAGACAGTTTGAGAATTCGCCCGAGAGAAAAGAGAGAAAGAACAAGGTATTCTTCGTTTTCTCATGAGGGTTTTGTTTCTCACCCTCAAGTACACAATTCAAAGAAAGGGAGCCCACACTCCAAGGTGATCCACATTCATTAAGGATTGGAAGATCTTACGGTTCATAATCGACGCAACATCAGGCTTCACGTAATTCAAAAGGTATGTTACCTTTTATTATATATTTAATTAACTATGGGTTAAGATTGCTCTTTTTGGAAAAAAATTTAGAACGTGCCAATGCAAGAATATTTGTTTTTCGCGCCTTCCGCTACGCCGTACGCGTCGTGTTTCCTACATGAACACAAAAGTGGAATCCACTCCTTTTTTATTGAAGTAGATAAGTAGTTCCCTTAAGGCTTGATTCAGGGCTTGGACAATTATGAGGCTTCTCCTTCTTCTGTGAGGAAGACAGGATTTAATTGTTCATTAGATAATCAATAGTGTTTAAAGGAAAATATATTTCTGGAGGGGCATAACGGATTTTATCACCCAGCTCTAGTTATGAACTACTTGTGGAGGATCACACTATATGTAAATAGTTACATCAATGGACGCTGATACTTTATATTGTATAAACACGTCTACAGCTCTTAGAGTGCAGCCTCGGGTTTTTAGTGGAATAACATCGAGGTTAATAATCGTGAAATATTAATTAAAGAGTTTTAATTAATAGTACCAAGTATTATTGGAGCTCAAAACTGTGGGTCCATTAGGTCCCCTTGCTAGCCTTTATGGTTGTTGGAAACGAGGGTCACGGTAGATTAATTGAATAGTCCAATTAATAGTGTTACGAAAGTAATACGATTTAAATAAAAGAGAATAATTAAATAATGTGATTATTTAATTAATTAAATATTTAAAATAATAATAGAAATTATTAATTATTAATTTTATTTATTAAATATGAGGTTACGTAATTAAATAATGACTAGGACAAAAGAATTAAAATAATTAGATTATTTTAATAGTCCGAAAGGTCAAAGATTCAAGTCTTTAGGGAGGCCAAAATAAAATAGGATTTAGAATCCTATTTGACCTGGTCAAAACTAAAACCCTAAAGAGCTAGTATAAGACTTATTATACTAGAAAAATTGACCTAACCACAAGTGAGAAACACAAAGGCAATTCGGCCACCAAAGAGAGAAGAAAAGAAAAAGGTTTTTTCTTTGACTCTCCCTTTCCTTGCAAGTGCGGCCGACCAAAGGGAGAAAGGGTTCTCCGGTCATTTTTCACATGACCTCCATCTCTTACCGTGATGTTCCCACACATACGTTGTCAGACCGCGGGTTATAGCTCGGAAGATCTGGTAGTAGATCGAAGATTCAGAAAAATAAAATCAAGAAAAAGGTATGTAGTTTCACAAATCTTTTTCTGGGTATATACAGGAACTCGTTCCTGGTTGAAAAATTGTTTTTCAAACAAAGAAAATTTTTGAAACCTAATTCCGCAAGTTATATGATAATCAAATCTTTTCTAAAATTCCCTTCAATTGTTTGTAAGGTTCAAAGGTTCTCAAGTTGTTTTTATACTTGTTTTTGCAGATGATATAATAATTACAGGTGCTACACCAAGTGAGATTAATCATCTTGTTCAACGGCTACACACTTCTTTTGCTTTAAAGGATCTTGGTGAATTGAGCTACTTCCTAGGAATTGAGGTGCAGAAAACTACCACAGGTCTTCACTTATGTCAACAAAAATATATTAAGGATCTACTTTCTCGAGTTGGTATGATCACAGCCAAAGCATTCTCCTCTCTTATGGTCTCAAGTACTGGTAGTTCTCTTTCAGCTCAAAAAGGGAGTCATTTTGCTAATCTATCTGAATATAAAACTGTAGTGGGGGCTCTTTAATATGTTACCATCACTTGTCCCAATATTGCTTATACTGCAATTCGAGTGGCCAGTTTATGCAATCCCCTTTGGATGAGTATTGGAAAGTTGTGAAGAGACTGCTCAAATATTTAAACTTTACATGACCTTCTAAAGGGAAGAAAATAATTTTGATTATCAAATAACGTTCGAAATAGGGTTTCAAAATTTTTTCTCTATTGAGAAACAGTTTTTCAATCAGGAACGAGTTCATGTGTATACACAGAAAAAGAAATCTTTAACTACATACATTTTTCTTTGATTATGCTTTTTTGATTCTTTGATCTACCACTAGATCTTCCGAACTATGACTTGCAGTCTGCCAACGCATATGTGGGCACGTCACGGTAAGAGATGGAGGTCACGTGAAAAATAAACGGAGAACTTCTTTTCTCCTTGGGCAGCCGCACCTGCAAAAGGGAGAGGGTTAGAAAAGAAAAACCTTTTTTTTTTCTTCTATCTTTTCTTTCTTGCTATGGCCGAGTCCCTCTGGTGTTTTCTCACTTTGGTTAGGTCAAAATTCCTAGCACATTAACACTTAAATACTAGGCTCTTTAGGGTTTAAGTTTGACCAGATCAAATAGAATTCTAAATCCTATTTGTTTTGGTCTCCCTAAAGACTTGAACCTGTGATCTGTGGGACTATTAAAATAATCCAACTATTTTAATTCTTTTGTCTCTGTCACAGTTTGATTCCGTAACCTCCTATTTAATAAATAGAATTTAATAATTTATAATTATTAATATTCTATTAATTTATTAAATATTTAATTATATAATCACATTATTTAATTATTCTCTTTTAATTAAATTGTGTCACTTTCATAACACTATTAATTAGACCATCCAAATAATTTACCGTGAACTTTATTACCAACAACCATAAAGGCTAGCAAGGGGACCTAATGGACCCACAGTTTTGAGCTCCAATAATACTTAGTAATATTAATTAAACTCTTTAATTAATATTTCACGATTATTACCCTCGGAGTTATTCCACTAAAAATCGGAGGCTGCACTCTCAAAATTGTAGACGTGTTTATACAATCTGAAGTCTCAGCATCCATTAATATAACTATTTACATATAGTGCGATCCTCCACAAGTAGTTTATAACTAGAGCTGGGTCATAATGTCCATTATACCTCTCTATATATATAACTATTTGTCGGTCTCTTTCTCTTCTTCGTTCCAAAAGAAGATGGCTTAGCAACATTTGCTTCGCCGGTCTTGCCCTTATGGTCCCTTTTTATGGACTGATAAGTAGCGAGCTCATTCAGCAATTGAATGAGACTGAACTTCAACTTATTCATCTTGTAATTGCTTCTGAACTTATCAAAACTCTTCGGAAGAGTTGCCATGATCATGCTCACTTGGGAGGCCTCGTCAATAGTCCCACAATTGACTTCAGCGGTGTTGAAATAAGACATCATCTTAATGACATGTTCCCTAATAGATGTATCCTCCTTTATAAAGTCGAGCATAGCGAAACGAACAGCTTCATGTCGCTTTTGCTCAGAGGGTTGTCCAATCATGGTCTGCAATGACTCCATTATTTCAAATGCAGAAGTCAATGACTCGTGCTTCGTTGTAAGCACTTCGGTCATGCAGGCTAGCAGAAATATGAGAGCCTTTTCATCAGCTGAAACCTACTTCTTGTAGGCTTCTTTAACGGGCCTTGGCACATTAGGAGCGGTCTGCGAAGGACATTCCTCCGTGAGTATAAATTTAACGTTTTTGCAGACCATGATTGCGTTCATATTATGTTTCCACTTTGTATAATTATCCCTAATTAATTTTTCGTTTGCAAGGATGGAAATTAAAGCAGAAGACATTGCTGAAAATTAAAGACATAAATCTAAGTTAATATCATTCATTCATACATTCATATTATGCTATATGTTCGGCATATAATTATAAATGATGCATGAGCATAACTTTAATGAACTAAAAAATCCCTAAAATTAGTTACTATGCCGCGATAATCCAATATACCACAAGTAAGTGTCTAGGTAGGCTAAGTCAAATCCTTGCATGTTAGATCGAGACATTCTCAATCGGATAATACACCAGAATACCTCTTTATTCTTATATTATCCAACCATCGCTTTGATTTAGTTAGGACATTAAATTAACAGCTTAATTAAGTCATTTATGAGTGTAATCCACTGTTTCAGAATTCATGAACTTAACTTGAGAGTTGCCTAGGTAGGCTAGATCAATCCCAAAATAAATTCTGAAAACCTATCCGTTAGGAAGTCAACCTTGGTATTAACTCTTATGGACACACTCCGTAGGGAGGACGAAAGTAAAGCCGTCACAAGGCGCCACTCGAATCTCACGGTATTGAACTAACAATGGAGACTGCGGGATATAATATCATATATCCCTCTCCCACTTACTATTTGTAGTTTAGGGTTTTCTATAAACTAAGAGCTTATAAAACTCTATGTTTCTAGTCTTTACTTAGATTCTACGATTAATATAAAATCTATGTTTACTAGTTATAATAAATTATTCAATTTTAACAATTAAAATATAATATATTATCTAATTTCTAATCTATATAAAGCTTTTAAATAAATTAGATATATTTTGTGAAATTACCAAGTTTTAACTATTAAAACTAATTCACACTATTTTGGTCCAATTATATCTTTGGTGCTTAATCAAATTAAACCTAACATTTAAATGGACTTAACTAATCTAATTAAACAATTGAATAGATAGATTAGTTATTAGGGGAAAAATTCAAAAATAGCCCTTTAAATATGGGAATGATTGTTTTTAACCTTATTTTCAAAAATGATTGTTAGTAACCCTGTCAATTTTTTAACAAACCCATGTAAAATTCCAGGTGAACCCATTATATAATATACTTAAAATCATATTTTTTTACCTTAATTCATTTTGTTTGTGTTGCTGCTTCCTTTTTTTTTAGAGAGTGTCCACCGATCAGAAGAAGAAGGAGAAGAAGCCGAAGAAGAAGAAGAAGAAGAAGAAGGAGCCACCGATCAGAAGAAGAAGGAGAAGAATCTGAAGAAGAAGAAGCCGAAGAAGAACGCCAGCGAAGAAGAAGAACACCGGCCAAGAAGCCGGAGCAGAACACCGGCGAAGAAGAAGAAGAAGAAGAACAAGAACAAGAACAAGAAGAAGCCGAATAAGCCAAAGAAGAAGAAGAAAAAGAACCGGACCCGTTCGCCAGTGAGAGATTTCGACTTCGTTCAGACGACGGACTTGAAGCGGTACCAAAAGACAAAACATTGCTTATTTGAAGGTGATTTTTTTTTTAATTTCATGGTGTAATTCTTAATGTTATTTAGACAAATTGTTTACTGAATATATTGAAATTTTTTATATTTATTTTGATAGATTGTTTATATGTAATTGTGTTCGAAATTGTGTTCTGGTTTTTTGACAGATTCGAAATTTTTGACAGATTAGAAACGAAAATGTGTTCTATTTTTTTTAAATATTGTTGACTGAATGATGTTGGTATTTGGTTGTTAAATGTTGGTATTTGGGTGTTGATTGAATGAGGCAAAAAATTAGTTACCATTTGTATTCGCACGTTAAATGTTGGTATTTGGGTGTTGATTGAATGAGGTAAAAAATTAGTTACCGTTTGTATTCACGTATTTCACGTAAAATTGTATTCGCGCGTTTCATGTAAAATTGTATTTGCGCGTTTCACGCAACTTATTTTGTTTGTTAATCTCATGTTTGACGTTACGTTTTATTGTAATTTGTTATTGTTGATTGAAATTTAACGTGAAACATGTTAGAAAAATCACATGAAACACACAACAAATTTATCGTGAAACACACAACAAATCTATCGTGAAACAGGAGATTCACGCGCGATTTACATAATTGTTCCATGAAATCGCGCATGAAACACGAAGCAAATCGTGCGTGAAACATGAAGCAAATCTCGCGTGAAACACGAGATTCACACGCGATTTCATTCGTGATTCACGTGAGATTTCGTTCGTGATTCACACGTGATTTGCTTCATGATTCACGCGAGATTTCCTTCGTGATTCATACAACATTTCCTTCATGATTCACGAGAGATTTTCTTCGTGTTTCACGCGCGATTTGCTTCGTGATTCATGAGGAATTTTCAGCATGAATCACCCAGAAAATTATGAGTGAATCACACTGGAATTCCCGCGTGAATCATACTAGCACTGCAATTCCCGCGTGAATCACACGGGATTTTCTGCGTGATTTACGCATTTTTTCCTTCATGATTGAAACGTGATTCGAACGATTTCCGGCTTGATTCACACAAGTTTACCAGCATGATTCACGCATAAATTCCAACGTGAATCACGTTTCAAATCTCGCGTGAATCACGTAAATTATTTAACATTTTAAGGTTGATGATTTATTTTTTATATATTTTTTCTATACTAATAAGTATGTTGTTTATTTGCAGATGGGTGACAATCCTGTTCAGTTAACTTACAAGTATGATGAGGACCGATGGTTTGACCTTCGAATTAACATACATTGCCGTGTTAGCGAATGGGGAACTTTTCGGGAGGCTTTGGTTAGAGAGGATCAGTTAGATCGATGGATGAATGAAGTATTTGGTCATTTCCTTAGAATGAGGGGAGACCAATACTTTGGTGGTAAGCTATGCCAAATCTTGTTAGAGGAGGAACTTTTCGGGAGGCTTTGGTTAGAGATGATCAGTTAGATCGATGGATGAATGGAGTATTTGGTCATTTCCTTAAAATGAGAGGAGACCAATACTTTGGTGGTAAGCTATGCCAAACCTTGTTGTGTTGGGAGATCAAATACCCAGGTGCAAAGGAGGATGAAATGTGGTTTAAGGTTGGTGGTAAATCTATGAGGTTTAGGAATGAGGAGTTCTTACTTTGTACAGGTCTTAGATTTGGTCCTTTGCCTGATGGAATTGTGTCCTATTACGCGGCCAGCAATGATGGTGTTCAACAGAGGTATTTCAATAAGCGGCGTATTCACATTAACAAGGTTAATTAAAGTTAGAGGAGGGGAATTTCACAAGCGATGGTGATATGATGAAGTTAGCATACGTCTTCTTTGTCGCTCACTTCCTGCTTGGACGTGAGCGACAGCGCACTGTTCCTGGTTGGTTGTGGGGGTTGGTCGAGCATTTGGTTGCATTTGAGAACTTTCCGTATGGGACTTATGTTTACAGCAGTACTATATACTGGCTAGGGAAAGTCCTTCGCAGCCATGTTGATGGCAGGAGTAAGAAAAATAATCTAAAAGAAAAAACGCCAGCCAAGAAATAGAATTTGGGTATCAACATCTACGGATTTCCGTGGTCACTAATGGTTTGTTTTTTAAAAAAATAATTTAGCTGCTTTTCATTTGTATACGGGACATAAATTCAATTTTTCTTAACATGTAATTTAATTTTTTTTTTTTTTTTTGTAGATATGAGCATTGGAGGCTATCCCATTGTTGAATGGTAAGTGTGGGATACGACTGGGTGATGGAATACCTCGTGTTTGTAGATGGTATTGCAAGAAAAAACCAACGGGGCTTGTTAACGAATTCAAAGATGATGTAAGAAAAAAGTATATTTATTTTAAAATTATTTTGACTGTGTAAATATTGAAATTTATAACCTTTTTTTGTCTATATTTCACAATTAGAAGTACTTACGACATTGACTGCTTCGGAGGATAAGATGAAGCAGGATTATTATGTCTTGTTTGATCCTGATCAATTCGTCGAGCCTATGCTGCAAAAGATTGATGGTTTTGGGAATGACTCAGAGGATGATGATGCAAAGAAGGATTTCCCCGCGGATGATGATGCGGACAAGGATGTCCCGGCCGAGGATGATATGGAGAAGGATGTCCCCGCAAAGGATGATGTAGACTCTGCAGACAATGTATGTAATGAATATGAGGACATAGAAATACACGAAGAGGGGTAACATCACGAGTCCAAATCGAAGATACAGCATGATCAGTTTGATGTGCCTCGATGCAGGAAGAAGCCTGTGATGGTAGCGGACCACCCTACTCCACCAACTATTAACCGCAAGAAACAGAAAAATCAGGTTGCTTTTTAAAACTTTAATTCATAACAGTATTTGGCTTTGTCACATACTCTAATTACTATACACTAATTACTGTTGTTTTGAATTAATTTTAGAGTGCATTGCAGAAGGATCTTATGTCATTTATCAGCATAAAGTTCGACGGGTTACGGGAGGAGATACGATGTTTGGAAGATCGCACTCGACGTTTGATATATGATCTCAGGGACGATATACATGCTGTCCACCCTGGTGTGCCAGCGGCACCCCGTTCTGCTGAAGATAATGTGGAAGATTATGGAGAAGATACTTGGTCGGATATCAATTACAAACATTTTGAACATTTTATGCACAACGCCGAAAAAAATGCAGATGGGGTTAGAGAAATATATGTACGTACATTTATGTGTAAATATTTCGAATGGTAATCTGATTCGCTAATTTGACATGTTATAAACGTTGTAGGATATGACAGTAGAGCCAACCGTGCAGCCTGATGAGCAAATACGGGGAGATATGTATCCCATACCTAACATTCAGGTGGACAATGATACGTTGAGTGTGGAGGCCATTGAGAAGCATCAATTTACCCATAAGAGAGTAGGAGATGAAAGGCGTATACGTTGGCCTTCTGCAGCATGTAGGACACCATACACTTTGCTGCGGCAGGGAAATAAAGGAAATATTACACGGCGGAAGAATCAAGTAGATCACAACTGTGAAAACTGTCAGGCATTGGAGACGGAGTTTAATAAATATATGGTCGAGGAAAGGATAGTGTAGTAAGTAAATTTTTGTTTAATATATGTTTTTGCGATGTGGGTTATAGCCAGCTGCGTGTTTCACTTTTTAATTTGATATTTAGGAAATCCTGTATAATTCACGCTGGAAATCTAGCGTGATTCACGTGAGAAATACAGCGTGAATCACGCTATATTTCTCGCGTGAATCACGCTAAATTTTTAGCGTGAATCACACAGGATTTCCAGCATGAATCACAATTTACTTGCATGGTTTTTGACATGTTTTGGGGTATGAGTGAATCACAATGGACTTGCATGGTTTTTGACATTATATGTGGTATATGTTGTATTGTTTTTTGACATGTTTTGAGTACGTGGGTATCGTTTTTGACATGTTTTGGAAATATAGCATGAATCATGCTGGATTTCCAGCGTGAATCCAGCATGATTCACGCTATATTTCCAGCATCAATCACAATGGACTTGCATGGTTTTTGACATGTTCTAGGTATATGTGGTATGGTTTTTTGGACTTATATCTACATTTACTCTTATTTGTTTCCAACTGACATTGTTTTTTGGTGAAACAATGAAGTCGTACGTATGGTTGGACCGAACACTTTACCCAGCATGATTTACACCATATTTTGGATCCATCAAATGAGATAGAAGGAATGGTAAATATAAATTCAAATTAAATAGTGCATCATAATTAATTAATTTTACACTAATTCAATATCAATATTACAGCATATTGATTCATACATATGTGTACTACATAATAAGATGAATCATGGTTCATGGAATTGGGACAAGAAGACCGTTATGCAAGGGATAGTGTTGTTTGTATGTATTATTCTATTCTAGTTTTATATAAACTTTCTTGCACATTATAGCTTGCACAATAAATACTCCATTATAATTGTACATTACAGGGACATTTAGCAGCTACTTGAAAACGTGAATTTTTAGCAACCGGACAGGATATGGATTATGATGCTAGTACGTATGAGTGCCCATATTTGTGGTCAGCGTATATGAGTGGAGAGAAGGATGCAGGCATTCCTTGGTGGGATATTGAAAATGTAAGTATCATTTATTTACTAAACAATTTAAACTGTATATATTATTTTGACAAAATGTATATATTTGTATTTGTCAACCAGGTTCTAATTTCCTAGGTGTCTTAGAAACCAAGTCCACCCTTCTTCTGATTCACCATCCCCAAAACCAAAGGCCAATGGGTAGCACATTTCGTCCCCATCCTTACTGGTAGCCACATAAATCACGCTTGAAAATGCACCCTTCAAATGGGTAGCATCAATGGCTATGACTGGTCGTATAACTGACCGAAACCCATGTATGCATGGCCCAAGTGCAAGGAATGAGTAAAGAAACTGACTGTTTTCATTTGTCTGTATCGCTGTGACAGTCCCTGGATTATTCAATCTTAACATATGGAAATAAAATGTTAGTAAACTGTATGAATCCTGAGGTTTACCGTAAAGAATTTTCTCAGCATGTTCTTTTGACCACCATGCCTTAGTGTACATTAGCTGTACACCATGTTGCTCTCTCATCTCAGAAATGATGTCAACGGGTCGAATGGCACGACCATTCGTATTAAATTTAGGTGCAAATATCTCACCAATAACAACAGCACTAACAGACCGAAAGTGTGACGAAACCCTAAACAATCCTAACGCACACGAAATCACGGCTGCCGGCAGCGTAGCCCGTAACCCTCGTGCGAGCTGCACTTTCACGCATGTTTGTGAGTCGTTTTCCCATGATTTTTTGCTCCAATTTTCTGCACATTTTCCAAAACATACTCGACAATATTTTTCCAAAAGAAACAGTGAAAAATCGTCCGCAAAAAATACGAAGAACAGCCCTAACGCAAACGTGGCAGCAGCCCGCGTTCAACCAGGAGCGCGGCCGCTACTACACGCAAGCATGCTGGCGGTGGGAGTGTGCGGCCTGCTACTGCGCGTAGGCAACCCCCGTACTGGTGCACGTGGCCGCTGCGTATGGGGCTGTGCAGTTCTTTTTTTATTATTATTTCTTTCCTTTCTTCGCATCATCCGCATCACGACTCCTCGTACCGCATGTCGATTACAAGAATAATTAAAAAAAATATACAGCAAGAACAAATAAAAAAAATTGCCATAAGCAATTGGCCCAAAAATAAAAAACCAACCTATAACTCATTCACCATACAATTAACGATCAAATACGTTTTTATTATTAAACAATAAAATCATATTATAATAAAACGAATCATACAATGCTAGATTTGTGCTTACACAATAATACATCAATTATCAAGAATCAAAAGAAAAAACAAGGAAGATGTAGTTTTATCTTTTTTTTTATGTGTTTACACAAAAAACTTCATAACCAGGCTCGGATACCAATTGAAGGGAAGAAAATAATTTTGATAGGGTTTCAAAAAATGTTCTTTATTGAAAACAGTTTTCAATCAACAACAAGTTCCTGTGTATACACAGACAAAGAGTTAGAAAAAAAAAACTTTTATTTTCTCTCTTTTCTTTCTCGTTATAGCCGAATCCCTCTGGTGTTTTTTCACTTAGGTTAGGTCAAATAGGATTCTAAATTCTATTTGTTTTGGTCTCCCTAAAAACTTGAACCTGTGAGCTGTGAAACTATTAAAATAATCCAATTGTTTTAATTCTTTTGTTCCTGTACAGTTTGATTCTGTAGCCTCCTATTTAATAAATAAATTTTAATAATTCATAATTATTAATATTCTATTAATTTAATAAATATTTAATTAAATAATTACATTATTTAATTATTCTCTTTTAATTAAATTACTTACTTTCGTAACATTATTAATTGGACCATCCAATTAATTTACCGTGACCCTCGTTACCAACAACCATAAGAGCTAGCAAGAGGACCTAATGTGAATGGAGTTTTAGAAAACATTTGATTATCATATATCGCAGAAAAAGACTTTCGAAACTACATACCTTTTTCTTGATTTTATTTTTCTGAATCTTCGATCTACCATTAGATCTTCCGAGCTATGACCCGCGGTCTGACAACGTGTGTGTGGGCACGTCACGGCAAAAGATGGAGGTCATGTGAAAAATAAATGGAGAACTCTTTCTCCCTAGGGGCAGGCCGAATCCTACAAAAGAGGGGAGAGTTAGAAAAAACTTTTTTTTTCTCTTTTCTTCTCTCTTTGGTGGCCGAACTCTCTTTCTTTTTCACTTATGTTCTAGGTTAATTTTTCCTAACTATATAACACTTATATAGTAATCTTTTAGGGTGTTAGTTTGACTAAGTCAAAATAGGATTCTTAATCCCTTTTTATTTTAGTCTCCCTAAAGACTTTAATAATTGACTATTAGGACTTTTAAAATAATCAAATTATTTTAATTCTTTTGTCCTAGTCATTATTTAATCACATGACCTCATATTTAATAAATATAATTCATAATTCATAATTATTAATTTTTATTATTTTATTAAATATTTAATTAATTAAATAATCACATTATTTAATTATTCTCTTTTATCTAAATCGCATTACTTTCGTAACACTATTAATTGGATCATCAATTATTCTACCGTGACCCTCGTTACCAACATCCGTAAAGGCTAGAAAGGGGACCTAATGGACCCACAGTTTTGAGCTACAATAATACTTAGTAATACTTAGTAATATTAATTAAAACTCTTTAATTAATATTTCACGATTATTAACCTCAGAGTTACTCCACTAAAAACCCGAGGCTGCACTCTCAGAACTGTAGATGTGTTTATACAATCTGAAGTCTCAGTGTCCATTGATATAGCTAATTGTATATAGTGTGATCCTCCACAAATAGTTCATAACTAATGCTCGGTCATAAAGTTCGTTATACCCCTCTAAAAATATCTTTTCCTTTAAGTACCATTGATTCTCTAATGAACAATTAAATCATGTCTTCCTCACGGAAGAAGGAGAGCGCTCATAATCGTTCAAGCCCCCAATCAACCCTTAAGGGAACTACTCATCTGCTTCAATCAAGAAAGAGTGGATTCCACTATTGTGTTCAAACCTTCCCAGCCACAAGCCAAACCGCAACTCCAAGAGACAGAGGTATTGGTTGAGATTCACATCAACCTCACTCATGGTAAATCAAGAGCCACGATCCAACCTGAAGGAGTTGATAAGACACTAGAATTAAGATCACTTATAAATAGCCATCGTTTATCGATTATATATTAATCTCATCTACTAACGGATCTTGATAACAGATTCATATAAATCGTGGCCCAGCCCTATATGATCTCATCATATAAGGTGCCTCCATTCTCATGTCAACTACATGAGCGGTTTAGGATAAGACCACCGTACTTTACAGAATTGACCGCAACAGTAGATCAATCACAAACAAAGTACCCAGCTTTATTTACTCTCTATGGACTCTTTAGATTATATGTCTCAAAATGAATCCTCTCTGTATATGACCATCATATACTCATTCTGAGATTACATATAATACACCCTCCTGATAGATTGTACTGTACATGTACAGGTATTGTAATCTATTTTTCCAGAATTGATTGTACAGTACTATAATGGAATCTATTGGATGGATCCGGAGATTTTCGAAAAAGGGTATCAGAGACTTGAAAAATATCTGGAATGGTTTCAGATGATTAATAAGGTTCCATAAAGTATATAAGAAATTTAAATTATAAGTTTTGGAGAACATAGTAAGGATTTCCATAAATTGGAGTATTAAGAATATTTATTGGAAGTTAAAATATATTTTTATGATATGAGATTTTAATTTAATTAATTGATGGAAAAGTAAATTAAAATAGATTTTTATGGAAAAGAGTTAATGGATTATTATGGATTAATTTGTAAGTTAAAAGGTTTTGGTCAAATTCATGTGATTAAATTGTATATTAGTGGTCATATTATAATTTTCAAATAAAAAGGGGCAAATTACAATTAGAGATATATATAATATATAGATATATATGTGAGTGGAGAAACACAAGTCAATCAAAACAAATGAAATGTAAATCGAAGGGAAATGAAAGTGAAATGCACATGAAAGGGAAATGAAATGAAGATGAAATGAAAAATGTATCATAAAAATCAAGAGAATAGGACAAAAACAAAGGAAGAAAGTCGGTGGAAAAAAAAATAAGAGAAGATTGGAAAAAAAATTAATAGTATATATATATATATATATTGTTATAAGTTAGTGGAGGTTCCACTTACTCAAAAGTAACCAGAAAACAAACAAATTGCAAAGTGAACAGAAGAAAAACAGAGAGAGACGAGAGAAGAAATAACCAGAAAATTCGAGAGAGGCCAAGAGAAAGAGAGAAAAGAAAAGAAAAAGAAGAAGAAGAAGAAGAAGAGAAGGCTCGGCCGAAGAGAAGAAGAAGAGAAGAGAGAAGGGAAGAGAGAGAGAGAGCAGTCAGCCATGGAAGAGAGGGAGAGCAGAAATTGTACAGAAAAATGGAGAAGAAAAACATAGCAGGAGCCGAGAGAAAGAAGAAGAAAAAGAAAAGAAAAGAGAAAGAAGGGAGAAGAAGAATTCGGTCCAGCAAGAGGAAGAGGAAGAAGAGTAGGTAGAACTTGGGTAAGTGATTTATGAAGTTGAATTAGTTTGAATTTTGATGAAATTGTTTGTATTGTAGAATTAGTAGTTGATAATTGATGAAATTGAATTGATTTTAGAGATTGATTGAGTTTGAGTTGTGTTTGAAATTTTATTGTTGAATATAAAGTGAAATTGACTGATGGGTTTTGTTAATTTAGCAATTGATTTGAGTTTTGTAGAGTTTTATTGGAAATTAATTGGAATTGAGTTGATAAAAATGAAAATTTAGAAAATTAGAAAGTTAAAGATTTGGGGATTTGATTATTTTGAGTTTAAATTACTTAATTGAGATATTAATTGAGTATTTTGAGTGTTTTTGAATTAATTGGTAATATGAATTTGGAATCGTTAAGTAAGAAATCAAAATGATTCTCAAATTAGTGACTGGTGTTATGAGTTTTGTTGTGATGTTATGTTTAGTGGTTGATAAGAGTTGTAGAAATTGTTTAGAATAAAATTGAATCACTAATTTTAGGAATTTTTGAAATTAAATTCGAAATTTAAGTTATAATTAGTTTAATCGGGTTTAATAAAATTGAATTTGATGTTGTTAAGTGAAAGAAATTCACTTATGTTAAATTGATGAAGATTAAAATGAGAAATTGTGTACAAATTGAAATTGATAGTGTAGAGATTTCAATTTATGTGTACTTAAGATATTAGAAATTGTATTTGTATGGTTGTGATATAATTTGATACTTAGAAGATAAAGTAAATGTGTTGGATTGTGTTGTATGAGATTCAATTTAAGAAAAATTTAATGTTTCAAGGAATATATAATTGTAGAGACATGATTTTTAGCAAATTAAATGTAATTGATTTGATGAGAATAGAAGAAATTGAAGAATAAAGTGTTAAATGTGTTAATTGAGTTTTGTATAAGTTGATGGTGTTTATATTAACGATTTAATTGGAAATATATTACTTTAGGGAGAAATCTCCGTAGTAGGGGAGAAAAAGAAATGTTATGGAAAACAAGAAAGGTTATTTTAAAGCAAAGTATATTTTATTTTAGTAATATGTTTTATCTAAAGTTTAGCCAGTTAATATTTTTATTCAAGTTAATGAAACATCATATCTTTAGTAAAATATACTTTAGTATATTTTCCAGTTTATTTTAATTGTTTATAACTTTATATATACATGCATTTACTTGTGTATATGTTTTATAATTTAAATAGAATTTATGCTCAAGTGTATTTTAATTAAAGTATTTTTATATCTCAGAGATTTAGAAATTATATTCATTTAATAAATATATTTTATGTATATTCCATAGTTTTTATTAAAAGCTAGTTTTCAAACTAAAGAAATAGTTTTCAAACCCATGGATTACCCTATGGATTATCATATTAGTTATCAGCAGTTAGACCCGGCCGATACATCCCAATTGTGTGTGGCAAGTTAAGGGGGGACAGTCCGCTAACTCCAGAGGGGTTGAGTCTGTCGAGTCTATCAGTCGCCCACACATTAGGGTGTTGTCTCGCTATATGTTGCGACGCAGCATTCCGCACATAAACAGTGGGATGTCTTTTATCAGATGCCACGTTGAGCGTATCAGTTAGTCACCTCATGACTTATATCAGATGTCACAGTGGATGACGCCAGTTAGTCGCCCTGTGACCTACTCATATGGTATGGCGCCAGTTAGTCGACCTATGAGTTCAGTTCAGCTTAGGGGTCCATTGGGAGTTTTCAGATACATAAGCCAAGCCAGAAATATTTTCAGATTATCAATACAAAATATTAAATTAAGAGTTTTATACGTTAGGCTTGGCTAGATTTTCAGAAAAACAGATTTCAGTACAGGATTTAGAAAACAGACTATTATTATCTTCAGTACAGAATAAGTTTTCAGAAAGTTTATTATCAGAAAAGTATTTTATCAGAAGAATATTATCATAAAACTATGTTATTAGAAAAGTTTTATCAGAGAAGTTTTATTAGAAAAGCATTTTCAGTAAAGTATATTCTTTTAGTTTTTCAGTTTTAAGAAAAGTACATTATCTTAATATTTCAGTTTTTCAGAAAATATATTATTTCAATTTTCAGAAAAGAATATCAGGTTAGTTTTCAGTTTTTATAAATATAAAAGAATATTATTTCAGCTTATTAGATTTCAGAAAAGATATAGTTTCAGATTTTCAGTTTTTAGTAAAGTAAAGTATATGTATATATTCTTAGTTTTCCAATTTTCAGAAATTCGATTTCAGAATAGTTTTCTGTATAAATTTCAGAACAATTTCTAGAAAATAGATTTCAGTATATTTTTATAAGAAAGATTTTAATATATATATTTCAGAATAGTTTTTATAAAAGAGATTTCAGTACCGTTTTTATTGGAAACAGATTATTAGTTATTTCAGTATAGATTTCAGAAAATAAGATTCTATCCTTTTCAGTAAAGTTTTCGGGAGGTTAATTCAGAAATGTTAGAATTGTTTAGTAAAATAATAATACTCACTGAGCTCGTTTAACTCATTATAGTTTTTATATTTTATAAACCAACCTCCCCAGGTGCAGGTATAGGTACAGGTGCAGACGTTGCAGGGACTCCCAGGATTAGCGGGACTAGTCAAAGGATGTTGTGACTGTTTTACAAGCATATATAATGTTTTAGTTGTTAAGTTTGTATTTTAATATTGTTTTAAGTGTATAAGTATTTTATTTAAAGATTTGATTTATTTATTTTTGATAATTGTTAATTTTGATATTTAAACTGTTTGAGTTGTGGTTTGTGGATAAATTTTTATAAAATAGTTTTATATAAAAAAAATTTTATAAAATAGTTATATATAAAAAAAAAAATTCTACTCAGATTTGCAGTTAAAAGAAACGGCTTAGCTTTACGGAAGCCTTCCAGCGGGGCAAGCCTTGACTGGGAAGCTACAATAAAGTGCCGGCAGGCTACCTAATGAGAGATAGTAGATTAGGGGTCTGTCATTACATCTTACAATCTAGGATGTTCTTGCATAATACGAATGTATTACTGAATATAAAACATTTATAAACTTGAATGATAATCTGAATAATTCTTATTAAGTCTTTAACCATATACAATTACAAGCTTTAGGGCATAAATCCCAACATAATGGACCCACAGTTTTGAGCCCCAATAATACTCAGTAATATTAATTAAACTTTTTAATTAATATTTTACGATTATTAACCTTAAAGTTATTCTACTAAAAATCCGAGAATGTACTCCCAGAACTGTAGGCGTGTTTAGACAATCTGAAGTTTTAGTGTCCATTGATATAAACTATTTACATATAGTGTGATCCTCTACAAGTAGTTCATAACTAGAGTTGGGTCGTAATGTCCGTTATACCCCTCTAGATATATATTTTCCTTTAAGCACCATTGATTCTCTAATGAACAGTTAAATCATGTCTTCCTCACGGAATAAGAAGAGATCTCATAATTGTCTAAGCACCGAATCAACCCTTAAGGGAACTACTCATCTACTTCAATCAAGAAGGAGTGGATTCCACTATCGTATTCATATCTTCCCAACCACAAGCCAAACCGCAACTTCAAGATATGGAGGTATTGGTCGAGAATTCACATCGACCTCACTCATGGTAAATCAAAAGCCACGATCCAACCTGAAGGAGTCGATAAGACACTCAGGATTAAGATCATCTATAAATAGTCATCGTTTATCGATATATATGAATCTCATCTACTAACGGATCTTAGTGAGAGATTCATATAAATTGTGACCTAGTCCTATATGTTCTTGTAACACCCCCTGACCCAAATCGCTTGGACCGAATCAGGGAGCGCTACTATATACTGAAATTTAACTTTTAATTTTATATAACCATAATTTAAAACGATATTAAAAACATTTAAAAGTGGTCCAAATAAATTTTCGAAAATCTAGTCAGAGTTTCCTGTATTTTTCTGACTTTCCAAAACCTGTTTACAATTAAAATTCATAAAATCAACATTTCTAAATTCTCAAATTACTTTTGCGCACCCTTCCAAATTTAGTGCAACTTGCCAAATCAATTTATCACAAGATGATATATATATATATATATATATATATATATTCAAATATCATAAACATATAATAAAATATTTACACAGCGAAAGTTCTTCAAATACGTATAAACATTTTTTGTATATGCATGATGTATCAAAACATATATACTTATTACAAAAGGACTACCAAATATTTAGGAACGATGTGACTCTGGATGTGCTCTTGCTGTCTCTACTCTTCTTAGTCTTTGTCTCCCTTGGAAACTCTGTTACCTACATGTGAGAAAACTCAACACGCTAAGCATATTGCTTAGTGGGTGTACACAAAATTGTATATCTAAATATACTATATCAAATACTTTTATCAATTTATCGAACATATAAATAACATATATCAATACAGCATATATAGGGTTCATGTCAAATCAAATCATATACTCAACAAATACAGTATTCAAAATCAATCAACAGACAAAATCTTTATAAATTTCTCAAATGCTTTCATATAACAAATCAGTTTTCAGACTAGGCTCCTGACATACATAACATAAGTTATCGGACTGGATTACGGGTTGTTCGGCATCGGACACATAAACGGGGCCACCCGCCGAACATCATATCAAAATGGAACACCAACGGAATTACCCGTTGTAAATGTCCCATGACAGAATTCAGAACCCTAGGACCAGCACTTTAGGCCTGTACTATCCATAGGGTGGCACAAACAGAATATATCGACATAGCACTGTTCAGACAGAAACCCAATTGACATATCAACCTCCTATATCCATAACTATGTTCATATACATCAGAGCCATTTCACAAAACGTTTTCTCAAATCCAATGTCAACATATTTCATTTCTTTCAGAATCATCGAATTCAATTTTTAACTTATTTAATTTCAATTCATATATATATATATATATATATATATATATATATATATATGTTTGAAATTCAAATTTCATCAAATATCATATAACGAAAATATACGAATATATTTCTAAATCAATAATCACATCAAAGCAATCCAAAAAATATATTCAAACGTATTTCATAATTCCATATCGAGTCAAAATGCCCCAAAATCATTTTTCCGATACATTTCACAAATATTATATAATTAAAATCACATTTGACAATATATTTCCACAACAATATTAGAATCAAAATGTATTAAAATCAATTCAGAATAGGATTCACAATCAATATTTCAAATATAAACTATATTTCGAGAATTCTCTATTCAAATCATTCCAAAATAAATTTCAAACTATAAACTATAATCAATATAATCCAAATAACTCAAAATTAATCAAATTCAATCAATCCAAAATATTCTGGAAAACGAAAAATTCGAAAACGAGTGTACACCAAACCTGAATACCCTTTCTTTCCTCATTTCCTTCTTCTCCTTCTCTTTTCTTCTTCCTTTTCTTCTTCTTCTTCTTCTTATTTCCTTTCTCTCTCTTCTTTCTCTCTCCTCTTTTCTCTTTTCTTTCTCTCCCGTTTGCTCTGGTTTCTGTTCTGTTTTTGCTTGTGAGCTTATGCTCACTCTATTGCTTTTAAGTGGCACCGCTTCATGCCACTCGGTGCTCATTTTTTGTTAAAATTTTTGTGCCATCGCGACAGCGTATTACGAGCGGTGGTCGCGTCGCTCGGTCGCGATGCTCACTAGTGTAAATTTGCCACCTTTAGAGCGAACGACTATCGCGAGCGCTGGTTACGAGCCTGGTCGCGGTACTCACTGAACCAATTTTGCCACTTTCACCGCGATCTCTGATCGCGAGGATAGTCGCGATGCTTACTGTCCAAGTTTCCTCCGTTCTCTTCCCGCGTTGTTTTCGACCGTTCAAATTGGTCCATTTAGAAATCTAAAATTATCACATTTAATTACATTTTTCACCCCTCAAATCATAATTATCACATTCACATACTCCATATTAATTCAACAATACTTTTCATATTTATGTGAAATTAGGGATGTTACAGATCTCATCATATAAGGTGTCTCCATTCTCATGTCAACTACATGAGCGGTCTAGGATAAGACCACCGTACATTACAGAATGGACCGCAGCAGTAGATTAACTACAAACAAAGTACCCAGCTCTATTTGCTCTCTACGAACTCTTTAAATTGCATGTCTCAAAATGAATCCTACTGTATATGACTTTCATATACTCATTCTAAGATTACATCTTGCAATCTTGGATGTTCTTGCATAATATGAATGTATTATTTGAATATAAAACACTTTTAAACTAGAATGATAAAATCAATAATTCTTATTAACTGTTTACCAATACAAATTTTAGGGCATAAATCCCAACACATTTTGCCTCAATTTCTCTTTCAGTAGCCCTCAAGTTGGTGGGATTTTCATATGCTAATTGGGTATCAAATCATGATGATCGTAAATCAACATTAGACTTTTGTGTTTTCCTGAGCTCCAACCTTGCCACATGGAGTGGCAAGAAGCAGCATACCATTTACAAGTCCTCTACAGAGGCTGAATACAAAAGCTTGGCCTCTCTAGCTGTTGAACCCACTTAGTTTTCATCTTTGTTGCTTGAATTGCATATTCTTCAACCTCATATTCCTGTCATTTGGTGTGACAACCAAAGTACAATTGCCATTTCCAACAATTCGGTTCTTCATGAAGAACTAAACGCATTGAGTTGGATCTCTATTTCGTACGAGATTGCAAGGAAACTCATTGTCAACCATGTTCCTTCCATTAATCAGATAGGTGATCTGTTTACCAAAGCTCTCTCTACCTCTCGGTTTCTTTTTCTACAAGACAAACTCACTATGTCTCCATCCTCGCTAAGTTTGAGAGGGAATATTAGGATTGAGAATTCTGATAAAGATGATCAAACATATCGTGCTAAGCAAGAGACGCAGCTGTCAAGAAATCCTCAGCTGCACATTGATCATGCTCATCATATATTAGACTTCAACAGATCATCATCAAGGGAGAGTGCACCATTGATTCAAGGAACAACCATCACATGATTGAAGTTCTTGAGAAATTGTTAAATCTGTTATTATTGGCGGGAAAGTTTGTTAAAACCTGATGAGATGGCATCCGGTTGTTGCATTATGTTACAAGCATGAATTAATGCTTGCTTTGTATTTTATTCATTATATAAATATAGAGCTTAGTGTATAGTTTTATTAAGCAATTATATTGTAAAGTTTGATAAATCAATACCAGAGAATTCTCTCAATCTTCTTCAGTTTTTCATTTTTCATTTCTCTTTGTTCTTCGATTCTTGTTTCATTGAAACTCAAGAATCCTATCAAACATCACATTCTTATATATATATATATATATATATATATATATATATATATATATATAACATATTTTCATACTTCAAATTAAATTATATCTTTTACTGTAATTGCTGGTCGTGGCCAAATTAGACAAAAATTCTAGGATTAAACAAAGATGACATAATAAGTATTGAAAACAAAATTGATAATATTCTCCAAATGCATATCCGAGATCAACGAAAAGTTGAGTAAGCTTCTCACTCGAACCGAATTTGAGGTTGGTGTTGTGGTGTTGAAGTTATTATTAGGGTTAGAGAAATATTTTAAGGTCCCTATCGCGGTTCGAAACCGACGGCCTACACAAGCTTCGCTTTAGCCCAGATTTTGATTTAAAAGCATTCAGTCATAATCCAAGACACGGTAGCTTTGAGTTATTGGCTATTCAACCAAGTGCAATGATCAATTTTACGAATCAATGGTTCCTCTCATACTAGATTGAATTACTGGAGACCATACACTAAGGCACTTCTGTGGTTAAAAGGACTAAAATCCAAATGTTGATTACTCAGTACGAGGTTCTTCGAATGAGACAAGATAAGACCTTCCTTGAGTTTTATATCAGGCTGGTGGACATTACCAATCAAAGCCACCTTCTTTGGAAGATGTATTCTAATGGAAAAATCATACGGAAGATTCTTCAATCACTTCCAGAGAGATTCTGACCTAAGATGATGGCCATAGAAAAAGCAAGAGATATGGACAATATGAGGCTTGATGAGCTCATAGGTTCACTCCAAACTCATAAAGTTGGTCTTAAGCTGTCCAGACTCCCTAACATTGTCGTTAGTCATCATGTCCCAGTATAAGAAATTTAACTTGATTCTCTTTCAAAGCTTGTGCAGTTCAATTGGATATGTTTCCCCCGTCTCTTTTAAGATCATCTAACCCATGTGAACGTATCGTTCACATGGAACCTTTCCTCTCTTCGACCTTCAAAGTTCTCGTTTGAATCTTTACTACTAGTACCAAGATCTACATTGACGGCCGTTCTGCCTGAGCTTGTGCCCCGGTTTTACAGCAACCTTCGCGCCCTCTGTAAGGTCATTATTTTAGTTGGTTTTTATTTCGTGCATAAAACACTTTTTTATTGTAATTCTTAGTTAGCTTAGCTAAAGCATTCATCTGTGCTTCATCTATCTTACGTCCTTTAACTTCATTCCACTACGCACCTTCAAATAGCCTAGTTGTCCTAAGAGCAAATTCATCCCCAGATGGAGGCAAGGGAAGCCTAAACCTTACTCTAGCAAGTCCTTCTTGCAAAGATCAGTAATGCCACATCTAAAAGAAGAAAGCATTGAATCCTCTCATTGTTATATTTAAGATATCCCGTGCTATATCTGTTGTTGAGAATCCTCTTCCTCGGAATAACAATAAGTAAGGAAGTCTTTTTTTTTTTTTTTCTTTCTTCCCTATTCTCTTGCAAGATATGGCCTTTGTAGAATAGGATGGCAAAGCTAAAAGGGAACTAACATTCTCCATCCTTATATACGCTATTTGCAGTGAAGGGCCTTATACCGAAAATTGCCTTACACGTAATCGTCTTGTCTTCATCCCATGCTACTTGACGAAATGCCTTCTAAAACCAGAGTGAAGAGGTAGAGAATTTCTTTTTTCTTCATATTCTCGATAGCTAGTCACATTCTTCCTCTCTTAGTTTCCCTTTCACGGGTAAGTAGATAGTCGGTCCCTTCCCTAGCCCCGCAACTAAGAGTCACTCATCGAAAGCTTGATTGACCAAGAAGACAAGCAATAGGAAAGAAATCCCAATAAGGAAAGCCATTAGCCAGCAGGCAAGTAAGCGAGAGCGGGTAGTATGAACTAACTGGAACTAGGGCTATTCAAAGCATCGAGCAGTACAGAAAGCATCTAAAGATGAAGGGGAATAAGCAGCGCTCTTGGCTGCCATAGTTGTTGTACGAGTAATAATCAGAAGAGGACAAGGAAGATGACATCGAATAGGCTTTGGGACTGATGACGTTTCTTTTTACAGGGAACGAGATGAGATCGAGCTTTCCTTGTTTGAAGCTTTTTCTGTCGCAATAAAGGCTGCTATTGTTAGGCTCTTAGTTGGGATTGTTCATGAATCTTCTGCGTCGAGAAGATTTTCGCACCTAAATTATAATACGCTGCTGCACGACTAGGCTATTGGCCTTCTGCCTGTACTTTTGATTATGCCTTTTTGCGGTCGATTATGGGATTTCCTGCTGCTACTGCTAGGCTCTTAGTTGGGATTGTTCATGAATCTTCTGCGTCAAGAAGAATTTCGCACCTGAATCATAATACGCTACTGTACGACTAGGCTATTGGCCTTCTGCCTGTACTTTTGATTATGCCTTTTTGCGGTCGATTACGGGATTTCCTACTTGACTGAGTCGACTCTATGCCTTCTTGACTTGCTTTCTTAGTGACTCTAACCTGGAGACTTTTTGCCTTTCCTCTTTCGGGTATACCTTCAATGATTACTGCTTTAATGAATACCTTCTCTTCAGCAAGTTAGGAAGCGGTGAACTCTTCCCTCACCCGAAGGCAAGCGAGTGCAACACATTGAGATTGAGTAGGAATAAAATAAGCTGTTGGGAAGAGAATACCACGAATATGCTATTTTGAGGACGCATGCGGACAATTCGATGAGGACGATTTCTTGTAGAAAGAGAAAAGGGATACCAGACAATTGGGGATTGATTAGATGCGAACAATGATTTGGCTTTTAAAGATTATAAGGATGATTTGAGAGTAAATCATCCATTAATTACTCTTGTTACTGTTCTCGAATAGGCTCTTTCAGGTTTAGGTTTGAATTTAGTAATATAATGATTCCCTATTGTATAAGGTCAAAGTGATTGTTTATGCTTACTAGCTCATACGGTCAACGCTGATCACTAAATTCTTGTCCTCAAGGTTATCTTCAAAAAATAAAGAGAATTCCAAAGAAGATTCCGCGGATGGTGGCATTTTAAGAAAAAAGAAAAATTGGGGGTCTGAAAAGAGAATTCGTCCCATCTAATTTAATAGTGAAGAGTTGAGGAAGAGTGTCAGCCATCACGTAGGAAGATAGATTAAACAACCTTAGCACTTTAGCTTGAATTGTAACCTTACCCTCACTACTGACATGTCACTTGCTTGCGTAGCCCGAAAGACTGGAAAGAGAAGTTCCTAGAAGTCAACTATGCTTAGACCTCAATTAATACACTTACTAAGAGTACCGGTACCAGAACACGAACAAGGATTTCTCTTAGGTCAAAGCCGCCTACCTTGAACCTCACTTGCTTCCGTCACTTACGGAACTGGCTGAACTTACTTCCTTATTATTCAAAGAAGGGATTTTACACCTACTCGCTTGCAGTATTGACTTGCACTTTCACTTCCTCTTTTAATTCACTAATGAAAAGGAATTTCATTTGACCTACGAACTAGTTTGATCCCATTGCCACAGGACTTGTTCCAGATCATGACCGAATCAATCGCAGTCAGTATCTGTTGGGCCATAGACCATCTACCAGTGAGGTTTCCTAAGTTTTTTGACCCTTTCCGGCTGTATGAGTCAATATATCCCTTAGTCCTTCGATGGAGCAAGTAAAGTTACTGCATAATTGCTTGGAAAAGCTTAGACTTGCTTGAATCGACTAGCTGGACTTAGCGAACTTACTCCCCATGTTGCTTTGTATGTCCTCCTGTTTACCCCCATATCCCCGCAGCGTGGGCATCCCTATAGAAAGCTAAAAACGAACCGAAAACAACTGCTTATTGCTTGGGCCGCTGAAGAGGAAGAAATCTGATTACGCTTCGAGACGACTTCCCCTACCACTTTTAAATAATGCCCTCTTCTCTTAGTATAGTAAGCTGGCGAGCTTCTCCCAAGAGAATGCCTTCACTCCACTCCCTCTTCAGACGCCTATGGAAAACTAAAATACCATTAGGAGTATCCTTTCCAAAGGCAGAGGGAACTCAAAAAAAAAAGTCTTTAAGGAAGCAAGATACGAGCCGTGGGAAAGAATCGAAACTCGTATTAAAGATGCTCTACTCGTTCATAAGCACAATAGACTCGCTGTGAGTATGGAAGAAGGATAGGCTCATCATGCCTTTCTATCTCTTGCATTCATCTTCTCATAACCCACGAAAGACATTCTATCTATCCTCAGCTCAAGAAAGTGGACAGAGGGGCTCGAAGTAAGCGTATAAAAGATTTAAAGATTTCATGCAAAGATGACAAGCTTCTATGTTTACTCAAGAGAGTGCTTCATGGTAAATTTGATGTTTCAAAACTATTCCACTCTTGATATTTGTTAGGATTCTTGAAACACCTCCATTCTTTTCGAAAACTGTCATTTGAAAGCTTTTTGGTGCATAATTTTTTATCTATACTCCAAATGTTGATTTGTTAAATGGAGTGGAACCTAGACATATGTACCTTTCCAACATTTTTTGAACAAAAGATTTTAATTCATTTATATAGATTTCGAAGGGGTCGAATATAGGTAAAGTGCAGGTGAAAATCAACTAGAAAGCTTAAAAGGGGTAGGCATGGTAGCAGCCTACCGCTTGAGGCAGCTAGCCACGGCAAGGACTTGTTGACTAAGGTAGCAAATCTCCACCTAAGGCGGCGTAAACCTACTGGCCATCCACCCACTCCTTGTTTTGCACTCTTTCCCTTTTTGTCACCCAGTTGACTTCCAACTTGTTTTTAATGCATCCTAAATTGTATTGGGATTTTTTTTTTATGGAAAAAGGATAACATTTTTGTACATCTAGTTGAATCTTTCAGGAAGTTTTTGACTTTGCTTTGTATCTTTTGAGAACTAACTATCCTTTCTTGAAGTCATTTTTTGGGAAACATATGGGTAAAAAAATTCCTATTCTTTATTAGGATTAGGTTTAGATTGAAGCTTATAAATAGTGGACTTATAATTCACTATTAATTAAGCATTCAAGCTCTATTATTTTATTGATTTCGCTTTGTGTTTATTGTTTTATTCTTTAGAAGAATTGTTAAGAGTTTTAGGCTAGATTATTCTTTATTTCTATGCTTCATTGTTCTAACCTACATAACTATGTAATGATCTTTGCATATTATTGAATTAATTTATTCAAACCAAGCCCTAGATTGTAACCTCAGTTGTAAAGGGTTTTGATTATTGGCCCTTATAAAAGAATTGTGAAGACTTGTAGCGCGGGGAGTCTGTGAGCAGTATCAACAAGGTTTGCTAGTAAAGGCTTGTGGGTAGGAAGGATTGAGTTATTAGCAAGAGAGTGGTGTGATTGAGTGTGAAAGGTGCATGAGTCAAAGCACGTAGCAATATCCTCTTGAGGGGAAGGGCGAATAGGTTATGCCCAACTTTTCGCTTAGTTTGTAAGATGCGGAATAATGCAATACAAACTTAATCCAAACAGTAAAACAAAGTGAGGAGAGAATAATGGATAGAGATATTTAGCGTGGAAACCTCACACTGTAAAAACAAGGGGACCAAACTCTTTTGACCACTTCAGTCACAAGATCCACTAGTTGAAAAGATATTTACACTCTCATACGATTTACAAAACTAACACTTTTGACTCCCTCGGATTGATTTTCAACTCTTGACTATCTCAAGTTGGTACACGTACCACACTGCTCTTGTATCTCAGACTCGACTTACTAAGCACACCACTCTTGCTATCTCATGTTAGTTTTCCTAATCCACCGTATTAAGCTGTATCCCATCAATTCTATCTTGCAGGTCTTTACTAATGATCCTTGACTTCAAGTTGCTTGCTCAAATCAACACCTTCAATTAGCAAGACTTTAACTTTATGGAAGATGGTCTAAGAGTTCATTGCAAATCATGAATATATAAATAAAGTGTACAATCAAGCATTTTATGAAGAGCTAGATGCAATAATCTCAACAAAAATAATCTAATTAAAAACATATCCAAAGTTAGGTCAAACAATTTGAATGAAGTAGAGACCTAAAATATCAAAAACCCATAACTAAATCCTACACAAGCTACAAAATGAAAGCCCGCACTAAGAAATCCACGATTTCTAGGTTTTAGAGAAACTCATAAACAAAAAGCACATCTTACCATGAAGGAAACTAGTGATCAAGGAGAGCCGATAACGAAAGATGACAAAAGGAAATCTCAATGAAGTGCTCTCTAATGTTGGATTTCACTCACCTCTTTCTCTCTTAGGGTTTTTCTCTTTTAAAAAGTATTGAAGTCAAGCAACCACTGAGAAAAGAGATAAGAGAGGTATTTATAGGGAGCTCATTTAGTGAGACCTGTCAGTCAAAACCGCAAGCACGATCCGCTGGCAAATGCTCTGAAATGAGTCACTTTGAACCCTAAAGTAAACTCGCGACCAAATATCACTGGCAAATACTCTAGTTAGTTCTCACGTTTTGGGGTATTTTTTTCTAAGAACACCAAATATATGTTATATCTACTCAAACTAATATACCATTGCTATTTTCTAAAATTCCTCTCATTAATGCCATTTAAAAAAAGAACTCTAATCTTGATCCAAAAATTTGAAATAAAATTTCATAAAATTTGTACCGTATATAAAATATATCCAAAAGAAAGTCAAATTAGCTATTTTTTTTTTTCAAATTACAACTGTATCATTTATAAAAGAATATTTTGTCTTGATCTTAAAAAAAATAATATTGTGCCAAATGAATTGATGAGCTGGGTTCAAGCCAAAAACAACCCTTATACTTAATAGATTTAATGTGCTAACCCATTGATACCCTGAACCCTATAAGGTCTAACCCAAACATGTAGATTTAATGTGCTAACCCATTGATACCCTCAACCCTATAAGGTCTAACCCAAACATGTTAATCTCGTGCCGCATCACCGAGTCATGCTGACAATTGCCATCTCTAATTCTTATGGATAAAATATGGAGTAGCAATATTTACACCACTCTAAAAATTATATATGCACCCTTTTGGTAATTAATCTTCAATAATATTTATAAAAAAAAAAATACTTAATAGAGAGATGTAATTACACAATTATAATACAATAAAATTAAAGATATAATATTTTTTTTTTTTTTTTTGGATTATAACTAGACAATATGAGGTTGGCCTAGTGGTTTATACCCCTCACACTTATACTCTTGAGGTTGTGAGTTCAAATTGTATTCTCCTCCCCAAATTTCGAATTAATTGTAATTGTTCAAAAAATATATATATCATAATTATATATATATATATATTTTTATTTTTTTTTTTGAAAAAATAATTTTTAATGAGGTCTACTTGCGAAATAGGTACACATACAGATTTATTAGGGTGCAAATATCTCCACACTAAAATATACCCTTATTTTATTTTTATTTTTATTTTTAATATAGTATGACGGGAAAGAAGTATTATTAATTAGTCAATTTGTACTTTTTTATTTTCTAATTTACTGGCTAATAATAGTGGGCCCAAGGAAGAAAATATTGGTTTCGAGTTTCTAAATTTATAGATATTTTGAAAATAATATTAATATCGGTGGATATTCTGTTGAAAATTGGAAGAAAAAAAATATGGACAGTCTTAAGTTAGAAATATTTTGTAAAAATTTAGGACAGTCTTAAACAAGTAATTATACATCAAATGAATCAATAATTTAATAATAAATTAGTATAATTATAAACTTATTATAAATTATATATAAATAGAGTCTGTATACAATTTTTTAGATTAAGTATTTAATAGAATAATATTTTATTTTACTTTTACAATATTATAAACAATAGAAAATAAATTAAATATTTAATAAACAAGATTATTATAAAATAAAATATAATTCGATGATTTTATCATTCATTACATGTCTGAAATTTAATACTAAAATTAATTTCTTGGTGGTTCACAACTATAATGTACATTTCAATCTTGATTTGAACAATAATTTTCCCATGAAAATGTGCTTGCATAGTTTTCGAGGCAGTTATTAATATGCCATGTGTATGTTACTTGATCTCTTCCAACGGATTCAGGAATCGGGTAGTTTGAATTTACCTAACTTGGTGGATATTGTTGATCTGCTTGCATAGGTATTGCATATGGCATTTGTGGCAAAGGATAATCAAATATACTATAGCCACCATAAAGTCTAAAACTACTATAATTTGATACTTGGGAACTTGACCCACTTTTAGATCATTGAAAGAACCATTATCTGTGTTTATACTCATTGAAGAAAAAATCATAGTCAAAGAATCCTTATCAATATGACTCATTCCTCCTTGTATTCTACCACGATTTTGATAAAAAAATAAAAAAATTTTTGATATGGTTCTCTACCGCCACCAGCATCCCAACCTGCTGTAATAGCATCCCAACTTGCCGCACTAACATACCAACCTCCTGCATGAACATCCCAACTTACTGCACTAGCATTACAACCTTCCCTCTCATCCCTACCATCTCCATCATCTTTTTCTCCACTTTTCCCATCAGAGGAATGTTGGTCACCAAAAGAGCTACTAACCGCAACTCACAATCTACACCAACTTCTTATCTAATCACTTGTTCAACATTTATTCCCATGTCTCGAGCATGAGAAACAATATGTGAATCGAGATTTTCCTCCTCATCATCCAAGTGGGCAGGTCTAACCAAATCAAAAATAGGATTCTCATTATCGTCCACTACTTTAGCAGCTATTTGAAGTAAATCCATAAAATTAGTCTCATTTATTTTATCTTTTTCAGTTGTCATATCTCTAAGCTTTAACTTCATATTAAAATAATAATAAACAAGTTGTTTAAGCACATAGAGTAGGTAAGATGTTTCCTCTGTTTGGTGTAAATTAAAGCAAATATAGACCAATTTCTTTTGCATACAGAAGATGATGCTATCTGTGATAGTATGCGAACTGCTATTGCACGTAATGATGAAGCATTGTTCCTATATGAACTGCTGTATTGTTTTTAACAAAAAAATAATGAAGAATCTCATAATTGATTGAGATTTTTTTAATAAAGAAGTAAAAAAAAATAGTTGCAGATTGCAGTGCATGTTTTGTTGTTGTTTGAAATATGTATCACATGATTTTCCTATTTATTGTTTGACTCTCTGTCCAATTTTACTATTAACTATTGTTTAATGATTTTTATAAAAATAATTTTTAATTTATATTATTTTAATAATAATTTTAAGTGTTTAAGATTAAAAAAAATTAATGGTTTATAAAATATCCATAAATTTTTAGGAAAAAATCACACAATTTCAAAAATATCAGGATATTTCAGGAATATCGGGAAATTTTATGAATATTTTGAATATGTCCGGATATTCTGCAGGATATTGGATATTTGTCTGTTTCGATATCGATCCCTCTAAAATATGAAAATATCATTGGATATTTCGGTATATCTTTCAATATTTAGTTCCTTGAGCTGGCCAAAGAAGGTTACATTTTTCAACTTGCATAGTATTTTATTTCTAATAAGTTGAGATTCTTGTCTGCTTTTATAATTTTTCTTATCTTTTTCTTAATAGGAAAATGTTAAACGAGTTCACCGAAAAAGTAAATAGAAAATTATATTTATTTTTTTAAAACATAAAAAATTATATATTTATATATTAATAAAATAAATAGGAATTATTTATTTCAATTCTAGGTTTTTTTAAATTATTTAAAGATCTCAATTTAATTAACTGGTGTAGTTTAAATTTTGAGTTTTTTTTTTTTTTTTTTTAAGAGAAATTTTGAGTTGTTAACATATACTTAAAGGATACATGTTACATAACCCTTTTTAATATGGTAACACCAAAATATAATATACACACACACACATACGGGAGGATCGGGGGACATAAGATTTAACACAATATTTGACACGATTTAATAGTCATTGGATAACTGAGATGTGAATGGTTAGGATTTAGTAAATTTATTTATTTTAATTCTTTCCTTTCCCTCTCTCCATCGGATTAGGATCCTCTCCTAATCTAAATTTTTCCTAACTTTTTACACAAAATCCTAACCATTAAATTGCCACGTGTCATCAGACATATAAAAGCTTTTTAAAAAGAAAAAGAATAAAACATAAAATCTTAACCATTAAATCCACATGTCTTTAGATGTGTAAGAGCATCTCCAATGCAAATATGTATTTTTGAGTATCTAAATAGTGTCACATCAGCATTTCTAAATAATATGAATCTACCTTGTCAAAAAAATTATAAAAATACATATTTACTTCTCCAATGTGAGTATATAAATAGTAATTTTAAACCAATCACCACAAGTCATTTGCTATATTTACTCTCCATTCAATATGACAATTAAATGCATTGACAAAATACTAAAATTTTATTGGTGAAAAAAGTTAGAAATCCTAGTCAGCATATCAAGGAGGATATCTACAATTAGAAACTCTACTTGATATTCTCTAACTTTTTTTTTTACCACATCATATTAATATTAAAGTTAGATAATTGCATTAGAGAATATTTTTTTAATTTTTTCAATATAGAACCTATGTGGCACTTAATTTTCTCCAAATACATAATAGTATTGGAGATGCTCTAAAAGGTTAGGAAAAGTTTAGATCCCTCTCCATCATTAATTTATTTGATTTCTCTCTCCTCTTTTCAAGATTTTCTTTCCTATATTTGACATATTAATATTTATCTCACTATTCTTTTCCTCTTACATTTTTTTCCCTCTTCTCTATTCTTTTTTTCTCCTCTCTTACCTTTTTCTATCTTCTCTTATCTGTAATTTTATTTTTATTATTTTCTTTGTACAAGGACCATCGACCATCTTTATTTAATTATTATTATTAAATAAAGATATTTAGTAGTTTTTTTCATTTGTTTATTTTTCTTTAATTATAAAACATATTAAAATGATATATTTAATAATGGTGGAAATAAATAGATTTAGGAACGAATAAGTTGTTATAGAGAGAAGATAAAAATGTAACTAATGAGGGAAAAACGTAAATGATTTAGAAAAGAAAATCTTGGAGAGAGAAAAGTGAAAATAAAATAAATTAATGATGGAGAGAAGAGGAAGAAAGGAAAAAAAAGAAATAAATTTATTAAATCCTAGTTATCTGCACCTAAAAGATCCAATGGCTATTAAATCGTGTAAAATATTGTATTAAAATCTAAGTCCCTCGATCCTTCCCGATATATATATATATATATATATATATATATATATATATATATATATATATATATATATATATATATATATGAGGCAGGATCGGCAGCCCCTATATTTGTAGTGGTCGAAAATAACCCAAAAGGGCTTAGGCCCAAAAGACGGCCCAAAAACTACTGAAAAAGGGGCCAGATACCAAAGCCCAGCGCTCGACGCCTAGCGCTCCACAAAACTCAAAGAGGAAGGCTTTACAAGGTCAACATAAGACCCATCGGTCGACTGCTCGACATACAAAGCAGCGATCGACAAGGACTTAAGATAGGTCGGCGGGTCCACTCGACCACACAGCCGCCACCATACTACTGACTCAGTCAAACTTTTACTAAGTCAGTTGATTAGGTCTAAACGCACTCAATCAAAACTCTCCGAGATATCAGGAATCTCAGATATTTTGGAGCATGACATCCCTCAGAGTACGGGTACAACAGGCAACTACCCAACCCCTATAAATACAGCCTTCTGGCTTTATTTTTAGGGGTCAAGCAATTCTATTCAAAAGCTACCACTCTAAACAATCCAACTTACACATGACACGCTACCATAAGTCCAGCCACGCACGACATAGCCTCTCATTACATTGTCACTCTTGACTTAACGTCATACAACGCTCAACATACTTCGCGTGCCTCTCGACATCACGATTCAAAGACCTACCGCACGACGTGTCCATACAACATGTATTACTCATTTTGTTTATATTTTCCCTTTTGAATTCACTATTTAACTTGGCGTCGTAGGCTATTTGGCTGGCACTACCCCGGTGTCCCAAGAATACGACACTCTCTTTTTCTTTTTGCAGATCATTGTCCCCTCACATCAAACACAGTTGACCGCCAGGTCATCAAGCGTAGATTCCAGTATCTAATATATTTTACACAAATTCTTATACACATTTTTAACCCTTAGATCAAGAGTAGTTTGATGGTTGAGATGCACTCATATCCTTAGGTACAATCACATTTATATACCTCAAAAACTTATGTTTTCTCACCTCTCTCTTCTTTAATTCATTCTATTTTCTCTCTCATTATTAATAAAAAAAATACTACTAATTAAATTTGTTTTCTCTTATCTACCAACATTGCCCTTTAATGCATTCTAGTAAAAAAATTAAAATCGAATAGGAGGATTGTCTGTTATCACTAACATCAGTCCCAGAAAACAAGATACATAAAAATGACAACAATAATTCATTGATGGAAAATATGCAATGAGAAAGAAAAAGAAAATTTAATTTCAATCTAAAAACGTTATATTCCTATTGCATAGAAAAAAATTTAGAAAGATCTTGTCCTAACAACAAAATGTTTTTAGATATATATGAGCCCGTTGTTCTGCATCAAAATAATAAATAAATATAAAAGATTTATAATAATAAATAAATAAAAATAAAGATAAAAGATTATAGAAGCGTGAGATTTCAAATAATTAAATAAAATTAAATTTATTTTATTAAAGAAGAGAGAGAAAATATGTGTGGTAAGGTGTATAACAACTTGGATTCCTTAAAGTATTAATTGATTTTTTAACCATTCATAGCTATTGATTTAAGGGTTAAGAATGTGTATAACAATTTGTGTAAAATATAGGAGCTACCGATCATGCCCCTATATATATATATATATATATATATATATATATATATATATATATATATATATATTATGAGGGAATACTAATTCTTGTAACGGTATACATTATACTTGTATACGGTATACCTCATCTCTTTTTTTACATTATAATTCTAACGGTTTACAAAATTTTAAAATAAGATAAGTTTGGTCCAGTGGTTTGCCCCTCACACTTGTCGCCCCTAATTCTTATGGATAAAATATGGAGTAGTGATATTTACACCACTTCAAAAATTGTATATGCACAACCACCCAATGTGGCTCGGTAATGACTCAAGTTCGAGTCGCCACCACTGCAAATAGTATATTAAAAAAAAATTATATATGCACCCTTTTGGTAAGTAATCTTAAATATTTTTTTAAAAAATAAAAAATACTTAATAGAGAGATGTAATTACAAAACTATAATACAATAAAATTAAAAAAATAATTTTTTTTTTATATTAAGTAGGTTATAGCAATATATTAATTTTTTTATATTTTTTTTAATGGGTTCTACTTACGAAATAAGTACACATACAGGGTGCAAATATCTTCACATCAAAATATACTTTTAATTTTTTTTCCAATATCAATAGAATGTCGCGAAACAAGAATTATTAATTAGGTAAATTTATACTTTTTATTTTAGACAATTATCAATTTAATTCCTAAATTTTAATGAATTATAAATTTATTTAATACAGTTTGCTTTGTTGGAACCCGTGGGCCCTAAGTTTATGTAAATGTATCAATTTGGCCCTCTGACTAATTTTTTTACTGTCAAACTAACATAAAATGTTAAAAAGATAGTTTTGCCCTTGACTATATTTAAATGAGTTAAAATTATAATTTTACCTTCAAAATTTTAAAAAAGATTACTAATAATCAGAAGGGTAATATGGTCATTTTATACTAATTTTTTAAAATTAAAATTAAAAAAAATTAAAATATGGTGACAATTGTTTTAAAAAAAATTCCAATATAATCTTTTAAATTTTTTTTAATTTTATTTTTTAAAAATTAATATAAAATGACAATATTACCATTTTCTGATTATTAATAATCTTTTTTAAATTTTTTTAAATTTTTTAATTTAATTTATTTTAAATTTTTAACTAGGAGTAGATAAGTCATTTTACTAAAAAATTTACTGTTGGTATATTGATAGGTTTAAAGATAAAAATATCTCTAGAAACGTTAAGTTTGACTAACGGTTGACTCATAGAATGACTAAATTGATATATTTACAAAAATTTAGGACCCACGGGTACCAATAAAGCAAACTGTGTTAAAAAATTCATAATTCGTCAAAATATAAGGACTAAGTTAATAATTACCCTTTTATTTTTTTAATCACTGGCCGTTAATAGTGGCCAATAAGGTTATATCTTTAAACTTGCGTAGTATTTCATTTCAACTTGCTTTTATCTTTTTTCTAACAACTTTTTCTTAATAGGATGATGTTAACTTAGAGTTGTTTGTTTTTTCCACTTATAACTTAATATGTCTGAATTGGATATATTAAGTTGTTTATGTTTTTTTTTTTAAATGATCAAACAACTTAAAAATGCTAAAAACAACTTAAAATAAAAAGTTAAAAATCCCGAATTATCACTAACACTTAATCACTTAATTATAATTACAATATTTTCTTCCATAATTATAATATTTTTTTCTATTATTATTATTTTTATATTAATATATTTCTACATTTATCTTTATTCAGATGTTTCTATCTTTAAAAAAAATCAACACTTTTAGTTCGTACTTGTAGCCCTCAAAAATTGTTCGGAAGACACAGGGCACTACAACCTGCAAAGAAAGAGCGCACATGACCTGTAGAACTTATGGGACACCGACGTAGTGCCGGTCAAAGTCACTCCAACAGTTAAGTTAGCGAATGCTAGTGGATAATTATAGATTGTAGACAAAAAAGAGTAAGAAATACTTCCTTTTAACTCAGAGGGCTTGAGACCTTAGTGGTTAAAGGTGCTGTAAAGTCGGTTTGCCGAACCACGATCGTGAGTTGATCAGAGATGGCGAAGGTTAGTCGAAAAATACTTGTTGTATACTCAATGTTGCTTAATCGAAAGTTCTTAAGTTTTTTCTCAAGTTTTCGTATGAGAGCCTTTTTGGGAGTGTGCTCCTCTTATTTATAAGGGTAGTGATTCACCCGTTAGGGGTAGTGAATCACTTCCCTGATTCGTTGGCTCAAATCAAGGAAGATATTGGTGCTTTCCTTGACTCGGTCACCAGATTCAAAGTCTGACGGGCTGAGTTGTAAGCTTGGGCCTGATTAGATAGGTTATGAATTGGGCCTACGTAGACCCAAGAGGGTTCCATTTCGAGCAACATAGTGTGCGACACGTGAGGTCCCTGACGTGTGGGGTCGTCGTGGACTCACATGGCTATTGTTACTTGGACCGCTATGCGACGATTGTCTAATGGGTGTCGCACGACCATGGCCTTGTGCGACGAAGGTATTGCAGTGCATGAGTCGTTTGGTCGCCCAAGTTTTGGGCCATGAAGGATGGTCGCCTGTGGCTCTGGGCCGGGTTATGTGATCTGATTGGGTTTTTGAGCCTGACCTTCATTGTAATTGCGCTTGACAGATTTTGGCTACTATATTACTTAAAAAACAAAACCATGTAATTCAGGTTTTAAATTTCACTCTCTATTCAGTTTTTAGAAAAATTCATTCTTATTCAATGTTCAGATAAAAAAATAAACGACCCCTAAGTTGACCGAAAAAGTAAATAAAAAAAATATTTATTTTTTTCGAAACATAAAAACTTTATATTTATATATAAATATAATAAATAGAAATTATTTATTTCAATTTTAGGTTTTTTTTAATTATTTTGGAGAGTATGGATTCAAACTCGAAATTTTAATTTTGTTGAAAGGTGTGGTTTAAATTTTAGATTGTTAATATATATTTAAAGGATACATGTTACGTAACCATTTTTAATATAGTAACACCAAAATATAATATAGAGCAAATAACACCAGAACTCCTCAGGTTTATTCATCTACAAACGAAATCAACCTTTGGGTTTATTGGTAAAGACATCCCTTACCGTTAGTCAAAATCCATCCAATTTAATAGTTGACCATGTTTGACTATTTAAAAAGACTAAAATACCCCCAAATAATATATACAATTACTAATATTTATTAAATAAAAAAACTAAAAAAAAGTTAAAATCTCCACCGTCTATCTCATTTTTTTAACTGTTTTTATAATTTTTTTATTTAATAAATATTAGTAATTTTATATATTATTTGGGGGTATTTTAGTCTTTTTAATATTCAAACATGATTAACCGTTAAATTGTATGGAATTTGACTAACGGCAAGGGAGGTTCTTGTCAATAAACCCAAAGGTTGATTCCACTTGTAGATGAGCAAACTTTAGGGGGGTCTACCTATTATTTACTCTATAATATATATAACATAAATTATATACAAGCGGAATCAATCTTAAGGGTCGTTTATTTTTTTCCACTTATAACTTAATGAGTCTAAATTGTAAATATTAAGGTTTTTTTTTTAAGTGATCAAACCACTTAAAAATACTAAAAAATAACTTAAAATAAAAAGTTAAAAATAAATGACTTATTACTTAATCATAATTACACTATTTCCTTCCATTCATTCTTATGTTAATATATTTTCAAATTTATCGTTATTAAGATGTTTCTATATTAAAAAACTAAACAATCAATATTAAGGTTAGCTTGAAAAAAGTAACCGAAACCGCTCGGTTCCGGCGATTCCGGTTCCTGGGCGGTTTTTTAATTTTTTTTTTTTAATTTTTGAAAATTTAAATTTAAAAAAAAAATAAAAAAAATTTAAAATGTGTAGCAGTTGGCCTTTTCAGGCCAACGGCCACATGTCAGGCTGCTGTCTGCCAGTGGCAGCAGCCTGACACTGCAATCTGCCACCCAAGGAGCCGTTCAACGGCTCAACGGCTCCTTGGGTGTAAAATTACCATTTAAGCCCTTAAAAAATTACAAATAGACCCTATAAATTTTAAAAAATATTATTTTTCTCCCCAACCTAAAAAACTATATAAACCTCATTCCTCTTCAATTTAATTCACACCATTTTATCTCAATCTCATTCTCTCATTCTATTAATATTTCTCTCATTCTCTCAATTTTTTTTCTAATTCTCTCATTCTCTTAATTTTTCTCTAATTCTCTCAAAGTCTCATTCAGTTATTTTCTCAATGTTGTTCTTATTTTTCAATACTGCAATTATTTTTGTTATTTATTTAAATTGTATTCTTTACCATTATAAATTTATAATGGCATCACAATCAAGACCGTCTATTTCTGGAGGTTGACGATCCTTTTCCAGAAGGTCCGTTTTCGGCAGAAACATTGAGTAGCTACCAGATTTAAATGTTGGAGAAGTGCAAAGTCGTTGTGCCGTTGGCCCAAAATTAAATTTCAACGATGCAAATTTTGCTGAGTACCTACAACAAAGAGAATTTGAGGAGGTAATATTTGGTAATGATACTCCTCCTAATTTTACTCCTCAGTATTCTCATCCCCATCTCTCTGGGTCTGGGGCCCCTGGTCCCTCTTGTGAAAACCCTCCCCCTCCCCTCCCTCAAGTGAAACCGTACAAGGTCCACAGCCAGATTTGAAAAAGTACAAATCTGAACTTTTTAAAATTCATATGAGGAGGGTGGAGAAGGAATCGGGAGAAGTTGTGGTAACTTACAACTATTGCAACAAAGATTTTAAGTGGAACAAATCCAGAGGGTACGGGACGTACTGGAAGCACATCAACACCAAGCATCCAGTCAAAGCTCAGCATGAGCGTAGCCGAGGACAATACCAAATTTTCAGGTACACATCTCCTAACCATCCTTTATTTAAATATAGTGATATAAATAATAGGGAACCACTAGCAAGAATGGTAGCGACTGAACATCTTCCTTTTAGTTTTGGCGAAAAAACTGATTTTTTAAAATATTGTCATAATGCTTTAAATCCCGCTGCATGTAGAGTACCTAGGACCACATTAAAACGTACCATATGTGACATTTATAAAAAAGAAAAAAAAGCATTAGTTAGATATTTTCAAAATTATATGGGTCGTGTGTCTGTTTGTGCCGATATCTGGAGCGATTATTGGCAAAAACATTCATACCTAGGACTTACTTGCCATTATGTTGACCAATTATGGGAGTTGCAAAAACGAATTCTTGCATTTAGAGTTTTTTACGACACCCATACTGCGATAATATTTACAAATTAATGAAAATTATTTTTGAAGAATATTGTATTGAAGGTAAAATTTTTGCAATTGGTTTTGATAATGCTTGTAGCACCCCCCGACCCGATCCGGCCGGACCGACCCGGGGCGCGCTACCCGGACTTTCACATCTTTTCAAAACTTCATTTTTCATTTTCAAATCATTGTGAGCCCAAAACAAATACTTAAACTTTTTACGAAAATTCGGCAGAGTACCGTTTGTTTTTCGGACTTTCCAAAAACCTGTTTTTACACAATCAATTCAATAACAATTTCAAACAATTGCGCACTCTGCCGTTTAGTGCGACTTATCACTAGTTTATAAAATAAAACAAAACAGACTTTACTATTTACATTTAAATAATAAAAGACAGAAATCATACAATAATTAATTACAAACGTTTTACAAATTTCCTGTATATGCATGCTTTCAAAATATATATACACATAACAAAAATATAGCTGCCCAACTGTACAGTCTCTGTGACTCGGTCTGCAACTTGCTCTTCCTTCAGTCTCTAGCCTCCTCTGAATTCCTGGTACCTACGCGTTAGAAACAAACTAACGCGCTAAACATAAAGCTTAGTGGGTGTACTAAAATCTCAAATAAATAGATCACAATATATATATATATATATATATATATATATATATATATATATATCAATTCAAATCATGTTCAAAACAATTACATTTTAGAATCAAAACATATAATAAGTTTAAGCACTTTAACTTCAATAATGAGGTCAATAGAATTTCGATCAATAAAAGCATTCAATACACTTTTCAATTCCAATCAATTCTGGCCCGCTAGAATACTAAACATTCTAGGACTGGAATATAGGTCAATGTGACGTCCGGGGTTGCCCCGCAACAACAGTCACTGATATCACGTGATTGTCCGAGATTGCCCCGCAACAACAATCACTAATATCATCGCGATTGTCCGAGATTGCCCCGCAACAACAATCGCTAGTATCATTGTGATCGTCCGAGATTGCCCCGCAACAACGATCACTAAAATCGGTGTGATTGTCCGAGATTGCCCCGCAACAACAATCACACAATAATAACGGCGCAGTACTGCTCAGTAAAACCCAGCTGGTATACCAACCTCCTATATCCATTTCTATGTCTAAGTATCCTAGGGCCGTTACAATAAATAAATTTTCAAGTAATCACAATATATTACAAATCATAAACAATAATCCTGTGAGCAGTATTTTTCACAAATCATAACAGTCAAAATATTCGAAATCGAAATTGAAATACGATTTATCACAAATCAGTCCAAAATCAACATTTAATCAACACATCTCAAATTTTTATACAATATTCTTCAAGAAAATAACAATAACCATATAAAAGTCTAAATCAACTCTTTAAAACAAATTCGAATTATTCGAAATGCAGTCAAGTGTATCAAGCATCAATTTCACATATTTTTGTATACACAAATCGAAAACGAAGATGTTCAACGAAATCGAAAAATACAACGAAATTGAAACGAAACGAAAACGAAACTAAAACGAAAACGTAAATGAAATTCTTCTCAAAACGGTTTCGAAAACGAGAGTACACCTACTTGGAATCCGTGTTTTTCGGTCGACAAACCGCGGTTCCACGATTTCTTTCCCTTCTCTTTTTCCTTTCTCCTTCTTCCTCTTTTTCTTTTCTTTTCTTTCTTCTTCTTCTCTCTTCTTCTTCTTCTTTTTCTTCTCTCTTTTCTCTCCTTTTCTCTCTTTTTCTCGGTTCTTTCTCTCTCTGTTCTGTTTTCTCGCTTCTGCGAGAAGCTTCTATTTTTTTTATATTTTTTTTCGCCATCGCGACCGCCGTCGCGACCTGTGGTCGCGGCACCAGGTCGCGATGCTCACTGGAATGCGCGCACCGCCTTCCTCGCGAGCGCGCCTTGGTCGCGCGAGTGGTCGCGCTGCTCTCTGCCCGTTTTTGACACTTTCATCGCGAGCAGTCCATCGCGACCTGTGGTCGCGGTGGCTGGTCGCGATGCTCACTGCCAGGTTTTTCCATTTTCACCGCGAGCGAGCTATTGCGACCTGTGGTCGCGGTGACCAGGTCGCGATGCTCTCTGGTTCAGTTTTCCAATTTTTCATTTTTTTTTCATTTTTCACTATTCAATCCGGTCCGCTGGAAATCATAAAATAAACATACATTTAATTACATTTACACCCCCTCAAATAGTAAAAATTTATTTTCACATATTTCACATATATCAAAAATTCATTACCCGAAATCCGGGATGTTACAATGCTGCAAACAATACTGTCGTCATTCCACAATTAATTCAATTGTGTCAACCTTACTTTGGCGGCAGATTTTTTCATTAAAGATGTGTTTGCCATGTTTTAAATATATGTGTACAACATGGTTTGCAAACACATCAAGAATGGATTACACCAATTAGGGATGCCCTATACTATTTGTGGAAACATCCTAGCACTATGAAACAATGGGCTAGGTATTGTAAATCTAACGGGAAACATCCAATTAGGTTTTCCCGTAATGTTCCAACTCATTAGAACTCCACATATAAATTGCTTTGTGAAAACTATGACTATAGAGAATTATTAGTTAGATTTATGCTAGTAGCGTTAATTTGTATACTCATCATTGGGATGTTTGTACTAAAATTTGCATGCTTTTAAAAGTTTTTCATGATGCAACTAACGCTTTATCCGGTATATATTATCCAACTTCATATTTATTTTTATGTGAAACCATTAATATTGTAGATGCACTTAATGAATGTGCACAAGTATTGGAACTATCTGCATGTGTTGCTGTAATAAGAGATAGATGGTTAAATTATTATAGGGACATTCCTTCGATTTATACTGTTGCTTCAATTTTTGATCCTAGGTGTAAATTTGATAGTTTATATGAATATTTAACACTTTATTATCAATCTCTAGGGCTACACAACGTAGATATTAGTACTTTATATAATAATGTTAGACAATTATTTTATTCAATGTATGACGAATACCGTTCTATATACGGTCCCTCACTGAACATTAATGTTCAGCAACCGACTACAAGCGGAAGTAGTCATTCTCGTTCTCGCTTTCCCTCATTAAGGAAGTTAGGGTCAAGCGTGTTGTCCAAAAAATCAAAGGCACGGGGGAGTTCTTCGTCTTCATCAACCTATGTTTCAGAGGTTGATCTTTACGTAAACACCTCTTTTGAGTTTTTGGACAGCGAAGACTTTAACATCCTATATTGGTGGAGGGAACGCGAAACTAATTGTAACACCCCCCGACCCGACCCGGCTGGACCGACCCAGGAAGCGCTACACAGTTTTACAAAACTTTCTAAATTCATTTTATAATCCGAAAATCGTTGTGAGCCCATCGATAGATTTTCAAACCATTGAAAAACCATATAATTTATAAATTTTAAAACCATTTTCGAGTGAGCCCAATACATAAACTTTTTACAAAATTTCGGCAGAGTTCCGTTTGTTTTTCGGATTTTCCAAAACCTGTTTTTCCACAAAACAATTCAAATACAAATTCAATATCAACACTTCAATATCGTTTTCAAACAATTGCGCACTCTGCCGTTTAGTGCGACTTTTCCAACAACAGTTTATAAAATAAAATTATTCAAGGGTCGATATTTACAAACATTCTAATAATAAAAGACAGAAATCATAAAATATTTAATTACAAAACATATTACGAAACATATTTACAAATCCTTTGTATATGCATGCTTTCAGAATATATACATATAACAACAATATAGCTACCCAACTGTGATAACTCTGGGACTCTGTCAGCAAATCTCTCCCTCTTCAGTCTTTAGCTTCTTCGGGATCCTTGGTACCTACGCATTAGAAACAAAACTAACGCGCTAAGCATATAGCTTAGTGGGTGTACACTAAACTCAATTATGAAAAATAATCATAAATAACCTTTAACAAGAAACAAATCACCATATATATATATATATATATATATATATATATATATTTCAATTCTAATCATTTACAAATCAATTTATTTACAAAAGCAAACCATAAAACAGTTTTAATCACTTTAATTTCAACAATAGGATCAACATATAAAATCAGTTAAGACAATCATTCAATTCACTTCAAATCTGGCCCGCTAGAATACCCAACATACTAGGACTGGAATATGGGTCAAACTCCCACCCTAGGACGAATCCTAAGAGTGGTACATATCTCCCTACTCTAGGACCGTGGGTACGGAACCTAGAGAGGTACATAACTCCCTATCCCAGGAACGAATCCTTAGGAAGGTACGTGTAACATCCCGGATTTCGGGTGATGAATTTTTGATATATATGATATATGTGAAAATAAAATTTTATTATTTGAGGGGGTGTAAATGTAATTAAATGTATGGTTATTTTATGATTTCCAGCGGACCGAATTGAATAGTGAAAAATGAATGAAAAATGAAAAATTGGAAAACTGGACCAGAGAGCATCGCGACCTGGTCACCGCGACCACAGGTCGCGACAGCTCGCTCGCGGTGAAAAACGCAAAAAATCTGGCAGTGAGTACCGCGACCAGTCACCGCGACCACAGGTCGCGATGGCTTGCTCGCGATGAAAATGGCAAAACCTGGCAGTGAGCAACGCGACCAGCCACCGCGACCACAGGTCGCGATGGACTGCTCGCGACGAAATTGTCAAAAATTGGCAGTGAGCAGCGCGAGCTCTCGCGCGACCAAGGCGCGCTCGCGACGAAGGCGGTGCGCGCACTCCAGTGAGCACCGCGACCTGGTGGCGCGACCACAGGTCGCGACGGCGGTCGCGGCAGCGACAAAAATATAAAAAAAATTTTGGCTTCTCGTGGAAGCCACAGAAAACAGTTGAGAAAAGAGAAAGAGAGTGAGAGGTCGAGAGAAACAGAAAAGAGAAGAGAGAGTGACCGAGAAAAAGGAAGAAGAAAAAGAAGAAAGAAAAGAAAAGAAAAAGAGGAAGAAGAGGAAGAAGGAGAAAGGAAAGGGAAGGGAAAACGAAATCGTGGAACCGCGATTCTCGAACGGAAAACTCGGATTCCAAGTAGGTGTATTCTCGTTTTCGAAACCGTTTTGAGAAGAATTCCATTTACGTTTTCGTTTTAGTTTCGTTTTTGTTTCGTTTCGATTTCGTTGTAGTTTTCGATTTCGTTGAACATCTTCGCTTTCGATTTTTGTATAAAAATATGTGAAATTGATGCTTGATACACTTGATTGCATTTCGAATAATTCGAATTTGTTTTAAAGAGTAGATTTAGACTTTTCTATGGTTATTGTTTATTTTCTTGAAGAATATTGTATAAAAATTTGAGATGTGTTGATTAAATGTTGATTTTGGACTTGATTGTGGATTTAGTTTATTGTAACGGCCCTAGGATACTTAGACATAGAATTGGATATAGGAGGTTGGTATACCAGCTGGGTTTTACTGAGCAATACTGCGCCGTTATTATTGTGTGATTGTTGTTGCGGGGCAATCTCGGACAATCACACCGATTTTAGTGATCGTTGTTGCGGGGCAATCTCGGACGATCACAATGATACTAGCGATTGTTGTTGCGGGGCAATCTCGGACAATCGCGATGATATTAGTGATTGTTGTTGCGGGGCAATCTCGGACAATCACGTGGACCCATATTCCAGTCCTAGAATGTTTAGTATTCTAGTGGGCCAGAATTGATTGGAATTGAAAAGTGTACTGAATGATTTTATTGATAGCATTTGTATATTGAAATTAAAGTGATTGAAAGTGTTTAATGCTTTGATTCTGAAATTTAATTGTTTTGAAAGTGATTTAGAAATAAAACTCATATTGTGGTTTATTGTTTCTTTAAAGAATAATTATGTTGTAATTTACTTAATTGAGATTTTAGTACACCCACTAAGCTTTATGCTTAGCGCGTTAGTTTTGTTTCTAACGCGTAGGTACCAGGAATCCGGAGGAAGCTAAGGACTGAAGGAAGAGTTGCAGACCGAGTCACAGGATTTGTACAGTTGGGTAGCTATACTTTTGTTATGTGTATACATTCTGAAAGCATGCATATACAGGGAATTTGTAAAAATGTTTTGTAAAATGTTTTGTAATTAACTAGTTTATGATTTCTGTATTCTATTATCAAAATGATTGTAAATGTTTAAGTCTGATTTGTTATTATTTTATAAACTGATTGTGAAAGTCGCACTAAACGGCAGAGTGCGCAACTGATTGAAAGTGATAGAAGTGTTTGTGTGAAAAATGTGAATTTTGAAGTGATTTGTGTAAAAACAGGATTTTGGGAAGTCCGAAAAACAAACGGCACTCTGCCGAATTTTCGCAAAAAGTTAATTATTATTATGGGCTCACTTGAAAAGGATCTTTAAAATATTTTATGGGCTCACGGTGATTTTGAAACGTAAAATGAGTTTTGAAAAGTTTTGAAAGTCCGAGTAGCGCGCCCCGGATCGGTCCGGCCGGATCGGGTCGGGGGGTGCTACAGTACGTGTCTCCCAACCCCCAGGACGAATCCTGAGGAGGTACATGTCTCCCTGCCCCTGGACGAATCCATGAGGAGGTACATAATAATCATCAATAGCAATCAGTATCGGCGAAGTACTGCTCAGTAAACCCAGCTGGTATACCAACCTCCTATATCCATTTCTATGTTTAAGTATCCTAGGGCCGTTTCCGATAAACTATATTCACAAATATTCACTATATACACGATCAACGGAAACATTTGATGTCAATAACATAGATTTGTCATGGGAAAATCAACAATAGTAATCAATCATCGATTTTTCCTATAAAATAAATAATTTTCATACGAAAATCAAAAACGAGAAATTTCAACGAAATCGAAAACGAAAACGAAATACTTAATACTTTTCGTAAAGATTCCGAAAACAAAAGTACACCTACCTGGATACCGTTTCCTTTCGGCAAATCGCGGTTCCACGATTTTCTTTTCCTTTCCCTTTTTACCTTTCTCTTTCACCCACACTTTCTTTTCTCTCTTTCCTTCCTCTTCTTCTTCCTCTTCTTCTTCCTTCTCTTTCTTCTTCTTTCTTTCTTCTTCTTTCTTTTCTTTCTCGCTCTCTGCCTCTCTCTTTCTGCTCTGTGTGTTTTCTGGCTTCTGCGAGAAGCTACTTTTTTTTTATATTTTTCGGTCATCGCGACCTGTGGTCGCGGTACTCACTGGAGCGTTTGCACCGCCTTCATCGCGAGCACACCTCGCGGTACCTTGGTCGCGCTGGTGGTCGCGTTGCTCACTGCCAGAATTTGACATTTTCATCGCGAGCAGTTCATCGCGACCTGTGGTCGCGGTGACTGGTCACGATGCTCACTGCCAAAGATCACATCTTTCACCGCGAGCAAGCCATCGCGACCTGTGGTCGCGGTGACCAGGTCGCGATGCTCTCTGCTTCAGTTTTCCTTTTTCTTGCATCATTTACACCCCCTCCAATCACAAAATTTATTTTCACATATATAAAATTAATTATCCGAAATCCAGGATGTTACACTAACTTTCCAATTTTGGCCCTCATTGCCAAGCAAATTTTTGGAACTCATGTCTCGACCGTGGCAGTCGAACATGAATTTAGTACAGGTGGCAATGTTCTCAACAAGAGACGGGCATTGCTCAGTCCTGACTCAATACAGATTCAGGTCTGTGTTGACGACTGGACCAAGGCCTCATACCGGCAGCAAGAATTGGATCTCGTGTCCGACGACAATGACGTTTTCGACACCAACGACGATACAACAGCTACCAAATGAACAAGTGACGATTGATCACCTCCGGAACATAACAGGTAAAAGAACTACGTGGGCTTTGATTCCTCCTATAGGATACGTAGGCAGCTTAATTGAGGTAAAATTAAGTGCAAGCCCTAATTTCTTATTTATTTATTTGATTTTTTTTTTAATTTTATAGTTTTATAATATTATTATCGTAATAAATTTTTTGTTGAAATTGAACAAATGAACCCTTTTATTTATATATTTAAATTTTTTTATTAATTTACTTATAAATTTTAATTTTTTTATTTTTTTTTTATTTTTTCGGAACCGCCGGTTTAGAACTGGCAATTCAACCGCCGGTTCCAAAAAATCGGGAAGAAACCGTAACCGGAACCGGAGGTTCCTCCCCGATTTCAACCGGAACCGGAACCGGAGGTTCCTCCCCGGTTTCAACCGGAGCCGAAACCGAAATCGGGATCTCCCCAATCCCAATTCCTGTTGATTAAATAATTGAACCGGAACCGCCGGTTCGATTCAATTGGCGATGCCTACTTGACTATTAGAATTTAGAAGGATGAATATAACAAGTGCTGTAGTGTCTTGATCATGTGTCACATACTCACATTAACTAGAAGGAAAGTGTTAAGAAAGTAATCATTTTTTTAATTTAAAATTTAGGAGATAAGAACATAATTAGAACTCATAAATTTAATAGTATAGGAATGTTCTAGATGAATCTCATCTTGTTATATTAAAAGATTAATTAGAAAGTTAAATATTTAAAAAATGAAATATTTGACTTGACATCTCATCTTTTTTTTTATTACACTTATCTTAATTGATTTACCAATTGATGATACAATGTGAATCCCAACAAACCTAACCTTGTCAATGTTGTCACGTTGAGAGAATACTTAAAAAGTTAAATATTTGAGAAATAAAATAATTTGTTAGAGAGAATGTGAAAATGACCTTTAAAGTCAACTAAAAAAATTGTATGATTACAAATCAATTTTGTTTTTTTGAGAAATAAAATAATTTGTTAGAGAGAATGTGAAAATGACCTTTAAAGTCAACTAAAAAAATTGTATGATTACAAATCAATTTTTTTTTAAAAAAAAAAAGATTTGAAATCAGATTTAAAAAAAAAAAAAAAACCCCTAAATCCTAATATTAACAAGAAAACCCTCTTGCTAATTTGGATACTAGTTTGTTTCTTGAATCTTTCCTACTTTGTTAATATTTAAGATACATATTATTAGCCTCAAATTCCTTTAAGCATTCAAATTGTTGTAATAATTTAGTAGTGCATAAATTATTTCCATTATTATTTATAAAAGCGCAATTGTGTAAATAGATCTCTTTCCGTATTGGAAGTAGATCCCTCCTATTATAGGAGTAGACGACTTCTGAAATAAAAGTAGAAGTTCGAGCTGTGCTTATATAATTTAATCTCGATAGGTTTCAATAGTCCTCTGACCTGTAAAGTATTAAATTTCTTTTAAAAAAAAGAAAAAAAAAGATAGATATTATTATAGATTTTAATTGTATTTTTATACCATTCCAAAAAGTATTTTATAATTGTTTGGTGTAGACAATATTCATGATTCCTAGTTCCTTCATTCTAATTTTAATCAGTTATGTACTTTTTTAAATAATCTGTTAAAAGAATGTTGATCAAGTTGTGTCCATTAGGAAAATAATACAGACTTCTACTTCTAATTTAAATTTAAGATATCTGAATTACATTATAGAACTTGATCTCGGTAGATACTGGCAGCCCTCTAACAACTCAGGTGTTAAATTTAAAAAAATATATATTATCAAGTTTTATTCTTATTTTTAGTTTTAATTTTTTATAAAAGTTAATTTTAATTTTGATTTAAGTTTCGAGTATTAAAATGTTTATTATATGGATTCAATTGATAATTTATAAAACTTTAGTGGTATGGGATTAAAATTTTAAATATAAGGGATTAAAACGAAATTAATTATAAAACTTAAAAAAAAAATAGAGAACGCCAGTTGTCGCTCTATAAGAGCGACTGCTAGCAGCAGTCATATTTCAAAGTTGAATATTTAAAAAATAAAATAATTTGTTAGAGTGAATGTAAAAATGACCTTTAAAGTCAGTTAAAAAAAATTGGATGATTACAAATCTTTTTTATAAAAATAAAAAAAGACCATACCTACCATTTGACTAGACATCTCATTTTTTTTTATTATACTTATCTTAATGATGTACCAATTGATGATATAATGTGAATCCCTTACCTTGTCATGGTGAGAAAATAGTTAAAAAAATTAAAGATATAGCTTTGGGCTACTGGTGCGCTAGCAATCGCTCCAATGGAGCGACAAGTAGTATCGTTCTTTTTTTTTTTTTTTTTTCAAATTTTATAACCAATTTTATTTTAGTTTTTCTTATTTATAATTTTAGTCTCATACCACTAAATTTTTATAAATTATTAATTTAATTCATATAATAAATATTTTAATACTCAAATTTAAATCAAAATTAAAATTAATTTTTATAAAAAATTAAAACTAAAAGTAAGAATAAAACTTAATAATATATATATATATATATTTTAAATTTAATATCTGATTGATCAGAAAAATGCCGGTATCTACCGAGATCAAGCTCTATAGTACAATCCAAATATCTTAAATCTAAATTAGAAGTAGAAGTCTACTTCTAACACTAGGAGAGGTCTCTCTATACTTGTTGCAGTTTGGTGGGTAAGTGTTGGACAATATTTATAATATTAAGGTTTGAACCTTAATTGGTTGGGAGAACTTGTGAAGTTCCAATTAATAAGGTACGTGTCTTTTGGCAAATTTGATAAAAAATAAAAAAAATTAAACAAAATAATTAAAGAATTTATTAATATTATTGTCATATTTATTATTTTAATAATTACAAATGCAAAAAATATATATTTTTTAAAAAAAAATAGGTGGCCTCCATAGAGTAAGGTAGGAAGATGTCTTTTGGTTGCCATATTTTTTTTATAAAGATATATATTTTTATATTTTTTATATTTAATTAAACACATAAAAAATGTATATTTGTCAATATATATTATAATAGCATGTATTACAAGTAGGAGAACAAATTCATCTTTTAACATTAATATCCTATTATTATGTGTAAACTAATTAATTTTTAGTTCCATTTTCTTTTGAATATAAAATTTTGGTCATATGGATTAAATTGATAAATTTATATTAATTTAATGATAATGGAAATAAAAATTTTAAACCGCAAGAAGTATATATAGAGATATTTTTAGTTATTGCGGTTTGATATTTAACATTGGAAAGATCTCCCTACACTTATTGCAAACCGCAATAAGTGTAGAGAGACCTCTTATAGTGTTAGGAGTAGACTTCTTCTTCTGATTTAAATTTAAGATATTCATACTGCACAATAGAATTTAATCTTGGTAGATACCTCTAGCCAATCAGGTGTTAAATTTAAAAAAAAAAATTATTATCAAATTTTATTCTTACTTTTAGTTTTAATTTTTTTATTTAAGTTCAAATATTAAAATTTTAAATATATAGATATGCTAACAACAGTTGCCCAAAGGAGAAAGAGCGACTGTTTCTGACAGTCGCTCTTAGAGAGTGACAAGTGGTGTGTCCAATTTTTTTTTTTTTGCAAGTTTTACAATTAATTACATTTTAGTCCCTCATATTTATAATTTTAGTCATATACCACTAAATTATTATAAAGTATCAATTAAATCCATATAATAAAAATTTTAATATTCGAACTTAAATTAAAATTAAAATTAACTTTTATAAAAGATTAAAACTAAAAGTAAAAATAAAACCTGACCAAAATTTTATAGTCAAATAAAAATAGAATTGAAAATTAATTAGTTTATTCATAATAATAGGATATTTATGTTAAAAAATAAATTTATCCTCCTATTTATAACACATACTATTATAATATATATTGATAAATATACATATTTTTATATTTTTAATTAAATATAAAAATATATATTTTTATAAAAAAAATATCGTAACTAAGCGATGTTTTCCTACCTTCCTCTATGGAGGCCACTTATTTTTTATAAAAAATATTTTTTTTTTACATTTGTAATTATATAAAATAATAAAGATAACAATAATTTTAATAAATTCTTTAATTATTTTGTTTAATTTTTTAATTTTAATTATTATCAAATTTGCCAAAAGAACTTATCTTATCAGTTAAAATTTCACAAGTTCTCCCAATCCATTAAGGTTCAAACTTTAATATTATAAACATTATTCAACACTTGCCCATCAAATCGTAATAAGTGTAGGGAGGCTTCTCCCTGTATTAGGAGTAGACTTCTTATTATTATTTAGATTTAAGATATCTAAACCGCACATAGAGCTTAATCTCGGTAGATACCGGCAGCTCTCTGACCAATCAAGTGTTGAATGTTTTTAAAAAGTATATTATTAAATTTTATTTTTACTTTTGATTTTAATTTTTTATAAAAGTTAATTTTAATTTTGATTTAAGTTTGAGTATTAAAATTTTTATTATATGAATTAAATTGATAATTTATAATGATTTAGTGGTATGTGACTAAAATTATAAATATGAGGGACTATGTAATTAGTTGTAAAACTTGCAAAAAATAAAAAAGTGGATGCACCACTTGTCACTCTCTTAGAGCGATTGCCAGCAACAGTCACCTTTGGGTGACTGTTGCTAACACGTCTCTTTTAAAATTAAATATTTAAGAAATAAAATAATTTGTCAGGGAGGATGTGAAAATGACCTTTAAAGTCAACTAACCTAATCTTACTGGGTTGAGAGAGTAGTTGGACAATTAAATATTTTGAGAAATAGTATAATTTGTGAGGGAGAATTTGAAAATCGCCTTGTAAAAAATATGAATAATGAATGATTCGAAATCAGATTTAAAAAAAACCCCCTGCAAATTTGGATACATATTATTTCTTGAATCTTTCCTACTTTGTTAATATTTAAGTCTTAAGATACATATTATTAGCCTCAAACTCCTTCAAGCATTTAAGGTGTTGTAATAACTTAGTAGTGTATATATTATTCCCACTATTATTTATAAAAGTACAATTGTGTAAGTAGATCTCTTTTCGTATTGAGAGTAGATCCCTTCCGTTATTAGGAGTAGACGGCTTCAAAAATAGAAGTAGAAGTTCGAGCTGTGCTTGTATAATTTACTCTCGGTAGGTTTCAGTAGTCCTCTTACCTATAAAATATTAGATTTTTTTTAAAGAAAAAAATAGAAAAAAAGATGGATATTATTATAGATTTTAATTGTATTTTATACCATTCCAAAAAGTATTTTATATGTTTAAAAAAAAAAGTATTTTATAATTGTTTGGTGCAGACAATATTCATAATTCCTAGTTCCTTCATTCTAATTTTAATCAGTTACCTACTTTTTTAAATAATCTGTTAAAGGAATATTTTTGTGTCCACTAGGAAAATAATACAGTTTTTTTTTTTTTTTTTTTTGAAGAGGGTAACAATAATACAGTGTTCATACTGCATAGAAGTCGGTTTTTAATAAGAGGTCCGGTGGATTGCACCTCATAGTCAACCTTTTAATAAACTTGCAATCAACTGATCTTAAGTTTAACTATTAAAAACTAAAATTAACCTCTAAAAATAAAAATAAAAATAAAAAGATGAAAATACTCTCAATTACAAAATAATAAATTAAAATTAATAAATAAAGTTACAAAAGTTAAGAAAAAAATAAACTTTAGATATTCACCGTTCATCCTTTAAGATGAAAGGTGGAGATTAATTCACAAGAAAATACATTTTGGATCTCAACTGTTCATCTTTAAGATGGACAGTAGAGATTTTTTATTAAAAAAAACCCAAAAAATTGAGGGGAAAAAAAAAGAGTAATGGGGTGGAGATCCATCTCTATTTCTTTTTTTCTTTTTCAATTTTTTTTTTAAAATTCTATCGTCCATCTTAAACATAAAAGGTTGATATCATATATTTTTTATTCATGTTTTATTTTATTTAAAATTATTTTTTTATAAATTAATCTTCACCATCTATCTTTTCGATTGACCATGGAACTATAAAATTTTATTTTATTTTATTTTTTTAAAATCATTTTAGATGTCACGAACCTTATTTGTTGATGCTGACATGTTACATGGGCCATTGTCCTGTGTTAAATGACCAATTTGCCTTAAGTCAAGTGGTCAAACTTAATATTAGAGAATATCATTGTGAGTTTATTTAAAGATTGACTCTTAGTGTAATTCACCAAACCTCATATAGGTTGAATGTTACTTGCTCGTTTAATTGCAACATGTCAAACATGTATGCATATGAGTTCGTTATATTTATAGCACCTTTTGATATGCTTTTTTTTTTTTTTGGTAACTATCACCATATTAGTACTTTGAGTTTTTATAGTACCAAAATTAGTATTGGAACAAAAAAAATCCTAGTTCTTTTTTCAAACCAAAACCTAAAAAATGTAAATTGAGAAGCAAAAAGTTAGATTAGAGAGAGAAATTTAAACAAAGAAAGCAAACAAATTGACGAGAGTGATGAAAATTATCCTCATTGAGATGATTACAATAATATATTATCGGTCGAAATCTGACATCGTTACGAAAATAGATCACTATTAAAAGAAAATAATTTATGGTCAAAATAAATATATTAGGGTAATATATAGTTAGTTCGTTAGTTCACGATCAAAGTAAATAATTTTCGGTTAAAAAAAATAGATTATAATTAAAAAAAAATAGTTCATAGTAAAAGAAAAATAGTTTAATAAACAGTATAATGGATGGTTGATTTCTTTTTGGTGATATTTTCCATAAATTTCTCGCATGCATCTTCGCTTTTCAACTTGTTATCTAATGATTTTTATAATGTTTTTATCGAGCAGTGAAGATGCACACATGCTTTCTTCACCTTTCCCTAGCTTATTTTGAAGCTTATATTTCCGAGTTTGCTATTTAATTAAAGGGATGCTAACAACAGCTGCTCCTTTATTGAGCAACAAGTGTTCCTCTTTACCTTTTTTTTTAATTTTTGTATATAAATTTTAGTGTAGTCCTTATATTTATATTTAACTTTTATAATCACTAAATTATTATAAATATATCAGTTTAATTCATATAATATAATTTTTAATAATAAAATATAAATAAAATTACAATTAATTATTGTCAAAATTTAAAAATTAAAAGAAAAAAATTAATAATAATTAAATTTAAAAATCAAATAAAATAATTTAAAAATTAAACAAATTTCACACATAATATGTCTGAGATTTGTATTGTCACTTGTATAGTGGTAAAAAATAGCCCAAAATATCTGAAGACTGGCCCACGATGAGTAAACTACAGTCCAAAACAGGCCCAACAAACTAGAGAGTCCATCATCCATTTAATTGGTCGACCAAGTCAACAGTGACTCGGTCAAAACTTACCAGTCAAGTCACTAACCTAGATAATAGGGATCCCTAGCATCTCGGAACACAATCCTCTCGACCGACTTTAACTGTTATTACCTTCACTCTATAAATATGACCTAAGGCTTCATAAACGGGGTCACGCGAATTACACTAAATAGAGTAATCATTATACTCTGAAACAATTCAGCTTACATTCGACATAGTCGATGGTAAGGTCCAAGTACTACGCTCGACATTCTTGACAAGTGATACCCACCGGTTTTGAATGCTCGACCTATCAACAATTAGCTACGCTCAACGTATTGACAATTACGCTCGACACTCTAATTATTCCAGGGAGTAATTCTATTTATATTTTCTCACTTGAATTCATCTCCTAACTTGGGCGTCAGAGACTTTTTGACTGGTACTACCTTGGTGTCCCATAGAGTTCGACACTGTTGATCTCATTTTACAGGTTGTAGGTCTTATTTCAACCTGACCGTAGGTCCCGCATCCTACCAGTAGATCCTAGCATTTATAACTTTATAGTTAATTAACACAAACCTCCCTCACCATTGATTGAGACTAACTCTAATCTCCATAGAAACTAGATCGATAGAGACGAGAGTTCCATAAAGTCTAATCTCTAACAATGAAGATTGTCTCCATGGAGACAATGAAGACCTTATATCTATCTGGAGGCTTAATCTCTATTGACGGAGACCAAATATGATCTCCATAGTTTTGTTTTAACCAGGTCTGGTCTCCATTATGGAGCCCTCGTCTCTATCGATTAGACTTGGTCTTAATCAATAATGAGGGAGGTTTGTGTCAATTGACTATAAAGTTGTATATATAAGTTAAAATACAAATCTCAGACAAATTGTGTGTGAAATTTGTTCAATTTTTAAATTATTTTATTTAATTTTTGAATTTTAATTATTATTAATTTTTTTCTCTTTTAATTTTTAAATTTTGATAATAATTAATTGTGATTTCATTTATGTTTTACTATTAAAAATTTTATTATATAGACTACATTGATATATTTATAATACTTTAATTGTTATAAAAATTAAATATAAATATAAGGATTAAACTGAAATTTGTATATAAAACTTGAAAAAGAAAACAATGAGGGACACTTGTCGCTCCATAAAGGAGCGACTGTAGCATCCGTCATTTAATTAACATCAATTTCTTGTGATTTAAGGAAAAAACCTCCCTTCTAATTAAGTTCTCTCTTGTGATTCGTCAATAACGGATATAACTAAGTCAAGGAAGTATTAGCTCAAAAGCATTATTCGAAGAAACAAAATTAAAAGCTTGCAGATCAATGGATATAAGCGAAGGAAGTGTTAGGATCTCAGCCAGTACTTTGATGCCACTGTTAGGATCCTGTATGTGGAAGCAATATACCGCAACTAAAGTAGAGATTTGAGAAAAGTGGAGAAGAACTGGACACACAGTATTTACGTGGTAAAACCCCCAATTAATTTGAGTGAAACATCCACGAACAAAGATAGAATGACTTTACTAGACCAAAATAATTACAACCTCTCTCTAATAACACTAGGAGAGAACAACCTCACAAGAAGCTTTAGGGAGAAGAGAAGAGACTACATTTTTGGGATGGTTTACAAATGAAGGGAAGGGGGGTATTTATAGGAAAATTTCGATTACTGTTCACCGGGTACTGTTCACGCGTACATCACTGTTCACCGTGTGGGACCCACCGGCGGTGCCGTCATTTCACTGTTCACGGTGACGTCACTGCTTACGTCATGTTCACTGTGAAGTCATTGCTTGTGTCACTGTGTTACTGTAGCACTGGGTCAGCCCGATACTATTCATATATCCATATTCACCCATACTATTCCTATTGGGTCAGCCCAATACTATTTGGGCTACTACCCACCCTTTTGGGCCTCATTTTGGGCCTGAAAAATTATCTTCACTATTTAACATTCTCCCACTTGAAGTCATTTTTCATGGTCCAAACATCCTTCCATTCTTTGCTCATACTCATGCTGCTTACGTTTCTACTAGGCCGAATGAGGATCAACACCATATGCACTTGTCAGTATTGATTGGCTTGGTCGTTGCATCTGCTAGGTTCTCCTCGGTGTGAATCTTTTCGCATATCCACACTTCCGTCTTCCACTACTACTTGAATTCCTACGTGCTTTATCCTGGAATGAAAAGGTCGGAATCCTTGCAATATGCAAGGCACTTTGACTGTCACAAAACAGAGGAATTTTCTCTTGTTTGTGCCCAAGCTCCTCCATTAACCTCTTAATCCAAATTGCTTCTTTACAAGCTTGTGTAGCTGCCATATACTCAGCTTCTATTGTAGATGAAGCCATAACAGTTTGTAATTTGGAAATCCAGCTCACAGCTCCTCTTGCATATAACCTGTAGTGGAATTTCTTTCATCGAGATCTCCTGCAAAATCTGACTTTTCATAGCCTCTGACAGTGAATTCTGATCATTCACAACATAATGCAACATCTGAGGTTCCACTGATGTATCTCAGAATCCTCTTCATACTATTCCAATGCTCTTTACCAAGATCCGCCATGTACCGACTAGCTACTCCCACTGCTTGTGCAATGTCCGGTCTTGTACATATCATAGCGAACATTAAACCTCCCACTGCCGATGCATACGGTAATCGAGACATCTCCATCCTCTCTGTTTCATAGCTAGGACTCATACTTGAGGATAACTTGAAATTAATAGGAAGAGGGGTAGAAATTGGCTTACAATCTTTGCATATTGAAGCGGCGCAAGATTTTACTGAGATAGGTCTTCTCGAAAAGCCAAACCCTCCTATTATTTCCGTCTCGTTGAATTTGCATCCCTAGAATCTTGTTTGCTGGTCCTAAATCCTTCATATCAAACTTCCTAGCCAACCGTGCCTTTAATTCTCGGACTCGATCTTTGTTGGGGCCTGCTACCAACATGTCGTCCATGTACAACAGCATTACAATGAAATCACCATCATCACCAAACCTCTTGTAATAAGTACAATGGTATGAACTGAGTCTGTTGTACCCAAGGCTTATAATGAGGAATCAAATCTCTTGTACGAACACCTCGACGCCTGTTTTTAAACCGTACAGAGATTTGGTACACCTGCAAACCAAGTTCTCCTTGCCTTTTTTTTTTCAGCAAAACCTTCTGGTTTGAGCATATAAATTTCTTCTTCAACTTGTCCATGAAGAAACGCAGTTTTCACATCTAACTGCTCTAAACGTAGATCAAATACAGCACACATAGCCAGGACTACTCCGACTGTTGTAAGTCAAACCACAGGGGATAATATCTCACTGAAGTCAATACATTCTTTCTGAGCATATCCTTTCACCACCAGTCTTGCACGAAACCGCTCCACTTGATCATTACTATCTCGTGTGATCTTATAGACCCACTTTTTGCCAATAGCTTTCCTTCCATGTGGTAGTGGTACAAGTTTCCATGTACCTTGCTCTTATGAGAGCTTTCTTCATGCATTACTGTCATCCACAAGGATACACTTGAGCTATTAATTGCTTCATTGAGAGTTAATGACTCTCCATCCTTTGTCAGAAGACAATATGCAACATTGCCCTTTGTAACATACTCCGAGTGCCATACCGGTTCTTTCCTCTCTCGAGTTGACCGCCAAAAATCATAGTCTCGGACTCATCTGGTACTTGTGCCTCGTGCGCTGATGTTGCTTCAGAAGAATCTGAATCTTCTTTTTCTGAATTTTCCTCCTGAACTATTGTAGTCTCTGAATTTCCTTTTGAAGTGCCATCGCCTTCTTCCTTCTGTATTTGATTTTCTACAAAGATAACATCCATGCTGACTATGACTTTGTGGGCAGTGGGGTCCCACAAGCGATACCCCTTTACTCCGTCAGCATATCCTTAGAAACACTTGATCCTCTTTTATGAATCAAGTTCCACCCGCGCTTTAAAGGCTTTAAACACTGCACACATATCTGACTTTCTCTTCATCGGGTACACCCAGCATCTCCTGGAGTAATCAGCAATGAAGGTCACCATGTACCTTGCTCCTCCTAGGGATATATCCGGTGATTCCCAGACATCAGAATGAATCAAGTCTAGAATGCATTATCTTCTAGCAGTACTACTGCTGAACTTCAATTTATACTGCTTACTTGTAACACAATGCTCACAGAATGATGGATTTACTGATTTGAGCCCAAGAAGCAAATTTCTATCGGAGAGAATCTTCAAACCTCGTTCCGATATATGGCTTTGTTTGCGATGCCACAATATCGTTGACTCTTCTCCATGGTTAGTTGACACATCACATGAATCTGCTTCTTGTAGTGTTTCCTCTTTAAGCATGTATAGATTTGCAGCGATCTTTTATGCCTTCATCATTATAAGCGCGCCTCTGACAATTTCCAAGATCCCATTTTCTACATAGGTCTTGTATCCAAGATTATCTAATTGTCCCGAAGACAATTGATTCTTCGTCAGGCCATTCATCTGTCGTACCTCCTGAGTGGTGCGAACCGTACCATCGAGCATTTTGATGGTACCAATACCAGCGATCTCCTAGGCATGATCATTACCCACAGATCCTCCAAGATAGGTTCATATTTGTGGAACCATTTTCTTCGTGAGGTCATGTGTCATATGGTTGCTGAATCTAGACGCCAGGCATCAGCAAACCGTTCTCTGCCTTCACTATCAATAGTGTCCTCGCTGTGTAAACTTCACCATCATCTGAGGTGCTACACCCTTGAAAGCTTGATAACTCTGGAGCTCCGTTATCTCACTCTTCTTCTTGTGCCAACACTCTAATATGGCATGCCCGCTTTGCCACAATTGTAGCATTTGATACTCTTCTTACTTCTTAATTTTGACCTACCATGATTACGACTCCCACTGGGGCCATGTTCCGTTGATCTTCCTCTCATCATCGTTAATGCTTCTGCCTATTGTGGACTTGTGAATCTGTCTTCCTTGTTTTTTTTGCGCCTGCTCCCTTTATCTAATACAGCGGCTGCAATATCATTAAAGACTAGATGCTCCACAATACTTGATGATGAGTTGATCATACAAATCTGGTAGACTCTGAAGTAGAAGTTTCGCACGCTCATTTTCAAGGTGTTGATGTGGTCAGTCATCGTCGAAGATTCTGCCATTCGAAGAGTATAGAGTCTCCTTTTTCAAGAAGATTATGTTGTGTAGTGATTTGGCCTCATATTACTTTGTCAGAGTATCCCATGTCTCATTTACCGTCTTCTTCTCTGCCATACTTGATAGTACTTCATCAGCAAGTGCCAAATGCAGATTGGCAACTACATTACCTCCCATCATCAGTAATCTCTTTTGGTCTGTCTCCAATTGCTGTCCGGCAATTGTCTTTCATTAGTATTGCCCTCATCTTCCTCTTCTTCCACAACGTGAAATTGCTTCCGTCGAACTTCTCAATCTTGAACTTTATTGCCATCATGTTGATGATGATCTGCTTCTCACTTGGACCGATTCACACTATATCACCGTATAGTACCCGTATACTAGAATAGTGACCGTAGTTATGAACAGTGCACCAGGTAAGTTCCTAGGAAAGAGAGGTGGGTCACAACGGACACTCTTAAGTACCAAGTCTTTCCTTAGCCAGAACCTATCCTAGACATGCACTTTCCATACCACCTCACTTATTTCCAGCAGCGACGAATCTACCGGAAGCTCCTTAGTCAGTAAACTCGAGAACAATTCTTTTCTTATGTGGAAGATCAGCCAATGCTGCAACCACAGAGCATACTAAGAATTTCCTGGAGAATCTGACACCTTAGCAACTCGGAATGCAACCTGAGGCTCTGATACCACTGTTAGGATCTCAGCCAGTGCTTTGATGCCACTGTTAGGATCCTGTATGTGGAAGCAATATACCGCAACTAAAGTAGAGATTTGAGAAAAGTGGAGAAGAACTGGACACACAGTATTTACGTGGTAAAACCCCCAATTAATTTGAGGGAAACATCCACGAACAAAGATAGAATGACTTTACTAGACCAAAATAATTACAACCTCTCTCTAATAACACTAGGAGAGAACAACCTCACAAGAGGCTTTAGGGAGAAGAGAAGAGACTACATTTTTGGGATGGTTTACAAATGAAGGGAAGGGGGGTATTTATAGGAAAATTTCGATTACTGTTCACCGGGTACTGTTCACGCGTACATCACTGTTCACCGTGTGGGACCCACCGGCGGTGCCGTCATTTCACTGTTCACGGTGACGTCACTGCTTACGTCATGTTCACTGTGAAGTCATTGCTTGTGTCACTGTGTTACTGTAGCACTGGGTCAGCCCGATACTATTCATATATCCATATTCACCCGTACTATTCCTATTGGGTCAGCCCAATACTATTTAGGCTACTACCCACCCTTTTGGGCCTGAAAAATTATCTTTACTATTTAACAGGAAGTAGCTCAATAGAAATAGACCTGAACCGTTATAGAGAATTATATAAAGCTGCACTGAAAGGGGACTGGGAAATCGCCAAAAGGATTATCGATAAAGATCCTGAAGCATTAACATCAAAGCTTTCCCTGCTATCCAAGACAGTATTGCGCGTTGCGGCTTATTCATGCAATTCCAAATTTGTGGAGAAGCTGGTCGAAAATATGACTCCGGAACAAGTTGCAGTGACAAATTACAGTGGAAACACAGCCCTTCACTTCGCTACATATACAGGAGTTGTGAATGTGGCAAAAGCATTGTTGAGAAAAAACCCAGGTCTGCCAGAAGTACAAGGCTCCCAAGATTTCATTCCTCTACTTGCAGCAGTTGTTCGTGGTGCTGCTAAAGGGAAGGAAATGGCCTGGTTCCTTGCCTCCCAAACTAAGAATCCTTTCCGTGAAGCCATGTCAACTCATCTTCTCGTAAAGCTTACTCATGCAGGTTTCCACGGTATATATAGTAACCAAACCAATCAGCTACTAGCTAATATATAGTTGATTTACTCAAATTTCAATGTCTTTATTGCTATTTAAGGTTTTATATAATGGAAGTTCAGGCTTGCAAATATAATTGGGAGATCATTGAAATTTGAATAAACTTGTCTTGCACTGGATGAAAGTTATAGAAACAAGAATAAGGACATGTAATATTCTTAAATATTTAAAAATATACAAAGTTTAATTAAAGTTTCTCTTTTAACAGATATAACATTTTATCTGCTTCGTTGTTTTCCTGAAATAGCTGCTGTGAGTATAAATGGAGAAAATGTACTTAGCATATTGGCTGTTAAACCTATGGACTTCTTGAGTGGAATAAGGCTTAATTTTTGAGAAATATGGATCTACTAATGTTCGTTCTCTTTGTCCTCTCTCTTAAATATGTGACTTATTTTCCTATATTGTTTGTTACTGAGTATTTCTTTTTTCGTTAAGTGGCACCTTTTAAGCCACTAGCTCATACTAAAGGTGATATGGAGGATCCCCCAGAAAACTTTGAAGATCCTGAGGACCCAAACTCTAGAGCATGGGCGGCTCCAGGTTTGCTCATTCTGTATTTTGTTTCATAATTGGAATAACTGTCATATGTGCATGTGTATATACACAATATTATTAGATTTCGGACATACACAGAGAGAGCTCTGAACTATTTTTTTTTTCAAAATTTCAAAATTTTACCAAATATATATTTCATTAATCTCATCTCTTATTAAATATGATCTCATTAAAATTTTATTAAATCTTATAAAGATTCCTTGAGGATCATAACATGAAGATTTTCTTTAAATTGTGGCAGTGTGTAAATGGTTCAAACAACAAATATGGAAGATAGTCGCAACCCTTGGTAAGAAACAACATAGAGGTATCACTATCAATAATTGTTTTCACAAAATTTATATTTTAACTAGTTTCTACATCTATTTAAATATCATTTGCAGCTCCGGGGACTAGCCAAAAGTTCCAAGATGTAAAGTGGAGACACAAATATGCTTTGGAATTGGTAACGTTTATATGTGAGAGAGCAAAACTAATGCCAAATTCGGAAATTCTAGACTACTTTGTGTATTCACATATCCTTAATCTATTCCTATTCACTGAGGAGCACAAAGAGCTGGTCGAGAAGGCAGAACAATGGATGAAAGCCACATCAAATTCTTGCATGGTTGTGATAACTCTTGTTGCTACTGTAGTGTTTGCTGCAGCTTTTACAGTACCTGGAGGCAACAACAGTGAAGGCGTTCCAATTTTCTTACAACATAAGCCTTTCACAGTGTTCATAATTTCAGATGCTCTAGCCCTTTTCTCAGCTTTAACTTCCGTTCTAATGTTTTTATCTATCCTCACCTCTCGTTATGCAGAAGAAGATTTCCTCAAGAAACTTCCTGTAAAATTGTTGATAGGTCTTGGTTCTCTCTTTCTTGCCATTGCCACTGTGATGATAGCCTTTGTTGCTGCTCTCTGGATTGTGCTCAACGACAAATTTAAATGGGTTTCCATTCCAGTTACTGTAACATCCCTAATTTTGAATAATAAATTTTGAATATGTGGATATAAAATTTGTGATTTGAGGGGTGTAAAACGTAATTAAATGTATGTACATTTTTATGGTTTCCAGGTGGACCAGATCGAGCGATCCAGAAATAACGCATGAAGAGAAGGGTGAAAACTGGGCAGTGAGTACCGTGACCACTCACTGCGACCAGAGATCGCGATGAGTAGCTCGCGGTGAAAAATGGTGATTTTTGGCAGTGAGCACCGCGACTAGGGATCGCGCTGACTAGCTCGCGGTGAAAATGTCAAATTTGGGCAGTGAACATGGCGACCATCAGCGCGACCTTGTACTGCGATGGGTGATCGCGATGAAAGCGGTGGAAATCACTCTAGTGAACAACGAGACCAGGTAGCGCGACCACAGGTCGCGATGATCGAAATTTTATAAAAAAAAAATAAAGGCGGTGGAAGCAATCGAGAAAAACAGAAAAGAAAAAAGAGACCGAGGAAAAGAAAGAGAAAGAAAAGAAAAAGAAAGAAAAGAGAGAGAAAGGAAGAGAGAGAAAGAGAAAGAAGAAGAAGGAGAAGAAGAGAAGAAGAGAAAAGGAAGAAGAAGAAAAGGAAAGAAAAAGGAAAAGAGAAGTAGAAAGGAAAAGAGGAGGAAAGAGAGAAAAGAAAAAGGGAAAAAGAAATGTAGAGAAGCAATAGTCGAGAAGAAAACGGTATCCAAGTTGGTTGACACACATTTTTAAAATATTTATGTGTTTTAGTTTGAATTTGAGATTTTGGATAATTTAGTAAATATATGTTTATATTATTTTTCTATTTGAATAATTTCGATTTAATCGTATATTGAGTATTGTGTTTTAATCGTATTTTGATTCATTGAATATATTGAAATAAATGGTTTCAGAATACCGAATAAACGAATAGTTGAATTTCCATGAAATTATGTGTATATGTTTTCCTAATATCGATTGAATTTTTATATTAGTTGAGTTTAAATTCGATTTGTGAATTACAGTTGTTATGTGAAAATATTGTATTGAAACGGCCCTAGGATACTTGGACATAGAAATGGATATAGGAGGTTGGTATACCAGTTGGGTTCATTTAGCAGTACTGCACCAATATTGATATTGATGTGATATTATGTACCTCCCCATGGATTCGTCCAGGGGTAGGGAGACACGTACCTCCTCAAGGATTCGTCCTGGGGTAGGGAGACACGTACCTTCCTAAGAATTCGTCCTGGGATAGGGAGATATGTACCTCTCTAGGTTCCGAACACTCGGTCCTAGAATAGGGAGATACGTACCACCCTCAGGATTCGTCCTAGGGTTGGGAGTTATATTCGACAGACAGCTACTGACGTCGAACAACCTATATTTCAGTCCTGGATTATGTTGAGTATACCAGAGGGCCAGATTTGAGAATGATTTGAAAAGAAATGATTATAAAAGAATTTATAATTTGGTTTCGTATGGATTATTAATTGAATTTAGTTGTTTCTATTGAATCGATTTCATATGATTTATTTCCGTGTTTGATATGAATAATAACATGTTTATATACGATTATACTGTGAGATTTTTATTATAGAAAGTTATTTATGATTTTGATAATTGAGTTTAGTGTACACCCACTAAGCTATATGCTTAGCGCGTCGGTTTTTATCGCGCGTAGGTAACAGAGATACCGAGGAAAGAAAAGATTGAAGAGGAGTTAGCTGCAGACACTAGAGCAGAGTCACATTCCTTGGGTAGATATATATATATATATATATATATATATATATATATATGTATATATACACTGTTGTACAATATGTTTAGATTGCATGCATATACAGAGATTTGTAATTGTGGTATATATTTATGTTTTGTAAATTATTGTTTTATGGTTTCTGTTTCATTTTCAAAGATTTGTAAGTATTAAATGGTGAAATGTTTTATTTGAATATGTTTGGAAGTCGCACTAAACGGCAGAGTGCGCAATGATTTGAGAATTTGATATAGAAGTGTTGAAATTATATTGTATTAAAATCGTTTTGTTGAAAACAGGTTTTGGGAAAATAAAAAAAACAGAAGAAGCTCTGCCGAAATTTTTAAAAACTGATTTTGATGGGCTCACTAGAAAAACTTTTAAATTATAAACTATTTGATTTTCAAATTATAAATAGAATTAAGAAAAGTTTTGAAAACCTGGTAACGCTCCCTGGGTCGATCCAGCCGGTGTTACAGTTACTATCCTGGCTTTTATCCCAATAATTGTGTTTTTATCCCTACAACTTCCCTTATTTATCAATATATACACATCTACATTCATTGGAATCTTTCATCCACAAAACATTTGGTGATTCATGGAAGGTTGCTACTTCTTTGTAGTTGTCCAAGCTTGATATATAAAGTAGAGGTATCAAATGGATTTAAATTGCTCTAGCTTGACCCGTTGGGATGGCCCTCCATTGAAATTCAACAGCGTCGTAGTGTGGATTCTTGGATTATGCATTTAGGTCTTAGGACTGTAATGGATCCTTTAGTCGTTTTTGTCGTTTCATTTCTTTTTGTTATCCTCTGTATTTTTCCTTCCTTTTTAATCTACTTATGTTTTATTGATTAATGTAATACAGTGAGATCTTAGAATTTCTCATAGCATATTGAACCCTGTAACTACCCAGTAATTAATATATGCTTGATAAGGATGTGTTTTAGTGAAGATATCAACAAGCTGATCATTCGATCTAATACATTTAAGGTGCAAAAATACCTTGGTGAATATGATAGTGACAAAGTGACAATCAATTTTGTGAAGGAGCCTGTATGAGATGTTAATAAAGCTTCTTTCTTTATTTGCCAATATAGCAGAGTGTGTTGTTGATCATCAGCCAGCTAGTCAAGTATTCGAGTTGTCACTTGGCAGTTGGTAAAGCTACTAGGCAAAGCTGATTTGTATTAAGTCCAGTGTTGTTCAGTTTGTTACCATCTGCACTGATTGATTATTATTGTTTTTGTTAGTATATGCAGTGTATTGTATCAGCCAATCATTTGCCAATTATCTATTTCACTTAGATTGCTGACTTGTCATATCTAAGGGTTATCGTTAGAGGTATTGTTAGAGATCAAGGGTGGATTTGAGTTTGTATATATAGTGTGCCTGTAAATGAGTTCCCCTCTCAGTGAAAACATACTCTTATTTTCCAATTGTTGAAGTGTTTGAGAATTCCAGATTGTTCTCACAAGATCCTTGTCAAACTTCTTGTTTTCTTTCCTCAAAACTTAATTATAGGTTTTACATGGTATCAGAGCTGTTCTTGACAAACATCAATAGCTTCAAGTTCTAGTTTAGATCATACTATGTCCTCGTTAGTCAAGCAAGTAAAGTTTGCTTCCATCTCAAAGGCTCTCAACTTCAATCTCGATAATTTTATTCATTGGAAAGCTCAGAATCTACATGCTATTAAAGCACTGGCATTTAAGGAGTACATCAATGGAGGTAAGCTGTGTCCAGCAAAGTTGTTGAATGAAATTGACAACCATCCAATCAGTACTGAGCATAGTGGTTGCAAAGAGGTTACATCTAGAGTAGCTAGATGTGAAGACATCTTTTCTCCATGAAGATCTAGGAGAAGAGATATATATGTAACAACGTGAAAGTTTCGCACTGACAAGACAGGAAGACTTAGTATACAAGTTAACCAAGAGTCTGTATGTGCTAAAACAAGTGTTGAGGCAATGGTATAAAAAATTCGACAGCTTCATGCAGAAGAATGGGTTCATCCGATGCAATGCAGACCACTATTGTTACTTCAAAAGGGTTAGCTCTGGGTATATAATTCTGTTACTTTATATTGATAACATGTTAGTAGCTGGTACAGATTTATAGTAGATTAACAAACTAAAGAATCAATTGTCTACCGAATTCTAGATGAAAGATTTGGGTGAAGCGAAACAGATTCTAGGGATGAGGTCAGCATAGACAGACATAGAGCTACTTTGGAATTATCTCAAGTAGAGTATATTTGCAAGGTGTTACATAGATTCAGCATGAGTGATACTAAACTTGTCAGCACACGTATTGCTAATGCCTCTCTTAGGTCACACAGGATTGCTGCCTTGAACATCCGTTGGCGATATTGGGCTTTGTGGTCGAAGGGGTTAGTAGTCTCATCATAATGCTTCATGTAGGGTAAGCTAAATTTCTTTGGCATCTTAATCAGGGCTATTGCATCCATAAAAGGTGAATTTGCAAAGCTGATCATTGCACTTTTCTTTATCGGGTCCAACATTGCAGGAATGCGTTGGACGGGGTTGATAATGATGGCACCGATGATGTTCCTTGTGGTAGAGTGCTCTGCTGAATCAAGCCAATGTTGGTCGTAGGAGGGGTCGACACAGGCTGCAATTCTTAAGCAGGTTGCGATAGATCGTTCCTTTGGCTCGTCATTGTCACCGTCAGAGGGACACCGAGATGGTGCCAGCCAAATAGACTCCGAAGATCAAGTCTCCGATGATCAAGTCAATGATTCTGGTTGAAAGAATAAGAATGCAATGAACTGTGGATAAAAGAAATACTTCATAAGATTTGTGGTTGGATGAATGATGATCGGAATGGAGATTGAATCATGATTAGAGATGGCCGAAGGTTGCAAGAGAGTGATGATCGTGAATAGTAATTTAAGCAATATGCAAGTTTAGAGGAGTAAATGACATGAACCCTTTCTCAGAGTGAGGTCTGATGCTTTTATAGGGCTTAGGTGCTGCCCGTTGAGAGGAAGATGACGTGCTCCTGTTTCTAGGTGAGCTTCACGGGGCATTCTACTAGCCATTTGACCTGGTTTGAATTTGAAAGCCTGATGGTCTCTTGGGCCTTAGTGGGCTCTACTTGGCTTGGAACTCAAGGAGACCTCAGCTGGGCCTTTGTATGCTACAAAGAGTTTGATAGGCAATTGGGCTTGTAGTTTGGGCCTATTACTTGTTGCCCTTTTTTTTTTTTTTTTTTTTTGAAACATTACTTGTTGGCCTTTCATATGTACTTTGTACTTAGTTAGCTGGTGGTCTTTTGGACTTTGTAATGCTTTAGTGTTTTTGAACCTGCTGTTTTGTACTAGGTGCCATTTTTAGCCGCAACAATTTGATTTTAGTTGTAATTTATTTATTGTTGTCTCTCTTCTCTAATATTATATTTTTATAGTTAGTTTTTTTATTTTTAATCTTATTATATACTTTTCTATTTTTAAATTCTTTTTAACATTTGTTTAATTAATCATATTACAATAATATATAAAATGGTTAAAGAATTAAGTACTTTCAATCTCAGATCACTGTTGAAACTAACTATGGTCAAACGAATCAAGGGTATATTTTCATAATTAAATTAAAATTTTATTCTAATCAGCCCCTACGGGGATTATGCAGAGACAAGAGCTCGGGCCGCAGAGATAGCTGCTTAAGCGCAAAAGCACAAGTTGTGGTATAGCAAAACATGAGAGTCATTATTGTAATTTACCCTTATTTTATCTTTTTTCGACATACAATTTTGGAGGGCACAATTATGCAAATATCACCCTCACAAGTCAAAATGATGATTTTATATGGGCTCAATTTGTAATTTGGGCACATTTAGAAATAATGTTAAATACGTTTAAAGGCTCTCTTATGGGGCCGGCCCGTATTCAGTAGAAGAGGCCCAACAACCATCCAGTATTGTACGTGTTTTAAGATACCACACTCATTTCTAAGCGCACCCAGTTTAGACTACATTTTCCATAGCAGATTCAATAAAGTTATTTTTATAGAGTATGATGATTCATTAAGAAAAACTTCAATAAGACGACAAGCTATGTTACCAATCCGTTCATGGAATGATGCTGGGAGTTTTATTGATAATTTTTTTGCTGCTAATTTACCTCCAGCTTCTTTTCATTTTTGTTCTGGTTTTGGCCCTAATCTAGCTACTTTTTTCTCTGGCTGGAAAGCCCCTCCGACTGCTGTCTTTAAGTTGAATGTGGATGCTTCTTATGATGTGTTGTCTGGCTGTTCAGGTTTGGGAGTGGCGGTGAGGAATGCCTTTGGAATAGCTGTGTTTGCAGCTGCTGTCCCTTTAAAATTATGTGGTGATGTAGAAGTAGCAGATGCCAGAACAATTTTGGCAGGCATTCAAATTGCTGCTGAGAGAGGGCTACTGTTGTTGCTTGTTGAAACGGATTCGCTCAATGTCTATCGTTTGTGTAATGAAAATCTTTTGTCCAGAAGCGATGTTGAGAATATCATTTTTGATATTCAATCTTTTATGTCTAGTTTAAATATAGCTTCTATCTCCTTTATTTTCAGGTTAGGAAATGGTGTAGCTCATGGCATTGCCAAGAGAGTTTTCGATCTTGATGTCCCTTGTTTGTGGACTTGTTCTTTTCCTGTTTAGTTGTTCAAACTGTTTCAGGTTGATATTATTTCTTTTTTTTCTTCTTTGGGTAAATGAAGTTTCTTTCATTTCAAAAAAAAAAAAAAAAAAAAGGTTCATGGAAAGAAGTATTATTAATTAGTCAATTTCAAACTAAATAATAATAATCAAATGAATCTAAATGATGGAGAAGCAATAAAGAAAGTTTAAACAAGAGGAAGATAAACAAAGTAAAAAAGCTTTTCATTATTTATCAAGTTTTTTGTCTTCTACAAGTGGGTCTTATGTTTATAGGGTAGAAAAAGCAATTGTGATGATAAGATCACATTTAATGCAATTGACTATTATCTCACATGCATAGGCCACGTGAGAATTCAGATAATTTTAAATTCTTCTATAATACTCCCCTTTGCATTTCTACTATTTTATAGGATTTGAGATTTGCTAGGAAACATCCAATTGGTTAAAAATCTTAGCAAATTATATACAATGATATTGTAGATCATACTTAAAAAATCTATATCATGATAGTAAAACTTAGTAAAACGAAATCCGATCTAAGAAAAAAAGATTACAGTGCACATATGTCCAGTGTTACTATTTTTTTCAAAAGTTTGCTCCCCCCTAACAAAACGTTTTTAATCAATATGTTACTTTGTAGCACCTATATATATTGATGCCCTGTAACAAACTGTAACTATTGATATAAATTTATAAAATTATCTTGATCCTATTCTTTGACTTGAGAAATACATCAAAGTTGTCTCCATAAATTTTGTTCTTATTTTCATAACGGAAAGTAACCTGTATGTACCTTAAATATAATAAATAATATATTTTAATTATAGATATTCTCACCTTATTTTATAAAATGCAAGATATAATAACACATCAATCGTATTAAGATATGGTACTTCAAGACCATATATTCTATTTTATCTATACTTGGTCTTTAAGCCGAGACAATATTCAACAGTTTTTAAGTGCTCTTCAGTAGTTCCAATTAAATACATATTATCAATATATACTGTTACAATTTCGAATCCAGATTCTGATTTCTTTATAAAAACACATGGGCATAGAGGGTTATTAATAATATATCTCTCTTTTAACAGACATTCACTGAGACGGTTATATCACATTCATCTAGATTGTTTTAACATATATAAAGATTTTTGTAACTTGACCGAATACAAATTGTGAGATCTCAAATTATATGATTCTGGCATTTTAAATCCTTAAGGGATTTTCATATAAGTATCCAAATTGAGTAAACTATATAGATAAGTGGTCACTACGTCCATTAGACGCATTTCAAGTTTTTCTAAAATAGCCACACTTAATAAAAATCTAAATGTAATCGTATTCATTACTGGTGAATATGTTTCATCAAAATCAATACTAGATCTCTACGAGAAATCTTGTACTACGAGTCGTGCCTTATATCTCACGACTTCATTTTTCTTATTATGTTTCCGTATAGAAACTCATTTATATCCAACGGGTTTGATATCTTCAGGTGTTTGGACTATAGGTCAAAATACTTCATGTTTAGTTAATGAATTCAATTCTGTTTGAATTGTTTTTTCACATTTAGGATAATCATATCTTTGTCTATAATCATCAATACTATAATGTTCATAATTATCATTGATAATTTCAGTAGTTACTGTGTATGAAAATACATCATCGATAATTGTTTCTTCACAAATCTACATTTTTCTTATATAATTTATCGTTATTCTTTATTTCACGGTTCTTGTATCTCTTCAGGGATTTATGTCATTTCAAGGACTTCTGCACTTCAAGGACTTGTGTCTCTTTAGCGACTTCTGACTCTTCTGGAGTTAACTTGAAGGAAGTAGATTTATCTATAACTCGAGTTTTATTGCGTTAGGATCCTGATAATTTGCTTTCGTCTTCTAGGGAACAATATCTTTCAAACCCAGTGGTTTTCCATGCTTCTGGGCATGCAACAGACAATTCATTTGCTATCATTTGTTTATCGTTCTTTTAGAACAATTACACAAGCTGATACATTAGCAGTTGATATATATAATTTTGTTATCCCATTAGCATCTGTAAATGCATCTAGTAACTGATTAACAATTGTTTGAAGCTGCCCTATCTTGCACACTTCATTCTCATATTAAGGTGTGTATGAATCTAAATGAATCAAACTTGGAATCTTCCAAGAAAATTCTCGATTCTCTTCAGGAGAAGTTTTTTTTCCCTTAGAGATGGAAATTTGTCTTATCAAAATGACAATCCACAAATTATGCGGTAAAAAGATTACCTGTCAAAGGTTCCAGATATCTAATAATTCATGGTGAATCAAAACTAACATATATCTTTAAGGATGCGTTTAGCAGTTAGGATAAGGGTAGGATTGGACTAAAATTAGTTCAATCTTGCGCTTGGGGACAAGTTGGGATTGAACATAGCCAATCCCAACAGTGCCCCTTGAAATGGTTATTGTCCTGTTGAGGCAGGACTAATTCAAGAGATGGGACAAATTTTTGTCCCAACTCTTTTTTTTAATTTAATTTAATTATTTTTATATATAATATAATTTATTAAATTATTATATATCTTTAATACTAATAAAAATTAATTTTAAATAGTTTTATATATTCTTTAAAAAAATTTAAATGATTTATTTTATTAAAATATTTTTTTTACTATATTTAATTTAAATTATTTTATTATTTATTTAATTAAAAATGACTTTAATTTATTTTAAAATAATTTTATTATATATGAAAATTAATTTAATTTAATATGATTTTATCAAATCCCATACTACACCAAACATGAGACAGTACTATTTTTAGTCCAATCCATACTGCATCAAACACATCATAGTACTAATTTAATCTAGTCCAATCCAATCCAATCCAATCCTATCCTATCCTATCCTATAAAAATAATTCAATCCAATCTCGTGCATCAAACGCACCCTAAATGTCTTTGGGGTCTATTTTAGTTCTTTAAGTAAAAGTAATTGGGACATATACAGCACAGCCAAAAGTACGTAAATGAGATATATTGATTGATAACCAAACACCAGTTGTAATAGTAAATACTGGTGATGAGCAGTGGATCGAAGACAAATTAATGCAGCAATATGTACAATAATATGTCCCCATACATAAATTGGTAATTGTAATCGTAATATTAAAGTTCTTACAATTATGTGGAGACGTTTGATCAATGATCCCGCTAATTTGTTCTAGGTGTGCACATGTGTGACTGGATGTTTAACATTAATCCTAACTTGTTTGCAATACTCATCAAAAGTTTTGGATATAAACTCACCAGCATTGTCAAGGCTTATTGATTTTATTTGGATAATCTGAAAAATGTGCTCGAAGCTTGATAACATGTGCAAGTAATCTGGTAAAAGCAACATTACGAGTAGATAATAAACAAACATGTAACCATCTTTTAGAAGCATCAATTAGAACCATAAAGTAGTAAAATGGTTCACTTGGTGGATGAATAAATCAACATATATTTGTAAGAATGATGGGATTCAAAACCAACTTTAGAATTAAATGATCTTGTCACTAACTTTCCTTGCGAACATGTAGGATATATATTCTCATTCAACAAAAGAATCTTCTGATTCTTTAATGGATGTCTATGAAAATTTTCAATGACTCTACGTATCATTGTAAATCTTGGGTGACTAAAACGGTCATGGTAAAGCATAAATATTTTATAATTTGAGAACTTCTTATTCATAACTGTATAAATCTCTATATATTTTTTAACAATATAATATAATCCAGATGACAAAGTATGCAGCTTTTCTACAACGAGCTTCTGGCCTGAATCATTAGAAGTAATGCACAGATATTCAACATTTTTATCAGTTGTTGTTTCAGTATGATATTCATTACGCCGTATACCTTTAAAACTAAGCAGATTTTTTTTTGGATCTACTTAAATACATAGAATCAACTATACATAATTTAGTAATATTTGGTAAAAAGATCGTGGCTCTTCCTAAATCTCAATTAGATTTGCTGGACCTAATACAATATTGACTTTTGTTTTGAACAAAGTCAAATTCAAAAAAATATTTCTGATTCTGTAGAATTGTATGTGTTATTGCATTGTTAGTAAGATATATATCTCCATATTATTTTTCAATACCAGACATTTCATTGTCTAGATTCATATCTTTTATATATGTTAACATTCATTTATGAGAATGTTGTGGAATCAATCAATATTAGGAATCATATCCTTCTAGTGGCAATATCTATATTTTAATTCTTAATATAGAATTTTTAGTTCTTACTTGATTAAAATTTTTGAAATAAAATGTCCGCCTCTTCTCTTTATTTTATAATTTTTAGGTTATAATATTATAAATAAATAAAATATTAATTGATGAGTAAATCACTCTTCTAGACGTCTGTTTAATTACCTGCTATTGTGTTGATAATGTGTTGTAAATAACATTAAAAAAAAAAAACAAACTAAATAATAATAATAATCAAATGAATCTAAATGATGGAGAAGCAATCAATAAAGCTTTAAACGAGAGGAACACAAACAAAACAAGATCAAGTCTATTTCCTTCCACAAGTGGGTCTTATATTTATAGGATAGAAAAAGCAACTGTGATTATAACATTTAATGCAATTAACTATTATCTCACATGCATAGGCTACGTGGAAATCCATACCTTGCTACATTCTTCTATAACAATTTGTACTTTTTATTTTTTTAATTACTGGCCGACAACAGGCTACAGCGGCCGATAAGGTTACATCTTTTAACTTGCATAGTATTTTATTTCTAAATAAGTTCTGCTTAACCTTTTCTTAATAGGAAAATGTTAACTGAGTTGACCGAAAAAGTATCCAAACATAAAAAATTATATATTTGTACATTAATAAAATAAATAGCAATTATTTATTTAAATTTTAGGTTTTTTTAATTAGTTTGAAGAGAATGATCCGTATTTAGAATATCAATTTCGTTAATAAGTATAGTTTAAATTTTGAGTTGTTAACACATACTTAAAAAGATACATGTTACATTACTCTTTTTAATATAATAACACCAATAGTTGGGACCGGTTGAAATTAATCACTAAATATGTGGTTTAGATATATACTCTTATAACGGGAGATATCTACTTCCACAATAAGAGGAGAAAACTACTCACATATGCTATAAATGTAAATTGTGAGAATTAAATCCCTTACCACTGAAATGGAAAAAATGTGCACTAACTACTTTATTATAAATACATGTGAAAGTGTATTGGCTATTAGAAGGATGAATATGAGAAGTGTTGTATACCTCAAAGTAGGTTTTTTAATCGGTTACCTACATTATTATTTATTAATTAATTTGTTAAAAGAATATTGATCAAGTGGTGTCCCCTCCAATCTTAATCTCCACGCCATTTCTCTCTCTCTCTCTATCTATTCCTTTTACGATTTTTTTTTCTAAAAAACAATTCTACCATCCATCTCAAAGTTAAGATCCAATATAATTTTTCATATTTTATTTTAAATCTTTTAAGATGTCAGACATATCACAGGGGCCAATTTCCGTATTAAATGACTAATTTGTTCCTTTAGATGTTAAGTCAAATGATCAAATTTAAAACGATTGGAGATAATGTGAGTTTATTGAAAGATTGTCTCGAAGTGTAATTTATTAAATTTTAGATCGATTGAGTGTTGTTGGTTCATTTAATTGCAACATATCACACGTGTGCGTAATAATTCCTCATATTATAGCCCCTATTAATGTGTTTTTTATGTACCTATTACCATGTTAATAATTTGACAAGTGTTGTAGTGTCAAGATCTTGTGCCACATACTCACATTAACTAGAAGGGAAGTGTTGAGAAAGTAGTTTTTTTTTTTTTAAATAAAAAACTATAATAATTAATTTAAAATTTAAAAGAGAAAAATATAATTCAAATTTATAAATTTAATAGTATAGATGTGATAGATGAATCAATCAATCTTAGTTTGTCGTACTGAGTGAGTAGTTAGAAAGTTAAATATTTAAGAAATGAAATACTTATATCCCTGCTAATAATATACCAAATAATTATTTAATGTGAATCTCAACTAACCTAAATCTGTCATGTAACTCATGTTGAGAGAATAGTTGAATGGTTAAATTAATATTTGAGAAATAAAATAATTGGTTAGAGAGAATTTAAAAATGACCTTTATATTCAACTGACATCGAAAATAGAAAATTGTAAGATTCCAAACCAGACTTTTTTATATAAAAAAACACCACACTCAACCTTTGCCTCAAGGCGATTTTCAAATCTCCCTCACATATTATTTTATTCCTCAAAATATTATATTCTTCTGAACAGGATAAGGTTAGGTTTTTTGATTTCAAAAACAACCTATAAAAATAAGGATAATTATCATTTTAATCTCTAATTTTTAAAAAATTATAATTTTTTAACTCAATTTTATTTATTAATACTTTTGGGCCCTTAATTTTCGTAAATATATTAATTTTATCCCTCTGATCAATTTTTTAACAGTTAAACTAAATGAAAATATTAAAATGACAGTTTTGTCATTGATTCTATTAAAATGAGTTAAAATTATAATTTTATCTTTAAATTTTTAAAAATATTATTAATAATTAGAAGGATAATATGATTTAAATTATAATTTAAATTTTTTTAAAAAAAATTTTAAAAATATTTAATGAGACATTATGGAAAAAATTTAAAATGTTTTTTAAAATTTTTAAATTTTTTTTTTAAAAAAATTAACGTAAATGACCATATCACCATTCTAATTATTAATAATATTTTTAAAAATTTGTGGGTAAAATTATAATTTTAACTCATTTAAATAGAGTCAAGAGAAAAACTGTCTTTTTAACATTTTTAGTTAGTTTGACAGTTAAAAAAATTAGTTAAAGGGACCAAATTGATACATTTACGAAAACTTAGGGCCTAAGGGTACAATAAACAAAACTGAATTAAAAAATTGATGAATCCCCAAAAGTTAGGGGCCAAATTGATAATTGCCCAAAAAATAAATAGAATGAATGATTCAAAATCAAATTTATAAAAGGACAAATTACAGCAAATTTATTTGAGGTTTACCATTTTACAGTCGGAAATAACTTTATGAAAAATTAACAGCGAACTCCCTTGTCGTTACCATTGACTATTAAAGATAACCGTTAACCGTTTAAAAAGTTTTAAAAGACCAAAATATCTATAATTAAAAAAAGACAAATTACAGTGAATCTACCTGAGGTTTACCATTTTATAGCCGAAAATAACTTTATAGCAAATTGACAGCGAACCCCCCTCCCCTGCCGTTACCATTGACAGTTAAAAATAATCGTTGACCATTTTAAAAGTTTAAAAAGACCAAAATATTTCTAATTATAAAATTAAAAATTTTTAAAATAAAGGGTGAATTGCAATAAGGTGCCCTGAGTTTCTCTTAATTTTTTTAGAAAATTAAAAATAAAATAAAAAATTCAATGAATCTTTGCTGTTCATCAATCTTGATGGACGATAAAGATCATATTAAAAAAATATTTTTTTTAAAAATCACAATTATAAAAATAAAAAAATAAAAAATAAATTTTGGTTGGATGGAAATGGAGATCCAATCTCCAGATTGGATCTGGACCGTCCATCAGAATTGATAGACGGTGGAGATCCAATCTGGAAATTGGATCTCCATCAAGAACAAAACAAAAATTGAAAAAGTAAAATCTCCATCATTAGAGATTGGATCTCTTTAGTAATTCAATTTTTTTTTAACTTGATGGAGATCCAATCTGAAAATTGAATCTCCACCGTCCATCAATTCTGATAGACGGTCGAGATCCAATCTGGAGATTGGATCTCCATCTCCATCCAACCAATTTTTTTTATTTCTATTTTTATTGCGTGATTCTAGGTGAGAGCAGATATGGAGATGATACTAATTGAAGGCCCATGGATTATCGCAAATCAATATTTAGTGGTGCAAAAGTGGAGACCAAATTTCGTTCTTGGGGAGGAGGAGATCCAACGTATACCAATTTGGGTTAGAATGTCTAGAATCCCTATGGAATGGATGGATTCTGACTTGTTATGAATTATTGGGGGGACGCTTGGCAGTATGTGCAAGGTAGACCCAATCACAGAAAGCCAAGCTCGAGGACGATTCGCGAGGGTCTGTGTGGAGATTGATATGTCCAAACCTCTGGTAGGCACTCTGAATGTGGAGAAAAGGCTGTCGGGATTTATGCCCTAAAACTTGTAATTATAAATGGTTAAAGACAATAATAAGAATTATTCATATTATCATTCAAGTTTATAAATTATTTATATTTACTAATACATTCTATTGTACAAGAACATCCTAGATTGCAACATGTAATCTCATAATGAGTATATGATGATCATATACAGAGAGAATTCATTCTGAGACGTGCAATCTAAAGAGATAGTAGAGAGCGAACAAAGCTGGGTATTTTATTTGTAATTGATCTACTGCTGCGGTCCATTATGTAAAGTACGGTGGTCTTATCCTAGACCGCTCATGTAGTTGACATGAGAATGGAGGCACCTTATATGATGAGATCATATAGGACTGGGCCACGATTTATATGAATCTCTTACCAAGATCCGTTAGTAGATGAGATTCATATATAATCGATAAACGATGTCTATTTATAGGTGATCTTAATCCTGAGTGTGTTATCGACTCCTTCAGGTTGGATCGTGGAATTTTTTTGATTTACCATGAGTGAGGTTGATGTGAATCTCAACCAATACCTCCGTATTTTGGAGTTGCGCTTTGGCTTGTGGCTGGGAAGGTTTGAACACAATAGTGGAATCCAGTCCTTCTTGATTGAAGTAGATAATTAGTTCCTTTCAGGATTGATTCGGGGCTTGAACGATTATGAGCACTCTCCTTTTTCCGTGAGGAAGACAGGATTTAATTGTTCATTAGAGAATCAATGGTACTTAAAGGAAAAGATATTTCTAGAGGGGTATAACAGACTTTATGACCCAGCTCTAGTTATGAACTATTTGTGGAGGATCACACTATATGCAATTAGCTATATCAATGGAAGCTGAGACTTCAAATTGTATAAACACGTCTACAGTTCTGAGAGTGCAGCCTCAGGTTTTTAGTAGAATAACTCCGAAGTTAATGATCATAAAATATTAATATTACTAAGTATTATTGAAACTCAAAACTGTGGGTTTATTAGGTCCCTTTGCTAGCCCATATGGTTGTTGGTAACGAGGGTCACGGAAGATTAATTAAAGGGTTCAATTAATAGTGTTACGAAAGTAATGCGATTTAAATAAAATAGAATAATTAAATAATGTGATTATTTAATTAATTAAATATTTAATAAAATAATAGAAATTAATAATTAATAATTATTAATTCTATTTATTAAATATGAGGTCATGTGGTTAAATAATGACTAGGACAAAAGAATTAAAATAATTTGATTATTTTAAAAGTCCTAATAGTCAATTATTAAAGTGTTTAGGGAGACTAAAATAAAAAAGGATTAGGAATTCTATTTTGACTTGGTCAAAACTAAAACCCTAAAGGACTACTATATAAGTGTTATATAGTTAGAAAAAATCAACCTAACACACAAGTGAAAAAGAAAGAGAATTCGACCACCAAAGAGTGAAGAAAAGAAAAAAAAGTTTTTTCTGACTCTCCTCTCTTTTGCAGGATTCGGCCGGCGTTATTTTCACGTGACCTCCATCTCTTGCCGTGACGTGCCCACACATACGTTGTTAGATCGCGGGTTATAGCTCGGAAGATCTGGTGATAGATCGAGGAATCAGAAAAAAGAAAATCAAGAAAAATGTATGTAGTTTCTAAAGTCTTTTTCTGCGTATATACAAGCATTCGTTCCTGATTGAAAAAGGGTTTTCAATATAAGAAACATTTTTGAAACTCAATTCTGCAAGTTATACGATAATCAAAATCTTTTCTAAAACTCCCTACAAAGGCATATTAGAATGGAGTATGAGAGTCTGGGTACGGTTTGTTTCAAATGTGGGAATTATGGGCACATCAAAGAAAATTGTAGAGAGGGAGAATCTGCTGGACAGGAAAAAGTTAACATGACAAAGGTTAATGAGGTTCCGCAAAAGAAGATTAAAGACCCTATGGGTCGTGGCTTGTTGTCTCATTTAGGAGGAATGAAGGTGGTAATGGTTATCAAGGTAGGAAGAATATAGGTGGCCTGTATGGGAATGAGAGCAGGAATGCAGGCTATAGTGGAAAAAATGAGCACAATGGGAAAACTCATGGTGTTGGTAGTACTAGTACCTCAACTGAAAAGGTGACGAGAGGCAATTCTGTCAACAAAAGTGGTAATACCATTGATAAAATTGCTTCTACAAGTGTTGCTAAGAGTGGGGTTAGAGCAGGAGTTCAGGCTGAATCAGTTAAAGAAGTTGTTAAAAGCTTTAATAGGGGATCCAGGTTTGATATACTGGAAGAGGCTGCAGATGAAGAACATAAGATTGAGAAGACTTGTGTTGTTGGTAAGAAGAATCAGACAGCTGATTTGTCTGATATTACTAATGATATTGGCAACGGGGGCACTAAAGGAAAAAATGGAGTGGGTAGGAATGGTGGTAAGGTGAAGAATAACAGAGCGGGTTATGCTATAAAAGGTAAGAACAGTACTGCTTTTGAGACTACAACTCCTGTCAACAGTGTGAAAGGGAAAGCTCAAAGCTTTCTTGAATAAGAAGAATGTTCATGCTGAGACTACAGAAGAGGTGTTAGAGGATGCTGGGGTGCTGAAGCAACTACACCAGGAAGTCATGGTGTTCAAGGGCTTCCAGATTATTAACAGTAAGCACCTTGGCAATGTTGCAGCTAATGAGGACAATTAAGGCAGTACTTCGATGAAGAGCAATGATGAGTCTGTTGTGATTTATGCCCTAAATCTTGTAATTGTAAATAGTTAAAGACTTAATAAGAATTATTCATATTATCATTCAAGTTTATAAATGTTTTATATTCAGTAATACATTCGTATTATGCAAGAACATCCTAGATTGCAACATGTAATATCATAATGAGTATATGATGGTCATATACAGAGAGGATTCATTTTGAGATGTGCAATCTAAAGAGTCCGTAGAGAGCGAACAAAGCTGGGTACTTTGTTTGTGATTGATCTAATGCTACGGTCCATTCTGTAAAATACGGTGGTCTTATCCTAGACCGCTCATGTAGTTGACATGAGAATGAAGGTAACTTATATGATGAGATCATATAGGACTGGGCCACGATTTATATGAATCTCTCACCAAGATCCGTTAGTAGATGAGATTCATATATAATCGATAAACGATGGCTATTTATAGGTGATCTTAATCCTGAGTGTCTTATCGACTCCTTCAGGTTGGATTGTGGCTTTTGCTTTACTATGAGTGAGGTTGATGTGAATCTCGACCAATACCCCCGTATCTTGGAGTTACGGTTTGGCTTGTGGCTGGGAAGGTTTGAACACAATAGTGGAATCCACTCTTTCTTAATTGAAGTAGATGAATAGTTCCCGTAAGGGTTGATTCGGGGCTTGAACGATTATGAGCGCTTTCCTTCTTCCGTGAGGAAGACAAGATTTAATTGTTCATTAGAGAATCAGTGGTACTTAAAGGAAAAGATATTTCTAGAAGAGTATAATGGACTTTATGACCCAGCTCTAGTTATGAACTATTTGTGGAGGATCACACTATATGCAATTAGCTATATTTGTAACACCCCCTGACCCGACCCGTCTGGATCGATCCAGGGAGCGCTACCGAGTTTTCAAAACTTTACTTATTTCTGTTTATACACTGAAAACCATATAAGTTATAAATTAAAAACCTTTTGAGTGAGCCCATAAAAATTCAGTTTTTTAAAAATTTCGGCAGAGTTTCCTCTGTTTTTCTGATTTCCCAAAACCTGTTTTCAAATAAAACACAAATCACATAAAATCCACAACACTTCAAATCGTATTTCATTCAAATGCGCACTCTGCCGTTTAGTGCGACTTTCAAACAATTTATAAAAAATTTCATTAATTACAGTCCTTTGTAAATAAAAATAGAAAGCATAGAATAAATAATTTACAGCACATAATGACAAAACATCATTACAAAATTCTCTGTATATGCATGCATATCTAATTACATTATACAGAAATATTTAGATAATTAACTACCCCAAAAGATAGTAAGTATGACTCTGAATTCTCCTCTGCAGCTGGTGCCTCTTCAGTCTTTTCCGTCCTCGGTATCTTTATTACCTACGCGTTAGAAACAAAACTAACGCGCTAAGCACTACTGCTTAGTGGGTGTACACTTAAAATAAATGATAATAAAATCTGAAACAGTATAGCTAAAACAGTGTATCGTAAATTCAGAAATTTCAAAAATAGAAATAAACAATAAAGCTTAAAAACAAAATTTCAGAAATATATAACAAACGTTTTTCAATTACTTAGGTAAACATACTGTATTTCAAAGTTTCTGGAATTCAGTTCAATATCAGTCATTTCTTTTCCATAACATTTTCTAATCATAACTTCTCAATCTGGCCCGTGATACACATAATAGGGTGTACAAGACTGGATTATGGGTTTTTCAGTCGGGTTTCCCATCTCATATGAAATGGTATCCCTCTATATAAACAGTCGGTTTCCCATTTCACGAGGAAATAGTATCCGGATATTTTCACAGTTGGTTTCCCATTTCACAAGGAAATGGTATCCGTATTATACAGTCGGTTTCCCATTTCACGAGGAAATGGTATCCGTAGTATCAATAATCAGAGACAATCATACATCACGGTGCAGTACTGCCATAAATTCACCCAATTGACATGTCAATCTCCTATATCCCTATATCCCTATACATATATCAGGGCCGTTTAAATATCATAATAAATTAATTCTTTGGTTTCAGAAATCAACGTATATCATTTTAAATCAAAATCCATAAATAGGAAAATCAAACAATAATTGGAAATTAGGTTTTTAAAACATACGTTTTTCTTCGACTTTTCACAATAGTAAAATAATGGACAATTAACCCAACAATATGCAAAAATGCAATACAAATATATAAACCAATTCATACAAATATATATATATATATATATATATATATATATATATAGATATATAAAATCCAAAATTATATTTTCAAACGTACTAAATCAAAACATTTATCAAAAATAAGTTCAAAAACGTGTGTACACCAACCTGGATACAGTTTTATCGATTCTACGCCTTTTTCCTTCTGAGTTTTCCTTTTTTCTTTCTCTTCCCCTTTCCTTTCTCTTCCTCTTTTATTTCTTTTCTTTTCTTCTTTCCCTTCTCTTCTTCTTCTTCTTTTCTTCTTTCTCTTTTTCTTCTCTTCTTCCTCTTCTTTCCTTCCTCTTCTTCTTCTTCTTCTTTTCTTTTCTTTTCTTTTTCTTCTTCTCCCGTTCTCTGTCCTCTCTTCTTTTTCTGTTATGTTTAGCTTCTCACAGAAACTAACTTTTTTTTTGATATCATTTCGGTCATCGTGACCGTCGTCGCAACCTGTGGTCGCGCCACCAGGTCGCGTTGCTCACTGGAGCAACTCTACCGCCTTCATCGCGAGCACATCTCGCGGTGCTCTGGTCGCGCTGGTGGTCGCCATGCTCACTGCCCGAATTTCATTTTTTTTCATCGCGAGCAGCTTATCGCGACCTGTGGTTGCGGTGACCAGGTCGCGGTACTCACTGTTCCAGTTTTTCACTTTTCATGCATCATTTCTGGACCGTTCCATCTGGTCCACCTGGAAACCACACAAACAAACATACATTTAATTACATTTACACCCCTCAACTCACAAAAATTTTATCCACATATTTAAAATTAATTATCCGGAATTTGGAATGTTACAATATTAATGAACACTGAGACTTCAGATTGTATAAACACGTCTACAGTTCTGAGAGTGCAGCCTTGGGTTTTTAGTGGAATAACTCCAAGGTTAATAATCGTGAAATATTAATTAAATAGTTTTAATTAATATTACTAAGTATTATTGGAGCTCAAAACTGTGGGTCCATTAGGTCCCCTTGCTAGCCCTTATGGTTGTTGGTAACAAGGGTCACGGTAGATTAATTGGAGGGTCCCATTAATAGTATTACGAAAGTAATGCGATTTAATAAAAAAGAATAATTAAATAATGTGATTATTTAATTAATTTAATATTTAATAAAATAATAGAAATTAATAATTATAAATTATGAATTCTATTTATTAAATATGAGGTCAAGTGATTAAATAATGACTAAGACAAAAGAATTAAATAATTAGATTATTTTAATAATCCAAAAGGTCACAGGTTTAAGTCTTTAGGGAGACTAAAAATAAATAGGATTTAGAATCCTATTTTGACTTGGTCAAACTAAAACCCTAAAGGACTACTATATAAGTGTTATATAATTAGGAAAAACCGAACCTAACACATAAGTGAGAAACATAAGATGATTCGGCCACCAAAAAAAGAGAGAAGAAAAAAAAAGGGTTTCTTTTTAACTCTCACTTTTCTTGCAGGTGCTGCCGGCCATAGGGAGAAAATGTTTTCCATTCATTTTTCACGTGACCTCCATCTCTTGCCGTGACGTGCCCACACACACGTTGTCAGACCGCGGGTCATAGCTCGAAAGATCTAGTGGTAGATTAAGGAATCAGAAAAAAGAAAATCAAGAAAAATGTATGTAGTTTCTAAAGTCTTTTTCTGTGTATATAGGAAAAAATTTTGAAATCCAATTTCACATGTTATACGATAATCAAAATCTTTTTTAAAACTCCTTTCAGAGTCTGTGAGCAAGATGGTGCAAAAATTGCAGTTGATGTCCAGTAACTTTGAAGATGTCGCTACTTCTCTTGTAGAGGCTATTGATGCTGCCCAGTTATAGGGCCTTGACAGGTACTTCCATCTCCAATATTCTTATGTATTGTGTCTGGAACTTCAGGGGTGCGGCCAAACAGTTGTTTACTAGGATTTTTAGAGACATGAAAAATCTACGTAAGTTTAGCGTTTTTGCAATTCTGGTAGGAAGGCTAGAAATGTGATTAAGAAATTGGGGTTTACTGATCACTATGTTGTTGAGGCTGAGGAATTTGCTGGTGGTTTATGGTTACTATGTGATAGTAGTAGGGTTCGGATTCAGGTGATCACTAGCACTAAGTATACCATCACTGCGTTGGTTGATGATGGTAATGGTTTATGGGTTTTTACCACTCTTTATGCTAGCCCTAGTGTGAGCATAAGGAAGCAGTTATGGAATTACCTGTCTGATTTCAGAAACTGCTTTGAGAGACCCTGGGTGATCAAAGGGGACTTCAATGAAATTGTTTTTTCTCATGAGAAAAAGGGTGGCAGACATGGCTTCACGAACAATGGGTTTAGGGATTATATAAAAAATTGTGACTTGGTGGATTTGGGCTATGTTGGGCAACACTTCACTTGGGTGAACAAGAGAGGTGTTGGAGAAAATATTAGGGTTAGACTTGATAGGGGGTTGTGCTCAAAAGAGTGAAGGACTTTATTTGGGGATGACTTTGTTAAACATCTCCCTATAATTAACTCAGACCACTGCGCCCCCCCTATACTCCTAAGAGCTCGCACATCCCTACTAGTAACCTTAAACTGTTTAGGTATGAAGCGATGTGGTCCTTCAACTGTTTAGGAGGTGGTGAAGGACCTTTGGAATAAACAAGGTAGTATTAACATAAAATTACAACAGCTGGCCGAGGGTCCCAGAAGTTGGAACATGGACTGTTTTGGTTGGCTTTTTAATAATAAGAAAAGGATTTTCACTAGAATCCAAGGGGTGCAAAGGAAACTAGCACCAGTTGTAAATTTTATCTTATTAAACTTGAGAAGAGTTTGGTGGAAAAGTACAATAAAATCATTGAAAAAGAGGAGATTTATTGGCTCTAAAAGTCAAGGAATGCTTGGCTAAGGGAAGGGGACAGAAACACGAAATTCTTCCATCTTTCTACCCTAGTTAGAAGAAGACATAATAAACTAGAAGGTATTAAGATGGAGAATGGTGAGTGGACCAATGAGAAGGAGTTAATGAAGAGAACGGCTGACAATTACTTCAAAATTTTGTTTTCTAGACGTAGTAGTAATATGATGTATGAGAAGATCCCTCACTTGTTCCTTAAATTAAGTGAGCTGGATACTAATAACTTCGGTAGTATGGTGAGAATTGAGGAAGTTAAGTCTTACCTATATGACATTGGAGGGCTCAAAGATCTTGGGCCTGATGGCTTTCCTGCTATGTTCTTCCATAAGAGTTGGGGCCTTTGCAAAGGGGATATATACAAGCTGGTTGTGGATTGCCTTAAAGAGGGTAAAGTTCCTTTAGAGATTAACCATACTCTTATTTATTTAATCCCTAAGGTTACCAGCGCTTTGGATATGACTCAACTTCGCCCGATTAGCTTGTGTAACATTGTTTACAAAGTCATTAGCAAGATGATTGTTTACATACTGAGACATCTCTTACCTGATCTAGTCAGTCATAATCAGACTGCTTTCATCCCATGGAGGAATATCTATGACAATATTGTGATTGCCCAAGAGGTTCTTCACAAATTTAGAACCTCTAAAGGTAAAAAAGGCTTCCTCACTTGAAAAATTGATTTATCCAAAGCTTACGACAGAATGCAGTGGGGCTTCATTGATAATGTTCTTGAGGAGGTAGGTATCATTGGTAAGTTTAATGACCTCATCATGAGCTGTATTATTGGAGTTCAGTATAAAGTCATACTTAATGGTGAAGTCACAGAAAGTTTTCAGCCTAGGTGTGGTTTTAGACAGGGAGATCCCCTATCTCCCTACATTTTCATTCTCTGTATGTAAAAACTTTCTCACATTATAAGGGAAAGATAAGATAATAAAAGTTGGAGACCTATCCAAGCTTCTAGAAAGGGTCCTAACATTTTACACCTCTTTTTTGCTGATGACTTGATTTTGTTTGGCCACGCTACTTTGAAACATACTGAGGTTATGAGAAAATTGCATTGATGAATTTTGTGATTACTCTGGTCAGCAGGATAGTTACCCAAAGTCTATAATTTTTATTTCCAATAATACAAATAAAATTTTGGCTAGAGAAGTGGCGGTTGTGTGTAGGTCTCCTCTAACCGATGATTTAGGTACTTATCTAGGGCTTCCTTTAATCCATGGTAGGATCAATAAATCCGCCTACAAAGAGGTTGTGGAGAAGAACCAAAATAAGTTGACCTCTTGGAAGAGCTCTACCTTATCCTTGGCTGCTAGGGCTGTGCTTGTCAAGAATATCTCGACAATTATCCTTGCGTACTTAATTCAAACCGCCAAGCTTCCTAGTAGTATTTGCAATAGCTTGGACAAAATTAATATGGATTTCCTATGGAGACAAGACAGGGACAAGAAAAAGGTCCATTTGATAAGCTGAGATAAAGTTTGTAGCACCAAGCATAATGGTGGTCTGGGCATTAAAAGCATGAAAGCTTTGAACCAAGCTTTACTAGCCAAAGCTGGTTGGAAAGTCATGCATCAGGGTGGTAGCCTTTGTTGTGATCTTATACGCAGCAAATACATCAAAGAGGGTTTTATTTTGGATCTTAATGATCATAAGGGGTTAAGTTCTTGCGCTTGGAAAGGTATCAAGCATAGTATTAATACTATCAATAAAGGACTGGTTTGGAGAGTTGGTAGTGGTATGAATATCATATTTTAGGTTGATAATTGGGTGCCTTCGATAAGAGTGTTGGCTGACCAGGCTCTTATTGAGCTGGATGAGCAATAGCTTAAGTCTAAGGTTTGCAGTTATTTTGATGAGGAGGGCTGGTTGCTTAACAAACTGTATGAGGTCCTACCCATGAATATTGTTAATACCATTTATATTATTCATGTTGGTAGGTATAATTCTGCAGGTGATAGAGCTATATGGGGCCATTCCAACACTGGTGACTTCACCGTGAAATTAGCCTATTCAGCTACCGCAGGGGAGAATATTAATGCTGGCTGGAAATGGAAAGTTCTATGGAAGGTTAATGTCCCCCTAAAAATTCATATGTTTCTTTAGACCCTTTTGCATAATAAAATTATGACTAATATGCAGAGGGTTACTAGAGGAATCGGTGAGAACACTATTTGTACTTGGTGCCAAGCTACCTATGAAGACACATATCACATATTCAGAGGTTGCAGGAATGTTATGGCCACTTGGGATGCTTGCTAGCCTGGGTATACAGGTTTGAGCAGATTCAAGTGAGAGTGGGATGATTAGATTGCTTCCAATCTCTTTGTCAGCAGGGACTTAGGTCACTTAGGCCTTTCTAATGCTTACTTTGCCCTTTTTTTTTTTTTTTTTTGTGATTCATTTAGAAGTGGAGGTGCATGGCTATATTTGAGGATGATTTTGTTGTGCCATTTAAACCTCAAAATGTTATTTTACAGTACTTGAAGGACTGGAGAACAGCTCTTGAGTACAAGGATGGTAATCCTTTGAATATTAGTGTTGTTGATATTAGATGGAATCCTCCTAGTGAGGGTTGGATAAAACTCAATGTGAATGGAAGTAGAGATGTGGAGAAGGGAGCTATCACTGCTGATGGTGTCTTCAGAAACTCAGCTAGTGAATGGATCATGGGTTTTTTTTTGTCTAAAATGAGTACTGGTAGTGTAGTAGAAGCTGAACTTTGGGGTCTTTTTGAGGGGCTGCCATAGAGTTGATTTCAGAGATGTATGTGTAGAGTGTGACTCATCTTCTGCCATAGAGCTGTTGTCTAAAGACCTGAATATCAACCACCCTCTGTACAACTTAATACAAAGCAGCAAAGACTTCATCAACAAGGACTGTAGATGTACAATTACTCACATTTTTCAGATAAGCCAATAAAGTGGCTGATGGGATTGCTTCCTTTGGCCATAACAAGAACCTGGGTTCTATGTTGTTGAAGGAACCTCCTGCCTCCATTTTCTCTCTTCTTGCTAATGATTCTAAGGATGTTTCTTTTCCCATAATGTTTAATTGTAACTCTACCCCAGCTAGTTTGTGCTAGCTGTTCTGTTTTCTTTTTTATGGGCATTTGCCCCCAGTTTACCAAAAAAAATAATTTATTTTTTTTAATATGATCTCCATCGTCCACAAGATTGATGAACGGTGGAGATCCATTAATTTTTTTTTATTGTTTTTAATATTTTTTAAAAAATTAACAGAAACTTTAGTGCAATTCACCCTTTATTTTTTAAAATTTTAAATTTTTTTAATTAGGGGTATTTTGGTCTTTTTGAACTTTTAAAACGGTCACCGGTTATATTTAACAGTCTTCAGCAATGGCAGGGGAGTTTGCTGTCAATTTTCAATAAAATTGTTTCTGGTTGTAAAATGGTAGACCTCAAGTAGCTTCACTGTAAAATGTCCTTTTTATAATTAGGGGTATTTTGGTCTTTTTAAACTTTTAAAATGGTCAACGGTTATCTTTAACGGTTAACGGTAACAGCAAGGGGATTAACTGTCAATTTTTTATAAAGTTATTTCCTGATGTAAAATGGCAAATGTAACACCCTCTGACCCAATCCACTCGGACCGAATGAGGGAGCGCTACTATATACCGAAATCCAACTTTTACCTTTATATAACCATAATTTAAAATTATATTAAAAATATTTGAAAGTGGTTCAAATAAATTTTCGAAAATCTTGTCAGAGTTTCCTCTGTTTTTCTGACTTTCCAAAACCTATTTACAATTAGAGTTCATAAAAATCAACTTCTAAATTCTCAAATCAATTTTGCGCACTCTACCAAATGTAGTGCGACTTACCCAATCAATTTATCAGAATATAATTTATTTAAATAACATAAACATATAATAAAATATTTACACAGCGGAAGTTCTTCAAATATGTACAAATATTTTCTGTATATGCATGCTGTATCAAAACATATATAATTTATTACAAAAGGACTACCAAAATATATGTAGGAACGATGTGACTCCGGACTTTCCTTCTACAGTCTCTCCTCTTCTTTGTCTTTATCTCCTTTGGAACCTCTGTTACCTACGTGTGAGAAAACTCAACACGCTAAGAATATAATTTGCACATTTTAATTAAATGGACTGTTAAAATTATATTAATATATTAATTAAGGCATGTGGACTTGTTTCTTTTTTAGTAAGAATAGGTCTAGTTCACATGTGGACTTTTTATGATAGTCCAATAGATTTAATAAAATGGAAAAACAAAATATAGCCCATGGTATTAGGCTTGGGCGGCAATAGCTAATCCATTTAGCTAATTATTTTATTTTATTTTATTATTTAATTAAATAAAAATTAATTAATTAAAAGTCAAACTACTTTTATACTAGGAGTTGGAGTCTTAGTGTCATATTATTTATGATAGTATGATAAGTATCATAAACCTTATTTGATAAGAAGAGAAATAAAAAGTTTTATTTATCAAATCAAATTAGGAAATTTTTGATAACTATCAAAACTCTAATTTGACTATTGATCAAGTTAGAAATTTTGATGATGTCACAATTAATTAAATCCAATAATTTAATTATTGGATAATACACTTATTAGTTAGGATAGAATGAAACTCTAAAATTGATAGGTTTTTGGGTGAAATACAAATCCTCCCACAAGGAGAATTCGACCACCACTAGTAACCTAGCAAGGGGAGTTCGACCATTCAAGCATTCTAGTGTGATTTTGTGAGCTTTGGGAAGCCAAGAAAAATCGTCCAACTAGAGTAATAGGTGTGTGAGAATTCGGCCAAGAGAAAAAGAGAAGAAGAGCGTTTAGTTTCAATAGTGCACTACTAGCTTTTCATCTAAAGGCTTCGTGGACAATATCGAATAGTGATCACGTGAGTTTCAATCGAAAGATTGTGAATTCAAAAGTGATCAAACATTCTTCGTTTTCTCAGGAGGGTTATTGTGACTAACAGAAAAGAAAAGTTTTCTGTTTTCCACCCTCAGGTACACAATTCAAAGAAAGGGAGCCTACACTCCAAGGTGATCCACGTTTATGATTAGATTGGAAGATCTTGTGGTTCCGTCTCGACGCAACATCAATCATCACAGTTTAAAAAGGTACGATACCTTTTACATATATGTTTAATTAGTTAAGGGTTAAAGTCCGCTCTTTTTAAGGAAAATTTTTATAACATACCAATCAAATTTTTAACTTCCACTGTATATACTCAAACTGTTTTTCCTGCAATTGGTATCAGAGTCTGATTATACCCTTGATTAATTAACCTATATACGTGGATCGAGTTTCTTTTTATTGTTGTAAGATATATGCATGTTTTAGAAAGAGATGGTACTCTAGGTATTCACGTATATATTTACAATGGAATGTATGGATATATATATATATATATATATATATATATATATGTTTTATATTGTGGATTGTTATTACTTGATTTTGGTCCTAGATTTTCAATGTAATTTTTGTTTAGAAGTTGTAACAAGAAGGATGGTCTATATCACCATAATTTCCTTCTTGATAGTTGCTAAGTTTTTTTATATATATATAACTGCTGTAATACATTCAAGTTTTGAAGAATCGAAGAATTGAAGAATTCGAAGCAAAAAAAGAAGCAACGAGACGGCTCTAGACAGCCCGTAGGCACCAAGGCAGCAAGCGTACGTAGCTGCGCTTACTGGGATGCAGTTGCGCGAGGCCCTACCTGGTCTGTGCAAGCGTGTGGCCCTTCAGATGCACACAGCCCTCTCAAGGCTAGGCGGCCAGTGCGCGGCCCAGCAAGGGCTATGTGTGCACGTGGCCTGCCAAGGGATTTGGCGCTGGCGTGCGCCCATGGAGAGGCAGTGGGCGTGAGCCTCTCATGAGGTAGCATACGCACGGGTAGACTCCAAGGACAATACGCACGCACCCATGGGTGGCAACGAATTGTCGCGAACTTTTGGACTGACGGCCGCAAGAAGACTTGTTCGTCAAGTTAGGGTTAGGGTTTGTGTTTTTCAAACAAATGTAATTTACTTATTTTTCTAGAATGGACCAAAATTGTGGTTATTTACTTTTACGTAAATATTATAATGTTTGTTATTGTTTGATAACATGTCATATAGAATAGAAGTGTCACTTATATATCTCCTTTGGTATGAACATATATTAAATGATTTAGGTATCTAATTGGCATCTAGATAACTTGGTAAATCATTCTATGAAATTCCATCACACGCTTTAAACAATTGAGTGGGAGAAGGTGTTTGAAACACCTATGGCCTCCAAGGTTAGTTGAGTTTTATGTTTCATGTGATAACCCCCAAAGGGTATCCATGAATGGAATTTAGCAAGATACTTCCTTACAATGATAGACTAGACAATTAACTCAAGCGATATCTACTCTCAAATAAAGGATTTTCGTAAGGAAAAATATTGAGGGTCGAAACCTTGGTAATACACTCAATGTGATTTTATTGATATCCTCCTAAGAGTTCTTGTCAATAAACATCACAAGGTTAAATTGAAAATGCTGGTTGTTATATTAACAATTAGGTGGGACCTAGCCCAACTAGTAGATGGTACGAACTCCCAAAGGAAGCGTGACATTTATGGGTGTTAGATCACAGTTGAATTTTACGATTGAATTATTCTAGTTAATTCAAGATAAATATTCGAAAGTGTTTTATCATGATTGTTTACTTATATCATTTTTGTTAAATAAAGAAATCATGATCGCATTCCTAATCAACTTCCTAAAAAATAATACTTTAATTAGTAATAATTATGTCACATGGAAAAAGAAAATTGGGTTGTTGATGTAAGTTGAAAATATAGATTCATTCTGTCTATTCCTAAACCACATGTTTCTAATAATGAATCTATCGAGGTGCAAAGAGGCAAGTATAAGTAGTGGGAGTCCTCTGATGAGGACTGCTGCGGATATTATAATATCTCTAAAGGAGATGTTTTGTTTCAAGGTCTAGGATGACTAAGAGAAAGACAGTGACTGCTTTTATGAATATTAGGATGATGCCTAGACAAGTCATAGCACATATCAGCATTGCTAAACTCAATAGTGTTGAAATAGATTGTGAGACCAAAATTGACCTAATTTTCAATTCACTGTTAGATTCCTTTTTGTGGGTACAAGTTAGACCATGCCCTGAACAATAAGGAATACAACTTGCAAGGCCTAATGCAAGATATTCAAAAGCACTGAAAAGATCCTTGTGAAAGGCAAGGGTCAAGAGATTCATTTGGTTGGCAAGTTTGCTACTGTTGAAACCCTTAAAAAGGTTAAGGAACAACAGAAGAAAAAGCAACTTGGACCTACAAAGTAGGAGAACAAGAAAGTAACCAAGATCAAAGGAAAGTGCTTCATTTGTGGTGAAAAAGGGTTTCAGGAAAAGAAAAGACTAAATGAAGATGAGTTCAACTTGTGCTTAGGCATTGGAGCGTTGGTGTCTGCTAGTGCAGTAGGAGATATTAGAATTAGATTAGATTCTAATACGTATTTGGATTTAATAGATGTTTATTATGTACCTCAATTCAAGAGGAATTTAATTTTAGTTTCTTGTTTAAATAAATTTGGATATTCGGTTACTTTTAATAAAGGTTTTATTATTAGTAATAATGACAAATTTGTTTACAAAGGTACATTGGAAAACAACTTATTCCATTTGTTAAAAACATCTCTCACTTATTGGACACGGAATCAACTGAATCTAATCATAAAAGAGTAAAATTATCAAAAGATGAAACCTACTTATGGCGTTTGCGCCTAGGTCATATTAACCTTGATAGGATTAAAATATTAGTTAATGATGGACCTTTAAGTGACTTAAAGGTTGATGATCTACCAACTTGTGAATCTTGTCTGGAAGGTAAAATGACCAAGAAGTCGTTCTCAGCCAAAGACACACAAACCACTAAATGTTTAGGAATGATACACACTGATGTTTGTGGTCCTATGAGCATTCGCTAGAGGTAGATATGAGTACTTCATCATTTTCATGGATGATTACTCGAGATTTAGATATGCGTATCTCTTGAGACATAAATTGGATGCTTTTGACATGTTCAAAACTTTTAAAGCTGAAGTAGAAAATCAGCTTGAGAAACACATAAAAATCTTGAGATATGATCGTGGTGGAGAATATCTATCAAGTGCGTTTTAGCAATATCTTATTGATAATGGGATAATTTCTCAGTTTTTTGCACCAGGAACACCTCAACAGAATGGGGTGGCAGAAAGGAGAAATAGAACTCTTTTAGATATGGTTAGATCGATGTTGAGTTATTTGACTCGTTCTAATATTTTTTGGGGATATGCTCTGCAAACTGTGATGTACCATCTAAGTCGGTTCCTAAAACACCGTATGAGTTGTGGACTGGGCGAAAGCCTAGTTTACAACACTTTAGGATATTTGGATGTCCTACGCACGTGTTGAAAGGAAAGACAGAAAATATGGAGTCCCGTTCAGAAACATGCATATTTGTGGGGTATCCTAAGGAACTAAAAGATATTATTTCTATAGTCCTTCAGATCTTAAAGTATTTGTTTCTACGAATGCTAAATTTTTGAAAAAGGACTATATGAATGATTTTGTGCCTAAGAGTAAAATTGTCTTGAGTGAGCTTTCAGGAGAAACAATTCCGCAAGAGGTTTCACGACCTAGCCCAATTGTAAGTTCCGCACCAACACAAGATCAACAACCTACCACTCCTCGTCGTAGTGAGAGGGTTAAAAGACAACCCGAGAGATAAATCAGTCTAGGAGAATCTGTGGAGAATCTTACGGACGACGATGATCCCTACACGTATAAGGAAGCTATGGAGGATTTTGATTGTCGCCATTGGCAAAAGGCAATGCAATCTGAGATTGAATCTTTGTTTACAAACAAAGTCTGGTCTCTTGTAGACTTGCCTAAAGGGATAAAACCCCATTGGTTGGAAGTGGGTATACAAGAGGAAAAGAGGTATGGATGGTAAAGTGGAAACCTTTAAATCTAGATTGGTAGCTAAAGGTTATACACAGAAGGAATGTATCGATTACGAGGAAACCTTCTCTCCTGTAGCCATGCTTAAATCCATTAGGATACCTTAAATAGCCTTAACACACACGAAACCATGGCTACCAGCAGCAAAGCCGCGCGTACACAAGCTACATGCAGACCTCGCATGAGCCGCGCGTTTGTGGGTTGTTCGCCCGCAGTTTTTCGCTCCAATTTTTTGCACTTTTTCTAGAAAAATATTTGACAATATTTTCCAGAAAAAACCAGCAAAAAAGCGTCCAAAAAAAACTACGGAAGCAGCCTTTCGAAGATGCCGCAGCAGCCAGTGCACAGCCTTGTGCGCGCTGCCGCTTTGCGCAGGGCTGCTATCCCATTTTTTTTTTCCTTCTTCGTATCATCCGCATCCATGACCTCCTCATACTACAGATCCATTATAAAAAAAATAAAGCAAGAATAGAATACAAAAAAAATTGCCATAAACACTTGGCTTAAACCAAAAACAAAAAAAATAAAATAAACCTAAACCTATATCACCATACAATTAACAATCATCCATATTTTATTTAAATATAATCAAATCATATTATAATAATAACATACAGATCTAAATCTTGTGCCTACACATATAATATATCAAGAATCAAGAATCTTAAAGAAAAATAAGAAACAAAAAAGATGTAGTTTTTCTTTTGCGTATATACAAAAACTTCATAACTAAGGGCTCTAATACCAATTAAAGAGTAGAAAATAATTATTTTATCATATAAACAGTGTGGAATAGGTTTCAAAAATTTTCTTGTTCATTGAAAAAAAAATTCAATTAGGAACGAGTACCTTTTTTGTTGTTTTCGAATCTTTGACTCCCTAATTCACCACCAGATCTTTCTAGGTATGACAGCGGTCTGCCAATGCATGTGTGAGCATGTTACGGTAAGAGATGGAGGATATAGAAAAAAGAACGGAGAAGACTTCTTCTTCTACCTTAGCCGGCCGAACCTTTACAAGAAAAGAGTAAGAAAAAACTTTTTTTTTTCTTCGCTCTTTCCCTCTTTTGTTGGCCGAACTTGCCTTTTCTTTTTCTCTTAGGTTAGGTTAAATTTTTCTAACAATATAACACTTATAAACTAGGCTCTTAGGGTTTCAGTTTGACCAAGTCAAATAGAATTCTAAATCCTTTTGTTTTGGTCTCCCGATAGACTTGAACTTGTGACCTGTGGGACAATTAAAATAATTAAATTATTTTAATTCTTTTATCCCTGTCACAGTTTAATCTTATAACCTTTTATTTAATAAATAGAATTTAATAATTTATAATTATTAATATTATTTTAATTTATTAAACAGCTAATTAAATAATCATATTATTTAATTATTCTCTTTAACTAAATTGTGTTACTTTCGTAACACTATTAGTTGGACAATCCAAATAATTTACCGTGACCCTCGTTACCAATAACCATAAGGGCTAGCAAGGTGACCTAATGGACCTACAGTTTTAAGCTCCAGTAATACTTAGTAATATTAATTAAACTCTTTAATTAATATTTCATGATTATTAACCTCGGAGTTATTCCACTAAAACTCCGATGCTGCACTCTCAGAACAGTAGATGTGTTTATACAATCTAAAGTCTCAGTGTCCATTGATGTAACTATTTGCAAATAATGTGATCCTTCACAAGTAGTTCATAGCTAGAGCTGGGTCATAATGTCCGTTATACCCTTCTAGTTATATATATTCCTTTAAGCACCGTTGATTCTATAATGAACAATTAAATCTTGTCTTCCTCATGGAAGAATGAGAGGCTTCATAATTATCCAAGCCCTGAATCAACCCTTAAGGGAACTACTCATCTACTAAAATGACCAAGAAGGAGTGGATTCCATTATTGTGTTCATACCTTCCCAGCCACAAGCCAAACCGCAACTCCAAGATACGGAGGCATTGGTCGAGAATACTACATCGACCTTACTCATGGTAAATCAAAAGCCACGATCTAACATGAAGGAGTCGATAAAACACGCAGGATTAGGATCACCTTTAAATAGCCATAGTTTTTCAATATATATGAATCTCATCTACTAACGGATCTTGGTGAGAGATTCTTATAAATCGTGGCTCAGTCCTATATGATCTCATCATATAAGGTGTCTCCATTCTCATGTCAACTACATGAGCGGTCTAGGATAAAATCGCCGTACATTACATAATAGACTGTAGCAGTAGATCAACCACAAACAAAGTACCCAGCTTTGTTTGCTCTCTACGGACTCTTTAAATTGCATGTCTAGAAATGAATCCTACTGTATATGCCTTTCATATACTCATTTTGAAATTACATCTTGCAATCTTAGATGTTATTGCACAATATGAATTTATAAATAAATATAAAACACTTTTAATTCGAATGATAAACTGTTAATTTTTATTAAGTCTACAATGTTTACAAATATAAGTTTTAGGGCATAAATCCCAACATGTATTGCCACCTTTTGCCGCCGCAGTCATTGCTGGCAATTGAACTGTCATCGCCCCACCAGAATCTCCAAGAGGTCCCGATTTGTGGTTCCCAAAGGTCTATTTGTCTAGATCCGACATCTTCAACAACAAATCAGAGAGCAAACAGTTTTAAGTTATTTAGCCACCGGAGTTCAACGTGTTTTGAGGTGTTTTTGTGCTGATTTTATTGGCTTTCTTTTTTTGTTATTGAGATGGATACATTCAGTAACAATAAAAATACAATTCAGCTACTAATACCAAAGTTTGATGGAAAAACAAATTTTGAGTATTGATTGGTCCAGATGAAAATTTTGTTTGTGTAATAGGAGTTATGGATCGTTGTTGATCAGGGGGTTACAGAACCTGGAGATGCAGCAACAATAAAAAAGATGTAAGGCGCATTTTTTCATTAACCAATTTTTGGATCCACAGATTTTTGAAAATATCGCACACATGACATTTGCAAAACGAGCGTGGGAAATTTTGATGAACACATACAAGGGAATTGAAAATGTGAAGAAATTTCGCTTGCAATCCATGGCAAAGGCAGTTGGAGCTTCTTCAGATGAAAAAAAACTGAGAAGATAAAAGACTATTTCTCTTGGACATTGGCACTGATCAATCAAATGAAGTCCAATGGTAAGGTAATATCAGATGTTCAGATTATGGAGAAGATTCTCCAAACACTGAATGGCGAAATTTGAGTACATGGTGATTGCCATCGAGAAGTCCAAGAATCTTAGGAAAATGACCTTGGATGAGTTTATGGGCTCACTCCGAGCCCATGAACAACGTCTAGATGAGAAGACTGAGACCGAGGTTGAGAAAACTCTACAAACCCAGTTGAGTCTTAAGAAGAACAAAGTCGAGACCCAGAAGAATTCTGAGTCAAACTAGAAGGGTTAGAACTTGCAAAATAGGAGAGAAGGTGCTTGTAACATTCCAAATTCCGGATAATTAATTTTAAATATGTGGATAAAATTTTTAAAGAAGAGAGGGCAGAGAACGGGAGAAGAAGAAAAAGAAAAGAAAAGAAGAAGAAGAAGAAGAGGAAGGAAACAAAAGGAAGAAGAGAAGAAAAAGAGAAAGAAGAAAAGAAGAAGAAGAGAAGGGAAAGAAGAAAAGAAAAGAAAGAAAAGAGGAAGAGAAAGGAAAGGGGAAGAGAAAGGAAAAAGGAAAACTCAGAAGGAAAAAGGCGTAGAATCGATAAAACGGTATCCAGGTTGGTGTACACACGTTTCTGAACTTATTTTTTATAAATGTTTTGATTTAGTACGTTTGGAAATATAATTCTGGATTTTATATATCTATATATATTTGTATGAATTGGTTTATATATTTGTATTGCATTTTTGCATATTGTTGGGTTAATTGTGCACTATTTTACTATGGTGAAAAGTCGAAGAAAAACGTATGTTTTAAAAACCTGATTTCCAATTATTGTTTGATTTAAAATGATATACGTTGATTTCTGAAACCAAAGAATTAATTTATTATGATATTTAAACGGCCCTGATATATGTATAGGGATATAGGGATATAGGAGATTGATATGTCAATTGGGTGAATTTATGGCAGTACTGCACCGTGATGTATGATTGTCTCTGATTATTGATACTACGGATAACATTTCCCCGTGAAATGGGAAACCGACTGTATAATACGGATACCATTTCCTTGTGAAATGGGAAACCGACTGTGAAAATATCCGGATACTATTTCCTCGTGAAATGGGAAACCGATTATTTATATAGAGGGATACCATTTCATATGAGATGGGAAACCCGACTGAAAAACCCGTAATCCAGTCCTGTACATCCTGTTATGCGTATCACGGGCCAGATTGAGAAGTTATGATTAGAAAATGTTATGGAAAAGAAAGGACTGATATTGAACTGAATTCCAGAAACTTTGAAATACAGTATGTTTACCTAGTTTCAGTAATTGAAAAACGTTTGTTATATATTTCTAAAATTCTATTTTTAAGCTTTATTGTTTATTTCTATTTTTGAAATTTCTGAATTTACGATATACTGTTTTAGCTATACTGTTTCAGATTTTATTATCATTTATTTTAAGTGTACACCCACTAAGCAGTAGTGCTTAGCGCGTTAGTTTTGTTTCTAACGCGTAGGTAATAAAGATACCGAGGACGGAAAAGACTGAAGAGGCACCAGCTGCAGAAGAGAATTCAGAGTCATACTCACCATCTTTTGGGGTAGTTAATTATCTAAATATTTCTGTATAATGTAATTAGATATGCATGCATATACAGAGAATTTTGTAATGATGTTTTGTCATTATGTGCTGTAAATTATTTATTCTATGCTTTCTGTTTTTATTTACAAAGGACTGTAATTAATGAAATGTTTTATAAATTGTTTGAAAGTCGCACTAAACGGCAGAGTGCGCATTTGAATGAAATACAATTTGAAGTGTTGTGGATTTTATGTGATTTGTGTTTTATTTGAAAACAGGTTTTGGGAAATCAGAAAAACAGAGGAAACTTTGCCGAAATTTTTAAAAAACTGAATTTTTATGGGCTCACTCAAAAGGTTTTTAATTTATAACTTATATGGTTTTCAGTGTATAAACAGAAATAAGTAAAGTTTTGAAAACCCGGTAGCGCTCCCTGGATCGATCCAGACGGGTCGGGTCAGGGGGTGTTACAGTGCTCCTAGGTCAAGCCAGATGGGAGGCAGAGGAGACAATAACACTAATCAGAGGAATAAATCTCAGGTTCGGTGTTTTAAATGTAAGAAATATGGCCATTACATGAATGGGTGTAGATCTAATAGATGAAATTACCAGGCGAATGTTGCAGAGGATGGTGATTATTCATATATTTTATTGCTAGCGTGCAGTGAAGGGAGTTTCAGAAAATATTTTGATTATCGTATAACATGCGGAATTGGGTTTCAAAAATTTTTCTTATATTGAAAATCTTTTTTCAATCAGGAACGAGTTCCTGTATATACGCAAAAAATTACTTTAGAAACTACATACCTTTTTCTTAATTTTCTTTTTTCTGATTCCTCGATCTACCACCAGATCTTCCGAGCTATGACCCGCGGTCTGACAACGTGTGTGTGGGTATGTCACGGCAAGAGATGGAGGTCACGTGAAAAGAACGCCGGCCGAATCCTGCAAAAGAGGGGAGAGTCAGAAAAAACTTTTTTTTTTCTTTTCCTCTCTCTTTAGTGGCCGAATTCTCTTTCTTTTTCACTTGTGTGTTAGGTTAGGTTTTTCCTAACTATATAACACTTATATAGCAGTCATTTAGGGTTTTAATTTGACCAAGCCAAAATAGAATTCCTAATCCTTTTTTATTTTAGTCTCCCTAAAGACTTTAATAATGGACTATTAGGACCTTTAAAATAATCAAATTATTTTAATTCTTTTGTCCTAGTCATTATTTAATCACATGACCTCATATTTAATAAATAAAATTAATAATTCATAATTATTAATTTCTATTATTTTATTAAATATTTAATTAATTAAATAATCACATTATTTAATTATTCTCTTTTATTTAAATCGCATTACTTTCGTAACACTATTAATTGGACCCTCCAATTAATCTACCGTGAACCTCGTTACCAATAACCATAAGGGCTAGCTAGAGGACCTAATGAACCCACAGTTTTGAGCTCTAATAATACTTAGTAATATTAATTAAAACTCTTTAATTAATATTTCATGATTATTAACCTTGGAGTTATTCCACTAAAAACCCAAGGCTGCACTCTCAGAACTGTAGATGTGTTTATACAATCTGACGTCTCAGCGTCCATTGATATAGCTAATTGCATATAGTGTGATCCTCCACAAATAGTTCATAACTAGAGCTGGGTCATAAAGTCCGTTATACCCCTCTAGAAATATCTTTTCCTTTAAGTACCATTGATTCTCTAATGAACAATTAAATCCTGTCTTCCTCAAAAAAGAAGGAGAGCGCTCATAATCGTTCAAGCCCCGAATCAACCCTTAAGGGAACTACTCATCTACTTCAATAAAAAAGGAGTGGATTCACTATTGTGTTCAAACCTTCCCAGCCACAAGCCAAACTGCAACTCTAAGATACGGAGATACTGGTCGAGATTCACATCAACCTCACTCATGGTAAATCAAAAGCCACGATCCAACCTGAAGGAGTCGATAAGACACTCAAGATTAAGATCACCTATAAATAGCCATCGTTTATTGATTATATATGAATCTCATCTACTAACGGATCTTGGTGAGAGATTCATATAAATCGTGGCCTCCATTCTCATGTCAACTACATGAGCGGTCTAGGTAAGACCATCGTATTTTACAGAATGGACCGTAGCAGTAGATCAATCACAAACAGAGTACCCAGCTTTGTTCGCTCTCTACGGACTCTTTAGATTTCACGTCTCAAAATAAATCCTCTCTGTATAAGACCATCATATACTCATTATGAGATTACATCTTGCAATCTAGGATGTTTTTGCACAATACGAATATATTATTGAATATAAAACATTTATAAACTTGAATGATAATCTGAATAATTCTATTAAGTCTTTAACTATTTACAATTACAAGTTTTAGGGCATAAATCCCAACATGCAATGTAACAGAGGATAAGCCCAAGAACAAATGGTGTCTAGATACAGGCTGCAGCAACCACATGTGTGGTAGAAAAGAGATGTTCTCTCAGTTGGATGAGTCCTATACTTCGACAATGAAATTTGGGAATGACGCACAGGTACCGGTAATGGGGAAAGGTGAAATCTCCATCTGTCCAAAAGATGGATCCAAAAATTTCATCTCTGACATGTTGTTTGTCCCAAGCCTGCATCAAAACTTATTAAGTATGGGACAGCTGTCCCAGAAGGAATATGACATGTGGGTGTACAACGGCATTTGCACCATCAATGATAAACAAGAAAAACTAATAGCAAAGGTAAACATGACACCAAACCGTTTATTTTTGTTGCTTATTAATGGTGAAAATTTACCTTGCTTTAATTTTGTGACTGGTGATGAGAACTAGCTATGACACTTGCAGTAAGGCCATGTGAACTTTAGGAGTCTAAAACTACTTGCATCGAGCAAGATGGTCTCAGGATTGCCCGTCATTAACCCTTCTGATAGAGTTTACGAAACCTATGTTCTTGGAAAGAAGCATAGAGACACATTTCCTACACAGAATCGTAGAGAGCCATTAAGCCTTTGAAGGTGGTGCACTCAGATTTATGCTCGGTGGAGACTCCATCAAATGAAGGTCACATGTACTTTATTACATTTATTGATGACTTCAGCAGCAAACTTGGGTGTATTTCTTGAAGCAGAGCTCAGATGCTTGTGATTCCTTTAAAAATATAAGGTGAATGCATAGAAGCAGAGTGGATGATTTATCAAAACTCTGAGAACAAATAGGGGCACTGAATATGTTGTCTGTAATGATTTCTTATAAAAACGTAGCATAAAAAAAATCATCAGCTGACTGCTAGATACACTCCTTAGCAACAGGTGTCCAACTAGAAGTGTTCTCGAAAAGACTCCTGATGAAGCTTGGACTCAATGAAAACCCAGAATTGGACACTTAAAAGCGTTTGGATGTATTACATATGCTCATATGCCTGATGTTTTAAGGAAGAAGCTTAATGATAAGGCAGAGATATGTAAGGGTTATAAACTTTATATTCCAGTAACAGGGAAGGTAATTGTCAACCGCGAAGTTTTTTTGATGAGTAAGGGTGTTGGGATTGGTCTCGTGGTAAGAGGAGCTCTTTTATCACTGATATTGATCTAGAGGAGATTAATGTTCATGATAATGGTGATTCGATACCACTCCATTGTAAAACCACGACCCATATGACTGCACATCCAGTAGAATCTTCTATTTATCCACCCTGCCACGGGTCTTGCCAGCTCGTTTGCAGGATTGTGTTCTCAATAATGACGACAATCCAACTGATGAATTTTGCACTATTTGAATATTGTGATCCTATTACATACGATGATGCTACTCGAAATGATTGCTGGTTGAAAGCAACAGATGAGGAGATTCATGCAATTGAGAAGAATAACACATGGGAGCTTACTAATTTGCCCAGTGGTAAACAGTCCATTAGTGTTAAATGGGTATACAAAACCAAATACAAGTCAAATGGTGAGGTAAAACGCTATAAAGCACGTCTGGTTGCCAAAGGTTACAAGCAAAAGCTAGGGATCAATTATTTTGAGGTTTCTGCACATGTTGCCATACTCGACACCGTTTGCTTGATTGTTTCTCTATATCGCTGGAAAATCTTTCGGATGGATGTGAAATCAGCGTTTTTGAATGGGGAGACTGAGGAGGAAGTCTACATACAGCCGGGTTATGTGAAAAAGGGGTAAGAAAATAACGTCTACAAACTGAGAAGACCTTATATGGGTTGAAGCAGGCACCCAGAGTGTGGTACACATGTATTGACACATATTTTATCTACTATGAGTTTCAGAGATGTCCTTGTGAGCACACTTTGTTGTAGGAAAAACGGCAAGTACGGCGCAGCGAAAGTCGCAAAAACAAATATTTTTGCATTGGTACGTTTTAAAATTTTTCCAAAAGAGATCTTAACCCATAGTTAATTAAATATATAATAAAAGGTAACATACCTTTTGAATTACGTGAGGCTTGATGTTGCATCAATTATGAATCGTAAGATCTTCCAATCCTTCACGAATGTGGATCATCTTAGAGTGTGGGCTCCCTTTCTTTGAATTGTATACCTGAGGATGAGAAACAAAAAACTTTTCTTTTTCGTTAGTCACTCAAAACCCTCCTGAGAAAACGAAGAACACGTTGTTCTTTCTCTCTTTTCTCTCGGGCAAATTCTCACACTTTTTTTTTTAAGAGATGGTGAGTTTTTTCTTGACTTCTCAAAGCTCACAAAAACTCAAACTTGCCCCCTCTTGAACTTATGTTGGCCGAACCCTCCATGGTGGTATATATAAGGTGGCCGAATCCTCCCTTAAGGAGGATTTGTGTTTCACCCAAAAAACCATCAATCCAAGAGTTCAATCATATCCCATCTCTTGAATATATTATCCAATAATTCTCTTAAAGGATAATTGAGAATTGGTGACTTATCAAAACTTCCTAAAAATGACTAATAGTCAACTTTAGAGTTTTGATAAATATCAAAAACTTCCTAATTTGATTTGATAAATAATTCCTTTTTATTTATCTCCTTATCAAATAAGGTTTTTGATATTTATCGTACTATTACAAATAGCATGAAAATAGGAATCCAATTCCTTAGTAGAAAAGTAATTTGACTTTTAATTAAATAATTAATTAATTAAATAAATAATTAACTAATTTTTATTTAATTAAATAATAAAATAAAACAAAATAATTGGCTAAATAATCTAGCAATTGCCGTCCACCCCTTTTGGCATGGGCCAAATTTTATTTTCCATTTTATTAATCTTATTGGATCTCCATAAAAAGTCTACATGGGAACTAGACTCATTCTTACAAAAAGAAACAAGTCCACATGCCTTTAAATAAATATATTTAATATAATTTGACAGCCCCATTTAAATAAATGTGTTAATTATATTATCAATATATTTACGAGATGTTAAAAACATCCCTTAGGGCCGCCCAAGAGATCACACACCCTTGGCCGCCCATCCCAGTTATTTTGACGAGTTACCGCGTGTCTTGATCGAACACAAGAACGCACCTCTCAAAACTTTTGGAAAGAATTCCAAAAAAAATTCCATAAGATGGATCAAATAAATGATCCGATAGTATATAACTAGTGATCCATTCAAGTTCGTGTGGATTGGGGATCTTGGCGAGCTATCTAAATTTAAGCTTCAATAGACACAACATAATCACAATCAATAAATGATTCACTTAGGTCCGATCCATTAATTTTAGTTCATTCCACTAAAGAACTAAAATTGAACTATTAAATAAAGATAGAATAAGTGAGCATATTAATTCGTACCCTGGACAACCTAAATAGAGAAAATGTATCCTCATGAAAAATACCAGTAATCGCTAAGAGCTCATAGACAATCTATAGCTCTCCAAGTTACCATATTTATTCATATGACCATGTTTTCGAACTTGGATATTTTGACTTGTCCAGAAGTCATGTTTCAATAACCATTATTGAAAACTTTACGTAAATATTTAAATATCCAATACCTCAAAACATCCATATGATGGTATTCTACTTACATTTGCTAAATGTAGTCACGATGTCCATATCTATAAATGATGTCCTCTATCGATATACACGTGAATACCACCAAACCATCGAGGATATACTATGCGATATAATCGTACTCATTGACAGCTCAAATGATAACGCGTGCAACCATAAGTCCATCATTTATCTCAGGATTTAGATAGACTCTCCGGTTGCCTCAGTTGAATACTTTTATCCACTGACGGTTGCGGATAAAGTTTTCTACAGTTATCCTATTCAGTGCACCCAGTACACTAGATTCTTTTGTCCAAAGACACTTCGATGATTTTAGACTCATAATATCACATTTGAACCCGCTCAAATGCTAACAAAAGAATCTACAACTTTAACAAGATAAAGGCGCCCAACATTGTATCTTAAGTTGTGAATGCGTATTCGAGACTAACTAAAGAATTGTATCTACATCGTACATATCCAGATGTACGAATAATTCTTTTATTTCTCATAGTCTCTTGAGCTTATGATTATTTACTTTTGACAATTAATATAATTGCTATTGTCAGAAAAGTCAGAAAACACAGTTTGACTTAGGAGAGATTTAGTAGTTGTTGTAATCCCTGATTTTAGGGAATTAGTGTTGACTTATGGGAGAGATTTAGTAGTTGTTGTAATCCCTGATTTTAGGGAATTAGTGTTGACTTAGGAGAGATTTAGTAGTTGTTGTAATCCCTAATTTTAGGGAATTAGTGCTGACTTTTTTTAAATTTAGCTCCTGCAGATGTGTATATATATATTTGTAATTTGCTCTAATAAAAGAACATTAGACACTTTTTTATCACACATTTTTTGTCATGGTATCAGAGCCTACATTAGGTTCCTTGGGTTTCATCTTTTTTTTTCCAGCCCTCATTGCTGATTTTTTCATCAGATTTTCAGAGCTGTTTCTGCTCTGTTTTTTGATACCCAGAACAGAGTATCTTTAATACCTTCTGTAAACAGCCTGTTTCTTCTCTTTTTAGCTGTTTCACCTCTCATTATTCTGTCAATTTTTCTGCTTCTGCCCTCATTAATTATGTCTACGATTTCTGAAACCACAAATACTTCCGTAACGCAACCGATCGAAATCACATCAAATTCTGCCTATGGAGAATTACCTAATATACAGGTTGCTTATAGATTGAATGGGAAGAATTACTTGAAGTGGTCTCAACTAGTGCGAACTCATTTGAAGGGCAGAGGCAAATTGAGTCATTTTCTTGGTACTGGCCCTAAGGAAGGAGATCCAAAATTTGATGCATGGGACGAGGAAGACTCAATGGTGATGTCTTGGCTTTGGAACTCTATGTCCCCAGAAATCAGTGATACTTGTATGTTCCTTAATACTGCCAAGGAGATTTGGGAGGCTATCAAACAGACGTATTCAAAGGTTCGAGATGCTGCAAAAATTTATGAGATTAAGATGAAGATTGCTGCCACCAAACAAGGGAATAGGACAGTTGCTGAATATTGCAATATCTTGCAAGGTTTTTGGCAAGAGATGGATCATTATCAATGTATACAAATGAAGTGTAGTGAAGATGCAATCACACTTAAAAGATTTGTTGAAAAAGACAGAACATATGATTTTTTGGCTGGACTTAATATGGAATTTGATGCAGTACGGGTACAAGTCCTTAGCAAAGAAGAGTTGCCATCTCTTAATGAGACCATTTCAATCATCCTTGCTGAAGAGGGAAGAAGAGGAGTTATGGTCGAGAATACTACTGTTGAGAGCTCGGCATTAGTGTCAAAAACAGCAAGTGGGAAGAAAGCTACAATGGAACAGTCATCCATTGAAGAAAGCAAGCAGCCAGATCAATCAAAACCTTTTAACAGAGACAATTTGTGGTGCACCTATTGCAAAAAGCCACGTTACACCAAAGAGAGGTGTTTTAAGCTTCATGGCAGGCCACCAACTTCAGTCAAGAATGGAACAGGGAGAAGCGGACAAGGAAGGGGCCAAGGTCAAGCTCATATGGTCGAAGCACAGTCAACTGAGGACAACAACAATCTAGAGGCACCTCTCGAATTCAACAGAAGGGAGATTGAGAGATTGAATAACCTTTTAGGATCGTTGGATAAGTCATCAACCTCGGCAGGTACTTGTAATCTTATTTTTTCAGGTATACCTCCTGCCCATGCTCTTAATGCTTCAGATAACGTTACCCCTAACACATGGGTCATTGACTCAGGAGCCACAGATCATATGACTTTTTCTTCCAAAAAATTTAACTCATACACTCCCTGTCCTAGTAATAGAAAAATCACCATAGCTGATGGTTCAATCACTACAGTTGCTGGTCAAGGTGACATTGCCATTAACAATCCACTTACACTAAAAAATGTCCTTCATGTCCTAAAATTGTTCACCAATCTTGTGTCTGTCCAAAAACTCACTAAAGATGCTAATTGCAGTGTGACATTTTACCCTTCTCATTGTGAATTTCAGGAACTGGGTACGAGGAAGATGATTGGACGTGCTAAGGAGAGAGATGGCCTTTACTATTTTGAAGAGTCAAGTGAACAAAATAAAAGTGAGAATTGTTTCCCTTTGTCATTTGTTTCAGAGTCATTTAAGTCCAATAAAGATAAAATCTGGCTTCATCACCTTCGTCTTGGTCACCCATCATTTCATGTTCTAAAAATTTTGTTTCCTTCATTATTCAATAAAACTTCTGTTGAAAGTTTTCATTGTGATGTGTGTGAACTTGCAAAGCACAAACGTGCTGTTTTTCCAATAAGTAATAAAAGAACTTATGTTCCGTTCACTCTTGTTCATAGCGATGTTTGGGGGCCTTCTACTGTGCCAAACATTTCAAGGGCTCGTTGGTTTATGTCATTTATTGATGATTGCACTCGCATGACGTGGATTTTTCTTCTCAAAAACAAATCAGATGTGAGTCTTGTGTTTCAAAAATTTTTCAACATGGTCAAAACACAATTTGGGGTAGGGATTAACCGATTTCGATTTGATAACGCCAAAGATTATTTTAACCAAACCCTTGCTTCATTCTTTCAACAACATGGTATCATTCATGAGTCATCTTGTGTTAATACTCCCCAGCAAAATGGAGTAGCCGAACGTAAAAATGGACACCTTTTAGCAACTACCCGAGCTTTATTGTTCCAAAAAAAGGTTCCAAAAAATTATTAGGGAGAGGCAGTGTTAACTGCAGCTCACATTATAAACAGACTTCCCATAAGAGTGCTTGATTTTCAGAATCCTGTACAAATTTTTGCCAAGTTTTATCCTAATTTCAACATCACCAACAATCTGGTTCCCAAAATATTTGGTTGTGTTGCATTTGTTCATGTTCATTCTCAACATAGGGGCAAGCTTGATCCAAGAGCTCTCAAATGTGTCTTTGTTGGTTACTCATCAACTCAAAAAGGTTACAAATGTTATCATCCTCCCACACGAAAATTTTTTGTGTCTGTAGATGTCACCTTTGTTGAGGATGATCAATATTTTCATGATACTTATCTTCAGGGGGAGAAGTTATTAATGGAAGATAAGGACAAAGATTTGTTTCTTCTTGAGTTACCCGTGTCTGTGTCTAAGCCTGCTCTTGTCCAGTCCGAAACCACTTATGTTCAACCTGTTCAGTCAAGCCAGCAAAATCTTGTTGTCCCTGCTTCTATCCCAGAAGAAGAAGATCCTCCTTCCACACCCACAACACAGAAAATAACACATCCATTTCAGGTGTATTCAAGGAAAAAAGGGCCAGTCTCTCAACCGGTGCATGCTCAATCATCTGATCCAAACCCAATGACTGACGAGGTAAGAACTTCACTCAATTCTAGGGATCCAGATACTCAAAAAGAAGATGATCTTGACATACCTATAGCCCTTAGGAAAGGAACTAGGACTTGTACCCAACACCCACTGAATCTTTTCTTGTCATACAAAAATCTATCTCATAACCATAGAGCCTTCCTCACTAGCCTTAATCGTATAGCAATACCAAGAACACTATCCGAAGCATTAGGAGATGAGAATTGGAGGAATGCCATGAAGGTGGAGATGGAGGCTCTTGAAAAAACCAAGACATGGGATTTGGTGAAATTGCCAAAAGGAAAAAAACCAGTTGAGTGCAAATGGGTCTTTACAGTAAAATATAAGTCTGATGGCACATTGGAGAGGTATAAGGCAAGATTAGTGGCTAAAGGTTATACTCAGACCTATGGCATAGATTATCTTGAGACATTTGCCCCAGTTGCAAAAATGAATACGGTGCGAGTTTTGTTGTCTTTAGCAGCTAACTTTGGTTGGAATTTGCAGCAATTTGATGTCAAGAATGCCTTCTTACATGGCAATCTAGAAGAAGAGATTTATATGAAAGTACCTCCAGGATTCGGCTCTACCAATGAAGAACAGGTTGTGTGCAAATTAAAAAAGGCATTGTATGGACTCAAACAATCTCCGAGAGCTTGGTTTGGGAGGTTTACCAAAGTTATGCTAAACCTTGGGTTCAAACAGAGTCAGGGTGATCACACTTTGTTCGTGAGACATTCATCTTCAGGGGGAGTTACAGCACTATTGGTTTATGTAGACGACATAATAGTAACTGGAGATGATATGGAAGGCATAGATAGATTAAAGAAGTGTTTGGTGAAAGAGTTCGAGATCAAAGAGCTTGGCAGATTGAAATATTTTCTTGGCATAGAAGTAGCCCATTCTCGGCAAGGGATCTTCATATCCCAACAGAAGTATGTCATTGACCTCTTAAAGGATACAGGCAAATTGGGTTGTAAACCGGTTGATACACCTATAGAATTCAATCATAAATTGTGCGATCTTCCAGAAGATGCTGCAGTTGATAGAGGTAATTATCAAAGACTTGTTGGAAAATTGATTTATTTATCACACACGAGACCAGATATAGCATATGCTGTTAGTGTGGTGAGCCAATTCATGCATAATCCTAAAGAAACTCATCTCAAGGCAGTGAATCGAATCCTACAATACTTAAAGGGGTCACCTGAAAAGGGAATTTTGTTCAGACGATGAGAGAAAATAAATCTTGAAGCCTACACTGATGTTGATTATGCAGGGTCAGTTGATGATAGAAGATCAACTCAGGCTACTGTACGTTCTTAGGTGGAAACCTAGTCACATGGAGAAGTAAGAAACAGAATGTGGTTGCACGATCAAGTGCAGAGGCAGAATTTAGATCTATGGCGCTTGGGGTTTGTGAGCTTCTATGGTTGAAGATAATTTAAGAAGACTTAAAGATTAAGTGGGTAGGTCCAATGAGGTTATTTTGTGATAACAAGTCAGCCATCAATATTGCACATAATCCAGTACAACATGATCGCACAAAGCATATAGAAGTTGACAGACATTTTATAAAAGAGAAACTTGATAGTGGTTTGATCTGCACTCCGTTTGTCTCCACAGAAAATCAACTTGCAGATATTCTCACGAAAGGTTTCTCCAGTGCAGTTTTTCAGAGATTAGTTGACAAGCTTGGAATGGATAACATCCATTCATCAGCTTGAGGGGGAGTGTCAGAAAAGTCAGAAAACACAGTTTGACTTAGGAGAGATTTAGTAGTTGTTGTAATCCCTGATTTTAGGGAATTAGTGTTGACTTATGGGAGAGATTTAGTAGTTGTTGTAATCCCTGATTTTAGGGAATTAGTGTTGACTTAGGAGAGATTTAGTAGTTGTTGTAATCCCTAATTTTAGGGAATTAGTGCTGACTTTTTTTAAGTTTAGCTCCTGCAGATGTGTATATATATATTTGTAATTTGCTCTAATAAAAGAACATTAGACACTTTTTTATCACACATTTTTTGTCATAATATTCGTTATATCAGAAATCACTTTATTCATATGAAAATATTGTCAATTACACTATTACACTCTTGCTATTGAGCATAATTCTAACATTTGTATGTCAAATCCAATTCACAATGAGGTGTTCTTATTATGTGCTTGTATGTTGATGATCTGATTATTACTAGCACTAACCCTAAGATGATTGCAGAGTTCGAGACATCAATGATTGTTCATTTTGATATGACATATTTGGGACTTATGTCTTATTTTCTCGGCATTGAGGTGACTTAAGCAGAGGACGGGATCTTCGTGTGTCATAAGAAGTATGCCGGTAATGTGTTGAAAAAGTTCAAGATGGAAAGTTGTAAGCGGATTCTGACTCCTATTAAAGAAAGATTAAAGTTGGTGAAAGATGGGACTAGTGAGCTGGTTGATTCTACCATCTTTCGTAGGTTAGTTGGAAGTTTGAGATACTTAACTTCTATTAGACTTGATATTGCATATGGAGTTGGACTTATCAGCAGGTTCATGGATTCTCCAAGACGGTCTCACTTGCAAACTGGCAAACAGATCTTGTGATATGTGAAAGGTACATTGGATTATGGTATCTTTTATTCTTCTGCTAACAAGATTGATCTTGTTGGATATACAGATAGTGACTGGGCAGGTGATATGGAGAAAAGGAAAAGCACTTCCGACTATGCATTTTATCTTGGTTTTAGATTATTTGCTTGGTCATCGAAAAAGCACATGTGGTTGCTTTGTCAAGAACAGAAGCTAAGTATATTGCAGCTGCTAGTAGTGCTATACAGGTTATGTGGCTACGTTGTATGCTTTGTGACTTGAAGCATTAGCAAGAGGCTCCTACAGTGACCTACTGTGACAACAAGTCTACCATTTCTCTGAGCAAGAATCCAGTTTATCATGGTAGGAGTAAGCACATTGACATCAAGTTTCATTTCATTCGAGACTTGATGAAGGACAAGGAGATCGTAATTGAGTATTGTCGTTCTGAGGAGCAGGTTGCAGACATCTTCACGAAGCCGCTCAAAGTTGATACTTTTATAAAGCTTAAGAAGACTTTGGGCATGATGAGCTATGAAGAACTTGGTTTTAGGGGAGCTACATAGGATTAAATCAAGTAATTAGCTTGATTTATCTCATTAGATTATTTATCAATTATTTTATTATTATCAGTTGAGGTTAGGTTTATCAATTTGATTAGGATTATTAGTTAGTATTAGTGTTCATCATTGTAATTGTTATTATCACATTAGAGTTTGAGTCTCTTAATAATTAGTCCATCAGCTACTATAAATAGCTTACTTCTATTCATTGTTTTTTTATCAAGTGAAATAAATAGTTCTTCAATATTTTTTCTACCCAGTGTATTTTCCTATATTGAGTGTTATTTGCTCGTTTAATTGCAACATGTCAGACATGTATGCATATGAGTTCATTATATTTATACCACCTTTTGATGCCTTTTTTTTTTTTTTCGTAACTATCACCATATTAGTAATTTGAGTTTTTATAGTACCAAAATAGTTTTGGGATAAAAAAAGCCCTAGTTCTTTTTTCAAACCAAAATCCAAAAAATTCAAAGTTAACAAAGAGTTAATTAGATTAGAGAGAGAGAGACTTAAACAAAGGAAGTTAGAGAGAGAAACAAACAAACTGATGAGAGTGATTAAGATTATCCTCATCGAGACGATTCCAATAATATATTATGGACCGAAATCTGACGTCATTACGAAAATAGATCACTATTAAATGAAAATAGTTCACGGTCAAAATAAATAGATAACGATAATATATATATATATATATATTATGGTCAAAGAAAATAGTTCACGGTCAGAGAAAAATATATCATGGTTAAAGGAAATAGTTCGCTGTAAAGGAAAATATATGATGATCAAAGAAAATAATTCTTGGTAAAAGGAAAATAATTTAGTGAAGGGTACAATGGGTAGTTCATTTCTTTTTGGTAATATTTTTCACCAATTTCTCGCATGCATCTTCACTTTTCAACTTATTATCTAATGATTTTTATAATGTTTTTATCGAGCAGTGAAGAGATGCGCACATGCTTTCTTCACCATTCCCTAGCTTATTTTGAAGCATATATTTCCAAGTTTTCGCAATACATTGATTTGCTATTTCATTAACATCAATTTCTTGTGATTAAGGAAAAAACTTCCCTTCTAAATTCTCTCTTGTGATTCGTCAATAATGGATATAAGCCAAGGAAGTATTAGCTCAAAAGCATTATTCGAAGGATACCAACAGGAAACCAAATTAAAAGCTTGCAGATCAATGGATATAAGCAAAGGAAGTAGCTCATCAGAACTAGAAGCATTCAACGAATGCCACCAGGAAACCAAATTAAGTTGCAGATCATCAATGGCTAAAAGCCAAGGACGTGCCTCAGAAGCATTGGATGATGACCAGCAGGAAATCTCTGAATCGGAAGAAGAATCCAAAAGTTTAACAGAAAGCAATTTGGATGGCTCGTCTCAGGTATACAGGGAAGGAAGTTTTGAGAAAACTTTGAATGAAATAGACCTGAATCGCTATGCAGACTTATATCACGCTGCACTTAAAGGGGACTGGGAAATCGCTAAAAGGATTATCGATAAAGATCCTGAAGCATTAACAGCAAAGATTTCCATGGTATCCATGACAGTATTGCACGTAGCGGGTTATTCATGCAATTCCAAATTTGTGGAGAAGCTGGTCGAAAAGATGACTCCGGAACAAGTTGCAGTGGTAGATGTGAATGGAAACACAGCCCTTCACTACGCTGCATTTACAGGAGTTGTGAATGTGGCAAAGGCATTGTTGAGAAAAAACCCAAATCTGACAGAAGTACAAGGTTCCCAAGGTTTCATTCCTCTACTTTCAGCTGTTGTTCATGGTGCTGCTAAAGGGAAGGAGATGGCTTCGTTCCTTGCCACCCAAACTAAGAATCCCTTCCTTGAAGCCACTTCAACTCATCTTCTGTTAGAGCTAACTCATGCAGGTTTCCACGGTATAGTAATCTCTCTCTCTCTCTCTCTCTCTCTCTCTCTCTCTCTGTGTCCCGTGAATCGACTAATGGTTTTTTCTCTTTATGATCTTTTTTCATTTAATATACCTATATACATATACATATACATATATATAAAACTTTAGTCTTTATTGCTATATATAATTGGGAGATCACTGAAATTTGAATAAACTTGTTTTGCACTAGATTATAGGAAACAAGAAAAAGAGTCCTAGCTTTAACCATATGTAGTATCCATTTATTCTTAAATATTTACAAAATCTGCAAAGTTTAATTTAAGTTTCTTTTTTAACAGATATAACATTAGATCTACTTCGTATTTTTCCTAAAATGGCTATGGTGGATATATATGGAGATAATATGGTCAGCATATTGGCTGTTAGGCCTATGGACTTCTTAAGTGGAACAAGGTTTAATTTCTGGGAAACATGGATCTACCAATGTTAGTTCTTTCTCCCCTCTCTCTTTTATATATATATATATAGGTGACTTATCCACCAACTTAATTTTCATATGTTGTTACTGACTATTTCTTTTTGGTTAAGTGGCACCTTTTAAGCCTTTGATTTGTACGAAAGGTGATATGGAAGATCCCCCTGAAAACTCTGAAGATCTTAAGGACCCAAACTCTACAGCATGGGCCGCTCGAGGTTTGCATATTCTGTATTTTGCTTCATAATTGGTATTACTGTTATGTGTGTGTATTCATGGATCCTCCACCTTCATATATATATATATATATATATATATAGAAAAATTTTCTAGTCAGCACCCCTTTAGTCTATTATAATGAACACCATTTAAATCAAAGGTTGTTGTTAATATGCTTTTTTTTTTTTTAATCTATTTGATCCAAGGGTTTTAATTAAAAGGTGCTCAATATAATATACTAAGGGGTGCTAACTTGAAGCAAACTATGAAAAAACAATAAGTCACACATACAAACGAAACTACAAAAAAATAAAATAAAAGAGACACGAGCTTTTTACATGATCCAACACCCTATGTTCACGGAGCACACCAGCACTTAATTCCACTATCAAACAATATTTACAAACCAAAATCAATCTCACAGCTCTCAGGTGCCTCACAGTTTTGTCACAACTGTTTCTTCAGATGTATATGTATACAATAAAAGAATAAATCTCATATTTATAGGCTGAGTATTCTTAGTCTCCAAGTAATTAGAAACCCATCAAAAATAGGAAAACCTGGAAAAAAAAATCCTTCTCCAACACGAAAAACAAGTCCACGTGTCAACCACACTCTTTCACATGCCTGAAGACCGCCTTCATGCCCATATAACTCACACACGCCTGCATGATAGGCTAGTTCCGACTGTGCGTCCGAGAACATCCAGCCTTCTTTACCGTGTAGTTTTCACCGTTCTCTTCGTCTCGGTCTCCTCTTTCCACTAGTTTTGTATTCACCTCAATCGGACACTATTTGCCCTATTTCCGCATCAATTCAATACGGTTTGGTAACTTTGGCTCTGTAGGTAGCTTGACCTCGAGTGCAAAATGCAGCAATACTGATTCAGACTGTATATCCAACAGTCTCCAACTGAGGACTGAAACATAAGTAAATATTTTCCTCCAATGACTAGTGGAAACAATACGCTCAAACATCATGTCCCCAACCTTGAAGATCCACTATAATTGTGCACAACTTTAGTTTTTCTGTAGTAACTGGTTCTGTCATCATATCAGTTGGATTCTTACTACCTTGTATCTTCACATCTGTCAACACTTTATCATCAAGTAATGGCCTTATAAAGTGAAAACACAATCCTATATGCTTAGTCCTCTAATGGAATGCTAAATTCTTGGCTAAGTCTATTGCACTTTGACTCCCATTGTGCAACACATTCTTCATCCGCTTGAATATGAACTCTACTACAAACCCTATAACCAAATCAATTTCTTACTAGCTTCTTTCATAGTCATGTACTCTGTTTTAGTTGTAGATAGCACAACAATATTCTACAACTGAAAACCCCAACTGATGGCTATAGAACCCAAAATGAATACATACCGCTAGTTCTCATCCCGTGATACATTTCATCAGCAAAATCAACATACACAAAGCCTTGCATTTTCAAATAATCTCTTTTAAAACACAAGCACTTTTCAGTGGTACCCCGCAGGTACCTGAGTATCGACTTCACTACTTTCCAATATTGTTTGCCTGGATTTGATATGAATATTGCTCTCTACTCTAAATGCATGAGGAATGTCTAGTCTTATGCAAACCATGATATACATCAAGCTTCCCAATGGTTGAGGCATATGGTACCTTAACCATAAAGTCTTTCTCTTCATTTGTCTCTAAACACTATTCCTTACATAGCCTGAAATGATTAGCTATAGATGTGATGACGGGCTTAGAATCAGTCATCCTGAATCTCTGCAATACCTTATGGATATACTCTGCTTGAGATAGGTGCAAGGTCGCCATCTGTTTGTCTCTGCTAATTTTCATCCCAAGTATCTGTTTCTTCAATTTGTTATCTCTTACAGGTCTGCACCAGCTACTAACATGTCATCTACATAAAGTATTAAAATAATATAATGGTATTTAAGCTTCTTGAAGTAACAACAATGGTCAGCATTGCATATTAAATAGCCATTCTTCTACATCAACCCATCTAAATTATTATACCATTGTCGCGAGCTTGTTTCAAACCATACAAGCTCTTTGTCAACCTGCACACCATATTCTCTTTGCTCGTCACTGAGAAACTTGTTGCATCTATATCTCTTCCTCCAAATCCCCATGGAGAAAAGCGGTTTTCACAACTAGCTGCTCAATATGTAACACTTTTGCTGCTACAATGCTCAAAACTGACCGAATGGTAGTCAATTTTTCATTAACCATATTCTAACTCGGTTTGGATACCCCATCATGTATATACTTATCCAATAAAACTTTTTCATATTAATTTGTATTCAAAATCAATTTTAAATTTCATGACTATTTAATAGGAACATAGATGTATTTTTTCAAAGTATAAATCGCTAGAGACTTTCTTGAAAACTTTAATATTTTATAGGAATATTATTATTTCCTCCTGAGGTTTGAGAAAATATCGTTTTACCACTACTTTTAAAAAATTCAGCATTTGTTTCCCTACCTTTACAATTCTGTTAAAAAGAGATCCAGAGAAACTATGTCCAGCCTTCCCTGTTCACACCCCCAAAATCCACCACATCGTTGCCGCTTCAACACTCCAACCACCCGACCACCACACTGTCACTAACTCCAAACCCTACCACCACACGACCACCTCCAAAACTCGACCACCAAAGGCAGCCTTCCTCCAAACAAACACACAACAATACACAAAACAATACATAATGAAATAAGAGAGAAAAAATAGAAGAAAAGGAACGCAAGAAGAGAGAGAGACGGGGAGAAGGGAAGAAGAAAGAGAAATGAAAAAAAATAAATTAATTTGCCATTGTTTATTATTTTAATTTTATAATATTAAATAAAAAAAATTTAATATCGTAAGGGTATGGTAGTCATTTTTCCTTTTAAGGCAAAATGGACCATTTAATTTTTTACTTACCAAATTTAATGGAGATGTTAGGATTTTTAACGGTAAGAGAAAATGAGACATATTTAAAAGTAGGGAATAAGACGACATTGTTTCAAATCTTGGGGAAAAAAAAATAAGAGTTAATTGCATCGACCTCCCCTGAGGTTTTGCCAACTATAAGCGGAGTCAACTTTATAGTTTATTGCAAACACCTCCCCTGCTCTTAATAAAATTTGGTCAAATGTAATAGTTGATCAGCGGAGGTCTTTGTAAAAAAACCTAAAAGCTGGATAACGGAAGGGAGGGGTCTTTATCAATAAACTCAAAAGTTGACTAACGGGAGGGGAGGTCTTTGTCAATAAATCCAAAAGTTGACTGCGCCTGTAATTGAGCAAACCTTAGGGAGGTAGGCGTTATTTAATCAAAATAATAATATCCCTATTTTGTATTACAGGTATTTTAATTTTGTTCTTTATTTTGTGCAATATCCATTCATTTGTAACGCGTTTTATTTAAATTGGGGCAGTGGTTAAATGGTTCAAACGACAAATATGGAATATAGTCACAACCCTTGGTAAGCAACAACAAAGTGGTATAAATAATTGTTTTCCTCAAAAATATATATATATATATATATATATATATATATAGTAATTAGTTTCTACATCCATTTAAATATCATTTGCAGCTCCCGGGACTAGCCAAAAATTCCAAGATGTAAAGTGGAGACACAAATATGCTTTGGAATTGGTAACGTTTATATGTGAGAGAGCAAAACTAATGCCAAATTCGGAAATTCTAGACTTCTTCGTGAACTCAAATATCCTCAATCTAGCCGGAAGCTCAGGAATTGCTGAAATTATAAAAGTATGTCTTCAACACTTCCCGGATTTGATTTGGATTTGGAATGGGTGGAAAACAGTACTTGATGATGCTGTCGAACATCGGCGAGAATTGGTTTTCAATCTCATATACGCCAGGAGTGAATTGTGTACTATATATGGTGCACTTGACGAAAATGATTCATCAGCCAAACTATACTATAGCTCTAATAGTAAAGCAAAACCTTGTAGAATGCATCTGGCAGCTAAGTTGGCACCTTTACCTCAACTATCATCTGTTTCTGGTGCAGCTCTACAGATGCAAAGAGAGTTGCAGTGGTTTAAGGTACCTATATGACATTTACTTCTAAGTAATTATGCAATAATATTAGTTCAAAACGTCATTTCAAATTTTTTCTCTGCATTTGCATAATCCATATGACAAATTAACTTCTAATAATATTCAATTTTGCATGCGGGAGGATGCGTTATAATTTAATATTATATAAACTCTAACAAACAAATTTATAGCAGATTAACACTACTTTCAGCAGATAGCTTTAGATTTTACTATAAGACATATCTAATTGACATCATCTACTGTGCTGATATTTGTCTTGATTTCTTATTTTCATTATTTTTTAAATATAGTGTATTATTTTTTTTAACTGTTTGAGACATGATAAAGATCAGCAACACAAGAGAGAATCTGAATTCATCCATTAGATATATTATCTCAGCAATTATGTTGCTCTTGCCTTGTAGGAGGTGGAGAATCTAGCTCACCCTTCTGACAAGGAAAAGAAAGACTGTGATGGACATACACCTAGGGAACTATTCACTAAGGAGCACAAAGAGCTGGTCGAGAAGGCAGAAAAATGGATGAAAGACACATCAACTTCTTGCATGGTTGTGACAACTCTTGTTGCTACGGTAGTGTTTGCTGCAGCTTTTACGGTACCTGGAGGCAACAACAGTCAAGGCATCCCAATTTTCTTACAACATAAGCCTTTTACAGTGTTCATGATTTCAGATGCTCTAGCCCTTTTCTCAGCTTTAACTTCTGTTCTAATGTTTTTATCTATCCTCACCGCTCGTTATGCAGAAGAAGATTTCCTCAAGAAACTTCCTATAAAATTGTTGATAGGTCTTGGCTCTCTCTTTTTTGCCATTGTCACTATGATGATAGCTTTTGTTGCTGCTCTCTGGATCGTGCTCCACGACGAATTTAAATGGGTTTCCATTCCAGTTACTGTCCTGGCTTCTATTCCAATAACTGTGTTTTTATCCCTGCAACTTCCTTTATTTATCAAGATATACACATCTACATTCATTGGAATCTTTCATCCACAAAAAATTTGGTGATTCATGGAAGGTGGCTACAAATACAACTACTTCTTTGTAGTTGTCCTGAGCTTGATATATAAAGTAGAGGTATCGAATGGATTTAAATTGCTCTAGCTTGACCTGTTGGGAGGGTCCTCCATTGAAATTCAGTAGCGTGGTATTGTGGATTCTTGGATTATGCATTTAGGTCTTAGGACTGTTATCGATCCTTTAGTCGTTTTTGTCATTTCATTTCTTTTTGTTATCCTCTGTATTTTTCCTTCCTTTTTAATCTACTTATGTTTTATTAATTAATTTAATACAGTGAGATCTTCAAACTTCTCATAGTATATAGAACTTGTAACTACTCAGTAATTAATATATGCTTGATTATAATCCAGTGGTTAAAAAACCAACATTTTTTAAACACAAAATATAAATATTGGAAAAAATTCATATATTATATATATATATATATATACACATATATAAACTAGTAAGGACTCTTTCTCTGTAAGCCAGCCCAACCCTTCCCAACTATTTCTATGTCGTTTTGTGTATGTATCCTGTATAACAAAAAAAATTTCTATTAAAAGAATCTACAAATTCATATTCAGATTCTCCAGATATATAGTACTTGATCAAATTTAGAGAATAAAACCAATGAAAACTATATGTATTGCTGCTTGTGTGAAACACATGTACAAAAGGTATATATACTATACAATGAGAATATCAAGACATGAAAGTATTAATACAATATAAATATTGGAAAAAATTCATATATTATATATATATATATATATATACACATATATAAACTAGTAAGGACTCTTTCTCTGTAAGCCAGCCCAACCCTTCCCAACTATTTCTATGTCGTTTTGTGTATGTATCCTGTATAACAAAAAAAATTTCTATTAAAAGAATCTACAAATTCATATTCAGATTCTCCAGATATATAGTACTTGATCAAATTTAGAGAATAAAACCAATGAAAACTATATGTATTGCTGCTTGTGTGAAACACATGTACAAAAGGTATATATACTATACAATGAGAATATCAAGACATGAAAGTATTAATACAATATCTCCCTAAATAGAATTCTATCCAAATAATTATGCCATAATTATATGCCCATAACATATTCCACTAAATGAGAAAGCACTTCAGAAATCATGTTAACATTCCTCACAAAATCAAGGTGGTGTGGTGGATGCCAACTTCAGTTTGGAAACTAAATCCTGAAATCTTCCTGAAGGATGCGTGTTAGTGGAGATATCAGCAGGATGATCATTCTATCTAATACACTCAAGGTGCAAAAATACCTTGGTGAATATGATGGTGACAAAGTGACAATTAATTTTGTGAAGGAACCTGTATGAGCTGATGATAAAGCTTTTTCCTCTATTTGCCAATATAGCAGAGTATGTTGTTGATCATCAGTCAGTTGGTCAAGTATTCGAGTTGTCATTTGGCATCTAGTAAACTACTAGGCAAAGCTGATTTGTATTAAGTCCAGTGTTGTTCAGTTTGTTACTAATTAGACTGATTGATTATTATTGTTTTTGTTAGTATATGCAGTGTATTGTATCAGCCAATCATCTGCCAATTATCTTTGTCACTCAGATTGCTGTCTTGTCATATCTAAGGGTTATCATTAGAGGTATTGTTAGAGATCAAAGGTGGATCTGAGTTTGTATAGATAGTGTGCTTGTAACTAAGTTCCCCTCTCAGTGAAAACATACTTTTATTTTCCAATTGTTGAAGTGTTTGAGAATTTCCATATTGTTCTCACAAGATCCTTGTCAAACTTCTTGTTTTCTTTCATCAAAACCTAATTACAGGTTTTACATGGTATCAAAGCCGTTCTTGACAAACATCAATAGCTTCAAGTTCTAGTTCAAATCGTACTATGTCCTCGTTAGTCAAGCAAGTAGAGTTTGCTTCCATCTCAAAGGCTCTCAACTTCAATCTCGACAATTTTATTCATTGGAAAGCTCAGATTCTACCAGCTATTAAAGCACTGACATTTGAGGAGCATATCAATGGAGGTAAGCTGTGTTCAGCAAAGTTTGTTGATGAAATTGACAACCATCTAAGCAGTACTGAGCATAGTGGTTGCAAAGAGGTTACATCTAGAGTAGCTAGATGTGAAGACATCTTTTCTTCATGAAGATCTAGGAGAAGAGATATATATGTAACAACGTGAAAGTTTCGCACTGACAAGACAGGAAGACTTGGTATGCAAGTTAACCAAGAGTATGTATGTGCTAAAACAAGTGTTGAGGCAATGGTATAAAAAGTTCGACGGCTTCATGCAGAAGAATGGGTTCTTCCGATGTAATATAGACCACTGTTGTTACTTCAAAAGGGTTAGCTCCGGGTATATAATTCTGCTACTTTATATTGATGACATGTTAGTAGTTGGTGCAGATTTATAGGAGATTAACAAACTAAAGAAGCAACCTCCATCGAATTCTAGATGAAGGATTTGGGTGAAGCGAAACATATTCTAGGGATGAGGTCAGCATAGACAGACAGAGAGCTACCTTGCAATATCTCAGGCATAGTATATTAGCAAGGTGTTACAGAGATTCAACATGAGTGATGCTAAACCTATCAGTACACCTCTTGCTAATCACTTAAGGTTATTAAAGGAGCAGTATCCACAGACGAACACAGAAAGGACTTAATAACTAAGATCTCATATGCCTCAGCCATTGGAAGTCTGATGTATGCGATGGTTTGTACAAGGTTAGATATTGTTCATCTAGTGAGAGCAATGAGCATATTCATGTCAATAGTCCCTCTCATAAAATCCCCCCACCAAGTAAAACCGTACAAATGCCACTGCCAGATTTGGCAAAGTACAAATATGAACTTTTTAAAGTTCATATAAGGAGGGTGGAGAAGGAATCGGGGGAAGTTGTGGTGACTTGCAACTATTGTAACAAAGAGTTTAAATGGAACAAATCCGGAGGGTACGAGACGTACTAGAAGCACATCAACACCAAGCATCCAGTCGAAGCACAGCAAGAGCGTAGCCGAGGACAATACCAAATTTCCAGGTACATATCTCATAACCATCCTTTATTTAAATATAGTGATGTAAATAATAGGGAACAATCAGCAAAAATAGTAGCGACCGAACATCATCCTTTTAGTTTTGGCGAAAAAACTGGTTTTTTAAAATATTATCATAATGCTTTAAATCCCGCTGCATATAGAGTACCTAGAACCATATTAAAACGTACTAGGTGTGACATTCATTAAAAATAAAAAAAACATTAGTTAAATATTTTCAAAATTATATGGGTCGTGTGTCTGTTTGTGTCGATATCTGAAGCGATCATTGGCAAAAATATTCATACTTAGGACTCACTTGCCATTATATTGACCAATCATGGGAGTTGCAAAAATAAATTCTTGCATTTAGAGTTTTTGACGACACTCATACTGCCGATAATATTTATAAATTAATGAAAATTATTTTTGAAGAATACTGTATTAAAAGTAAAATTTTTGCAATTGGTTTTGATAATGCTGCAAACAATACTGCCGTCGTTCCACAATTAATTCAATTGTGTCAACCCTACCTTGGCGGCAGATTTTTTTCATCAAAGATGTGTTTGTCATGTTTTAAATATATGTGTACAACATGGTTTGCAAACACTACAAGAATGGATTACACCAATTAGGGATGCTCTATATTATTTGTGGAAACATCCTACCACTATGAAACAATGGGCTAGGTATTGTAAATCTAACGGGAAACATCCAATTAGATTTTCCCGTGATATCCCAACTCGTTGGAACTCCACATATAAATTGCTTTGTGAAAGCTATAATTATAAAGAATTATTAGTTAGATTTATGCAGCATAATGTTAGGAGCATTAATTTATATGAACATCATTGGGATGTTTGTACAAATATTTGCATGCTTTTAAAAGTTTTTTATGATACAACTAAAGCTTTATCCAGTATATATTATCCAACTTCACATTTATTTTTATGTGAAGCCATTAATATTATAGGTGCACTTAATGAATGTGCACAAATACCGGAACTAACTGCATGTGCTTGTGCAATGAGAGATAGATGGTTAAATTATTATAGGGACATTCCTGCGATTTATATTGTTGCATCAGTTTTTGACCCTAGATGTAAATTTGACAGTTTATATGAATATTTAACCCCTAGCGAACATAGATATTAGTGCTTTATATAATAATGTTAGGCAATTATTTTATTCAATGTATGACGAATACCGTTCTGTATATGGTCCCTCGCTGAACATTAATGTTCAGTAATCGGAACCAAGCGGAAGTGGTAGTACTAGTAGTCATTCTCGTTCTCGCTTTCCCTCATTAAAAAAGTTAAGGTCAAGCATGTTGACCAAAAAATCAAGGGCACAGGGAAGTTCTTCGCCTTCATCAACCTATGTTTCAGAGGTTGATATTTACATAAACACCTCTTTTGAGTTTTTGGACAACGAACACTTTAACATCCTACATTGGTGGAGGGAGCACGAAACTAACTTTCCAGTTTTTGCCCTCATTTCCAAACAAATTTTTGGAACCCCTGTCTCGACCGTTGCCGTCGAACAGGAATTTAGTGTATGTGGCAATGTTTTCGACGAGAGACGAGCATTGCTCAATTCTGACTCAAAACAAATCCAGGTCTGTGTTGACGACTAGACTAAGACCTCATACCGGCAGCAGGAATTGGATCTGGTGTCCGACGACAATGACTTTTTCGACACCAATAATGATACAACGGCCATCGAAGGAACAAGCGACGATTAATCACCTCCGGAACATAATAGGTAAAAGAATTACGTGGGCTTTGATTCCTACTAGAGGATACGTAGGCAGCTTAATTGAGGTAAAATTAATTTCAAGCCCTAATTTTTTATTTATTTTTTTTAATATTTTTTTAATTTTATAGTTTTATAATATTATCGTAATTTTATTTTAACCCAGTACCCACATTTAATTTTTTCAACTTTTTATTAATTTATTTTAAATTTTTAATTGTTTAATTTCAAAAAAAAAAATTTAAATTGGGCTGCCGGTTCTGGTTATGGAACATGTTGTTGAACTGCCAGTTCCATAAAACCGGAGGAGGAACCGGAACCGGAACTGTTGGTTCCTCCTCCGGTTCTAACCAGAATCAGGACCGGACCTCTACGGTCTCAATTCCGGTTAGGCCAAAAAGGGACCGACAGTTCCAAAACTGGAACCGCCGGTTCTTAAACCGGGGCCATAACTACATGTCAGACCTAAGGAAGCAGCATTGGGAAGTAGTAAAGTGGATACTAAGGTACCTACGGAGTTCAGTCAACGAGTGTTTGTGTTTCAAGAAAGGTGTTCTGGAAATACAAGACTATATGGATGCTGACTTTGCTGGTGAGGTGGATCATAAAAAGTGCACTACCGGGTATGTGTTCACATTGGGGTTTACAGCCATCAGTTGGGTATTTCAGCTGCAGAAGATTGTTGCTCTATCTACAACTGAAACAAAGTATGTGGTTGTGATGGAAATCAGCAATGAGATGATCTAGCTACAAGGTTTGTTAGCAGAGATGGGATTCAAGCAGTTGAGGAATGTATTGCACAATGATAGTCAAAGTGCAATATATCTAGTCAAGAACTCGGCGTTTCATTCGAGGACCAAGTATATAGGTCTCCGTTACCACTTCATCAGGTCATTACTCGATGATGAAGTGCTAACGCTTATGAAGATACAAGAAAGCAAGAATCCAACATACATGTTAATCAAGCCAGTGACTATAGAGAAATTGGAGTTATGCGCAACTTCAATAAGTCTTCAAGGTTGAAGACAGTTGGTTTAGCGCACCATTACCACTAATCCGAAAAAAGGGAGGAGGTGACCCTTTGCTTCAATCTTCAAGTGGGAGATTGTTAGGTGATGAAGACTAAATCAGAAATTAACACGTTTTGAGCAGTGTATCGAGCAACCAGGTGGTCGCAGCAATAGGTCGCATGGTCAATTTAAAGCACGAGGTCGAGCAAGTAGAAGGGGGCCATCTCAGCAGTGAATGACGCGACTAGGAGGTCGCACACAACTCATGATTCGAGCAGGACTGTTAGTTTAGGAAGGTTTTGTTTCCTATTCAATCTAGATCTTGTTTAGGTCGAACCTAGCTCTAATAAATCATATATATAAGTTTAATGCAATTGAGTGTTATGTGTGGTTAACATTGAGAGCAATTAAAAAGAAAAATAAGAGAGACACAATGATTGTAATCTTTTTGTGATAGTGGATTGAGTGTTGATGCACTCCGTAGATGTAGAAAAGTATTTCTGAACCACGAAAAAGTTCTTTGTCTCGTATCTATTCTTTTTCATTCGATATATTTCTTATGTGTTGTGGCTTATGTGTGTTTGCATGTATAGATTTGTCTTTCTACTATGTTGGGTTCGGCATAATTCCTAACAGTACGCTTATGTTGAAGGTCACTATTGGTGAGAACTGTGAAGTTGCCAATACCACATGATAACCTCATTTGCCAACTTGATGTCGTGAATGAGTGTATGAATATGTAAAGGAGATATCAAAGAGGACGAAACTAAGGCTGTCGGAAGGAACTTTTGATGACTTGAATGTGGAAGAGTTACATCAAATAGATGCATCTTGTGAAGAGCTGAGCTTAGTTAACTAAAGGAGAAGAGTCTTGGAGGTGAAGGGGTTTTGTCCTCATCACTTCCTCTTATGAACACTCCTTAACTAGGAAGTCAGTTTTTCCACGACCATGGTTATATCTTTAATAAGCCCAACTATCTTCAATGATTATGAAAACGTTATCTTATATCGCATTTGTCATTTGAAATTACAGAAAAAATGAAGCTGAACTCATTATATTTCGAATCAAACATACAATTCTTAAATTGGTGATCTAATGTCAACTTTGTAACACCCCCTGACCCGGCCGGTCTGGATCGACCCAGGGAGTGTTACCGGGTTTTCAAAACTTTTCTTAACTCACTTTATAATGTGCAAACCATTGAAAATCAAATAAATTGTATTTCTAAAATGCTTTTCTAGTGAGCCCATTGAAATTTATTTTCAAAAATTTCGACAGAGTTCCCTCTGTTTTTTTTATTTTCCAAAAATCCTGTTTTCAATAAACGTCCAAAATAATATAATTTCCACATTTCTATATCAAACTTTCAAACCAATGCGCACTCTGCCGTTTATTGCGACTTTCCAAACAGTTTTAAAATAAAACAGTTCATAATTCATTATTTACAATCCTTTGAAAATGAAAAACAGAAATCATAAAACAATTAATTACAAAATATAAATATATAACACAATTACAAATTTCTGTATATGCATGCGTATCTAACCATATTATACAACAGTATATATATCTACCCAAAAGTATGGTGACTCTGCTCCTCTGTCTGCATCTAACACCTCTTCAGTCTTTTCCTTTCTCGGTATCTCTATTACCTACGCGCAATAAACATCAACGCGCTAAGCAATAATGCTTAGTGGGTGTACACTAAAATAAATTGCAATATAATATAAAACAATAAATCTTAAATTCAGAAATTCAGAAATATATAAATATAAAACAATCATCATATTTCAATTACTGAAACTATATAAAATAAAGTATTTCAAAAGTTTCTGGATTTCAGTCGTAATAACATTTCTTTATTTTCACATCATTTTCTGACTTTCAGTTCTCAATTGGCCCCTTGATACATATAACAGGGTTTACAAGACTGGATTACGGGTTTTACAGTCAGGTTTCCCATCTCATAAGAAATGGTATCCCTATATAAACAGTCGGTTTCCCATTTCATAAAGAAATGGTATCCATATGTTCTCACAGTCGGTTTCTCATTTCATAATGAAATGGTATCCGTATTTCACAGTCAGTTTCCCATTTTTAAGGAAATGGTATCCGTAATATGATCATCATAAGCATCAGAAATATCAGTGCAGTACTGCCATATATACACCCAATTGACATGTCAATCTCCTATATCCATTTTTCCCCTATACATATATCAGGGCCATAAAATCAACATTCAGAGTTTACAGATATTTTATTTAATTTTCAAATAACTTTCATATAATCAAAACTCTCTCAATCAATCCCAAAAATCAATATCCATCAACATTTGTAAAACAAGATATTCAAAAACATAGCATATCACAGAAAACGAAACGTAAAATTCATTAAATTTACATAATTCTAATTATGTAACTCAAAATCATTTTCACATATTATTCATAAATTAATTCAATCAAAACTTAAGAATTATTAAAATTTCAACTAATCAATTTGAGTCTGAAAACGGATACTCAAAATAACAGCGTACACTAACCTGGATACCGTTTTTCGACAGTTTCTTTTCTAGATTTTTCTTTTTCCTTCTTCCTTTTCTCTCTTTCCTCCTCTTTTCCTTTCTCCTTCCTTTCTTCTTCTTCCTTTTCCCTTCTTTTTCTTCTATTCTTCTTCTTCTTCTTCTTCTTCTCCTTCTTCTTCTTTCTCTTTCTCTCTCTTTTCTTTCTTTTCTCCTCTCCCGTTTTCTCTCTTTCTTTTCTGGTTTGCTTCCTTGAGAAGCTTCACCGCCTCTTATTTTTTTTTATAAAAATTCGGTCATCGCGACCTGTGGCCCGCCACCTAGTCGCGTTGCTCACTAGAGTGATTTCACCGCTTTCATCGCGATCAACCATCGCTGTACCTGGTCGCGCTGATATTCGCCATGCTCACTGTCCAAAATCCACATTTTCATCGTGAGCTTCACAGCACGATCTGTGGTCGTGGTGCTCACTGCCAAAAATCACCATTTTTCACCGCGAGTGACTCATCGCGATCTCTGATCGCAGTGAGTGGTCGCGGTACTCACTGCCTACTTTTTCCTTCTCTTTCATGCGTTATTTCTGGACCGCTCCATCTAGTCCACTTGGAACCCATAAAAATATACATACATTTAATTACATTTTTCACCCCTCAAATCATAAATATTATATTCATATACTCAAAATTAATTATTCGAAATTAGGGATGTTACAAACTTATCCTCGATTTATAATTCAATTAATTTAATGTAGTAATTTTGTCTTCAGAAATGTTAAATACAAGACCTCTTGAAAAATAGACTTTAAACATCCCTAGATCGTGAAAAGGAAGGTTTGTCAAAGCAATTAAAATTGGAAAATATCATCGCCCAATGTATTTCGGTGGCAAGGGCATTCATTCAGCCTGGTAATGTCTCAAATTCGAATCGCCACCACTGCATATAGTATGTCAAAAAAAAAAATGGAAAACAATCCAAAGTGTTTTTGTATCCCTAAATTATGTATTTTACCAAAAATACCTTTAAATAATAATTTCCCAAATTTAAATAAAAACTTTAACTAAATAAAGCTCTACTCTTTTCACATATTTGATAAGTACAACAAAGATTAAGTTATTATAATTCTTTTGCAAAATTAATAATTATTTTTTTCTTTTGAATGGTAAAATTATAAGATTAATAACTATCGGGACCTATCAAGATAAATTACTAAATGTACAGTCTAGATATCTACTTCCATTACAGGAAACATATACTCCTACCATAAGGAGAGAAAACTACTCACACATGCCGGTAAAAAATGCATGTATGGTGAGACTTGAACTCTCACCATAGAGGTGTGAGAAAAATGCACTAACCACTTGAACTATAAGTGCAATAATTATTTATTAAAATTAACTTTTTCTTATTTTATTTTATTTTTCTACAATGGTCTCTCAAAAATAAAGTAACATCATTGCAGTAAGTACAATATAGTACCTTTAATTTGTACACAATTTTACTATATTTTAAATTAAAGTTAAATATTGTATTTATTCAAAAATGATTTCACATAATTATTTTATCCAAAGAAAATTTTTAAATATTTTTACTTCATTCAAACTTTATATATATATATATATATGTATGTATATATATATATATATTATTAAGACAGTGTAATTTGGTTATATTTTTATTGTGCAATATTTATTAATATCAATTTCTATATACCATTTTTTTAATTTAAAAAGGGCACTGACTTTTTCCACACCAGAAGTGACGTAATTTTTACAATATTCAAATTTTTTTTTTCTTTCTGCTTAATTATTTGGTTTAGCCTATATGGACATTAAAGCCTCAAAATTCTAACTAAATTTATGAACAAATGGATTAAGAAGTCGCACAAAATACCTTAGCTATAGTTGTTAGTTTGGCAAACAAAAAGGTATAAAATTTAAAAAATGATCGATAGAAATTAGTAATCTAATTTTACTTCAATTAAAACAGAGGGTTGTGAAAATCTGACAAAAATCAGATTACAGACTTGTTCTTTGATAATAAAGAACAATCTATTAGGATTGCTTCTGAATAAAGCAATCAATAGAAAGGATTATGTAATCAATAGAATTGATTGATTTTTATGTACTCTGAATAATGAATCCAAGAGCATTACAATGAATATATTTAGCTGATGATCAATCAACGCAATTGATCATTGCTCACATAAACAAACTCGGCTACAAGTTGCCAAGTTGCATAACAAACTTTTAATAGAAAACCAGAATTCCTAACTAGCTTTCTAACCAACTCAAGCTGATTCATAATCAAATCTATAATGATTATGATCAGCTTGATGTGGACATGTTAGTGAGTTGTAGAGAGCTATTCTGGAGTGATAAGGTGAGCTGCTATGTATTGCATTATTCCCATATCTGCTGGCCAAACTGTTGCTTGAACTACTGTCGCATGTCTAGGTGATGTTACTAGTTGTGCTAACTGTGTTGCATACTTCTTTGCTTTGTTTGCAATTCTGTTTTAAGTCTTTATTGCCAACTTGACAATTGTGAACTTATCTCACATTCCCCCGCAAGCGAAATGGAGGTGATTCTGCCAAATTGAGCTTGGAACATAGGAAATGAAACCTGTCTTGAGTCATGCCTTTTGTGAGTAAGTCAGCCACCTGGAATTCTGTAGGAACATACTGAGGCTCCACAAGACCTACAAAGACCTTTTGACGAATAAAATGAGTATCGATGTCGATATGTTTGGTCCTTGCATAAAAGACCGGATTTTGAGCAAGTGCATTGGCACTTTGCTTGTCACACCATATGACAGTGCATGAAGGAATATCAATGTGAAGTTCTTTAAATAAGGATTGCAACTATAAAATTGCGGTTGTTAATTAGGCCATGGATCAATGCTCAGCCTCAGCACTTGAATGAGCCACAACGGCCTGTTTTCGTGAGCTTCACGAAATCATATTGCCACCAAGGAAAACACAATTCCCACTTGTTGATCTCCTATCATCAACACTACTTGCCCATTTTGCATCCGAGTAAGCTTCTAGACTCAAGGAAGCTGCCTTTATGAACCAAAATTCTTTATTGATCGTGCCACAAAGATAACGAAGCATGCGTTTGCATGAAAGCCAATGTGGTTGCTTAGGTGAAACAAGAAACTGACTTAGCTTGTTTACAATATAGGAAATATCAAGCCGAGTATAACAAAGATATCGTAAGGCTCCTATAGTGCTACGATATACAGTTGGATCACTAAAAGATTCACCTTCATGGAGACTCAGTTTAGCACGTGAACTGGTAGAAGACTCATAAGATTTGGAGCCAAGCATATTGGTTCTTTTTAGAAGATCAACAATATATTCTGATGGTGTAAGATACAAACCTGTTGAGTCTTGGTATGCCTCAAAGCCAAGGAAGTAACTGATGAAGCCTAACACTTTGAGAGCAAATGTTTGATAAAGCTGTGAGATGACAGCTTAAATATAACCATTACCAAATGTGATGAGAATATCATCAACATAAACAAGAAGGTACAAGTTGCAGCTCTTTGGTGTTTGATAAACAAAGATACATCGGAAGTAGAATTATGAAATCCGTATGAGAGAAGGGATGTTCTTAATTTGTGAAACCAAGTTCTAGGAGCTTGCTTCAATCCATACAATGCTTTGACAAGCTTGCAGACATGAGTTGGGTGCTTAGAGTCCACAAAGCCTTCGGGTTATGTTATAAACACTTGCTCTTGAAGATCTCCATTCAAGAAGGTATTGTTAATGCCTACTTGTTGTACATCCCAGTTGAAATGAACTGCCAAGCTTTGAATTACCCTTATAGTTGATGTTTTAACCACCGGATTAAAAGTGTCAAAATAATCAAGTCCAGCAATTTGATTGAATCCCTTAGCTACCAGCCGTGCTTTATGTTTAAGAATTGATCCATTTGGGTTGAATTTGATTCTAAAAATCCATTTGCAACTCACCATATTCATGCCTTCTATGTAAGGGACAAATTTCCAGGTTTGATTGGAATGAAGAGCCTTGAATTCAAAATTTATAGCATCATGCCACTTAGGATTCTCCATAGTTGCCTTGGCATACTTAGGTTCTGTTTCAGCTATAAAACATTTAGGTAATGTACAAGAAACAAAGTAAGATTTTGGTTTGAAAATACCACTTTTAGATTTTGTTTGCATAGGGTGAGTGGATTGAATAAAAGGAGGTGGATGGTCAACAATATCCTGATGAGGTACAGCAGGCATAGTCAGAGGTGCAGTAGGAACAGGCATAGCTGCAGAGGAAGGTTTCCTAACCTCTAAGAGACAATCAATAACTGGATCAGCATGATGTTGAAGAGTTTGAGAGACTGCGGGCTCTGATTGAGGCTTGACTATCACAGAGGAGTGCATCATATCAAGCAAGAAAGTGATAAGATATACTGAAGACACTGAATTCTGTGTAGCATAAGAGGAGCAAAAGAGTTCCTAATATGGAAAATCCATGTAACACCCCCCGACCCGACCCGACCGGACCGACCCGGGGAGCGCTACACGGTTTTCAATACTTTCTAAATTCATATACATTTCAAAATCGTTGTGAGCCCATAAAACAATTTTCGACTCATTGGAAACCATAGAGTTTATTATTTTAAAAATCATTTTTGAGTGAGCCCAAATCGATAAACTTTTTACAAAAATTCGGCAGAGTACCGTTTGTTTTTCGGACTTTCCAAAACCTGTTTTTACACAAATCAATTCAAATTCAATTCTCAATAACACTTCTATAACATTTTCAAACAGTTGCGCACTCTGCCGTTTAGTGCGACTTACCATCACAATTTATAAAATAAAACAAATCAGACTTTAATAGTTACAAACATTTTAATAATAAAAGACAGAAATCATAAAATAATTATTTACAATACATATTACAAAATATATTTACAAATCCCCTGTATATGTATGCGTTCAAAATATATATATACATAACAATAATATAGCTACCCAACTGTGAATATCTCTGAGACTCTGTCAGCAAATCTCTTTCTCTTCAGTCTTTAACTTCTTCGGGATCCCTGGTACCTACGCGTTAGAAACAAAACTAACGCGCTAAGCATATAGCTTAGTGGGTATACTATAAACTCAATTAAGTAAACCATAATATAAATATCTTTTAAGAAGAAATAAATCACAATATGAATTTCATTTCTAATCATGTACAAATCAAATGAACTTCAAAATCAAATCATAAAATAGTTTCCATCACTTTAATTTTCACAATAAAAGCAACAAATACAATCGATTAATAAATTCATTCAATTCACTTCCCAATTCGTTTCAATTCTGGCCCGCTAGAATACTAAACATAACAGGACTGGAATATGAGTCAAACTCCTACCGAGGACAAATCCTACGAGTGGTACGTGTCTCCCAACTCTAGGACCGTGGGTACGGAACCTAGAGAGGTACATAACTCCCTATCCCAGGAACGAATCCTTGGGAAGGTACATGGCTCCCAACCCCCAGGACGAATCCTGAGGAGGTACGTATCTCCCAGCCTCTGAACGAATCTAAGAGGAGGTACATAATAATCATCAGTATCAATCAGTAGCGGCGCAGTACTGCTCAGTAAAACCCAGCTGGTATACCAACCTCCTATATCCATTTCTATGTCTACGTATCCTAGGGCCGTTTCCGATAAACGATATTCGCAATAAATTTCACAATAGTTACTCAGTAAACAATAGTTGCTCAATAAACATACAATTCACACAATATTCTTCAAGAATCATACTCAATAATTTTACGAAAATCTAAATCAATTATTTTTAACTAAATCGAAATATTCGAAAACGAAATCGAAATACGATCTATCACAAAATCAGTCCAAAATCAACAATAAAGACATCAAACATCGATTTTTCATATACAATAAACAATTTTCATACTAATAATCGAAAACGAAATCAAAAGCGAAAACGAAAACGAAAACGAAAACGAAAACAAAACAATAACGAAAGACCTTTCGTAACGATTCCGAAAACAAACGTACACCAACCTCGAATCCTTATTTTCGTTCGACAATCCGCGGTTCTACGATTTTCTTTTCCTTCCCTTTCCCTTTTCTCTTTCACCCACACTTACTTTCTCTCTCTTTCCTTCCTTCTCTTTCTTCTTCTTTCTTTCTTCTTCTTTTTCTTCTTCTTTTTCTTCTTCTTCTTCTTCTTTCTTTCTTCTTTTTCTTTTCTTTTCTCGGTCTCTTCTCTCTCTTCTTCTTGCTGTTCTGTTTTCTGGCTTCTGCGAGAAGCTTCTTTTTTTTTTATATTTTTTTCGCTACCGCGACCGCCGTCGCGACCTGTGGTCGCGCCACCAAGTCGCGGTGCTCACTGGACCATTCGCACCGCCTTCATCGCGAGCGCGCCTTGGTCGCGCTGGAGATCGCATTGCTCGCTGCCCGAATTCGACGTTTTCGTCGCGAGCAGTTCATCGCGACTTGTGGTCGCGGTGACTGGTCGCGATGCTCACTGCCAGAAATCGCGTTTTCCACCGCGAGCGAGCCATCGCGACCTGTGGTCGCGGTGACTAGGTCGCGATGCTCTCTGGTTCAGTTTTCAATTTTTCATACATTAATTTTCAACCATTCAATCTGGTCCGCTGGAAATCATAAAAATAAACATAAATTTAATTACATTTTCACCCCCTTAAATAGTAAAATTTATATTCACATATATAACATTAATTACCCGAAATCCGAGATGTTACAATCCAGCTCGTTAAAGACCACATGTCTTGATATGTAAACTCTTTTTGAAGGGTGGAAACATTGGTATCCTTTGTCAAAGAGGCTATACCCAATAAACACACACTTACTAGAATGAAAATCTAGTTTGTGTTTATTGTAATTCCTCAAAACACCCAAATGACTTCATGAATTGATAGTTAGGCTTTCTATTGTAAAGCTTTTCGAAAGGTGACATGAATTGAAGCAAAGGAGTTGGCAGGTTATTAATCAAAAAGATTGATGTGGAACAAGCCTCAAACCAATATTGAAGTGGCATACCTCCATGAGCAAGCAAAGTTAGTGCCATTTCAATTACATGTCTGAGTTTTCTCTTTGGAATCCCGTTTTGTTGATGAGTGAGAGGGTAAGAGAACCTATATTGAATGCCATAATCTTGAAGAAAAAATATGAAAGCCTGAAATTCTCCTCTCATATCGGTTTGAACACGTTTGATTTTCTTGTCAAACTGCAGCTCAACTGATTTCTTAAAGTGTATAAACTTTGTTAAGGCTTCTGATTTGAGCTATAAAGGGTACAACTAAGTGAAACGTGTGAAAGTATCTATAAAGATAATATAATATCGATAAGCATCAACAGATAACAAGGGTGCCGGACCCCAAACTTCATTATAAATCAGCTGTAAATGAGATGTTGATTTAATTTCTGATCCTGAAAAGGGAAGCTTGTGTAGCTTTCCAAGCTTAAAAGAATCACAAAAATGAGGAGCATTGAAATTATAAGGAAGTTTAGTACATGAATAACCTTTTGTAATATGAGAGGAGCTGGATGGCCTATTTTTACAAGACAAATTATGGAGTTATTCTTGGCAGCTAACAATGAACTACAGCCATGTGATTTTCCAACTGTAGAGAACAACCTAGTGTCTCTATTATTACACGAATTAACAGTAGGCATATGTACATTATTTACAAAGGCTTGTGAAGAAAACTTGTGAGATCTGTAAGGATGCAGCTTAGGAGAACTCGTAGCATCCAACTTCAATTGATAGAGACCATTGTTAAATGCTCCTTGCAAAAGAACCTTCTTGATTTTCTGATCTTTGATTAGACAGCCATTTACATCAAATTCAGCAAGTGCATCATTATCCTTAGTAATCTAGAGATACTAAGTAAGTTCTTTGTGATTAAAGGAACATGTAATATATGGTTCAAGTGTAAATTGTAGGAGAAACATGCGGCGGAAGCGTCAAAATCGGGTTTTGGTACGTTTTTAAAACATTTTCCTAGAAGAGCAGATCTTAACCCTTAGTTAATTAAATATACATTAAAGGTATCGTACCTTTATGAAACGTGAAGTTTGATGTCGCGTCAAGATTGAATCACAAGATCTTCCAATCCTTCACGAACGTGGATCACCTTGGAGTGTGGGCTCTCTTTCTTTGAATTGTGTACCTAAGGATGAGAAACAACAAAAAAAAAAACTTTTCTTTTATTAGTCACTCAAAAACCCTCTTGAGAAAACGAATAACGCTCTCGAACTTTGACGTTCTTTCTCTCTTTTCTTCGGGCTAATTCTCACACTTTCCTTTAAAGATGGAGGATTTTTTCTTGGCTACCAAAAGCTCATAAAAACTCTAAAATTGCATAAAGTGGCCGAACTCCCCATGCTTGCCTTTTATGGTGGCCGAATTTTCCCCATGGTGGGAGGATTTGTGTTTCACCATAAAATCTATCAAGTTAGAGTTCAATCTCATCTCAACTCTAAAAAAACATTATCCAATTAATTATAAAAAGATAATTGAGAATTAATGACTTATCAAAACTTCCTAAAAGTGACATAAAAGTCAACTTTAGAGTTTTGATAAATATCAAAAACCTTCCTAATTTGATTTGATAAATAATTCCTATTATTTATTACCTTATCAAATAAGGTCTTTGATACTTATCATACTATCATTAATAGTATGAAATTAGGAATCCAATTCCTAGTAGAAAAGTATTTTTGACTTTTTAATTAAACAATTAATTAATTAATTTCTATTTAATTAAATAATAAAATAAAACAAAGTAATTAGCTAATGCCGTCCAAGCCTTCTCAACATGGACCAAACTTTGTGTTGGGATTTATCCTCTAAAGCTTGTAATTGTAAACGGTTAAAGACTTAATAAGAATTATTCAGATTATCATTCTAGTTTATAAATATTTTATATTCAGTAACACATTCGTATTGTGCAAGAACATCCTAGATTGCAAGATGTAATCTCAGAATGACTATATGATGGTCATATACAGAGATGATTCATTTTGAGACATGCAATCTAAAGAGTCCGTAGAGAGTGAACAAAGTTGGGTACTTTATATGTGATTGATCTACTGCTGCGGTCATTTCAGTAAAGTACGGTGGTCTTATCCTAGACCGCTCATGTAGTTGACATGAGAATGAAGGCACCTTATATGATAAAATCATATAGGACTGGACCACGATTTATATGAATCTCTCACCAAGATCCGTTAGTAGATGAGATTCATATATAATCGATAAACGATGGTTATTTATAGGTGATCTTAATCCTGAGTGTCTTATCGACTCCTTCAAGTTAGATCGTGGCTTTTAATTTACCATGAGCAAGGTTGATATGAATCTCGACCAATACCTCTGTATCTTAGAGTTGCGGTTTGACTTGTGGCTGGGAAGGTTTGAACACAATAGTGGAATCCACTCCTTCTTTATTGAAGTAGATGAGTAGTTCCCTTAAAGGTTGATTCAGCGCTTGAACGATTATGAGCGCTCTCCTTTTTCCGTGAGGAAAATAGAATTTAATTGTTCAATAGAGAATCAATGGTAAAGGAAAAGATATTTCTAGAGGAGTATAACGGACTTTATGACCCAGCTCTAGTTATGAACTATTTGTGGAGGATCACACTATATGCAATTAGCTATATCAATGGACACTGAGACTTCAGATTGTATAAACACATCTATAGTTCTGAGAGTGCAGCCTCGGGTTTTTAGTGGAATAACTCCGAAGTTAATAATCGTGAAACATTAGTTAAAGAGTTTTAATTAATATTACTAAGTATTATTGGAGCTCAAAACTGTGGGTCCATTAGGTCCCCTTGCTAGCCCTTATGGTTGTTGCCTTGTTAGTAACGAGGGTTACGGTAAATTAATTGGATGGTCCAATTAATAGTGTTACGAAAGTAATGCAATTTAAATAAAAAAGAATAATTAAATAACATGATTATTTAATTAGTTAAATATTTAATAAAATAATAGAAATTAATAATTATGAATTATGAATTCTAGTTATTAAATATCAGGTCATGTGATTAAATAATGACTATGACAAAAGAATTAAAATAATTAGAATATTTTAATAGTCCTAAAAGTCAAAAGTTAAAGTCTTTAGGAGATCAAAAATAAAAAGGATTAGGAATTCTATTCTGACTTGATCAAACCAAAACCCTAAAGAGCTACTATATAAGAGTTATATAGATAGGAAAAAATAAACCTAACACATAAGTGAAAAAGAAAGAGAGTTCGACCACCAAAGAGAGAAGAAAAGAGAAAAAAAAAATTTCTGACTCTCGCCTCTTTTGCAGGATTCAGCCGGCCCCTAGGAAGAAAAGACTCTCCGTCCATTCTTTTCACATAACCTCCATCTCTTGCCGTGACGTGCCCACACACACGTTGTCAAACCGCGGGTCATAGCTCGGAAGATCTGGTGGTAGATCGAGGAATCAGAAAAAGGAAATTAAGAAAAAGGTATGTAGTTTCATGGAATATTTTTCTGCGTATATACAAGAACTCGTTCCTAATTGAAAAATAGTTTTTCAATTAAAAGAAAATTTTTGAAACCTCATTCCGCATGTTATACGATAATCAAACGTTTTCTAAAACTCCTTTCTCTTTGTTTTTTTATTTTTTTAATCTCATTGGACTTCCATAATAAGTCCACATGTGAACTAGACCCATTCTTACCAAAAGAAACAAGTCCACATGCCTTTATTTAATATATTAATATAATTTCAACAGCTCATTTATATTAAATGTGCAAATTATATTCTTAATATATTAATGGAATGTTAAATACATTCCAATACAGCCGCCCAAGGGATCACACACCTTGGCCGCCTATTCTAGGTACTTTGACGAGTTACCGCGTGTCTTGATCGAACACAAGAACGCACCTCTTAAACCTTTTGGAAAAATTCCAAATACAATTCTTAAGATGAATCAATTAAATGATCTGGTAGAATATAACAAGTGATCCATTCAAATTTGTATGGATTGGGGATCTTGGCGGGCTATATAAATTTAAACTCCAATAGACATAACCTAATCACAATCAACAAATAATTCACTTAGGTCCGATCTATTAACTTTAGTTCATTCCACTAAAGAACTAAAATTGAACTTTTAAATAAAGATAGAATAAGTTAGCGTACTAATTCGTACCCTAGACAACCTAAATGGAGAAAGTGTATCCTCGTGAAAAATATCAATAATCGCCAAGAGTTCATATACCACCTATAGCTCTCCAAGTTACCATATTTACTCATATGATCATGTTTTCTAACTTGTATATTTTGACTTGTCCATAAGTCATTTTTCAATAGTCACTATTGAAAACTTAACGTTAAGATTTAATATCCAATACCTCAAAATATTTGTATGATGGTATTCTACTAACATTTGCTAAATGTAGTCACAATGTCCATTTCTATAAATGAAGTCATCTATCGATATATATGTGAATATCACCAAACCATCGAGGATGGACTATGTGATATAATCGTACTCATTGACAGCTCAAATGATAACGCATGCAACCATAAGTCCATCATTTATCTCAGGATTCAGATAGACTCTCCGATTATCTCAGTCGAATACTTTTATCCACTAACAGTTGTGGATAAAGTTTTCTTCATTGATCTTATTCAATGCACCTAGTGCACTAGATTCTTTTGTCCAAAGACGCTTTGATAATTTTAGACTCATCATATCACATTTAATCTCGCTCAAATGCTAACAAAAGAATCTACAACATTAACAAAGTAAAGGCGCCCAACCTTTTATCTTAAGTTGTGAATGTTGTTCGAGACTAACTAAAGAATTGTATCTACCTCTACATATCCAGATGTACGAACAATTCTTCTGTTTCTCATAGTCTCTTGCCCTTATAATTATTTACTTTTGACGTTGATATAATTGCTATAAGATTTGTTAAATCAGAAATTATTTTATTCATATGAGAAAGATTGTCAAATATACTATTACACTCTTGCTATCGACTATAATCCTAACATAAATGATGATATGGTGCAGTATGAGTTGTAACTTTTGAATCACCAATATTAAAAATTATCAAATGATTTCCATCACCAACAATGAGTTTATCATTACCTCGATATTCAGACTTGAGAGAGAGATTGTTTAGATCAGCTGTAACATGGTTTGTGGCTCCAGTATCCACATACCAAGTTTGATCATATACGGATTTAGGAGTAGCAAAATTAGATGTGTTTTGTTGAGTGTTGCTAACAGTTTGTGCAGGTCCTTAATTGTAATTGGAACCAACAGAAGACCGACCCTAATCATATGCATTTGATTGACCTTGTTAAGTCATCAAAGCATCTTGATTACCTTGAGGTGGTACTAAAAATTGCTGATCAAACTGCCTATAACATTGTAAGGCTCTATGACCTGATTTAGCACACAGCTGGCAATGGATCCTTTGAGATGACCTGTCATTGAACTTGCCTCCTCTTCCTCTAGAACGATTTCCTCTATAATTGTTGGATTTTCCTCCTCTGTTTCTAACATTTCTAGGATTGAAATTAGAGTTGTTTGATGCAAAATGAGCAGTTGAATTATGAGAGTTCAAGTGCCCTAATCTTTGTTCATGATGAGAAATAGAAATTGAGCATCCTCTAATGACGTTATCTTATGTTGAGATAATATAAGCACAACTACTGAGTCATAATCGTGTCCTACTCCATTCAACAAACCTAGCAACAAATCTCTTTCACTTACCTCTTCTCCTGCAGCAATTAAAGAGTCTCCAATGTTCTTGATTTTAATCACAAAATCAGAGATAGAATCAAAACCTTTTTTTGATGTTTTGCAGCTGTTGCCTAAGTTGAAGAATCTTGGTCATGGATTGCTGAGAATACACTCTCTCTAGCTTTGACCACATTTCAAAATATGTTTTACACTCAGTGACTTGACCTAAGACGCTCAAACTTAGAGTAGAAAGAAGCCAACACAATAAAATCTGATCAGATCTCTTCCAAACTGACTAGGCTAGATTGATTTGCTTATGTATTACATCACCTTCTCCTTTGTTTTGAGCATGAACTTCAATGAAAGCTTGTGGTATTGTTGAAGAACTGGAAATGTATTCTTCAATATCAAGAGCTCGAATAGCTGGAATCACCTGTGTTCTCCAGTAAATGTAGTTTGTCTTGTCAAGTTTTATTGGCATGTTGGAGTTCAAGGTTTTTGCAAGAGAAGAGTAGTCGGTTGAAGTCATTGTTGGTGGTATGTTGGTGTGAATTTGTGATGTTAAATAACTTGAATGTGGTTAGCCATGGACATTGGTCTATAGCTCTGATACCATGTGAAAATCTGATAGAAATCAGATTACAGACTTGTTCTTTGACAATGAAGAACAATCTGTTAGGATTGCTTGTGATGAAGCAATCAATAGAGAGGATTGTGTAATCAATAGAATTGATTGATTTTGATGTACTATGAATAATGAATCCAAGAGCATTACAATGAATATATATAGCTGATGATCAATCAACACAATCGATCATTGCTCACCTAAACAAACTCGGCTACAAGTTGCCAAGTTGCATAACAAACTTCTAATAGAAAACCAGAATTCCTAACTAACTCAAGCTGATTTATAATCAAGTCTATAATGATTATGATCAGCTTGATGTGGATTTGTTAATAAGCTGTAAAGAGCTATTCCAGAGTGATAAGGTGAGCTGCTATGTATTGCATCATTCCCATATCTGCTGGCCATGCTCAGACTGTTGCTGGAGCCGCTGTTGCATGTCCAGGTGCTGTTGCTGGCTGTGCTAACTGTGTTGCATACTTCCTTGCTCTGTTTGCAATTTTGTTTTGAGTCTTTATTGCCAACTTGACAATTGTGAACTTCTCTCACAAGGGTAATTATTGTGCATGTGTTGTTATGTTATCAGTACATAATTGGCGATTTAATATATTCACACTGCGAAGCTTGAATACAAACACAAGAACACAAGAATCAGATTTTCTATGAGAGAATCCTCTCAACAATACATGCAATCTTTTATTGATTTTTTTTTTTTTTTTTGAATAACCATTACAATAGCTAGACTACAATATATATGCTTGGCTTCTCATATCTTAACAAACTCTTACACTGTAGCCAATCATTTGTCCGTGTCTGCATTCACACACTCCTTATGCTGTAACTAACTCGAGCATATGCTAAAGCACACAGCTGTGACTGTGATTCTCTTGCTAAAGAAGCTATAAGAGTGCAAGGTATCTTGCTGCTTCTGTTGGTGCATAAGGAACCTTAACTTGTATCCTTACTGCTCTTGAAATCAATTTGATTGCCTTGTCTCACATACCCACTCAAACTGAACTGGGGAGATAACAACAAGTTTAGTTTGCAATAAAGAGCTTCTTATTGAGCTGCAGGCAATGCCTTGCTCAAGATATCAGCTTTTTGCTGATCAGTTGGGACATATTTGACTGCCAACTGCCCTGCTGCAATTTTCTCCCTAACAAAATGCACATCCACCTCTATGCGTTTAGTTCTAGCATGGAAGATTGGGTTATGAGTCAATGAACCAGCCCCAGTACTGTCACACCACAAGGTAGGAACACCAGCAATGACACTTGGGACTTTAGTAGAGAACACAACCAAACAATTTCAGTTGAGGCCCGGAACAGTGCATGATAACTCAGCTTTGATGATAGATCGAGCTACCACTTGTAGCTTCCTAGAGTACCAAGTGATGAGGTTGGCACCAAGAAAGATACAACAACCACTTGTGGAATGCCTATCATCAATACATGATGCCTGATCCGCATCTGAATACCCTTCAAGATACAACACAGTAGCAACCTTGAATAAAATACCAACACCAGAAGTTCCTTTAAGATACCTAATTAGCAAATGCTTGCATGCTTGCCAATGAAGAATAGTTGGAGCAGCCAAGTATTGCTTCAACTTATTGACAACAATCTTTTATTGATTTGTTTTTCTGAATAACCATTCAATAGCTAGACTACAATATATATACTTGGCTTCTCAAATCCTAACAAACTCTTACACAATAGCCAATCGTACACTCCTCATGTTGTAACTCTCTCGGGCATATGCTAAAGCTCACAGTTGAGACCTCTGTGTTGTGACTGCGAGTTCCTTGCTAAAGAAGCTACAAGAGTGCAAGGTATCTTGCAGCTTCTGCTGGTGCATGAGGAACCTGAACTTGTATCCTTATTACTCTGGAAATCAGTTTGATTACTTTGTCTCACACACATGATTTATTATATTAATTATCACAAATATAATTAGGCATTATTGCAACAAGCATTTGCATGCAAAAATTATTAACAAAACTGCTGTTGGTTTTAGCTCAAAAAAAACTGTTATTGATTTATTTAGAACTAGGAATGAAAACTATAAATAGTTGAGATGGCTTATTAAAGCCTTAACAATGGCAACCGGGAAACTGAATCCCAGTTTGGGGAGGGTTCATCGGAGGAAGCAAAGCGGACGAGGGCTCTCCACGTCCAAGATTCATTTGACTTTTTTGGTTGTGCAAGGTCTTGCTCAGCTCTTCAAAAGCTGCATCCATTTGATGCAACTCCTCCACAGTCAAATCATCAATTGGGGCATCCCACCAGCCTTGAGTGTTTTTCCCCTTTGTCATCTCTTTTAACATCTTCTCACGCTCTTTCTCAGCGGCTAGTTGGCGGACTAGGTCATTCTGGTATTGATTTAGTTCCGCAATTCTTACTTGTTTGTGAGCCTCAACTAGAGAGTGGGTGTTGTCATTTACTGGCTGGTTCACTCCTAGGAAGCGGTTAGAAATAGCTTCAATGGAGGGATGGCCAAAAGAGTATGGCTTCCCTGATTGTGAGAACACCAGAACCCCAACCTGAGCACCAGTTAAAGTGGCAAGTTCACTTGCCTTTTTGTAAATTCCGGATTTCCTTTTGGAGAAAGTTATCATTCTTTCTTTTTCATTTTCAATCTTCTTTATATCAATCGCTTGTTTGCCTCTGGTTTGTTTGCCTGATTCAGCCATAACCAACAACAAAACTTTATTTGAAGTATGCAAATATGTTATGAATATGTGAGAATGTGATGTTATTTTAGTTTGGTATGGTATGATTTATAACAGGAGAACCTCACAAATTTATCTCTTTAGGCTGTCATCTTACTATATATTTTAATCTTTTAATGTTTGGATAATCAATTTGGCTAGCACCTTAAAATCTGATCTGGTTATACCAAATATGTTCTGTTGGATAAACTTGTATTTACTACGTTGTAATATTTGGTATGTGATCTATATTTAAAATCTCCAAAACCACGTAACGCAATGATTACAATCGCATGGTAGAAATTTGATCGATAAATACTCTATTGCACTACACTTCTGAATCTCATAACCTATCAATTGCTATCGCACCTTAATATTGTGATGGAAAAATAAAACCTTCTATTAAACACTTGCATGAATATTATTACAAGAGGATAGGTTTTATAGCATGACACAGCGTAGTTGACAAGGTGCCACACACATCATCTTTTATTAATGTAGTCCCAACAATCAAATTGCATTACATTAATTTAAATGATTCAGTTGCATGTTTGTATGGTGGAGATAATGTTTTTGATATTTACTCTTAATCAAATAGAGGTCTACCCACCATCAAATATTTGGTACAGAAAATAGATGTTTCATGTGTTTGTTAAATTGAATATCCAAAACATATATATAAGCATATTACTTGTAATTAATTTGCGTCTTTTGTAGAAGTTGTCAGGCCAAAAACAAAGGATTGAAACCGAAGATGATAATATTCTCTAAACGAGTCTAGGAAGTGGCGGGGCCTCGTCCTTATTGCTTCCTCTAGTAGTAAGTTTGTTTTAATAAGAATGACTTTCATAAATCGTGATTATGTTAAAGTTATTTCTAAGCTCAATTATGAATAAAACAGAAACTAAGTATTCTCACTGTTTGAATATATTGGAAACTCTCTAGAAAATGACAGAAAAATAACATGTACTGGAAAAATATTTTCAAAATCATATTCAAATTTCTGAACCTTAGCTTTGATAGAGTATCAGAACCCACCAACTCCTTAAGTACTTGCTATACATAGTAATGAGATCTCTCTCAACTGTAAAAGCGGTTTAGGGATCAAATCTCACCACTTGAGAGATTGGTGCAAGGTCCTGCTCAGCTGTGTATGCTTTTGTAACTTTTATGTGCATGTCACACAATGTTTTTTTATTCTATAACACTTCTTCAGATCTTTATTTTTCCAATGATTATAAAAATACAAATCAAATGTAAGCCAACCTGCGAAATACTGGTGCAAGTGAAATTCGATCTTAAATCCTTTTACAAAACTATAATTAATTTGCTAGCTATTTTTCACTTGGAACTTACATTAAATATACAAATACGCTAGTTCATCTACCAGTACCACTATATTTTAACAGACCAGAGTTCATCTACGATGTGATAAATATAACTACAACTAAAAACATAACTAAAACACACCTTCATCGATCTCTGGTGTCAGTATGATATGGTATTTCAGGAAGAATGATGAACATGTCTGAATGATATTTCCATAAACAAATTAACTCCTTAGATTGCCTCTTATGATCTTCAGGTCTTAATTAACTCCCATGAAAATCCAGCAGCATCACACTTCTCGACTTGGGAGAATTACGCTTTTGTACAGAATGCTATCACTTGGAACATCCTATCTATTTTGCGATGGTAAGAAATAGTGAGTAATGATAGAACCTGGTTTAACCACGTTAGGGCGCTTAGTAGGCCTGAGCCAAGCCCGAATTTCATTTTGGATTTCCGGTGGCAATTCATCAATCACAGATGCGTCAATATCCTCACTCCTATAGTTCCATGCTTCCCTTCTTTGTTGAATTTGCTCTGAACCACTTATGTCTGTCATGGACTCCTCGAAAAGACTCTCTTTCGGCAGCTGAACTTGATTCAGTTCTGCACCACAATCACCTGTGGGTTGGAAAGTTGGACCTGAATAAGCTTTCAGGAGACAAAGAAAATAACAATCATAACGTAGCGATCAATTCATACCTAAGGATGATGAAGCTTTAGCATTTTGAATAGTTTCGTCGTGCTCCTGTGTCCCAGGAGAGCTAGGGGGGTTGTGGCTCTTAAAGAAATTCAAGATTGAAGATTTTCCCTGCAACAAGTAGTGTGAAAAACAAGCCAGAGCAATTTGCTTATAGCTGAAATATTTCCTGTATTTTAATTCTCTATTTTTTTTATAAAAAAAAAAATTTGAAGTTTGCCCTGATTTATCAAAAGCAGGCTCTATAAATACACACTTTAGAAGAAAAAATCATATGCACATTTACATCAAAATAAAGGGGCCACTAAATGTTTCATAATTTGTAATTCTGATAATTCTTCTGTCTACAAGTAGGATCCCTTCATAAATGCTATAAGAACTTGTTTTTTCAAGACGATAAACAGATCTCCATAAATTATCTAAAGTCCTTCGTTTTTCAGAACAAATCAAACTTTAATCATCCAAACTCTAACCTTATATCAACTTGGATACCCAACCGGACATAAAATTCACAATCGATGACTTTTAACTTCTGCATTTTGGAAAGAATACTTAAAATGTAAGTTGTTCGGAGGTTGAGCAAGTTGCATAAACTCAGATCATGACAACTTTATAAATATAAATTCCAACTGAAATTACTATGGTCATATATACCAGCAAAAAAGAAACAGGCTTAGAACATTTATCTCTACCCGACTATATCGATTATCCAATTCCTGAACCCCACCTATTTAAACCATCAAAGTATTGAAGCTTGAAAAGAGCCTATCTCCAACAAAAAAATCTTTAATAGGTAATAAAACACAATTGCAGTGTCATACAATAAATAGCAATAGACCACTGAAGAAGTAACATAAGTGCATGATTGAACCTTATCTTTTGATTCATTTCTCTTTGGTTCCTGCTGCTTCAAATTAACTACCACGGATTTATCCCCTGAGTCATCCCAATGGACCTCTCTCGGTTGCTGACTTTGGTTTAGTACTGAACAGCTCACAGTTCCTATATGAACAGCTGGCCTCGGTTACAATCAGGAAAAAGTATATTCAAGAGTTATGAGGAAAGCCCGGTATAAGTTACTACCTGCAGACAATGATTGTGAAGTTTCTCGGGTGAAGCTATCTGTTAGCTTGTTTAATGCAGCACAAGATGAATCCTGCATATAGAAAATCTCATACATCAAGAATCACGAATTGATTATAATTTCTTTATAATTGTTTATTTTTCCGAATATAGGCTATCATAAAGAATATATTTCATAACTAAATAACAAAATCTGAATTGCTGGATAATGGAATTATTTTCAATTATTTTGTAAGGGCCGGAAATCTTGGTTTAGTTAATACAGCAACCGTATCAAGAAAATTATAAATTTTCATTCACGTCATTTCTGATGTAATTTCAGAAAACCTAAATAGGTGTTTTTCCAAACTGTATATAAGCAGCTAAAGACCATGTAGTCCAATTATCAAAATTCTCAAAAAAAATACATATTGACAATCAGGAAAACAACTTTTCCTTAAGAAAGGAGATTTAACGCTTATATTGAAACCTGCTTTTTCCATGTATCAGTTTTGACTTCTTGTTGATTCAAACCAGATACAGAATCTCTGATTGTAGCTTCTGCAGCAGAGAACTCGGTTTGTAGCTCGGTTGAATTCAGTTCAGAATAGTTTTCACTACCTGAAAATGGACATGTAAGAAAATTGACAATAAATGACCCAGAAATGACAGTCAGGAGAACTGAAACCACCTGACGGTGACAATGGAGCATCTTGGATGAAGTTAACTTCTGATTGCTTTGAAGAAGAGCCAGATTTATCTAGACCATGAAAGTATTTCACGATTGAACAGGTCCCCTGTCAAAGTACTTGGACATTGAGATGTAATGCATCCAAAAAAGAAACCAAAGACAGCCAAGTGGATGGCTAGATAATTGAATCAACATCACAGTAACATCAAAAAAATAAATTAATCGATCTTCTAGGTTATGTTTCACTTGTTTTGTGATAAGAGGTGCTGATCAGCAGACAACAATTAACAAGATAGCAGAACTAAAAAGATAAGACGGTTATATTATTAAATATATGTCCTATTGAAAGATTTCTCCCTACCAAGCTGGAGATATGCTCTTAGGGCGATGTTAGCAGCTGAGAATAGATATGATAACACATACTCAAAAACACCAAAGAATTTTCCAGAAAATATGTAGGTTTGACTATTGTTAAAACTAGAAATTATATTTTTCCTACTTGAGTCCTAGTTAATTATGGAAATCCCAAATTCTCTTGCATCCTAATTGTTTTAGTTTTACTTTCTAGTTTAGGAGAAGCAACTATATATACATAAGTATTTTTGTATTTCAAAATTTCAATAGACATTAAATAACGGGCTATTCTTTTGCCATGGTATCAAAGAATGGTTCACCAATCCTCATCCCACCGCCACCCACCCCATCAAAATTAAAAATTTAAAAAAAAAAAAAAGGTCTAGCTCACAGCGCCTGAAGTCTAGCTGCTGACTGCTGTTGTCTATCACAGTCCTCCTGCAATGTGGTGCACCAGCAACAGCTCTAGCCAACCCTAAAAATCTCCTTGCCTCCCAGCCTTATATCTGCCCTTCGAACCTCAATTTTTTTTTTTTTTTTTTTTTTTTTGGCTGCCTCCTGGTTCATCCCTGCCAAACAGCAGCCTCTTGGCTTGCATCACTGCTTCTGTGGTCTGGTAGCGCCCATCATAGCTTCAGACTAGTTTGTTGAGCGCTGATTTTGTGTTACTCTCTGTCGGTATGGCTTCTACTAATCCTCCTGGAGTTGGTCTGTCTATAACAGCAGTCAAGTTAAATGACACCAACTATCTTCTCTGGTGTTGAAATATATTTGAATGCACAGGAGAAGGAAAACCACTTGACTGATGTGACCCCTTCAAAGGATTCTAAAGACTACAGTATTTGGTGTAAGAAGATACAACGGTGATGACTTGATTATGGAATAGTAGAGATTTGCACATTGCCTCTACCACAATGTTCTTTAATACAACAGAAGAGATTTGGGGAACACGTAGGAAACGGAATGGTAGAGATTTGCACATTGCTTCTACCACAATGTTCTTTAATACAACAAAAGAGATTTGGGGAACTCGTAGAAAACGGTATAGTCAATCTCAGATTAATTCTAGAATTTATGATTTGTATTCTGCACTTTTCTCTTGTCAGCAAGGTGAAAAACCATTGAGTGAGTATTTTGGCACCTTGGAAGGACTGCAGGAGGAGCTTAATGTGTATCATCTTCTCACTAATGATCTTGAGATTCTTCAAAAACAAAAACAAAGAATTCAGAGTTACTAGATTTTTCTCAAGTTTCAATCCACTTTAAGAGAGTGCCAATGTAGCATCCTAAAAGAATGAATGCTCCCACAGTAAGTGAAGTCTATGCCCGTCTTCAAAGAGTTGAGTTATCTTCCTCTCCTACTTCTCAGCCCTCTCGTGAAAGTTTTGCACTTGTCTCTTTGGTCGGTCATGTAAGAGGAGGATATACTGGACATGGGCAGGGTCATGGTAGAGGTCAAACCATCAAAGTTGAGAACTCTTTTACACTCACAGTGGCCATACTAATCATCCAATTGAGAAATGTTTGGAAAAGTTTGGGAAGCCAGATTGGGCCAACCAAACATATTTTGATCAAGGTGGATCTTTGACTACGCTAATGAATCCTACTCCTAATGGCTTTTAGAATTCCTTAATGCCGCATTGCGAAGATATTGCTCAATCTCTCTGTTAATAACCAATAAACTCAAAAGCTTAAGCTGATAGAAAAGGGCCCAACAACAGTATTAAGCACTCTAACACACCCCCTCACGTGCAAAACCAACGAACTTGACACGTGACTCGAGCCCAAACACAAACACACAACAATATAGAAAAGAATAAAATTCTTACTAAAACTCCAATGAATTATGATTACAATTCTGTTCCTAACATAATACTCCTAGTAATAATAGTATCCCTAGAAAAAAAGGATTTGCTTTAGGCTATCTACAATTTCCCTAAAAACAATATTCTCCTAGTTGTACATTAGGAATAATATGTACAATTAAACGTCTAACAATCAGCCAACAATATATACAATTTAAAACACTAAATCTCTAATAAATCTCTAACAACCTGGCTCAAGAGTCTGTCTTTTATGATGCTGTTAACATGCAGGAACAGCCTGCTGATTCTTTCCCAAACCTACCAGAAACCGAACCCATGATAAGCCAAGTCGTGAAAAAAAGGTCAAAGAAACCCACACACATATTCAGCCAATATTCCAGACAAAAACCAGCCAATTGCCGTGAGGAAAGGAGTTAGGAAATGTACAAAGTATCCTATCTCTAACTTTATTTCCTTAGAGAGACTATCTCCATCACACAGAACATTCTTATCCGAGTTGATGAACCAAATTCCAGTTCCACAAACAATTCAAGAAGCATTAGGAGATGAGAATTGGAAGAAAGCTATGAGTGAGGAGATGTTGGCACTTGAGAAAAATAAAACATGGGAGATTGTGGAGTTACCAAGAGGGAAACAACCTGTGGGGTGTAAGTGGGTGTTCACGGTAAAATACAAGGCAGATGGGTCACTGAAGAGGTATAAGGCAAGGTTGATGGCAAAGGGTTATACGCAAACTTATGGTATGGACTATCAGGAAACATTTGCACCTGTTCCAAAAATGAACACTGTGAGAATCCTATTGTCTCTAGTGGCGATTCTTGGATGGCCTCTACAACAATTCGATGTCAAGAACGCTTTTCGCCATTGTGATTTGGAGGAAGAGGTGTATATGAAGGTTCCACTAGGATTCGATGGGGACTTTGGAAAGAATACAGTAGGTAGGTTGAGGAAGGCCTTGTATGGGCTGAAACAGTCTCCAAGAGCATGGTCGGCAAGTTTACTAAGGCAATGACAGGAATGAAATACAATCAAAGCCAAGGAGACCACACTTTGTTCATCAAGAGATCGGCTCAGGGTAAGCCGGTAAGGTTACAGTATTGATAGTTTATGTTGATGATAAAATAATGACAAGAAACGATGGTGAAAAAATGGACCTATTCAATAAGTGTTTGGCAAACGAGTTTGAGATAAAGGAGTTAGGGAGGCTAAAATAATTCCTTGGAATTGAGGTGGTACATTCAAGGAAACGTATCTTTATTTATCAACAAAAATATGTCTGTGATCTTTTGAAAGAGACAGGAATGTGTTGAGGACCTAGGTCAGAATATCCAAAATCCCCAATTTGAAACCCTAACCCTAAAAATAGAATTCTAAAATTAGAGAGTTTTGGTTTGACTAGTCAAAAATTTAACCAATCAAACATTTAGAATTAGCCCTTGTTGGAGAACTAACCCTAGCCCAAGCAATTCCCAAGGTTTTGGTCTCGGAAAAAGCAGATAAATCTAGATCAAGGTTATTAGCCTTAGAACTAACTCAAGCTTTACACAAGCCGAAATAGAGAAGTCTCTCTCACTTTTATTGATATCTGAATAATCCTAATTGATTACAAACTTGGCCTATTTATAATAAATCCTTAACCTAACCTAGACCTAATAGGAAACAAATATAAAAACCTAAAACAATTCTAATAGCAAACAAATAATAACAAACTTAATACAATCTAATACTAAAAACCTAATAGCAAAAGAATTAGTTAAAAAAGAATTAAAACTCAACTAAGGTATTTTACTTGAATTACAACTCAAACTAATGTACTTCTCTCAATCTCAATCTCTTTAATCTCCTAGTCCTAGTGAGGTTCTCATTATTCCCCCTTCCTTCAAGAATGTCCTTGCCCTCAAGGGTAACATCTAAAAGCCTCTTCGCCCTGCCATTATAACCTTCCCAAGTAGCTTCATCTCTTTCTTGCATTGGCTTCTCATACAGCCCCAACAATTTGTTATTTTCTTCATGCATGAATTTCCAATCTAGTACTTCTAGCATCTCATCATGTAGCACTATAATTTGTTCAGCCTTCAAATCCCACTTATCCCCGAAAACATGTTTTCTTTTTCTATTAAAATCCTTACTAAATTCACCTTGCACAGAACTTACCCTACTTGAAATCAAAACTGCACCAGCCATCAGTTTCGCTTGCAACTCAGCATTGGGAGCCGCAACATTGGCAACCGCAACTGTAACCTCAATTGCAACCGCAACTTCCAACTCATACCCTGGCTCAACAGGTAGTGGTCTTACTTCATGAGTTCGTCCGGTCTCTTGAATGACTTCATCTTTAACCCCTGTTTCTGGAACAACCTCCCCCTCTGTCGGGTGCCGCTTACCTCTGGCTAATAGTAGTTCCACTGCTGCGGAAAGTCTTGCCAGTTCCGTTTCGACCCTTTGTTGCCCTGCTTGTAATTCTCTGTACCCTGCTTGTAATTCTATGTGTCCTGCTTCTAAGGCATCTAGGCGTGCCGCGTTGTTCAGAACAATTGTCAGGGTCAGATTGTTGTCGCCATTCGACATCTCAAAATCTCTCAACGAAAGCACCAAATTGTTGAGGATCTAGGTCTAGATTCAACAACAAGCGCTAACTTGCGAAGCAAGTCACGCACACACACGATAGTTGTGAGTTAGATCACCTTATTTAGGGATCACTAACTCTCTAGAACGCAGGTTATTTAGCCTTTGCCCTAGCCCAAGCCAATCTCGAATGCGAATTCCAAGAAAAGCCGAATAAATCTAGACTCGGGGTATTAGCCCTCGTACTAGCCCAAGCTTTACACAAGCCGAAATAGAGAAGTCTCTCTCACTTTTATTGATATCTGAATAATCATAATTGATTACAAATTTGGCCTATTTATAATAAATCCTTAACCTAACCTAGACCTAATAGGAAACAAATATAAAAACCTAAAACAATTCTAATAGAAAATAAATAATAATAAACCTAATACAATTCTAATACTAAAAACCTAATAGCAAAAGAACTAGTTAAAAAAGAATTAAAACTCAACTAAGGTATTTTACTTGAATTACAACTCAAACTAATGTATTTCTCTCAATCTCAATCTCTCTAATCTCCTAGTGCTAGTGAGGTTCTCATCAGAATGCTTGGCTGCAAGCCTACGAATACTCTAGTGGAGCAGAATCACAATCTAGGAAAGGACAAAGGTGATTCAGAGATTGATAGTGGAAGATATCAGAGATTGGTGAGAAAGTTGATCTATTTATCACACACGGCCAAACATAACATACGATGTGAATGTAGTGAATCAGTGTATGCATGCACCTAAATAAAGTCACTTAGAGGCAGTCTACAGAGTCTAAGCTACCTAAAGTCTACACAAGGTAGAGGGGTACTTTTCAAGAGAACTGGGGGACTAACATTAGAAGCCTACACGGATGCAGATTGGGCAGGATCGGTGACAAACAGGTGCTCTACTTCAGGGTATTGCACGTTTTTGGGAGGAAACTTGGTAACATGTAGAAGTAAGAAGCAACCGGTGGTAGAAAGGTCTAGTGCTGAAGCAGAGTTCAAAGCCATAGCTCAAGAGATTTGTGAGTAACTCTGGATTAAATTATCTTGAATAACTTAGGAGTTCAGTGGGAAGGTAGCATGAAGCTATACTGTGACAATAAGTCAGAAATAAATATTGCTCACAATCCAATTCAACATGATCGCACTAAGCATGTGGAAGTGGATCACCACTTTATTAAAGAAAAATTGGAAAGCGGGTTGTTTTGCGCTTCTTATGTATCTACAAAGAGTCAGCTAGTAGACATTCTAACTAGAGGATTGGCAGGCCACATATTTCAAGAGATCTCTAGCAAGGAAATGGATGACATCCATTCTCCAACTTGAGGGGGAGTGTTGGCGGATTGTTAGAGATTTGTTAGAGATTTAGTGCTTTAATTGTAATATTGTTGGCTAATTGTTCGGCATTTAATTGAATATATTATTCCTAATGTATATATTGTAGTTAGGGAAATTGTAGCTAGCCTAAATCAAATCCCTACTTTCTAGGGATACTATTATTACTAGGAGTATTATATTAGGAACATAATTGTAATCAAAATTAGTTGGAGTTTTATTAAGAATTTTATTCTTTTCTACAGTTCATAAGGAAGTTTTCTTGCGTCTATGTTCCAAGCTACGCCTTGAGAATATATATGCTTCAGTTTCAGGGGGAGTGTGAAAACTACAAATAATAGTTTTTCTATTTATGTCCTAGTTAATTATGGAAATCCCAAATTCTCTAGGATTCTGATTGTTTTAGTTTTCCTTTTTAGCTTAAGAGAAGCAACTAAATATACATCTATATATACATCAGTATTCTTGTATTTCTATAGATATCAATAAAGGGCTATTCTTTTATCAAATATATACTTCAGTCAAAGCAACTTGGAACTTACAGATAGTATAGGCATAATTTTACTTGCAGAAATAGATATAGCTGTTACTCCCCATCCATCATAATGAGTTCCTTGAGTCCTAACTCCGCATGAGCCCAAATATTCACGTAATCCAGCTTGAAATAGGTTAAAGGCATCTTCTTGCATCCTAACAGCCCCATACCTTAATGAACAAGACTTCGAAGGGAACTTTTTAGAAGAATCTGAGTCACTTGACTGCAGAATAAATTCACAATCAGGACAAAAATATACTGAAGGTTTACATGTAATTTATAAACATCCAGAGAGAAAAAGGTGTCAGATATAAGATCATGCTGAAATACACACCTTGAAGGCACTAGCATGCAGAGTGAGTGTGTGAGCAATCCGCTTGTTTTGCTCTAAGTCGGAGCAAAGGCGCTCACTGAGTTCTTCGCAGAGTTGATTGAGCCAATGCTTAACCTAGAGAAAAAGTAAGAGTGAACAATTAATGAGAAGAACTTTGTTGTTTGGAAGCTAAGCTTTTCATAATTTAAATAATAGAAGTACGTGTTTTTCAAAACTTTTTATGAAAGAAAAATGACAGAACTAACACTTACAAGGCGAGACTCTGCATATACATGTGCGTGAAGTGTGTGAATAGAGAGAGAGATAAGAGAGAAAACATCAACTTGCAGCAGAAACCTTCTTAACATCACCATCCAATAACTCTAACAAGATTTGCTATTCATAGTGTAAACCAATATATTTAATATATTTTATTGTTTCAATAAACTCCTCAGAATTTTCAAGTTTAGCAATATTGGAACTATTTGGTGAAAATGGTGTAAAAAAATTAAGGACTCATTTGTATGAATAAAAAAGCAAAAAATATCCAAGTCATGTGATATTTGGCATGCATTAAGGCAACTAAAAAGCATTTAATTCAAAGGTTGACCTAGCAAAAAGTAAAATCTTACATAAAGTTACAGAGTGGTGTGAACTAATTTAGTTTAGTGCCTAACAGAACTTGGTCCTATGACCCTCACATAAAAGGTTCACAATGGAAGGTCCCATATGGTACAATTCGAAAAAACAAATCCAGAGGTTATGATGGGAACAAAAGCTTCAGAGCTTCTCTTTAATGAAGCAACTAACTTTTCTCAACAATAAAGTTATTAGAAGACACATACACGTCCATACAAATGACAGATATTAGAACACACATACACACCCATACAAATGACAGATATTAGAATGAATACATATCAATACAAATGACAGACACGAAGTTACGACATTCTTTCTTTTGTGTAACACTAAATGCTAAACCAAGACAATTATTTATCAGTTAAGGGCATGAGAAGACATGATCATACAACCTAAATTATTTGCAACCCATCTACTTAATTTACAACATGACGCATGAAAAAAAAAAAAAAAAAAGTTCAGTCGGTTAGAGTTAGAATTCTCACAGAATCAACTGTCTTTAAAGCCCGAGGGCCCGGAAATGACTTCCCAGAGCCATGGCTTTTGGGGAGAAGCCGTGCCTGAACTTCTTCGCCGCTAATTCCTCTTGCAATATTCCATAACCAAGTACTACAGCGCATATCAAAAGTATAAATGAAACTTGTTAAACAGATGCTCACATAAAAATGCAACTCTAACCAATAATACTGAAAATCTCATGAAGTTTGAGAAAACTATTTGGCATATAACAGACTGTTCAGTAATGTTTTTTGTTTTCGTTTTCTGTTTTATCAATTTTAAAATAGTATTTCTAAAATAAATAAAAAACTATTTTACGTAATAATATTATAATATGCATTCTGTTGAGGATCTAAGTCTAGATCCAACAACAAGCCCTAACTTGCGAAGCAAGTAACGCACACACCGATAGATTTTGAATTAGGTCACCTTATTTAGGGATTCCCAATTCTCTAGAATACAGGTTATTTAGCCTTTGCCCTAACCCAAGCGATTTTCGAGTGAGAAATCCCAAGAAAAGCCGATAAATCTATACTCGGGTTATTAGCTCTTGTACTAGCCCAAGCTTCTTAAACTTCAGAAAAGCCGAATAGAGAAAACATCTCAATTTTATTTATAACTAAATAATATTTTAATTGATTACAAACTTGGCCTATTTATAATAAATCCTTAACCTAACCTAGACCTAATAGAAAACAAATATAAAAAACCTAATACAATTCTAATAAATAATAAGAAACCTAATACAATTCTAATAGAAAATAAGATTGACTCCTAACACATGTAAAATAGAAAATAGAATATAAGTCCAATAAAATATAAAAACCTAACAAAAGAAACCTAATAAAATTGAAACCCTTTTTTTTTTCTTTTAATAAAAATATGGTTTTCATCATTCCTCCTTCCTTCAAGAATGCCCTTGCCCTCAAGGGCAACATCTGAAATCCTCTTTGTCCTGCCATTATGACCTTCCCAAGTAGCTTCATCTTTCTCTTGCTTTGTCTTCTCATACAACCCCAATAATTTGTTATTTTCTTCATGTATGAATTTCCAATATAGTACTTCTAGCATCTCATCTTGTAGCACCATGATTTGTTCAGTCTTCGTCTCCCACTCATCCCTAAGAATATGTTTTCTTTTTCTTTTTCTTTTAAAAACCTTACCAAATTCACCTTGCATGGAACTTACCCTACTTGCGATCAAAACTGCACCAGCCATTAGCTTCGCTTGCAACTCAGTATTAGATATAACATTGATAACCGCAACCGCTTGCTGAGTATTGACAGTTTCACTAGGCCTGACTTCAATCTCTTTCTTTTCTGGAACCGTGACTTGTTCTTCGTCTTTCTCATCCGTCTCATACTCTGGCTCAACAGGTGGCGGGCTTATCCCATGATTTTGCCTTGTCTCCTGAATGACTTCTCTTTCGACCGGTTCTGAAAGTCCTGCCCCATGTCTTGAGCCTTGTGACCTCCGTTCTTCCCCATGAGTTCGTCTTGCCTTTTGAATGGCTCCTCCTCTTACCGGCTGTTGCTTACCCTGTACCTCCATCAGACTTTCTAACGCTTCGTACATTCTTGTTTGCCCCGCCACTCGACCGTCCCTTCGGGGCACCCAAGCATCCACCCGAGCCTCCAAGGCTTGTAGTCTTGCTTTAAACTCTTTAGCCTCCCAAGCGTCCACCCGTTTTTCAAGGGCTTGTAGTCTAGCCTCAAATTCCACTCTTGTAAGCTCGCACATTTTTTTTTTTTTTTTAAATTGCTCACCAAGGGCTTTTATCAAACACCTAGTAGGCAACTCTCCAAACTACTAATGCTCACAATCAAACACCTTGAGTTCAACTCTAAAAAACTACTAAGACTCACTAAAGAATTTTATCAAATACCTAGTGAGCAACAACTCTAACCACTCAATGAAAGCACCAAATTGTTGAGGACCTAGGTCTAAATCCAACAACAAGCCCTAACTTGCGAAGCAAGTAACGCATACACCGATAGATTTTGAATTAGGTCACCTTATTTAGGGATTCCTAATTCTCTAGAACACAGGTTATTTAGCCTTTACCCTAACCCAAGCAATTCTCGAGTGCGAAATCCCAAGAAAAGCCGAATAACCTAGACTCGGATTATTAGCCCTTGTACTAGCCCAAGCTTCTTAAACTTTAGAAAAGCCGAATAGAGAAAACATCTCAATTTTATTTATAACTGAATAATATATTAATTGATTACAAACTTGGCCTATTTATAATGAATCCTTAACCTAACCTAGACCTAGACCTAATAGAAAACAAATATAAAAAAACCTAATACAATTCTAATAAATAATAAGAAACCTAATACAATTCTGATAGAAAATAAGATTGACTCCTAACGCATGTAAAATAGGAAATAGAATATAAGTCCAATAAAATATAAAAACCTAATAAAATTGAAACCCTTTTTTGTTTCTTTTAATAAAAGTATGGTTCTCATCACATTCAATTTATTTGTTTTGAAAATATTTTTCTTAACATATTTCTAAGAGTAAATGCAATATCGTGCGTAGTTAAATTAATTTGAATTGGTTTTATTAATTAAAAAATATAAGAAATGTATTTTTTTAATTAGAAAATCAATTTAATTTAATTTAAAATTGATTGGTGTCTTTTCATTTTTTTTAAATTATGGTAATATATTATATTAACCTTAAGAAAAGTATATTTATTAATAATAAAAAAGAATCAATATATAAATATAATATAACTTTAATCTCTAAAAACTTTAATAATTTTATTTTTTTAGTAAATAGAGCATATTTATCTAATAGGTTCCATATAGGGCAATATGGGTCACAAACCCGCGGACTTGACACGAACCCGACACAAATAAACAAGTTCGGGTTGACCTAAACGGCTTCGGGCTGGTAATCGGGTCAACCCGCGTAACCCGTTAATATAAACTGGTAGTGTTCGGTTTAGTTAAACGGGTTGCGGGTTCACCAGTGTAACCCGTTTAAAAGGAAAAAATTGTAATTTTAAAATTATCAGGGGTATTATTATAATTTTATATAATAAAATATATAAATAAATTATGTTTTTTGTAGTATATAAATAAATAAATTTTATATAAACGGGCTAGACGGGTCAACCCCTGTAACTTGTTTAAATAAAAGGGTTGTGTCGGATTTGAGGGGATTAACCCATTTAAATAAACGGGTAGGGTTGGGTTAAACATAAACGGGTTCATGTCGTTTGGTAGCTCTAGTTCCATATGCCTCTTAAGGTCAGTTTGGTAGAGCTGTGCTATGGAAAAAAGCAGCTACAGCTGTAACTTTTTTAAAAGTATCTGTAGCTGTGTTTTGAGAAAAAACTGCCGAGTGTTTGTTAAATTGTATTTTTAAAAGTAATATGAGTTAGAAAAGTTGTATTAAAGTGTTTGGTAAAATATATGCTAAGCTGTTATGGAAATATAAAATAATCAAAATGAACATTATAGTAAAATTAAATAATTTAATTCGTTAATGGAAATTTTGTTTATATACCTTAAGCATATTTAAATGTTTTTATTTTAATTCTAATATGAAAATAGACTCAATTAAATTTATTAATTATCTTCTAACATTAATTATAAAAACCAATTTTTAAATAATAAAATCAAATTAGAAAGATTTTTACTTATTTGTTTCAAATATTGAAGATAAAAAAAAATGGATATTTAATAACACTATTTTCTCATTTCAAATATGCTTAAGTTCTTATCAAGTAGATATATAATATTTAGGGTTAGGTTTTTTTTGTAATTTTAATATAAGATGAGGGATAATTTGATTCAAAAAATTTTTATTAAAAGTTATGATCAGCTTCCCACTTAAGCTAGAAGCTGAAGTAAAGTTAGGTTAGACCAGCTTCAGTTTTTAGCTGTAGCTTTGGGCTAAATTTTTCAATAAGTCATTTTCATAAGGTTTACCAAACAGCTTTTGGACCACAGCTTATTGAATAAGCTAAAAGCTCTTATTTAAAAGCTCTATCAAACTGGCTCTTACTCAACTGGAAAAAACAAAAATAAAAATGCAAAACAATGAAAACGTCAAAATGATGTTTCCAATTTTTGTTAAATAAAAGTGAAAATACGCGTGTTTTCGTTTTCGGAAAACAAAAAAGGTAATTGCAAAATGATAACAAACAGGCCCTAGATTTCATTAAAAATTCACAGTAATATGACAATTCAAAAAGGCAACGCAGTTTTGTAGTTTTAAGTAAGAAGAAACTTTGTATAATACAAAATCTATGCGCATCTAGAAAAGGGGGAAAAGGAAGCTGCTTATGATATGAGAATTAGAATTTTCAATTCTTGTTTTGTAGCTGATACTCACCCAGTATTTACACCATAAAGTTCTTGCAGTTTATCCTCTGAAAATTTTAATAGATCTCCAATAGTGTTCACACCCAATTCATTTTGTAAGGATGTCCCCAGCTTTCCACCTAGCTGTTTCCTGCAAATGAAAGTTAGCATTAAAAAAATTATAAAATTCATCACATAAGACCATCCCAGCCAGCAACAACTCTACCTTAAACAAATGAAAAATAAAAGTAAAAAGTCTTGTTACTTTAAACATTCAAGAAATGCATTGAGACGTATCGTCTCAATATTGCAATGCAGATCATAAGCACCAGAGAAACTGTAACTGCACTGAACCTACATTTTCTTAACTGGCAGAGATTCAAGTAGTCCTTTAACAGAAGAGAAGGGCACAACAGTTTGTTGTGCTGGTTTATTCATAGCACTTGCTAGTTTGGCCAGCATCTGCCAACAAATTCATATGTAAGCTTACAATACAAAATCAAAGTTATAAAGGCAAGCATATATGAATAAAGATACTTATTAAAGAAAAGAGTGAGAATGTAAGGATTGCTTCACACCTTGTTATGAGCAACACCAGCAGAACATGTGAACTCAGTCTCCTTTAGAACTTGCATTCTAAGTTCTGCAACGATAAGGGCCCCACAAGCTAATAACTTATCGCGGTGATCAGCATCACTCCTGCATAGCCACTCCCTCACATTTGCTTTGGCATCACTTCCAATCTGAACTTAATCCAAATTCAGTATAATACATGTAGGTAAGCATATAAACAAGAAGGAGAAATAAAAGTAAAAAAAAAATTATAAAGCAATAACAAGAACGGTAGTTCACAAAATCAGCCATGTCATGTCTAATAAAACCTCAAGATATTTTTCTTGCACAGTGAAGACATTGATGAGATATTTGCTGAATTTTTAATTCACATCTGCATTTTTAAATAATAACGAAAGAGAATAAAAGTGCTGGCACCTAAGACTTTGGCTCAGCCATACAGAAAGGGAAACAAGAAAAAATTACAAGGTTTTCATCTTCAATGGATGTTCCGTTCATGCATGCAGAGAAAAAAAAATAACGAGACAACTTTAAATTTTCAACAAGCCCCACCACTAATCAGCTCATGCTCAGTGAGAACTAAGGCAAAAGTTAAGTAGCAAAGAGACAAGAGAGACAGTGATCTTCTCTACAACACTGAGTAAAAGAAAAAAGTATGATTCTCTCTCCACGATAAGTAAACCCTCCCTATACCCATGCCCTCAGGCACATCTCAACAGAATCAGCATATCAGATCTAAGATAGAGGGTGACACGGTGACACCCCACCTTCTTAGAAGCATGAACACAAAAAAGAAAACAACAGTGGAGCGCCGAAGCATACTAAATTTGAATGATCGATGAAGTCAAGAGCTTGATGGTCTTTCCACTGTCCTTTCAACATATTCATATGTAAACTACACAATAAGGATTTATACCTAGCCGTCATCAACTTTGTTCACTCAGATAATATGATCATCATAATCTAAAGCACTACTAAAAGTTTTAGAAACTCAAGAATTCAAAACCATGTTAACATACCTCATTTTTAAGCCCCAAAATATGAGATTTAAGAGCGTCCTCATCCACTGCTTCCAACCTCTCTGGTGGATTTTCTGCAAGCATAGCTTTTGCAGCATCAGTAAGGTCAAGATATACTTCATCAATGGAAGCCCTCTCACATCGGCCCTTTCTTGAAAGAATAGAAACCACCTGTGAATGTGCTAAAAGTATAGCATAAGAAAATCCTTTAACAAATATAATAATTATAAATTTAAATCCATTATATTCTGAATCCCATACCTCTGAACCTGCATTACGATATGTACTCAAGTCAGCTTTGCCGCGGGCTACTGGGACTTGAACCAGATTAATTTGTGGACAAGCTTCCTTTGCCTCATGGCCACGCATATGACTGAAAAACATGCATGAGATATTTACATCCAAAACCAAACTTGGTACAAAAGAAAGATCCTCAAAAGGTAAATGAAACATTGTTCTTACCGGTTCACGCCAAATTTTCGAGCCTCATAGCCAACAGCAATCAAGGCCCCACCTTTCCACTCATTGTACTGTACCACAGCCGTGGGCAAACCTCTTAACTCTGGCTGCTTCCTCTGCTCCACTACAGCAAAGTATATAATACACATTTAAAGTATAGCACGGAAGTTTATACCACAATTAATGTGGTCAAGTCTGATCACTGGTGAGAAAAGACATAAATTTTCAACAGGAAAGCATTTTCTAAAATGAGTTTATAATTATTTAGTTACCTCATGGGTTACTATACCACAATTTACAAGAAAAATGGAAGGAAAAAAAAAAATAGTAAGTGATGAAAGGGAAAACAAACGAATATCTGAAAACAAGATTCTTTTATCCTACAAGTGCAACAAAAGCCACATTTTTAAACGATGTTTTACACCATGGAATGATTTCAAACAATTCTAGTAAATATAACAGCCATGAGAAAAAATCTAAATGCAGTCGTGATTGTATCAATCATCCATGTGTGCTTGATACGTGCTCATTTAATTACAAGATCACCACTTACTTGATTTAATAAGAACCACACCTTTTCATTTTATTACATAAAATGCAACTAAATAGTATGAGTCATATAATTGTGCAAACTATATTTTACATTCCTCTACTCGACAATACCAAGCAAATATTAAGCAACTAGAAAACAACAACTAGCACCATGTATTAACTTTAAATTGAAGCATGACTCCAAAAGAAACTAAGCCAAATCAAAGAAATAAAGCATCCCAGCAAAGGCCACTAACACATCTGAAAACAAGATTGTGGAACTGCAGTTTTCGATTATTATCATTTTAAAATGTAAGAGGTAAGGTTAGGCTATTTAGTCAATTATCAACAACATTAGCGTGCGCAAATTCATCATTAATAGAGTCCAAAAACAAAAAATTCAACTGAATTAACCTACACAAAAATCATTGAACATTATATGTACGGATATAATATTAGGTCTGATCAGCTCCTTCTTTTGCTGACAAAACCAATTCTCTTTCAATTCTACTATTTGACACAGTAAAATCATCATTAATAGAGTCCAAAGACAACGAAAATCCTTCAATTTTTAAAATGATGTTTACACTATCAGTGACTGCTTTTGCACATAATAATAAAATTATTCCATGAGAATTCACACAATTCTCTTTGAATTAAAAACAAAAATACACAGAATGAGAGATATATAGAGATTTGTGAGGACCTTGAACGTAGAAGCAGTCCATGTCCACGTGAGCGATGATTCTCGCATCTGATGATTCCGGTCTCGCCACCGGCATTTTCTTCCTTATTTTTTTTTTCCCTTTTTTCCTCTTCGTTTCCCTCCAAACGAGAGGGATTTTTTAATTATATATAAAGTATAATAGCTGACGGCGTCGTTTCGCTCTTGCATCTAATCTGGTCGCGCGATAATTGGTACATTATAGTAATTATGAAGAGGTTTTATGTCCTTATAAAAAAAAAAGAGTTTTTATGGTGCCAAAGTTCACTGTTTAAATTAGTACATGAATATCAATGCTAGCTTGCCTTGGTGGTAAGGCTCACAAGTCACAAGTTCCTTTAAAATACCAACGATATATATATAGGGATATTACCAAAAACAACCCCCAATGAATCACAATATATTGTTTTACCTCTCACAATTTCCGTATTTATCAAAAATCCTCCCGCTGTTAGTTTTACCATCCAAAAAGTCAACATAATTAGTTTAACCATTAATGTAAGGGTAATAAAGTAATTTAGTATTAAAAAATAATTTAAATATATAATAAATTAATATTTAATAATATTTAAGTTATTGTGAGCCCTATAATATTCATTTCTTTTTTCTTTTCTTTTTTTGATATTGTCATTCTCCCCATAACATCCACCGTCCATTCTGGATATTTGCCGTATCCAAATTTTTTTAGAAAAAAAAAAAAAAAAGTGGTGGATTATATCCACACCAAAATCCTTAGATGAATTTCTACCTCCATCTTTACCATATCCAAATCTTGTTTTAAAAAAGTGGTGGACTATATCCACACCAAGATCCAGAGATGAATTTCTACCTCCATCTTTACCATATCCAAATTTTGTTTTAAAAAAGTGGTGGATTATATCCACACCTAGATCCATTTTTGCACCCCACACCGGTGCGGCCTCCTTCAAAAATCCTCACCAAGCGACAAAAATGTCGTCGACTCCCCCCACCAAACACACCCAGATCCATTTGTACGACCCATTTTCACACCACACATCTGCATGATCTCCCCAAAAAACCACATCCAGCCAACAGAAAAAGTAAAAGAGAGAGATTTGTGTGTTAGAAGAAGACATAGTGTGTTTGTGATAGAGAGAGAAAATCTAAGTTTTTGTGGGTGATAGAACTTAGAAGAAGACTGTGAGGATGGAGGGAGGGGGTGAGTGGTAGAGGAAAACGAGATAAGATTTTATTTAAATTTTTGAGATATTATTGTTTTCCCTCTGAAATTTAAAAATACATCATTTTACCCCTGCTTTAAAACTATTCTCCAAAATCCCCCCTACCGTTAAAACATTTACTGTTTGACACTAAAAATACTAATTTATCCTTCTTTTATAATTTTTTAAATTATTCACCATCATCACATTTAACTATTTATAATGATTAAAGAAAATAATTAAAAATATTTTTTTTTTCTTTTACTTTTTTAAACTTTCTCTCTCCGTCTTTCTCCATCTCTCTTTCACTTTTTTTAATTTTTTTTCTCTCTCTCCACTCTTTCTCTACCATTCCCCATCTCTTTTTCTCACTTTAATTTTTTTCTCTAACTCTCCACTTTCTCTCTCATTCCCCCTTTCTCTCCCCCTCTCTTATTTTCTCCCTATCTCCGGCCAACTTCACATCTCTATTTCTCTCATTTTCTTTAATTTTTTCTCTCTATCTTCTCCCTATCTCTCTTCCCCCTCTCTTATTTTATCCCCATCTCCGGCGATCTCTTCTCCTGGTGAATTTTGGTGGTGTTGTGGCGACGGATTTTGGAGAGGAGAGAGAGACAGATTTTGAGAGAGGTGGCAGCCGAAAGAGAAGAGAGAGGAGTTTTGGTGATTTTGGATTTTTTTTGTGGTTTTAGATTTTTATTTGATACTTTTTGGTTCTGGGGGATTTTGGTTGATTTTGGGAGAAAACGATAAGAGTTGGGTGCAATGAGAGAGAGATGGGGGTGGAGTTCGGCGAGAGAGAATCATGAATGAGAAACAAAATAAAAAGAAAAGGGTTGGGTTTAGCTGTGTGTGGTGTGATGTGGTGTGGGGTAGAATAATGAGTGTATAAGTAAAAAAAAAATTAATTTTTTTAATATTATTTTTTATTTAATATATATGCAATTACCTTTATGCCCTTAGGGGCAAACGACCAGCTCAGCATTTTGACAGAACAATAACGGTAGGGGGGATTTTGGGGAATAGTTTTAAAGTAGAGGGTAAAACGTATTTTCAAACTTCAGGGGGGAAAACAATAATATCCCTAAATTTTTTAATATTTGCCTTATTAAATACATTTTTATTTAATTGAAAAATTATTTATTAACTTTATTATTTTGTAATTACTTTTATACCCTTCAATAAATAGCAGTAAAAAAAAAATTTGTTTGGAAAGTATCATAATAATGTGGCCCCACTACTTTAGGATGGAAAAATAACAGTGCGAGGGAATTTGACAAATACGAAAATAGTAGATGGTTAAACGATTTATTTAAATTTGTTGGAAGTGTTTTTGATAACATCCCATATATATTTTCCCACTATTAGGTATAAAAATAGGGATATTATTATTTTCCCCCTGAAGTTTTAAAATATATCATTTTCCCCCTATTTTCAAATTATTCATCATTTTCCCCCCTCCTTCAAAATAATCACTATTTTTCACCTTATTTTTTAAAATATTCTCTATTTTCCCCCCTACGATTAAAAAAAACTAATTTAACCATTAACTTTCAAGGATAAAATAGTAATTAACTATTAATCTGATAAAAAATATTATTATTTGCTCCCTAAAGTTGAAAAAAAATCATTTTACCACCACTTTTAAAATATTTCTTATTTTTCCCCTTACAGTTACAAAAATTAAAATTAATATTTTTACATTTTTACCCAATAAAATTACCACACACATTCTTTATTTTTATTAATAAATTTAATAATTTATTATTATTATTTAATTATTTTAATGGAATGCTAGTTATTTATAGTTGTCATCAGGGTTATAATAGACTTTTACATTTTTACCCAATAAAATTAATACACATATGCGCATGCGCACGCGCGCGCGCATTGTAAGAGTCTACTATAACTCTGATGAGCACTATAAATAACTAGCATCTCATTAAAATATTTAAATAATAATAATAATAAACCATTAAATTTATTAATAAAAATAAATAATTTAAAATACCTCAAATTAACAAAATCTGAAAATATAAAAATAAAATATCTTTATTTTCTTCTTCATCATAATAAAAAAATAAAAATAAATAAACAATATACAAAACTATTTTTCGATTCATCATCACCACTATCCATCCAAACACTTAAGCCAATTATCCATCATCATTACTATCCATCTCCAATACTAAACCCTACCCAATTACCATAACTGGATAAGAGAGAGGCATTGTTTTGTTTATTATATTTTCTTATATTCATTTAAAAATGGATGATGAAGATGATAACAAGATGAGGTATTTTAAATTTTTTATTTTTATTAATAAATTTAATAATTTATTATTATTGTATATATATATATATAAATTTTTTATATTTGTTATATATAGTTTTTATCACAGGTATTTTAAAGTATATATTTTAGTTTTTGTAACTGTAGGGAGAAAAATAAAAAATATTTTAAAGTGGTGGTAAAATGATATTTTTTCAATTTTAGGGGGCAAATACTAATATTTTTAGTCAGATTAATAGTTAATTACCATTTTTATCCTTGAAATATAATTGTTAAATTAGTTTTTTTTAATGGGGAGGGGGGGAATGAAGAATATTTTAAAAAGTAGGATGAAAAATGGTAAATATTATGAAGGCATAGGGAAAAATGGTGAATAGTTTGAAAACATGAGGTAAAATAATGTATTTTAAAACCTCAGGGGGAAAATAATAATATCCTTATAAAAATATAATCCTTTAAAGAAAAGGTATAAAAATATAAATAATGTGAGTAGACTGTTCCTATTTAAAAATAGACGGCTTTTAATAGATATCGAAACCATATTAGTAGAGATTTACTCTCGGTAAGTCACAATAATCATTTGATAAAAAGAATATCTGAAAATTTAATATTAAATAACAGTTGAATATATCCAATGGAATTTATTTTATTTTTTTTCCAAACCTTCTATTTCGTTATTAACAAAATACGGATGTTCACAATATCTAATTTATGTTGACAAATTGTAAATAGATTTGATGAGTGGATCACAATTTAATCATCTTTAAACAACAAAAAATTATAATATTTAAATTAAGAGAAAAATATATTTTTATTAATTAAAAATAGTGTAGTAGGAATAAATTTTTTTTTTTATAATAATAAATATCTAAACCAATTGACATGAAATTTTCCAAAAAAAATATATTATTCAAAATTTGGTATTAAATTTAAAAAATAAAAATAAGAGAAAAAATTAGATAAATTTATTATATAATTAAAAAAATATAAAATTTTAAATTTAATGTATCATGTATTTTCTATTTAAATCATTTTATATATTTTTTAGTTTAGTAAATCACCTCATATATTATGGTTACCCTATCATACTTATTTTTTAAGTCACATAATATAATTTAAGTGAAACATGCCTATTGCATTATGGGTTGTTTGTTTTTTTAATCGAAAAACTGAATATATCTTAATTTTTCTGAAACTAACTAGAGCTGAAACTTAAAACGTGAATGACGTGTTAATTTTTTTTCATTTTAAAGACTGAATTAAAGCGTTCATTATTTTTTATTTAAGACAAAAGTATTGGATGAAGATTAAAATTATAAATATATTAATATAAAAATAATAATTATGGAACAAAATATTGTAACTATAACTAAGTAAATAGATATTAAGTCATAATTTCTAACCTTTTATTTTAAGGTATTTTTTTAATATTTTTTAGTTGTTTGACCACTTAAAAATAAATAAAACCAACTTCATGTGCTCAATGCAAACCCATTAAATTTTAATTGGAAAAAAAAAACGACACTATATGTTTATTAAAAGTCCTTAATATCTTTTTAAAAAAGAGCTAATAACATCCACCTTCCTTGAGATTTTGCCAGCTATAAGCGGAGTCAACTTTACCATTAATGGACAAAGACCTCCAATGCCGTTAGTTTACTTTAATCAAAATTAACAGGAATAAGGGTATTTTTGTCTTTTCTCATTTTAATTTTATTTTATTAAATAAAAAATTTAAAAAAATCTCAACCCCCCATCTTTGAGATGATGAATAGTTATGATTTATTTAAATTTTTTTTATAAAAAAATTGAGTTTAAAATGTAGAGATCCAATTTGGAGATTGGATCTCCACCAAGAAAAAAAAAATTTGCTAGAGAGCTAGCCATGCGTGACGAAGGCGAACCCAAATGAGTTCGTCTTCGTTGACGAACCCTTCTGAGTTCGTTGCACTCTAACAATTTTTTTTTTCTTGGTGGAGATCTAATCTCCAGATCGGATCTCTAACGTCCATAAAAAAAATTAAAAAAATAAATTTATTTTTTTAAAAAAAAATTAGATCTCCACCGTCAATTCAAAGATAAACGATGAAGATCTGAAATTTAATTTTTTATAATAATTTTTTTTTAAAAAGAAAAAATCTCGATTGTCCATCTCAAGTGAGGTGGACAGTGGAGATCTAACCTTATTTTTTTAATTTCATAAAAAGAAAAAAAATATTATTTTAGGGGAATTTTAGTCTTTTTAACAGTTGAAGGTGGTCAACTATTAAGTCTAATGGAAGTCAACTAACGGCAGATGAGGTCTTTATCAATTAACGGTAAAGTTGACTCCGTTTGTAGTTGGTACAAATTTAGGAAATGTGGGTGTTATTAGCTCTTTAAGAAAAGTCCTGATTATTTTTTTCAGAAATAAAAATAAACCAATGGGGTAATAGGCCTCAAATATAGAGATGGCCCCGGTTTGGTTCCGGAACAGGTAACCAGAATCGGGACACCCAGTCCCGGTTTCGATTTTTTATTTTTTAGAACCGGAACCGCCGGTTCAAAACAGGCGAGGAACCGAAACCAGTGGTTTCGCCGGTTCCGGTTCCATTTTTTTAAAAAAAAAAATTGAAAAAAAAAATTTTGTTTCTTGAAAGTAAAAAAAAAAAAAGGATTGAAGAACCGAACCGGCGGAGAATCGCCGGTTCAAAACTGGAACCGGAACCGGGACCCTTACGGTTCCGATTCCGGTTAGGCTAAAAATGGAACCTGAACCGGCGGTTCCAAAATCGGAACCGCCGATTCCGGAACCTTGGCCATGACTACTCAAATAATTCTTATAAGAAAAACCTCAAATAATTAGTTATTCATTTATCATATTTTTATGGGGAAACTTTAATTTGGTCCCTACTTGTTTGAGAAATCTTACTTTTTTACTCACGTTTCACTTTTTAGTTCCCATGGTCCCTAACATTTGGAAAACAGATCAAAATGGTCATTCTGTTTAAAAAAGGTTAGTCAAAATGAGTTGACTGAGGGTATAATTGTCATTACGTTAATAGACCGTTAGAATTGTGACACGTGTATTTAATTTTAAAAGATAATAAAAAATTAATTTAAAAATTAATTTTTTAAAAAAGAACAAATAATTAAAAAAACCAAAAACCAAAAAAAAAAATTAAAAAATGTTTATACTCCAGTGATGGCCACCGCAATCGCTGGAGCGGTGGTCATCGTTGGAGCGATGGTTCCAGCGATGGCCATCGCAAGAAAAACCAAAAAAAAAAATTTAAAAATGATTTATACTCCAGCAATGGCCACTGGTGGTCGTTACTGGAAGCGACGGCCATCGCCACGGCCACTGCTAGAGCGGTGGTCGTAGTTGGAAGCGATGGCCGTCGCCAACGAGGGCTCCAACAGTTGACTAACTAAAAGTTGACATTTCATTAACTCTATAACAGTTGATTAACTAAAAGTTGGTCAGAAGGACCATTTTGATCTGTTTTCCAAACGTTAGGGACTATGAGAACTAAAAAGTGAAACGTGAGTAAAACAGTGAGGTTTCTCAAACAAGTAGGGACCAAATTGAAGTTCCCCCTATTTTTATATTTACTTTTCTAATTTATCCTTTTTTAAAAACATTTATTACATAATAGATTTTTAATTTTTCAATTTATTATCTACATAACACGATAATAAAGTTCATCGTTATAAACCAAACAAACGAACACTTCAGCGAAACCTCCACTTCAGCTTCTCTCGACTTCTCCTTCGCCTCCTCCTCCGCCGCCCACTGAGGCGCGACTGTTGACGTTGAAACATGGCCGCGTCTCTCCTCTCCGTCCCGGCTTCTCCGCTTCTCCACCTCTCTCGCTGCCACACGTCTCCATCTCTCCTCCCCGTTAGAGCCTCAAATACCCCCAAATTCCCAACTTCACTAGTCCTCTCAAACCCTAAACCCCTCCGCCAATCTTGTCGCAACACGCCACTGTCTCTCCTCCCCATCAAAGCCTCCTCCACCTCCACCACCACTTCTTCCCCAACTCTACCACTCAAAACCCCCAAAATACCGACTCGGTCTCCTCTACTCACCGAGTCAACTCGCACCATCACCACTATCTTGTCAATCTCCGGACTCTGCCTCCAATTTGCTCTCTCTCGCCTCCCCACCCCGCAGTCCCTCCTACAACCCCGCCTGCTCCGCGCGGTGGAGCCCCTCTTCTTCGCGGCGCTGCGCGACCGTCCCAGCGGGGTCTTGAACACGCCGCTCACGGTGGTCGCTGCAGGGTTGTCCAAGTGGCTCGACATATACAGCGGCGTCCTGATGGTTAGGGTTTTGCTCAGTTGGTTCCCCAACATCCCTTGGGACCGGCAACCGCTTTCGGCCATTCGCGACCTCTGCGACCCTTACTTGAATCTGTTCAGGAACATAATTCCTCCTGTTTTCGATACATTGGACGTGAGCCCCTTGTTGGCTTTCGCTGTCTTGGGGACCCTCGGTTCCATACTCAATGGCGGCAGGGGAGCGTAAATGAAGTCTCAAATTCGAGTAAGGAATTTTGTGTTTGGTAGTTAATGTTTTCAGGTTTAAATCGTTTTAAGTAGCTATATTGTTGATATAATGGTTCGAAGTGGATCACTATATTGAATTTTGTGATTTTATTGGGATATATTATCTTGTTCATTGATATTATATGGCATTATAGATGTTACTTTTACATGCATTATGGTTGTTGTCACTGGATTGTCGAGTATTGATACACAATGCAGTATCTGGATCTGTATTTTCCATTAACTGTTTTAATAAATACATATTACAATCTATTTTTGTTTTTAACCTTAGTTAATAACCATAGTTGTTTGAATATACTATAATATTAATAGGCCATAATCCTGGAAATTGGAATGTTATAAACCTAATTGCACCAAGATATTGTCCGCTAGGGGTGTAATCTAAGCTTGAGAGTTGAGGACGACGCACTTCTTCACGCTTAAACTGCATTCTATTATCAATTCTTTTGTTCAAACAATCTCAGCATTAGATTATGTGGATGAATTTTTTTTTTTTTTGGTTTATGAAACAGGATTTACCTAATCTAATATTACAAAATAATAGATGGATGAAAGAATGCAATCAAGGCTTGCATAAGTGCATTGTCCTTAAGATTAGGTTACGCCCTCTTAGGATAGTGTTTTGATGAATCTTGGGTTGTATAGGGCTTTAAATTTTCAAGATCCTATTTTCTTAAGAGTCTCAGACCATGCATTCTAATATCACGGGTCATGCTAATGACCAGAATGATATAAGCTTTTGTGAAAGGTGTTGGATTGGGGAGGGAGGGAGGGATGGACTAGGAGCATTTGTTGAGTGGAGTTTGTTAATTTTATCAGGTGGTGAAGGTGCTTTCTAGGACAATATTGATTTTGTTTGATGGGTTAAGAGAGAGAAGAGTGTGTGTGTGTGTGCATGTTTGAGAGAGAGAGAGACTACATTAACCTAGAAGAAGCTTCAGCAGTTGCCTCTTGGTCCTTGAATGGACCAGTAGGTGTTCCAAAAATTGTGCAATTAGTTCCAAAAATTGTATAAGCTTTTGCATAAGGTGTTGAATTGGAGGGAGGGATGGACTAGGAGCATTTGTTGAGTGGAGTTTTTTTAATTTTATCAGGTGGTGAAGGTGCTTTCTTGGACAATATTGATTTTGTTTGATGGGTTAAGAGAGAGAAGAGTGTGTGTGCGCGTGCACACCTGTGTGTGCATGTTTGAGAGAGACTACATTAACCTAGAAGAAGCTTCAGCAGTTGTCTCTTGATCCCTTGAATGGACCAGTAGGTGTTCCAAAAATTGTGCAATTAGTTTTTTGCAGCTTGATATTGTAGTCTGTCTTGTGGTTCAGAGTTATGTGTGATTGGTTTGCTTAGACAGTATAATGAATTTTCAGGGGGCAATCATGGTTTCATGCTGAAGATACTAGTAGAGATAGTGGATACATTGAGCTTTTAGGTTTTGAAAGCTTAACTCGCTTCAAGGACAATATGATTTTACATCCTGCAAGTTTTGCTGAAGTGTCAAGAACTTAATAATGTTGTTACAATTGAAACAGTTCTGTTGGATACAAATTTATTCTTAGTAGTCTTAGGCCATAAGCATGAAAATTTGCTTCTAATGTCATTACATTGGAAAGTTTTCTTCTGTTATCAAATATTGAATTCCATACGTAAGAGGGATACTTTTATTTATTATTTTTATACAACAAAGCTCCCAGTTTCTCACCAATTAAACCCGGGCCCTTCCTTTTTTTTAAGAAAATCAAGGATATTACAGTTACTGATATTGTAGAAATGTATTCATGTTTATAATTTCTATTTTTTTCAATACATAGTTGTGACATCAACAGGTGAAAAATCAGCTATCATGTGTGAAGGAAAAAACAAAATTGAGCTCCTTAATGGTCGAGTCATATAAGGTATTGCAATAATTAACTACCAAAATAAGGGTCATGTTATGATGTTACAATTTCTATTCATTAATGTTAGAGTTGTGGATTTCAATATTGTTAGTGAGGTTTTGTATGCTACAATTGTGTGCAACATTAAAATTGTCTGACTTGTTTTCTTTTCTAGTGTTAAAAGTTGTGGATTTTAATATTGTGGGTGAGGTTTTAAATGCTATAGTTGTGGATTTATATTGATATTATTTATTGAAACATTAAAGCAGCAAAGTGCTAAGAAATCTAGCTCTGAGGAGGGAGTTGCTATAATATTAAAATGGTATGTATATGAATCCACAATTTTAGTGTTTAAAATTTCACCTACAACACTGAAACCTACAACTGTAGCATTAAAAAGCACAAGTTGACGATATTTATAAAATTTATAATCATAGCATATAAAATTTTATTTTCACTATTGAAATATGCAATTTTAGCGTTATACAGTGAGCTAGTATTGAACAATATACAACATTACTCTTTTCCAGACTCTTAGGGACCATTTGTTTTTTTTTTCATTTAATGGGTCTGAATTTGATCAATTAACTTGTTTTTATTTGTTTTTTTAAGTGGTCAAGTAACTTAAAAATATTAAAAAACAACTGAAAATAAAAGGTAAAAAATTCTGATTTTTCACTTAAAATATTTAAAATATATTTTTCCAAAAATATCCTTGTAAAAATAATATATTTACAATTCATCATAATTTTACATAATACAATTTTCTTTCTTTTAAACTATTACTTATAATAAATAACTTTAAAAAAAAAATTGTTCATATTATATAGGGTTAATGTCATCACTTTTAATATTATTAACCTTTAATTTTTTTTTTTTTTGTAAAAATAAAAAATTATTTTATATCATTATTTATTATATTTTAATTATAAATAAAGTTTTATCAATATTTATATAAAAATGGTAAGATTTGTTAAATTATTTAGCTAGTTGTTTGTATCCTATCAAATAAAAGTGCATAACAAGTAATAGTATTAAAGGTATAAATGTGACAAGAACCTTGTCAGAAGGTCCACAAGACAGAGGGTGGGAAGTGAAGGAGTGCAGCAGCTGGAAGGAGAAGATGTTGCAGCGTCCAGTGAGTTGTGCGACTTGATGTTGCGAGTCGCGGTGCTCACAGGAGAAGTTGCGATGGGGGAATAAAAAAATATTGTGTAGGTAGTGAGTGCCACGACTCGCGGCCGCGACCCTCAGTCGCGAGCGCAAGTTGCAGAGCAATAGGGGCAGCTTTTCCGCCCAGTTTTTAGAAAGCTTATTTTTAGGATTTTGCTTTATATTTTTTTCCTTTTTTAGTTGCTATTAATTACCTATTGTTTTAGGAGTTTTATTGCTTTCCTAGTTTTTTTGCTGATAGGACTCTAGTGCCTATATATAGATTATTATCATTAGGGTTGTAATATATCAGATTTATTAAAGAAGTTATTCAGTATTTTCTCTGTCTTTTGGCTAATTACCAAAGCCACAAATTTGGCTTTTTTTAGGATTCGTACTTGAGATTGGCTTGGGCTAAGGCAAATGCTAATACCTGCGTTCTAGAGAATTGAAAATCCCTAACCTAATTCAAAATCTATCGTGTGTGTGCGTGACTTGCGGTGCAAGGTGGGGTTTGTTGTTGGATCTACACTTAGGTCCTCAACAAAATGTCAAATTATTTGGTTTTAGACATTTTTATTATTAAAAAAATAAACAAGTTGACACCATATTCAGAGATGAAAAAGAAGAAAAAACAATTGTCATTCAGATTTTAACTTTCATTTTTCATTCAATCTTTAGTCAAATTTAGGATTGTTCAGTTTTCAGATAAAAAATTTAAACGACTCCTTAATTTAGCAGTGCTAATTTTATAGGCAAGTAAGTTCGGACAATTAACATCACACCATGTAGTGTGCCTCTTGTGGTTGGATATTTATATCACATGGTATAAGGGCAATAAAAGATTCACTCTCTTTAAAGCCATCTCTAATGATTAGCTATTTTTTCAAATTGGAGAATGAAAACTCTCTAACTATGCTCTACAGTGATGTTTCCAAAAAATATCAAATGGAGATTGGCAAATGGATGGAGATCCACTATTCCAATCTTCATTATTTTTTCAACATTATATATTCCACTATTATCCTTCCATCCATTCTTTAAAAAAATTTTATTCCTCCCATATTCTTTTTTAAATTTTTAACTAAATTCAATTAACTTATTATAACTTTTTATTTATAAATGTAATTAACATAAAAATTATATTATTAAAAATATTTTATTAAGATCTTTCAAGTAAGTATAATATTAAGAGCTAATTGCACTCACAACCCCTGAGGTTTGGCCAACTACAGGTAAAATTAACTTTATCGTTTATTAACAATGACACTCCTCACCGTTAGTTGACTTTAGTCAAAGTTAACAGTATCAGGGGTATTTTCGTCTTTTTTAATTTTTAATTTTATTTTATTAAATAATAAATCAAAAAATTAAAATAAAATAATAAAATTATTTAAAAATTAAAATAATAATAAAATTAATAAAAAATAAAAAATTAATTAATTTAAATCCATTTTCCAGATCGAATCTCAACCGTCCATCAAGATTAATGAAGGGTTGAGATTCAATCTGAAAATGGATCTAAAAAAAAAAAAAAAGATTTTTTTTTGGGATCTTCGAAGAACCCAATCTGGGTTCTTCGAAGAACCCAGAAGGGTTCGATCGAAGAACCCTCTAGGTTCAGATTGAAGAACCCAGTGGGGTTCTTCGAACGAAAAACCATGGTTCGATGGTTCTTCGATCGAACCCATCTGGGTTCTTCGAAGAACTCAGAAAATTAGGTTCTTCGAAGAACCCTTTGGGTTCGAACGATGGGTTATTTGATCGAACCCAGAGGGTTCTTCGAAGTTCTCATCTGGGTTCGATCGAACCCAGAGGGTTCGATCGAAGAACCCTTCTGGGTTCTTCGTTCGAACTCATCTAAGAACCCAGAAGGATTCTTCGATCTGAACCCAGAGGGTTCTTCGATCGAACCCATCTGGGTTCGATTGAAGAACCCTCTGGGATCGAAGGGTTCTTCGATCGAACCCTTCTGGGTTCTTCGAAGAACCCAGATGATCCCAAAATTTTTTGTTTTTTTTTTGGGTGGAGTTCCAATCTCCAGATTGGATCTCCACCGTCCATCATATTTGATGGACGGTGGAGATCCACATTTTAATTTTTTATTTTTTTAAAAAAAATTAAAAAATTTATAATAATTTTTTTTATTTAATAAAAAGAAAATATTGTTTGAGGGGTAGTTTGGTCATTTTAAGGGTAACAGTTGGTCAATCGTTAAATCTAACGGAAGTCAACTAACGGTAGGGGGTGTCATTGTCAATAAATGATAAAGTTGATTCTATCTGTAGTTGGCCAAACCTCAGGGGTGTGGGTGCAATTAGCTCTAATATTAATTATACTTTAATTATTTTTAAATTTTTTATTTATTACATTTATTTATTAATCAATAACCTAATAGGTATTTTATTTAAAAATAAATTATTTTAAATTTTAAATATATATATATATAATTATAATTATCATTTATTAACTCAAAATAATTTAGTAAAATAAAAATAATTGCATTAACATCTTTAAATAAAAATATTACAACTAATAAGGAAAAACAACAGAATAAGTACATAAAAAATTAAATTAAAACCAACAAAGAATTAATTATTAAAAAATTTAGATTAAAATTGTTACATGTAAAAATAGTTAGGTGTAAATATATTATGAGAGTAAATTACTATCTAAGTAAATTATTATCTAAAATAATTAAGAAAAAATTTAAAAAATAATTTATAAAGTAAAAAATAATAATATTTTATTATTTAGAGATTATAAATTGGAGAATAGTTGGAGTTAAAAATTTATGGAGATAAAATATTCTTTAAATATTTCATTTTGAATCTTTATTTTAATAAAAAAAATGGCTAACCATTAGAGATGGTTTAAGCATAAGAAAATCTTGAATGCACTTGATGCAACCAATCAACATGTGTACCTAATCAATTAGATTAGCATAAAAAATTATATATTTGGCAGTTTTTCTGATAATAATTTTCTTTTCTTTAAATATATAAATTTTTTATAAATAAATAATAGTGAATCTACATATTACATTCAAAATTTTCTTCATTAACCATAAGTTTTGTGTATACTAGAACATAAGGTAACATACCAACTTTGACTGTAAGCCTTTTTTTTTTTTTAAATGCGTTAGAACCAAACATTACTGGTTGAATAACAATGATCGATGAAGATAACAAATCAATAAATATGTGAAAATTCCTATTAAGAGTCAAATTCTGCTGTTACGGTTTTTTATGTTTTTTTTTTGTTAAAGAAAATGGATTGAGTAGAAGTTGATCCCAAGTAAGTAACAGGGAATATTGCGCCTAACATCCTACACACATCTAGAGGGTCCTCCACGACACTTGATGTGGACCAAAGTTTAGAGGATCTTTACAATGAGTTTTTAAATATAGATATATCATCTCACCAAAAATTTAATAATGACAGTTCGAATTTAAAACCTTATCAAACCTATGATTGCTTTTATTATCTGAACCACCTTTGTTGGCTGCTGTTCATGTTTTTGCAGAATGGGAATCAAACTTTTGCTTCAAAGGCGAATATTCACATATTATTTGTCGTGTCTTCTGGTTATTAATTTAAAATTCTCAATGACATTACCTCATTATGTCTTTCTCATGTTTCTTGCAGCCAAAGAAAAATGAAAAAATAAATAAAAAATCCAATAGTCAATTGAGTAAACAATTTAAAATTAAATCAATTCAGACCTGATAGTCATAGTCTTGTGGTGACTTCTATAATAAAACCGAAACTCACATAATCTTTAATAAATCTCAAAATCTCAAAATCAAACCAAGTAGTAGTAGTTACCAGCCATGGAGAAGAAATTCCAAGTTGTGCTCATCTGTACTCCAGAAATGGGCAACCTTGTTCCACTCGTTGAATTCGCACATCTTCTGACCAATCGTGACCGTCGATTCTCAGCCACAATCCTCATCATGACCTTATCACAACGACCCCTCATCAACGAATTCGTTAAATCACGCCAAGCCTCTTCCCCCGATATCAACTTCGTCTACCTCCCTACTGTAGACCCTCCCTCACCTGATCAGCGGACTTCCACTCTAGGCTACATCTCTCTGTTCATCGAAAAACACAAACCCCATGTAAAGCATGCAATCACCAACCTTATGTCCACCGAGTCCGACTCGGTCCGAGTTGCTGGGTTATTCATCGACATGTTTTGTACGTCGATGATCGATGTTGCTAACGAACTCGGTGTTCCTTGCTATCTCTACTATGCTTCTCCGGCGAGTTTCTTGGGTTTGATGCTTTGCTACTCAGACCTAGAAACCCAACTCACCAACGAGCTTGTCGAGTCGAGTACCGAGTTGTTCGTCGCTAAAAACCCGTCTACTCAGTTTCACATCCCGAGTTTCGTCAACCCGTTGTCTTCTCTCTTGTTACCCACAACAGTGTTGAAGAGAAACCGAGATGGTCACGTGTGGTACGGGCGCCATGGACGGAAGTACAAGGAAACCAAGGGAATTGTAATAAATACGTTTCGAGAACTCGAAACGTTTGCGATTGACTCGGTTTCTAGAAACGGGACGACACCGGTTTACCCGATTGGACCGGTTCTGGACCTTGCTGGACCGGCCAGATGGCACCCGGACCAGGCGGGTCAGGAAAATATAATGAAGTGGCTTGATGATCAGCCGCCATCATCGGTGGTTTTCTTGTGCTTTGGAAGCATGGGTAGTCTCGATGGGCCCCAGCTGAGAGAGATTGCGGTCGGGTTGGAAGGGGCTGGGTTTCGGTTCTTGTGGTCGATACGTACACCGCCCAAGGGCACAGTAGAGCTTCCGGGTGAATATGCTAACGTCGAAGAGGTACTGACGGATGGGTTTTTAGATCGCACGGCTGGGATTGGTTTGGTCTGCGGATGGGTCCCGCAAGTGACAATTTTGGGTCATCAAGCAATCGGAGGGTTCGTATCGCATTGCGGATGGAATTCAGTGCTCGAGAGCCTGTGGTACGGCGTACCAATTGCTACCTGGCCTGTTTACGCTGAGCAGCAAATGAACGCGTTTTTGTTAGTGAAGGAGTTGGGATTAGCGGTGGAGATTAGATTGGATTACAGGGAGGGTAGTGAGCTTGTGTTGGCGGAAGAGTTGGAGAGAGGGTTGAGACGTTTGATGGACGGTAATGATGAGGTGAGAATAAAAGTAAAGGAGATGAGAGATATGAGCCGAACGGCCGTGATTGAAAATGGTTCTTCATATAGATCAGTAGGATCCCTCGTTGAGGAATTGATGGCTAATGTTTGATGTTGGGAGTTTTGTTAATTTCACATTATTGGTGTTTGAATAAAGCATCTGTTAAATTTATTGCACCTATTCATGTGCATTTTGTATATATGTAATCGTATTACTATTAATAATTTAGAGCGAATAATAATATCTAGACCTTTAAAGTTTGTTTTTCTATAAATTAAAATAACCTTCAGATTTATTGGTAAAGAGTAAAATCTCTCTTGCTGTTAGTTAAATTCCATCCAATTTAACGGTTAACCAGATTTCAACGTAAAAAAGGTTAAAATAATCCAAAATAATATAAATATTAATAAAATTCATTAGTATTGAAATTACCAGACACGAGATAAATCTTCCATAGAACTGGGCCTTTTTTGAATTATTATTTAAGGTACAAATCAACAATGAAGAAGTTTAAGAGCAACAAACATCTTTAAAATTCTTGAATAGGTCGGATCTACAATTACTCAGGTGGGTATCAACAACCTGCAAAGACAAGTAAAGATGAAAAGCACTTAGGTCAATGCCAGTCAAATGGACTATGATGCTCAAGTTAGCTAAATTCGAGGAGGTTGTGTATAAAATAATAAACCGTAGGTTGATGTTAGGTGTCGAGCGTAGGGGCAGAGATATTAGGTACGACTATGTAGATCGTAGAGCGGTGTGACCTCAAACGGAAGTAGAGCGGGGGATGAAGTGTGACAGACGGAACCAAGAGTAAGATGCAAGTTGATGGAAGTCAACAATGTGCGTCGTGCAACATGGACGTAGGTGTATATTGTTGGTTCTACCTTGACCCAAAGATTAAAAGTGCAAGAGAATTACAGAGTTTTAGTGTCTAAGTGCCAACCCCCCAACTTGAGTTCGGGGTTACTACTTATAGAATGTGCCCCACTGTAGATCCGTTGGTGTGATCCCTCAGAACACTGGTCGAAATAGTGGGTGGGATAAGAATGACAAGTCAGTGACGTGCTAGACTGAGTCTATATTGACCTGGTTCAGATTGCATTTGGATACTTAAAATGAAGCTTGGGCTTTTGATGGGCTTTGTATGCATCAATTAGTGTTGGTTTTCATTAAAATTCGTTTGAAAAGGCAAATAGGCCCTAACTAATTTTGACTACTACAAGAGCGAGCTCCATACAATATAATAAAAATAAATGTAAGATTAAGTCTTTAAGAATGAGATTATTTTTAAAACCAAGTAGCATATCTAGCAATTTTGAATGCTAAGTTACTGAATCAATGATTTTTAAGAATTTCTAAAATGAGAAAGTGAGAAACGAGAGAGAAACGTGATGAGAAAAAGAGAAAGAAATAGGAGTTGTGTGAGACAAAAGTAATGTGAGATGATAAAATTTAATGAAAGGTATAACGGCCAGTCATGTTTTTGGCGGTAGATCCACAAAAATTATTATTGTAGTTTTATTCTCCAAAACAATACCCAATTTGATACTATTTCCCACCTATAAGATTTTTTTTTTCGAATGGTATAAATATAAGATTAATTACAAGTCTATTGGGACATGCGGAGATTAATCACTATATTTTTAAATTTTAAATTTTTTTTTAAAGTAAGGTTATTTTGATATTTTTATATCAGAGCATCTTTATCTTTTTAACAATTAATTTGGTGAATTGTTAAGTTTAAAATGTTTGATTAACAATAGAATAAGTGAGTGATATTTAAAGGAAAAGTTATTTTCTAAATTTCATGGAGACATGATGTTATTTGCTCTCTCTTTTTTTTTTTTAAATAGCTCTAGTATAGAAGTGAACTACAGTTTCTTGTTTTTGAAAGGAAGAGATGAAATAATTTTAACAAGTTGTTAGGTTATGTTTGCTGATTTTACTTAAAAAAACAAATTTAATTAAAAATTGAGAACCTACCTAATATATTATGGATCATAAATATATTTGCTACATTAAAAAAGAACAAAATTTGTGCACTGGTTTTTATAATGTATTCTTGTTGCATTTTAGACATAAACGAATATTTATTGTTGTATAATCTTTCCAATATGTCTTCTTCAACATTTTGGCTTTGACCATGCCAATTCAATTGATGATTGCAAGTTTGCTAAAATTAATTGTCCGAGAAAAATTAAAGAAAAAATATTTAACCCGAACAAGAAAAAAAAAAAAAATATTAGACTGTCCAAAAATTTGTTCAAATAATATGACAAGCTAATTTGTAATTACCACATTATCAACACTAAGAAAGTAACAAAATATTATGATAGTTTGATCTAAGAAAAGTTTCCTCTTAAGAAAAACAAAAACAGAATATCATGTAAAAAAATTTCCCAATTGATTTTGTAAAAATAACCAAACTACCACCCTGCTATATAAAAGTAAAACATCACTAATTTCTTCACATTAATTATGTATTGTATAAGTAATAGCCATCTTACACTAGTGTTTGATTCCAAAAATCATTGACTTTTATCATTAACTTTAACTTAGCAGATGTGGCTTGAGCTTGTAATTAGTAATAAATAAATTTAGTTCTTTAATTTAGGGAAATTAAAAAAATGTGTTCTTTTAATTAATAAAACATATATAGTTAAAATGTTTTTAAAGGAACGCAAATTATTAAAACTCAAACAACTAATACAATTGAAAGATCGACACTAGCTAGCTTAAGAAGCCAACCAGGAAAGGAAGACTACCAAACTACAGAATTACAAGAACTAAGAGCCCTCTTGGCTATAATATGAGTTGTGTTATTACAGCTTCTCAAAACATGACAAATAGAAACATAGATAAAGCTAAATAACAAATCCTGAATATCCTGAATCTAATTAACAACAGCACACTTGGAAATGATCACATTTTTACTAAGGTTAGCCATGTTCAGAGCACCAGACTCCACCATAAGAGAAAACCAATCTCTATCCACAGCCAGCTTCAGGCCTTCAAGCAACGCCTTAGCCTCAGCTTCCTCTGCATTGAAGACTCCCCTAAAAACCAGAGAAGCAGCCAATTTGAAAAATCCCAGCTTGTCCTCACCACAACCATAGCGCTTTCAATTTTTATAAATTTAATTTAATTTTTTTCTTTTAATTTATTTTTTTAAAATTTGAGGGCATTTTGTCTTTTTATTTTTTCAGACGGTCAACTCTAGTTTTTATCGGTCAAATATAACGTTAGAGGAGTTTAGTGCGAATTGTTGTAAACTTTAATTTCGAGTATAATTCATCAAATCGCAGGTAGGTTGAATATTATTTATTCTATTAATTAAAGTTAAAAAAGCTTTTGTTTACTTTTTTTTTTTTTTTTGAGGAAAAGGAACTAATTCCTTAAACCAAAGAGGGCCTTAAATCACCCAAAATTACAGAGGAAATAGAAGGAGGAAACTCCTCTAACCAAACAGGAAATTCAGAAATCGAACAACCCAATTGAGCTAAAGAATGAGCATCATTATTTGCGGAACAAGGAACATAAGAAAGAGATTCAACCCGACAAACATCAAGGAAAGACAAAATGTCTTCAAATACAAGACTAATCTCTGAATGAGGAATACATTTAGCCAAGATGTTGTTCACAACACTTTGACAATCAAACTTAACCTAAAGGGGCCAAAGGCCAGCCTCCTTAGCCAAAATCAAACCAAATCGCAGAGCAGATGTAACACCCCCTGACCCGACCGGACTGGATCGACCCAGGAAGTGTTACCTGGTTTTCAAAACTTTTCTTACTTCTGTTTATAATTTGAAAATCAAATAATTTATAATTTAAAACCTCTCTAGTGAGCCCATCAAACTCAGTTTTAAAAATTTCGGCAGAGTTTCCTCTGTTTTTCTGATTTCCCAAAACCTGTTTTCAACAAACGTCCAAAGCAACATAATTTTTCAACACTTCTAAATCAAACTTTTAAACCAATGCACACTCTGCCGTTTAGTGCGACTTTCCAAATAGTTTTAAAATAAAATAGTTCATAATTCATTATTTATAATCTTTTGAAAATGAAAAACAGAAATTATAAAACAATTAATTACAAAATATAAATATATATAACACGATTACAGATTTCTGTATATGCATGCGTACTGAGTATAATATACAAAACTATATAACTACCACAGAAATGTGACTCTGAACTCTCCTTTGCAGTTAGTACCTCTTCAGTCTTTTCCTTCCTCGGTATCTCTGTTACCTACGCGCGATAAAAACCAACGCGCTAAGCATATAGCTTAGTGGGTGTACACTAAACTCAATTATCAAAATCATAAAATAATTTCATAGTAAAAATATTACAATGCCAATGTATACCAATATTATAAAATTCAATTCAATCACTGGAAGAAATCATATGAAATCAATGTAATAAAAACATCTAAATTCAATCAATAACTCATAGGAAATTAAATTTTCAATTCCTTTCTAATCATTTTATTCAATTCATTCTCAATTCTGATCCTTTTGTATACTTAACATAATTCAGGACTGAATTATGGGTCGTTCGACCTCAGTAGTTGTCTGTCGAATATAACTCCCAACCCGAGGACCGGCTCATGGCGCTCGTACTATCCAAGGGTGGTACGTATAACTCCCTACCCTAAGACCGAGTATTCGGAACCTAGAGAGGTACATATCTCCTTATCCCAGGTCCTTAGGAATGTACGTGTCTCCCTACCCCAGGACGAATCCTTGGGGAGGTACGTGTCTCCCTACCCCAGGACGAATCCTTGGGGAGGTACATAATATCACATCAATATCAATATCGGTGCAGTACTGCTAAATGAACCCAGCTGGTATACCAACCTCCTATATCCGTATATATGTCCAAGTATGCTAGGACCATTTCAATACCATAATCTAAATTCTCAATTCATTTAGTCAAAATATAGAAATTTAAATTAAATAATATAAAGAAATTCATAACATTTAAATCAAAATATTCCCTTTCTTTTGAATTCAACAATATAATTTTCAAAACAATATCTGTAAGTCACATGATACTTTCAAATAATTTCCTTTAACATAATTGCTGGAAATCGAAAATCGAATTAATTTAGAATATTCACATCAAAAACGATATAAACTCATAACAATCAAAATAATCAAATAAACTCAGATTTCAAATAAAAAACGCATAAGAAAACCACAAAGGTTTCAAAAGCGAGTGTACACCAACCTGGATACCGTTTTACCGACTATTTCTTTTCTGGATTTCCTTTTTTCCTTTTCCCTTTTCTCTCTTTCCTCCTCTTTTCCTTTCTCCTTCTTCCTTTTCTTCTTCTTCCTCTTCTCTTCTTCTTCTTCTTCTTCTCCTCCTCTTCTTCTTCTTCTTTTCTCTCTCTCTCTCTCTCTCTCTCTATCTTTTTTTCTTCTTTTTCTTTCTTTTTCCTTCTCTCACGTTCTCTCTTTCTTTTCTGGTTGCTTCCTCCAGAAGCTTCACCGCCCACTTCTTTTTTTTATAAAATTTCGGTCATCGCGACCGCTCATCTTGGTCGCGTTGCTCACTAGAGGAATTTGACCACTTTCATCGTGATCAACCATCGCGGTACCTGGTCGCGTCGTTGGTCGCGTTGCTCACTGCCCAAAATCCACATTTTCATTGCCAGCTAGTCAGCGCGATCCCTGGTCGCGGTGACTGGTCGCGATGCTCACTGCCAAAAATCACAATTTTTCACCGCGAGCGACTCATCGCGATCTCTGGTAGCGGTGAGTGGTCACGGTACTCACTGCCAACTTTTCCTTCTCTTTCATGCGTTCTTTCTGGACCGCTCCATCTGGTCCACCTGGAAACCATAAAAATATACATACATTTAATTACATTTTTCTCCCCTCAAATCATAAATATTATATTCACATATTCAAAATCAATTATTTGAAATTAGGGATGTTACAGCAGAAGCTTCAGCAAACATAACATCAAGGAAGGGTAGGGTATTACAAGCCTCTGCTAGAAGATCATGATCGCCTAAATCACGAACAATTGCACCCAAATCAACTATTCCTAATCCAAGTTGCACCGAGGCATCAATATTCAATTTAAAGCAATGACCAGAAGGAGGAGACCAGCAAACCGGGGACGAAATGGGGCCAGGAGAAGAGTGAAGGCCAATACCACTATCAGTAGTAAGGCGAAAATTAGAAAGAAAACCCCTCTCCCAAGGAACAATATCAACAACATCCATAATATGATGGTTATGAACTGCACGATTCCATCAAAACCAAACCCGCTATAAGACAATGGCAATAACCTTAAATTCCTCACATCGAAATTGTGAGAAAGAAGATAATATGAACTCAAGGAAGGAAGGGTACCGCCTACGCCGAATCTCAGAAGTTAGATAGTACCCATTGCGGACAGGTAAGAGCGATCAACATGAAGAATAAACTAATTTTCGGTAAGGCATAGAGGGCAAACAGAGTGTGAAGAGATCTGGCGATTAAAGAGGACATCCATGGAAGATAACCAACCATGATAAGCTCGCCAAAGAAAAAGCTTGACCTTTGAAGGTATTTGAAGCTTCCAGCATTGTAACATCCCTAATTTTAAATAATTAATTTTGAATATGTGAATATAATATTTATGATTTGAGGGGTGAAAAATATAATTAAATATATGTATATTTTTAAGATTTTCAGGTAGACCAGATGGAGCGGTCCAGAAAGAACATATGAAAGAGAAGGAAAAGTTGGCAGTGAGTACCGCGACCATTCACCGCGACCAGAGATCGCGATGAGTCGCTCGCGGTGAAAAATGATGATTTTTAGCAGTGAGCACCGTGACCAGTCACTGCGACCAGGGATCGCGCTGACTAGCTCGCAATGAAAATATGGATTTTGGGCAGTGAGCAACGCGACTAGGTACCGCGATGGTTGATCGCGATGAAAACGGTGAAATTCCTCCAGTGAGCAACGCAACCAGGTGGCGCGACCATAGGTTGCGATGAGTGGTCGCGATGACCAAAATTTTATAAAAAAAAAAAAAGAAGTAGGCGGTGAAGCTTCTGGAGGAAGCAACCAGAAAAAGAAAGAGAGAACGTGAGAGAAGGGAAAAGAAAGAAAAAGAGAAAGAAAAAGAAGAGAAAGAGAGAGAGAAAGAAGAAGAAGAAGAAGAAGAAGAAGAAGAAGAAGAAGAAGAAGAAGAAGAAGAAGAAGAAGAAGAAGAAGAAGAAGAAGAAAGGAAGAAAAAGAAAAGGAAAGAAAAAAGGAAAAGAGAAGGAAAAAGGAAAAGAGGAGGAAAGAGAGAAAAGGAAAAGGAAGAAGAAATCCAGAAAAGGAAATAGTCGAAAAGAAAACGGTATCCAGGTTGGTGTACACACCATTTCGAAAACTCTATGATTTTATTTTCGTGTTTTGATTCGAAATTGAATTTCTTGATTTGAGTTAGTTCGTTTTTCGATTTCTAATGATTATATTTGAATAAGTTATTTGAGAAAATTGTTTGAACTATGAATATTGTTTTGAAGATATTATTGTTGAATTTCGAATATTATTTTGGATATATGTTTTGGAAATGAAATGTTTTATTATCAAATCTGTGATTTGTGAATCTTTATTGAAATGGTCCTAGGATACTTGGATATATATATATATATATATATATATACGGATATAGGAGGTTGGTATACCAGCTGGGTTTATTTAGCAGTACTGCACCGTTATTAATATTGATGTGATGTTATGTTATGTACCTCCCCAAGGATTTGTCCTGGGGTAGGGAGACACGTACCTCCTTAAGGATTCGTCCTGGGGTAGGGAGACACGTACCTTCCTAAGGATTCGTCTTGGGATAGGGAGATATGTACCTTTCTGGGTTACCGTACACTCGGTCCTAGGGTAGGGAGTTATACGTACTACCTTTGGATGGAACAGGCCCCAAGTGCCGGTCCTAGGGTGGGAGTTATGTTCGACAGACAGCCACTGTGGTCGAACGACCCATATTTCAGTCCTGAATTATGTTAAGTATACCAAAGGACCAGAATTGAGAATGAATTGAATAAAATGATTAGAAAAGAATTGAAACCTGAATTTCGTATGAGGTATTGATTGAATTTATATGCTTTTATTAAACTGATTTCTTATAATTTATTTCAGTGATTTAGTTGAATAATGTAATGTTTTTATACGATAGTATTATGACATTTATGTTATGAAGTTATTTTATGATTTTGATAGTTGAGTTTAGTGTACACCCACTAAACTATATGCTTAGCGTGTTGGTTTTTATCGTGCGTAGGTAACAGAGATACCGAGGAAGGAAAAGACTGAAGAGGTACTAGCTGCAGAGGAGAGTTCAGAGTCACATTTCTGTGGTAGTTATATAGTTCTGTATATTATATTCAGTACGCATGCATATACAGAAATCTGTAATCGTGTTATATATATTGATGTTTTGTAAATAATTATTTTATGGTTTCTGTTTTCATTTTCAAAGGTTTGTAAATATTAAATTATGAAATGTTTTATTTGAATATGTTTGGAAGTCGCACTAAATGGCAGAGTGCGCATTTGATTGAGAAAGAAATTTGAAGTGTTGAAATTATATTATTTGAGTTTTTATTTGAAACAGGTTTTGGGAAATCAGAAAAACAGAGGAAACTCTGCCAAAATTTTTAAAACTGATTTTGATGGGCTCACTAGAGAGGTTTTAAATTATAAATTATTTGATTTTCAAATTATAAACAGAATTAAGAAAAGTTTTGAAAACCTGCTAGTGCTCCCTAGGTCAATCTAGACGGGTCGGGTTAGGGGGTGTTACAAGTATAATCTTGACATCCTTGGGGAGAAAAGTAGCAGTAATTAGAGAAAAGTTCCACGAACCACTACTGAAGAAATACTGTTAACAGTGGCCTCAACATCAAGCTGGTGGGGGGAGAAAATTCGAATGGTGATGGGGCGCAGAACTCATATATTCTGATAAATCTTAATAGATTGTCCATCACCAATATGCCAACGGGAACACAACTCTATAAAAGGAAGCTACACTAACAAAAGAAAGAGCACGACCAACTGAAGCTTGCAAAAAAGAAGAATTAGGAAAATATCGATTTTTTAAGACTCGGGCGATAAACGAAGAAGGATTTTGAATAATCCTCCAACATTGCTTAGCAAATAAAGCATGGTTAAACAAATTGAGGTTCTTAAACCCTAAACCACCCTCTGATTTATGCATGCGCAACTTCTTCTAAGAACACCAATGCAAACATCGCTACTCACGTTACTACCCTACCAAAACTAGGAACTAAGAGCGTGCAATTTCCTAATAAACGAATTAGGGAGTTTAAAAAGGGACATAGCGTATGTAGGAATAGCTTGAATGACTACTTTAATCAGCACTTCCTTCCCACCGACGGAGAAGAAACGCGCATGCACCCTTGGAGCTTAGACCAAACCTTGTCCTTAATAGAAGAGAACAATTGATGTTTATTATGACCAACGTAGCTTGGGAGCCCCAAGTATCTGCCATGACTATGCACCAAGGGAACACCGAGAGACTACTGTAAAGCCTCACGCAAACCCAAAGGAACCCCTGAACTGCAACACAAAGCTAAATTATGGACATTCACCATCTGACTAGAGCCTTTACAATAAGTGTCAATTAAACCATGAAAAGCTTGGCATTCAGATAAAGAGGCTGCAGTGAAAAAAAAAAGCTATCATCAACACAGAATAAATGCGAAATAGACGGACCTCGTCTTCTACACTGAATCCCATGAATAACATTATATTTTTCAGCCTTTCCTATCAAAGCTGATAACCCTTCAGCACAGAGAAGAAAAAGATAAGGAGAAAGCTGATCCCCCTGATGCAAACTTCTGGATGGAATAACAGATCCCATCGTCTGACCATTAATGTTGAAAGAGTAGGTGATCGTAGAGATACAGGTCATAATTTTGCTGACCCAAAGGGGAACCTAAACTTAAGCATCATCTGCTAAAAAAAACCCTACTCTACCAATCATAAGCCTTGACCATATCAAGCTTTAGGGCAATACAACCCTTCCGCGCACTTCGCCTACGATTTAACTTATGCAAACATTCAAAACTCAAGATTGTATTATCAGAAATTAGCCTGCCTTTCAGGAAAGCACTTTGGGCCTCCGAAATAACATCACCAAGAACTAAATGAAACCTGTTAGAAAGACTTTCGCAATAATTTTATAAAGCACATTACAGAGGCTAATAGGCCTAAAATCTGAGACTTTGAGGGGCTGCTGAATTTTAGGAATCAGAGTCATAAGAGTCGAATTTATAGAACCCAAACTACCCCTATTATTCAGAAAATTCAGACAAGTTGTGGATACCTCAAGACCAACAATATCCCAATATTTTTGAAAGAAAAGAGTAGGCATACCATCATTACCAGTAGCTTTCAGAGGAACCATATCAAAGACCGCACGATGAATTTCATCAACTGTAAAAGTAGCATCCAACAGACGGTTCATTGAAAAAGAAATGCGACTATCAACAGCTTATAATATGTGATCATGATCGAGAGGGAAGGGATGGTCTGAAGATAAAATACCATGAAAATAACGCTGGATAACCCTGGCCATATCAGCTATGTCAGTATGCTTCAAGTTGTTGTCATCCCATAGCTCGGTGATACGATTTCGAACCTGCTGGCCTGAGGCTTTGCTATGAAAAAGCTGAGTGTTGCGGCCACCACACTGAAACCAACTAACTCTGCTCTATTGACACCAATATTGTTCTTCCTTGTATAAGAGGACATCAAGCTCTTTTTCTAGAACATAAATATGGTGCCAGATAGCCCTACTTACAGCTTGATTACGCTAGTGCAACTCTATTCGTTTTGACGCAATGCACCGTCTGAGATATCTAAATGAGTCCTTACTCTAAGACTTCAAGGAATATTCGCAAGCCCCACAACCACATCAGGGACTGCTCCACTCATGCAAATACTAGCCCACCGAGCCTTGATAACATAAGCACACTCAGGATGATCTGTTCATATTTCCTCAAAGTGAAATCGTTTACCGCCCTACTGGAGAAGAGATGCACCCTTAGCTCTAACCATATCATAAAGAAGAAGCAAAGGCTTGTAATCGGAGCTCCAATAATCAAGATGACGATGTATATCAAGAAGCAAAGCGGTTGAGTCTCTCCTGAATAAAACCCGAAGCAGTCCTTCTGTTGCACCAAGTGAATCGCGGCTCGGAGAAACCTAGATCAAAGAGAGAACAATCATCAAGAACGGCCTGAAAGTTGTTTATTAAAGAGTTTTGTCTCATGGAACCCTACATTTTTCATCGTTATGGAGGATCTCATTGAAGTCTCCGCCACACAACCAAAGAAGAGGCGAAAGGCCACAAAGACGGCGAATCAAAGTCCATCTATGATAACGTTGACAAGCCTCTGGGTTCCCATAAAAACCAGTAAAATGCCAGGTGATAATATTTTGAGACTTAACCTGTACGTCGATGTGAAAATTTGAAAAAGAGAGAAGAGAAATAGAAACCTTACTTGACCAAAGAATGCTTAAACCATATTTTTGACCTGTTTTAGGGATTGAAAAATTTTCATGGAAACCCAAACTAACTCGAATACAATCCATATGAGAACTAGTAGCTAACGTTTTAGAGAGGAAAATGATATCGGGAGAAAAATCCTCCATGTATTTTTGCAGGACCTAGAACGTTCGAGGATTCCTGACTCCCCGAATGTTCCAACTTAATATTTTCATGGCAACTGACAGGTCTGGTGATATCCAGGTCCCGCCGATACATCCATCATCACAGTTTCACACAGATCCTTATGAGAACGTTTCTCCCTATTAGTACTTCCTAGACCTGCTGGACTAACACCCCTTTTTCCTAGGCCCTAGTCTACCATCAGAACTTGAAGTTGCATGGCCATGTGACGTGCCAAATGCTTCCACGTTGCCTTCTTAAGTGCCCGATCAATAACAGTAGTGCATGGGGTTTTAAGGAAACTGGTTGAGTATTATTGGACTTTTGAGTAAATATAAAGCCCTTTGGAGCAGCCTGCTGGAAGTCTGCCACATGATCAAAATTATGCTATTTTATTTTAGGATTCCATGATGTGTCAATGAGCATTGACTCCAAATTAGCCTTCTAGCAACCTATAGAATTAGCACGGGTGCTAAGAGACTGCCCCAAATCCAAAGATATGCCCCCAAGAGAATCATTACCTATAGAGTCTACCTTAATACCAATACCTGGTACCGAAATATTAGGAGTAGGAGGATTTTAGGAAGTGTATTATGAGTTTCCTTCACTGATGAGCTTATGATCGGTGGTAGGGCCGAAGAATCCGTCCCCTGTTGATCAACCGCAGGTTTAGGAAAAACCCTACTCTATTCATCAACCATTTTCTCTTTCCCTTTCGTAGAAGACAGAGCCGCAACCCTAGCTGGTGGATCAGGAGATGTAGGTCTCCCATCATCTATACTAAAAGAGTTCCCAATGATATCAGTATCCTTTTGCAGATTTTCAGTAGAACTCGGACTAGCACCCTGACTAGTTTGTCGTCAAGAACGTGGAAAATGGTCTTTAGAAGGGTTCGTAGCATGCAACCAAGGTCTAAACTTGTGATATTTAACTAGCCCCACACCCTGAACATCTATTGATTGCGGACATTCGCGGAGAGCATGACCCACTAAATCACAGCCAAAGCAATACTTCAGTATTCGCTCGTAATGTAATAACAACGCATGCTCTTCATCGGCTCCTTCCAATTGAATTTGAAGACCCCTTTGTAGAGGACATAACACATCAACTAATATTCAAACTCGAATAAACTTACCAACACAGTTTCCCGAAGCACTTAAATCTAGTTCAATAACTTTGCCAATCTGTGCCACCAACATTAATCCAATTTCCCGAGTCATGCAAAGAAGTAGGATGTTGTGAATTTGTACCCAGAATGCAACATGTGTGAATTGCATTTTTGAAAAATCTCCCCAACCTTGTGGCTCCTGTAAAATAAGTAAGGAATTGTCAAATTTCCATGGTCTACCAGAAGCCACCCTCCATTTATCTTGAATATTCTGAAAGTGAAAAGAGAAGATATTGTCCCTAACCAATTCAACAGTGACTGTCTGGTTCATTCGCCAGATCTTAGGGATGAGCATTCGGAATGCCTCCCTATTTGTTTGACGGCCAGCCAATAATTTTCCTACTAGACACAAGGACATTTTCCGAGAGCCGTCCTCCTTAAGACAACCACCGACCGTATGCACCGGCCCCTCATCATCAGGGAGATTTAGAGAAGCACACAACTCAACAATCTTATCGGAATCCATTCGATGGAGAAACAAAAACCAAAAGGAAAGAAAATAGAAAAAAAAATAACAGGAAGCACCAATCTATATTCACTAGGAATGAGGAATAAGAGGCCAAAAGAGACCTCCCTATCTACTTCTACTAGAAAAAACCCTAGAGAGAGTTTTCAAAGAGAAGAATTTTGATTATTGTACTTGTATTTATGTTCTGTATACTTTGTTGAGTATTCAAATATTTGGCATGCAAAATTAGGACATGTAAATTTCCAATCATTGCATAGAATGGTAAACTTAGGTTTATTGCCAAAATTTAATATAGATTTCAATTATAAATGTAAAACATGCAATCAAAATTTACTATGCAAGGGTTAAAATATGTTCTTGGAAAGTCAAATGAATTACTCAGATAATTAATAGTGATATTTGTGATTTTAAATAATCATCAACATGTGGTGGAAAAGTTTATTATACATTATTCATAGATGACTGCTGTAAATATTACTATGTTTATTTAATTTATAGCAAAGATGAAGCCTTAGAAATGTTTAAGACATACAAGGCAAAAGTTGAAAATCAACTTTAAAGAAAAACTAAAGTATTTAGATCAAATAGAAGTGGTGAATATAAGTCCACTACATGTTTTGAATTTTATACAACACATGGAATTGCTCATCAAACAACTGTACCTTGTACACCACAATAAAATGGTGTAGTATAAATAAAAATAGAACCTACAAAAATATGATAAATTCTATGTTAAATAGTGCAAGGCTACCACATAATTTGTGGGGTGAAACCTTATTTACTGTAAATCATATTTTGAACAAAATTCCATATAAGAAGACTAATCAATCTCCTTATGAAGTGTCGAAAGGACGAATGACTAATTATAAGACCATTAAAGTATGGGGTTGCCTTGCAATAGATCAAGTTCCTTTACCAAAGAGAATTAAACTAAGACCTAAGACAATTGAATGTGTTTTTATAGGATTTGCAAACACAAGTGCAGCATATAGGTTTTTTAGTTATTAAATCTAGTGTATCTGATATACATGTTAACATTATTATAGAATTTGTTGATGTTGAGTTCTTTGAGAAAATTTTTTTTTACAAAGAAGGTCGGTTCGGTTCAAACAAAAAGAGGACGTTCCATTATGGCCTAAGCCTATAACAATAATATGTATACACTGTAATAGTATGACAACACAAGCAAGAGCCAAAAGTAATATATACAATGAAAGTCAAGAAATATCAGGCGTAGGCATAATACTATTAAACAGTTTGCTCTCCAATGAAGTTATGTCCATTAATGATGTAAGTCAAAAGAAAATATTAGAGATCCTTTGAAAAAAGCCAATCTAGAGAGCAAATTAATATACATCGAGAGGAATGAATTTAAAGCCAATTCAATGAGTCGAGCTGAAACCTAACCCTGTTGATTAGAAATCCCATGGTTTAAGTTCAATAGGCAAACTAGTTGGGTAATACTCAAATTGTGAAATACACAATTAACTCATTCCTATGATTGCTGGTGTGTGTCTACTGATGTGTAGGATATGATTTGCATTTAATGACACTAATATCTTCTTATTAAGAGGATTTTAAGTAGGAAACTCTTAAATTATTGTCATCTATATGATAGTAAATGTGGGGTCGCATTTTTGAGAATAAGAAAAGGCTAAATTCTCTAAAGCTATCATGAAACTCAGGATCTATTCAAGACCAAAATGAACAAAAATGTTTGACCGACGTATATTAAGTTGAGTTATGTGTGAGACATATTGTCTTGATTTACTATAATGGTGAACTGTTCAAGATCAATTATGTCCATTGCGTCACCAAATGAATCTGATATGCTTTCTTTAGGGTAAGTTCAAGTCCAAAAGACTCTTCTTTTGACGCGTAGCATTTCTATTTCCTCTCACATGCATTAGGGTAACTTCAAGATCAATTATATCCATTGCGTCACCAAGTGAATCTGATATGCTTTCTTTAGGGTAAGTTCAAGTCCAAAAGACTCTTCTTCTGATGCGTAGCATTTCTATTTCCTCTCACATGCATTTGCGTACATTTAGTATTTTAAAGTCATAGTACAAATGTAGAGTCATGATTTTCGATTCAAATGTGTGGTATTGTTGAGTGTTTGAAACAAAATACATGACATTTTCTAGATCGCTTTATTTTTTTAAAGTAATTAGGATTTGTAGCTTTTCCAAATAGTTTTATTATTTAAAGCGATCGGGATTTGTAGTAATTCTAGATCGCTTAGTTGTTGTCTAAAGCGATCAGAATGTGTAATGTTTCCAATTGTTTTTTTTAAGCGATCCGGATTTAATTGAACCAAAAAGTTGTGTTGTTCTTAAACAAAAAAAAGATGTCTTTTTTAAAAAGATACAATTCTTATAGAGTTCGTAAGGGGTCGAAATTGTGTGTTACAAGTACGAACACAAATAGTTATATCCTGAGAGACAACCACCTGTAAAACTTCTGGGAGTGTGAAAAGGTGAAATATTGTCTTTAGGACATTGCAATTGCAAGCCTCTATCTTTATCTACAATTTCAAATCCGTGTTTTATTTTTCTGGTTGTTTATTTGTTGTTCTATTATATTATGTAATATTTTTTCAGTATTTAAATTACTGTTATTTTAATTTATTTCTTAAACTTAGGATCCGTTGGAAGAGTTTATCCGAGTAGAGCTTTTAGAAGTAGAACTTTTACAAGCATCGCTTTTAAGAAAAAGTTATTAGCCGTTTGGTTGTCAATTAAAAAGCTATTTAAAATGATAGGATTAACAAAAAGGACATGACTTTAAGTTAAAAAAGCATTGTAAAATTAATAAATTATAATATGTTATATTAGACATTTTAATATTTTTAAAAACCTTAAAAAGATCTACTTGAAAAAGTTTAACATTTGAGTTTCTCCGAGTAGACGTAAAATAACTTTTTTAATCATTCAAAAGCTCTATTAGAGTGTTAAGCAAACGACACAATGAAAAACTGAAAAGAACTTTTTGAGAGTAAATGAACTCTTTTGGCCAGTAGAGAAGCTCTTCCAAACACACACTTATTCAAGTATTGTTACTTTGTGGTTCCAACATATATTTAATCTGATGATTGTTTACCCAGTCTGATAACATTACTGAATCAAAATAGTAGCATGACTAAATTCCATAATTGTTATTTCTTTATAGATAGGTTATTATAGTTTATTTTAAGAACATAAAACCCCTAAATCCTCTAGAGCTTTTTCAGTAATTCTTCTCTCTTCAGCTATAGACAAGCCTTGTCAATTTTTAAAGCTCAAATAATTGTTCACAAATTTGATCCAGAGGGCTCCAAGCAGTTTCTAAGCAGAAGCCAAGTCAAGCTTTCCAATAGAGATAAATCGTCCAAATGTTGAGCCTTCCACTAGAGATAACCTTGGACATATCTTTATGCCAATTAGGGGTTCATTTGGCGCGTGAGATTGGATTGGACTATTTTGTAGGATGAGATAGGTTAGAACATATGATGTGTTTGGTGCAGTATGGGATTGTACTAAAAATAGTACCGTTTATTATTTGGTGTAGTATAAGATTGGATATAAAATAGTTATATTTGGTGTGAGATTGGTTAATATAAAATTAGATTAAATTATTTTTTAAGTAAAATAAAATTCAAATTATTTTTGGAAAATAAATAAAATTTTAATTTTTTTAAAAAAAACAATTTAAAATTAAATAAAATAACATTTATTTTTCTAGTTAATGTTGAAAAAATATAAAGTATAAATATTTTAATAAAATATTTAAATTTAATAGCAAATAACACTCAGACCCCCTAAGATTTGCTCTTTTACAAATGAAAATAAACTTTGAATTTATTGGCAAAGACCTCCCCTACTGGTAGTCAAATTCCATCCAATTTAATGGTTAACCAGGTTTGACTGTAAAAAAGATCAAAATGCCCCTAAAATAACATATAATATTACTAAAATTCTTTAAATAAAAAAAATAGTTGAGATGGACGGTGGTCTTAACTATTTTTTGATTTAATAAATTTTAGTAATTTTATATATTATTCTGAGTGAATTTTAGTTTTTTTATAGTCAAATCTGGTCAACCGTTAAATTGGATAGATTTTAACTAACGACAAAGGAGGTCTTTGCCAATAAATCCAAATGTTCTTTCTATTTATAGAAAAATAAAACTCAGCGGGTGAGTGTTATTTACTCAAAATTTAAATAAATTAAATATTAAATATATAAATATTTAATTAAAAAGAATTTGGAATTACTGAGTCCTAATCCTTGTAGTGGGACTCTTTTATTCCACCACAGCAGGACTATTTGTCCATAGGAGATTGGAGAAAGCAACAAATAAAGAAATGGATTAGGATTAGTGCCAAACAAACGCGCCCTTAAGGTTTATAGTCAACCATCCTTGGTTTATCAAATTCCATCTCTATCTAACTCAAAGGCAATAACCTTTTCTTTCTATTGTTGTCTCCTAATTACTCTATAGACCTTTAAATTGTATTTGAAGTCTTGGGAGAAAAATTAAACAATGAACTAAGTCTTTATTGTGCATTGGTTCCTGTAACATCTCGTGCATTTTAGATATAAACGGTGTTTCCTAGTTGTATAATACCAAATTTTCAATTCTTCCCATATGAATCTCTCTTCAATATTTTGGCTTTAGCTATACTGAGTCTATTGATGATTAAAGTTTATTATATATTGATGATCTGAGTAAAATTATTGAGATCTATGCTCTCTGAAAAGATTCTTGAAATTTTTTCGATTTACCATGATTCACTTACAGAAGTTTATACTTTGATAATTTTTCTTTTTTAGAACAAATAATTTAACCGATTGAGAAAAAAATTTAGGTTCGTCTCTTTTTTTTTTTTTTTTTTTTGAAAAGAAAAAATTTAGGTTCGTCTTTGAATGAGGGATAATAACATTATGAATTTTAGATACATAAATTTTTTAATAAAATAGTAGCAAAGTTTTAATAATGAGTTATGTTAAATCAATTTAAAATTTCAACTTAAATTGTGTTATTTCATATATATATATATAATATATATATATATATATATATATTTTATATACCATCTGTAGTGGTAGCTACTCGAACTCGTTGGAATATTTCAAGCTGAATAAGTGTCTTTGTTACGGAGCCATATTAAACGGTATGGATGAATAATATTAAAATCATAATTTAAGTAAAATTGATGTAGCTTACCCTTTAATAAAATATTAACAAATTTATTTTCGATTACTTTAAACGTCAATTCAGGAAGCAATAATAGCCCAAATAATTTCACTGAAGATCTTAAAGGAGGGGCATTTATGTCCTCAATAGTCACATATCGGATATTGGTCTATCATTGTAATAATATATAAATACGCAGTCATGTCTCTCATAATAGTTAGTTTTAGAAGAAAAAAAATCCCTAAATACTCAGTAAATATTGCATGTCGTTCTCACTCTGAATTTAACAGAAATCACCTAGAACTCTCACAAAAAGATTAACGTGCGAGTTCCTCACTCTCACAGTTGAGAAAACAAATGATGCTTTTGGAATTGGTCTGATGAGTTCAATTCTTCCTGCAACAGTAGTGACTTTAATTTCCACAGTTTTAGTCATGTTCTATTTTGTTATATTATATATAATTCAATTTCTTGTGTAATAGCACCAAGATCGTTTTGTTAGCTCTAGAATAATGCGATTAAAGAGTAAAACTAGCTCAATTTTTTTATTTTATTTTTATACTATTTACATCTGTGTTGCCATGATTGAATAAATTTATGTTAGACGAAAAAAAAAAAAAAAAAAAAAAGCGGCCTTCATCACTAACATTGTACGATTACACAGGAATGCCACTCTCCATATAGTCAGTGATCGAGACAGAGTTTCAATCAGTACATTTTAGGAGGTCCCTTTTTAAATTGCAGGGCATATCTCTGTGTTTTAGCTCGAGTTACCATCCCCAAACCGATGGCCAAACGAAGTTGTTAATCGCGTACTCGAGCAGTAGCCAGTGCCTTCGTTGCTACACCTGTGATCAACCGAGGAAATGGATTGAATGGCTACCTTGGGCAGAATACGGTACAATACGACAACTCATTCCTCCACCAAGATGTCCCCTTTTGAAGCAGTATATGGAGTCCCTCCACCTTCAATGTTATTGTACATTCTACCAAGGTTCAAGCTGTAGATGAGTTGTTGTGCATGAGGGAGGAAATTCTTCGTGATCTTCGACGCAATCTAGTTGCTGCACATGACCGTATGAAACAACAATCAGACCAGCACCGTAGAGATGTTACTTTTGATGTGGGAGATTCCGTTTACTTACGGTTGCAACCGTATCGCCAGAAACCAGTGGCCTTTCGGAGTTCATTGAAATTGGCACCTCGGTACTTTGGGCCTTTCAAATCCTTGTTCGAATTGGGGGCAGTTGCTTATAAATTAGACCTTTCAGTTGGGGCACAAATACACAACGTATTTCATGTAAGTATGCTCAAGAAGAAATGGGGACCTGTCGAGACTTCTGTTGCATCTCTTTCTCCTGTTGCAGGCACATGCGATTGTAATACCGGAACCGGAGTTTGTCTTGGATCGCCGTGTTGTTCGGAAGGGGAAGTACCGTCCGAAGACAGAAATATTGGTTCAATGGAAGGGGGCTACTCATGAGGATGCAACTTGAGAAACTTGTGTCGGTTTTCCAAGACGTATCCCAATTTTCGCCTTGAGGACAGGCATCTCTCTAAGGAGGGAGGAATATTATAATCTTTCTTGCATGGCTGGCTAATATGCATGCATGATCCAGTGTGCTTGTATCCACTGCAACGTGACCAAAGGGCTGTTGGAAGTGTTTTTAGTGCTGTTGAATTATTCAATTAAATAAATAACTGTTAAGCTTAGTTGTTGCTGAAAGTACTCCATGACTTCAGTTCCACTAAGTTAGGGACTCCTATTTTGTAGTGGTTATCAGTTATAACGTGAATGAGGCGTATTTAGATCCCATTTGAGTTGAATAAAAACTCATGAAAGAAATTAAAGCAAACTTCTCCTACCTCTGTTTTCTCTTCTTCTCTCTCTCTCTCTCTCTCTCTCCTCTCTCAATTCTTTCTTATCAATTTCCCACCCGCGTTTCGTGAAAAGGCACCTCTCTCAAACTCAAACCCTAGGTCGAAGAACAAGACTCCTTGGAGATGGCATGATCGATCTCTTCTCCATAGACCTCGAAACTGTATCTGGTAACGATGAAAAATATTTATTTGCGGGCTCTTGAGTTTCCTGAGAGGGATGACAATAGTGATTGTATAATTTGTATAGGTTCTTGTAATGGCTTGTTGTGCGTTACAAATCCATGTAGACAAATTTTTTCTATATAATCCTTCCATTAAAGAATGCAAGTTTATACGATATTTTGGTGCTAATAGCGATGGTACGTCTTTCATTCATGGCTTTTGGTGACGACTACAAGATTGTTAGAATTATTAGTCCAGGAAACGTTGTTAAAGTCTATTCTGTTAGAAAATCTTCTTGGACGATTATTGAAAGCGATCTTCTTTTTCCTGAGGAGTATTTTAAAGGAGGAATATGGTGTGGAAGGATCTTGGACCAGAATCTTGATGCTTAATTATCGAGTTTCTCATGGTTGAAGCCATTGTTTTTTTTGAATAATAGTGAAACAATGTTGTTGGAGTTCAACAAGGGATTGGTGTTTTGTGATCTGAAAGATGAAAAATTGAAGAAGGTAGAAATTGCTGCTATTCTGATGTGCATGTGTATGTGGAGAGTTTGTTTCACCCACTTGCAAAGCCGAGTTCACAATTAAAGGTAATCACTAATTTTGGCTATTCTATGTTTGGTTTAGTTGAACTCCTTTATTATCATTATTAAACCTTGTAGTGATATTTGATGTTGATGTAAATAGAAGGTATTTGGTCATATTATTCATGTTGTTAATTATAGACTTTACAACGAAATGAGGGAAATAGGTAAAAGAAAAAAAAACCACATTATCTTGTATGAATTAAGTCTGGCTGGCTTCAACTATTCTGTTCTTACAACAGGTGAACAACTAGCAGGGGATTATTTAATGAACATCTACATATTATTAGCAGAAAAAACAGTTCAGATTCTTAATAAAAAGGTACTTGAGTTTTTACTTAGGCTATTTTGACTCTGAATTCATTAGTTTTTTAGTATTTGAGTCTTTATAGCTTGGATTAATCTCTAAATTTATATTGATAGATTTAAAATGTGAAGTACATTTTTAGGAATTACTCGAATATAATTGCGTAACTTATTACATGTGCAATGACAATGATCGATTTTCCTTTTGCCTAAGTAATTGCACTAAAAAGGCCAAAATTAATCAACATAGTACCATATAATGAAGGGTTTCTTAAAAGACTTCAAACGTATTAAATTAGACCGACTTGCAAATTTGCTAGTTGCTTGCATATACATGTTAATAGTCTAATTCCTTGTTCTTGAGGAGAAAATTTTAATGCAAACGGCCACTGAAATCATTGCATGTGCGTAGAAAACTTATTTGATTAGTTATCAATTTCACACGACATGATATGTTGGATAGAATGCATTGCGCTGGGTGCATTATGTATTTAATCATTGTTGGAAAAGATGTTCAACTGATTATATAAGTTTTCTAAAAGCTTTCCAATTTTGCTGCCAGATTCATCATTATGCATATTGATTTTTGGATTTTGATACTATATTGGTGATGTATAGTTTACATGTTATAAAGTGGCTTTGAAAGATTGAATTCCATATTCAAGTAGTAATGTATGGATATGAAGGAATGCTAACAAGTAACCACATTCGTGACAAGACTTTCAATTTTTTTTTTTTCCAAAAATATTGACTTCTCTAAATCATTGGATTGAAATCTAGTGGACAAGAGAGCACATAGATACCCTGTTTTTCTATTTGTATATTTCATTTAGTTCATATCATACGATTCGTTGACGTAATTAAAACTCATTCTAGCCATTTGGGATAAGGTCGGCCTTTATTCGGCAAATTATATTATCATTGAGAATTTATAAGAGTAAAAACTCTTTTAGAGGCAGATTGTCCATTACTTCATATAAATTTTGACATCTCAATATTAATAGTTTGTATGTATGAGAAGAAGGTTATATCTGGTTTCACATTCAGTTTGATACTACTGCTTTATCTTAAAGTGAATTAAAGTCAATTTATTTCTTACGTAGATAGTTTGCTTGGTGTTCACAAACATAACAATATCAAGTTTCCTTGGTGTTTTTGGGAATCTAGGATAGCCATTATGTTATAATTTTCTTATCTATATTACTGCCATATTCTCATTACTAATATTGGTTTTAACTTAGGCTTTTGCTGCCGCCACACTGTAATTTTCTACCTAGCATTTTCCGCACCTTGTTGGCACTAAATAACCTTGTTTAGTCAGTCAATTCTTCGCACACACTCGCTAGTATGTTCGCAAGTGTAATTGGATCCCAACAAAATGCCAACACTGCGCACATAAGCACTGCTCAACAAAATTGCCGCACACAACAACCTGCACTCTTGCACACAAGGTGCTACAATTCTTGCACACTGTCGCATAAACTGCCACACAATCCTGCACACAACAACGTACACAAAAATGTAGAAGTAAGAATACAACAACCTCAAAGGAGACCACTCCCAACCTACTTAACTTTTTATTAGCAATTAGGAACAATTTACACAATGCTTGCAGGATTGCTACACACACTCGTGTCTTTGCATAAAATACATAGGCATATATGTGTGTGTGTGTCTATATATATATATTATGTGTGGTGCACATACACACTAGCAGTTGACAGCCCCAACTGCCCAACGCTTTGCTGGCACCTGGAACCAACTAGCCACATATCAGACTTTGCTAGGCATGTTGGCACCAACTAGCATGCTCCAACACATCAGCCCAAGCTTGCTAGCACAAGACATAACTTTGTCAAGGTAACCACCTCTAACTGCCCGCAACCGCCTCGCACAAGTTGTCTTGCCACACATGTGCTCGCCACACACATATACATCAACACGCTCGCGTGCACACAATTATCCACACATATGTGCTACACACATACACAACAGCCCACGACCCTTCCAAGGAAATCAGTTCACAACATACTCAACATCACACAACCCACTGTGCCTGTTCATGCCACCACTGCTGCCCACTTCCAAGCCACAAGCTGCATCCATCTAGTAATGTCCAAATTTGCTGTAAGATCATACCACCTAACATACCTTGTGTTTGCTTGGTGCCATCCCATCAAACTTTGCATAGGCGCTATGGCCTATGCTCCCAATTAGCGGTGTTACAGACTTCCTCCACTTGAGATAGCTGACGTCCTTATCGCGAGGTTCTCCAAATACCGTTGTATTTGATCTTCAAACTGTCACAATGTAGCCCCACGCTTCTATGTAGCCTTAGACTCACTTTCACATTTTCACTGTACCAGATAGTTTGTCCTCCGGTTCAGCTTACTCTCACCAACAGTTCGATGATTTAGAATCTTCCCAACCTGCATGTCAAACTCCTTTCTAATGACAGGAGGTGCTCTTTCCTGTTGAACCCTCTAGATTCAGCATTATCTTCATGAAAAGGCTTTAGAAAACTCATATGGAATGTCGGATGGATCTTCAACCTATTAGGTAATGCTAACTTATATGCCACACTGCTCACCCATTCCTTAACTACAAACGGCTCATCATATACCTATGTATTAACCCTTTGTGATACCTATAGTCAGTGATTTTCTTCTATATCTGTGGAGTAAGATTCAATAAAACCTTATTGCCCACATTGAACTCCAATTGTCGACGATGCTTGTCAATATACTTTTTCATTCGCCTAGCTTCCTTGGCCAAACTTTCGATGGCACACTCAATCAGCTCTGTCTTGTCTCGTGCAAATTTATATGCTGCTGGACACAACCCTTGGTCCTTTATTGTGCTACTTCTAATGGAGTAAGGGGTTGAAATCCCATGTATAACTCTGCTGGACTCATCCCTGTTGCTGAAGACCCGTGCAAGTTGTAGCAAAATTGTGCCACATCAAGCAACTCTACCTAATTCCTCTGACTTGCAGTAATAATGCCTCAAATACTTCTCCAACAATGCATTAACCCTCTCTGTTTGCCCATCCATTTGTGGATGGTTTGCTGTGGAAAATTTCAATTCGGACCACATGAGTTTGAAGAGGTAGGTCCAAACCTTCCCTGTAACCGAGCATATCTATCACTCACTATGTCCCCTGGCACCCCAAACCACTTTACTACATTTTTGAATAACAGCTCCGTAGCCTTGTCTGCTGGGCATGCATGAGGAGCAAGAATGAACACTGCATATTTTAAGAATTTGTCCACTACTACTAGGATAGATCTTGCCCCATCGATTGCTGGGAACCTTACAATGAAATCCATAAAAATAGACACCCACAGCTTCTTTGATATATGCATTGGCTGTAACAACCCGGCTTACTTCTTCCTCTCAGTTTTGTCAAGTGGACAAACCAAGCAAGTCTTCACATAAGCTTCCATATCTGTATACATGTTAGACCAATAGTAGCTTCTTGACAATAGAGTTATCATTCTTTTCACACCTGGATATCCCGCCCACTGCGGGTTATGTGTCTCTTTCAATAGCTCCTGCTTTAATTCCTCACCACTAGGGACATATAATCTGTTGCCTTTGGCATACAATAGATTTTCTTTAACCCAATACCTTCGAACCAACCCTTCTAACACCTTACACCTTAGTTTGATGTAAGATAAATCAACTTCAACTTGTTGCTTCAAATGCTTTAAGAAAAGTAACCTGCGATGCTGCTAAGGTAGCAACATAACATTGCACTTCTTTTTTGCTAAAAACATCCGCCACTTGATTCTTACGACCTGGATGATGCACCTAAACAAAATCAAACTCTGCCAAAAATTCCTGCCAATGTGCTTGCTTAGGAGTCAGCTTCTTCTGTGTCTTAAAGTAAGTATTTACCAAATTGTCGGTCACCACATTAAATTTGGTGCCCAACAAATAATGTCTCCATGTGTTAAGACAATGCACTATCGCTGCCATCTTCTTCTCATGGGTAAAATACCTATATTCAGTATCTTTCAATTTTCTGTTCTCAAATGCTATTGGATGCGCCTCTTGAACAAAAACTCTCCTTAGAGCTCTATCTGATGCATTTATATGCATCTCAAAGGTTTTTCAAAATCGAGAAGACCCAGTACAGGTTCAGAAGAGACTGCCAACTTTAACTTCTCAAAGGCAGCTTGACAGGTCTCTGACCACACCCACTTACAGTCTTTCTTCAACAAATTTGTCAAAGCACTCACCTTCTTTGAATACCTCTCGATAAACCGCCTATAGTAGTTGGCTAGGCCTAGAAACGACCTCAATTCAGCAACTTTGTTAGGAGAAGGCCAGTTTAGAATGATTTTTACCTTCCTCTAATCCATTCTAATTCTCCCCCTACTGACCGAATGCCCAAAAACATCACTTAATGGTGACAAAACTCACATTTCTCCTTTTTAACATATAATGTAAGTTTAGAATGGCTTATGTTCCGAAAAATGTAAGTTTTGTCGCCAGGAAGTGATATTCTTAGGGCATTGGGTTAGTAGGGGGAGAATTTGAATGGATGAGAGGAAGGTAAAAGCCATTATAGACTGGTATTTTCCTAGTAAGGCTGTTGAATTGAGGTCATTTTTAGGTCTAGTAAATTATTATAGACGGTTTATCAAGGAGTATTCGAAGAGGTGAGTGCTTTGACAGATTTGTTGAAGAAAGACTGCAAGTGAGTGTGGTCAGAGGCCTGTCAAGCTGCCTTTGAGAAGCTAAAGTTGGAAGTCTCTTCCGAACCTGTGCTAAGTCTTCCCGATTTGAAAAACCTTCTGAGGTGCATACAGATGCATCAGATAGAGCTATAAGGGGAGTTCTTGTGCAAGAGGCGCATCCAATAGCATTTGAGAGCAGAAAATTGAAAGATGCTGAACAAAGGTATTCTGCTCATGAGAAGGAGATGACAGCGGTAGTGCATTATCTCGACACATAGAGGCATTATTTGTTAAACACAAAATTTACTTTGGTGACCGACAATGTGGTAAATACTTACTTTAAGACACAGAAGAAGCTTACTTCTAAGCAAGCATGTTGGCATGAATTTTTGGAAGAGTTGATTTTTGTTTGGGTGCATCATCCAGGCCGTGAGAATCAAGTGGCTGATGCTTTTAGCGGAAAAGAAGTGCAAAGTTATATTGCTGCCTTTGCATCATTGCAGGTTACTTTTCTTAAAGCATTTGAAGCAACAAGCTGAAGTTGATTTATCTTACACCAAACTGAGGCATGAGGTGTTAAAAGGACTGGTTTGAAGGTATTGGGTTAAAGAAAATCTGTTGTATGCCAAAGGCAGCAGATTATGTCCCTAGTTGTGGGGGATTAAAGCAGGAGCTGTTGAAAGAGACATGAACTGCCGTTGGCGGGATATCCAGGTAGAAAGAATGGTAGTTTTATTGTCAAGAAGCTACTATTGGCCCAAGATGTATACAAATGTGGAAGTTTATGTGAAGACTTGCTTGGTTTGTTAACTAGACAAAACTGAGAGGAAGAAGCAAGCCCGGTTGTTGCAGTCTTTGCCTATATTAGAGAAGCTGTTGGTGTCTATCTTTATGAATTTCATTGTAGGGTTTTCAGCAATCGATGGGGCAAGATCTAACTTAGTAGTAGTGGACAGATTCTCGAAATATGCAGTGTTTATTCCTGCTCCTCATGCATGCCCAGCAGACAAGACAACGGAGCTGTTCTTTAAAAACGTAGTGAAGTGGTTTGAGGTGCCATGGGATATAGTGAGTGATAGAGATGCTTGGTTTACAGGAAGGTTTGGACCTACCTCATCAAACTCATGGGGTCCGAATTAAAATTTTCCACAGTGAACCATCCACAAATGGATGGGGAAACAGAGAGGATTAATGCACTCTTGGAGAAGTACTTGAGGTATTATGTTACTGCAAGTCAAAGGAATTTGGTGGAGTTGCTTGATGTGGCACAATTTTGCTACAACTTGCACGGGTCTTCAGCAACGGGATGAGTCCAGCAGTTGTGTATGGGATTTTAGCCCCTTACTCCATTGTGCTACAGAAGGACCAAAGGTTATGTCTAGCAGCATACATCAAGAATATAGCCAAGGAAGCTAGCGAATGAAGAAATATGCTGACAAGCATCGTCGACAATTGGATTCAATGTGGGCGATAAGGTTCTGTTAAAGCTTAATCCGCAAATATAGAAGAAAATCACTGATCGTAGGTATCACAAAAGGTTAATATAGAGGTAAATGATGGGTCGTTTGTGGTTATGGAACGGTGAGTAGTGTAAGTTGGCATTACCTGAGAGGTTGAAGATTCATCTGACCTTCTATGTGAGTTTTTCTGAAGCCTTTTCATGAAAATGATGCTAAATCTAGAGGGTTCAATAGGAAAGAGCACCTCCTGTCATTAGAAAGGAGTTTGATAAGCAGGTTCGGAAGATTCTAAATCATCGAATTGTTGGTGAAAGTAGCTAAATTGGAGGACAAATTATCTGTACAGTGAAAAGGTGAAAGTGAGTTCGAGGCTACATAGGAGCGTGGGGCTATATTGTGACAGTTTGAAGATCAATACAATAGTATTTGGAGAACCTCGTGAAAAGGACGTTGGCTATCGCAAGTGGGGAAGGTCTGTAATACCCTTAATTGAGAGCATGGGCCATGTCCTATGCAATGCTTAGTGGGGTGGCACCAAGCAAACACAAGGCATGTTGGGTGGCATGGTCTGGCGGTGATTTGGACATTACTAGATGGATGCAGCTTGTGGCTTGGAAGTGGAAATCAGTGGTGGCATGAGCAGGCACAATGGGTTTTGTGGTGTTTGATTATGTGTGGGCTATTGCATATGTAGGCTGAGAGAGCTGTGGCTGTTGTATATTGTCATGTGTGGCACACCATGAATAATCGTGTGTGCGCGCGCTATGTTAGTGCATATGTGTGGGTGCGCGCATGTGGCGCATGTGTGGCAAGACAACTTGTGCAAGGTATTGTGGGCAGTTACCTTGACAGAGTTGTGCCTTGTGCCAACAAACTCAGGTTGATGTGTTGTAGCATGCTGGTTGGTACTAGCATGCCTACAAAGTCTGATATGTGGCTGGTTGGTGCCAGCAAAGCC